>OX392462.1:124584791-125784791 GCA_947623515.1 Neoascia interrupta
TAAAAAGTGGGCTGTCAATGAAAAAGCTAACATTTTTTTGCTACCTTGAAGACAATTATAAGGCAATGTTACGTACCAAAAATAAATGCGCTAGCGTCATTGTAACATAGCTAAAATTTGCAAAATATATTTTTTTAAATTAGAGATGCTCGCACATACAGGTCTGTAGTGGGCGTGTCTGCGGGCGGATTCAGCTTATTTTCAAACTCGATCTGAAGGAATGGACTTCCAACCAACCCACAAAATTTCAGCTCTCTGCCTTAAAATTTAAGGCCTTAAAGTTGTTTACATACGGACGGACGGACGGACATGGCTTAATCGATACTCCTGTCGGTCCAATTTATATCTCTAAAAGGTCTTAGGGGTCTACGGTGATTATTTCACTGCGTTACAAACTATACATCAAACTTAATATACCCTGGGTCGGTGGAAGCACCGTCAGCTCCGTATGTTCGTTGTCTTGTAAACAAGCAAAATTGTCGCATTTGGGCACAGAAAACCCGCACGCATACATTGAAAAGCCGATACACCCAAAACGAGTCACTGTTCGCCATTGTAACATAGCTAAAATTTGCAAAATGTATTTTTTTAAATTAGAGATGGTCGCACATACAGGCCTGTAGTGGGCGTGTCTGTGGGCGGATTCAGCTTATTTTCAAACTTGATCTGAAGGATCGGTTTCAACGTATTTTGTCATGATTCTAACGAAATTACAATTAGTTGATTTTTATTTTAGCCCAGATCCACCTTTGGGGGCGTGGCCTGTACAAATAATATATGAATTCGGGACAAAACTAGTGGGAGGGTTACAATCCGCTTAGGCGAATCGTTTGATACCCCATCCCAATTGACCACTTTCAAGCTCCGAAATGTGTCAAAAATCTTGGTTGTTAAATTTAAGCTTCTATTAACTTCAACTGTATCTAGAATTTCCCAGTTAAAGAATCTTCTCTTTTAAAAAGGGGCGTGGCATCCACCCCTTTTCAATAACATCGTTTTTTGTTTATATTTTTTATCAGAAGTGGTATACACGTGTTGATTGCATTTTCACATTAAAAATTTGGTTTATACTTAAAAACGCCCCCAAAAGTGGGCGTGGCAAAAATTTATTCATTTCAGTTGTTAGCTTTCACACATATCTGAACATTTTATAGCGCAAGCTTTTTAGATTCAAAGAAAATATATCGAATAAAAACCGTTTATTAAAATGCAAATGAAATATGACCACGCCCAAAAGGGGACGGTTTTTGCCTTTTCTTGAAATGTCAATAAAAAAACACTTAAGCGAGGATAACGCGTACCAAATTTCAGCTTCCTACGACAACTTTATATTTTCATGCTATTAAGTAAAGTGGGCGTGTCAGGTGGCGAATCTTAAAAAAATTACACTTGTACTGCTTCGAGACCTAGAAAGAACAGATATTAAGTTTCAAGCTCCTAGCTCAAAATTTAAGGCCGAAAAACTACCGACACACGGACTGACGGACATGGCTCATTCGACTAACAATTCGGTCTCGATCATATGCCCTTAAGGTCTTGGGGGTCTACGGTGATTATTTCTCTATGTTACAAACTATGAATCAAACTTAATATACCTCCTACCCTATGGGATGGGGTATAAAAATTTTAGATTTGGTGTTACACGGTATATAGGGTCGGGTATATAGAAGTTTGTCACAGACGAACTCTTCCACTTAATCACTTGTTTTTTAATGTCTTCTCTCAGGAAAGGCGAACCTATAACACTGAAACAGTGCCCCCGAGATGTAAGGAGATACTTATTTACTTTATTTTTAAAAGTTTGTAATGTTTGTTTGAAATATGTAATCAGGAAGTGAATTCCAAAGTGTATTGCTCTATAAAAGAAAGAATTTTGAAACAGTGTAGTGCGAGGTGTTTCGAGGTGAACATGGAACTGATGAGCGCTTAACGCTTGCCTTGTAGATCAAACAAAAGAAGAAGGAATTAAATAACTTAATTTTTGAGAGCATTTGATATTAGAATATTGACAATAATGACACAAATTAGCAACACGTCTTCGGTGACATAGTGATTGAATTTATATTTATTTTATAAATTTTATAGAATATTTGTTGTTAACTCTGGATTATTGATTAAACGAATGGTTCTTTTTTGAATTGAATCAAGAAGGCTGAAGCATGCTTAGGAGCAGAGCTCCAAATATGAGAGCGTAATTCCAATGCTGGTGTTATTTGAGTTTTTAAAGTGGAAGTAACTGAGGAGGAGAAAAGCATCGTTTTGCTCTAAACAAAAAGCTTAATTTTGACGAAGCAGATTTAGCAATATTAGATAAGTGTTGGTGCCAAGTTATCTTTTGCATAAATGATTTTGTTTTCCATATTAAAGGGTGGTACAGTAGATTAAATTTTCCTTGAAAAGACAGAATACTGTGGTTTGCTACCATAAATAGTAACAAAATTTGCCTTACCCCAATCTACAATCTTTTTGAGATCAGAATTAAGTGATTCAATTTGACTGCACCTTTGGCTATGAGAAGTTATGGCTTTAACAGAAGTTCTGTTTGAGGTAGAAGCAACAAGAGTACTGTTATCCGCAAAGCTAACTAGTGGGAGGGCTACAATCCGCTTAGGCGAATCGTTGGATACCCCATCCCAGTTGACCACTGTCAAGCTCCGAATTGTGTCATAAATCTTGGTTGTTAAATTTCAGTTTCATTTAACTTCAATTGTATTTAGAATTTCTCAGTTAAGAATCTTCTCAATAAGAAAGGGGCGTGGCATCCACCCCTTCTCAATAACACCGTATTTTGGGTGTTATTAAGAATAATTCATCGATCCTGAAGAAAGAAGACCCTCTGAGTTGTGCCAACTACAAAGACATAAGTCTTCTTAACATCGCATACAAGATCTTTTCTGTTGTACTGTGTGAACGCCTGAAGCCGTTTGTCAACAATCTGATAGGCGCATATCAGTGTGGCTTTAGGCCAGGAAAGTCCACCATCGATCAAATATTCACACTGCGGCAGATCTTGGAGAAAACCCAGGAATTCCAAATCGATACACACCACCTCTTCATCGATTTCAAGGCCGCGTATGACAGCATCTATTGAGACGAGCTCTATAGCACAATGTCTAGTTTTGGCATCCCTGCCAAACTCGTCAGTCTGTGCAGGATGACGATGGAAAACTCACGCTGTTCCGTCAAGGTCGGCAAAGACCTCACCGACCCTTTTTATGTCAAAAAAGGATTTAGACAAGGCGACGCACAGTGGGAGCAAAACGGATTCACCGTCTCAAAAATCTGTATCTCTTATGTTTTAAGTGATAGAGACTTGAAAATTTTCACAAATATTATTGAATGTATGTTGCCTTTAATGAAATTTGCTTTAGGTAATAACGAACGAAATAGAATATTAAAAATGGATAAAACTTGTTGGGTGATGCATGTTCCAAGAATGTTAATTTATTTTTTACTTAATTTTCGTAGGTTTATTTTACATTTGTGTTTTTAATAAAAGAAAACAGTGAAAGTTAGTAACGAAAAATTTTAAGAAGTAACAGATTTCAGTTTATTTGAGATTAATCGTCCAGATGATAACGTTTGTAGTATTATATATAGCCGTTTTATCAATTCTTCGTCAATCCCAGTGATATCTGATGAGCAATGATAGTTGAAGAAGAATCTTCGCGCAGTATTTCCATCGTTGCTGCTACCAGCTCCTTGGCGGGGTTTGTCGATATGAAGACCAAGTTCATTTCGGAATCTGCACATATCTGCACATATTTGCACATATTTCTTCCTATTTTCTTTGCTTGTTTTATTTTCTGGAGTTGATGCTGACCATTTCTGGAAGGAAAGATTATAGCCAATATGCAGAATGGTTTCCATGCATCTAATCCAGGCATGAAGAGTGGAAAGGCCATATTCGAAAGCTTCTTCGTTTTCGGGCTTGGAAGTAACTCTGTTCAAATCATTCATCTCCATTGGTCTAGCTTCACATACATAGTACACACAGAACTAGATGATGTATCCGTTAAAACTTGAGCAACTTTCCCGTCAATCATCGTCAAAAGTAGTTCATGTTTTATCTCATTAAAATGAGATATTTCGTCTACATTTTATACAGCACTATCATGTTTGTATTTTTTGTAATACTTGAAGCTCCGTACCTTCCAAAAATGTATTAAACCTATATAGGTCTAATTATAAGATTCCCAGGAAATGCTTTTGAAAAGTCCGTACGGGTAATTCAGTCAAATCAAAATTCTGACTCACTGTACTTCGCCGATCGATTTTACTAATTTTCTTATAAATTAAGAATTAATAAATATCGAAACTAAATTAAATGTCATTTTAGCTACCGATTTGCAACAAAATAACTTCAGGAGCCCTACATTCGAGAAAACCATTTTTGAGATGACGTTGTATGGAGAGCTCCCACTGTGCGACGCGCTGTCTAGATTCTGAATGTCTGGATTATTGATTAAACGAATGGTTCTTTTTTGAATTGAATCAAGAAGGCTGAGAGCATGCTTAGGAGCAGAGCCCCAAATATGAGAGCAGTATTCCAATGCTGGTGTTATTTGAGTTTTTAAAGTAAAAGTAACTGAGGATGAGAAAAGAATCGTTTTGCTCTAAGCAAATAGCTTAATTTGACGAAGCAGATTTAGCAATATTAGATAAGTGTTGGTGCCAAGTTATCTTTTGCATAAATGATCTTGTTTTCCATATTTAGGGGTGGTACAGTAGATCAATTTTTCCTTGAAAAGACAGAATACTGTGTTTTGCTACCATAAATAGTAACAAAATTTGCCTTACCCCAATCTACAATCTTTTTGAGATCCAAATTAAGTGATTCAATTTGACTGCATCTTTGGCTATGAGAAGTTATGGCATTAACAGAAGTCCTGTTTGAGGTAGAAGAAACAAGAGTACTGTTATCCGCAAAGCTAACTAGTGGGAGGGCTACAATCCACTTAGGCGAATCGTTGGATACCCCATCCCAATTGACCACTGTCAAGCTCCGAATTGTGTCATAAATCTTGATTGTTAAATTTCAGTTTCATTTAACTTCAATTGTATTTAGAATTTCTCAGTTAAGAATCTTCTCAATAAGAAAGGGGCGTGGCATCCACCCCTTCTCAATAACACCGTATTTTGGGTGTTATTGAGAATAAATCACCGATCCTGAAGAAAGGAGACCCTCTGAGTTGTGCCAACTACAAAGACATAAGTCTTCTTAACATCGCATACAAGATCTTTTCTGTTGTACTGTGTGAACGCCTGAAGCCGTTTGTCTACAATCTGATAGGCACATATTAGTGTGGCCTTAGGCCAGGAAAGTCCACCATCGATCATATATTCACACTGCGGCAGATCTTGGAGAAAACCCAGGAATTCCAAATCGATAAACACGACCTCTTCATCGATTTCAAGGCCGCGTATGACAGCATCCATAGAGGCGAGCTATATAGCGCAATGTCTAGTTTTGGCATCCCTGCCAAACTCGTCAGTCTGTTCCGTGAAGGTCGGCAAAGACCTCACCGACCCTTTTGATGTCAAAAAAGGATTTAGACAAGGCGACGCGCTGTCATGCGACTTCTTTAACATCATACTTGAGAGAATTGTGCAGAACTCTCGCGCCAACACCAGAGGTACAATCTTTCAAAAGTCCGTTCAACTACTCGCATACGCAGACGACATTGACATAATCGGTAGAACAAAGCGTGATGTCAGTGAAGCCTTCGTGAGTATTGGGACGGAAGCGGCGAATATGGGTTTAGCAGTCAATGAGGGCAAAACCAAGTATATGCTGTCATCAAGAAAAGACACCCAACACCGAAGTCTTGGACAAAACATCACCATCGACAGCTATAATTTTGAAGTAGTTAGGGACTTTGTCTACCTGGGTTCCGCTATCAATTCAGACAATGACACCAGCGCTGAAATCAAACGAAGGATAACTCTTGCAAATCGCTGTTTCTTTGGGCTAAGAAGGCAATTGAGTAGCAAAGCCCTCTCTCGAGCAACTAAAGTGTCCATGTATGACAGTCCTGCTTTACGGTGCAGAAGCATGGACCCTGTCAAAGGCGGATGAAAACACTATAGGAAAATTCTTCGGACGATTTACGGTCCCGTCTGCATAGACGAAGAGTGGAGGAGGAGATATAACATCGAACTGTACGAGCTGTACAGCGATACCGACCTAGCCAAAAGAGTCAAAACAAAACGTCTACGATGGCTGGGTCATCTGGAGCAGATGTACACCAACGCCCCGGCCCGGAAAATCTTCGAATCCACACCGCAGGGACGGCGCGGTAGAGGAGCATCGAGACTCAGGTGGCACACGCAAGTGGAAGGGGACCTAGAGACAGAGCTGGCTGGCGAAGCTTGTTGGCTGAGGCCCAGGTCCACCCCGGACTGAAGCGCCACCTTAAGTAAGTAAGTATATCAAATAAAAGCCGTTTATTAGAGTGCATATTAAGTATGACCACGCCTACAAGGGGGCGGTATTCCCCTTTTTTTTAAATGCCAATCACAATACACTTAAGCAAGGATATTGCATACTGAATTTCAGCTTTCTGCGACAACTTTGATTTTTCATGCTATTAGGCAAAGTGGGCGTGTCGGTGGGCGGATTTCAAAAAAATTTACACTTGTACTGCATCGGGATCTAAAAAAAACAGATATCAAGTTTTAAGTTTCTGGCTCAAAATTTAAGATCTAAAAACTACCGACACACGGAAGGACGGACATGGCTCATTCGACTAACAATTCGGCCTCGATCATTTGCCCTTAAGGTCTACGGTTATTATTTCGCTATGTTACAAACTATGAATCAAACTTAGTATACCTCCTATCCCATGGGATGGGGTATAAATATTTTATTATTAGTTGAATGTAACAATTCACTTATGTGTATAAGAAATAAAGTAGGAGACCGAATTGAACCTTGTGGAACACCTGCGTTAATTGTAAACAAAGCTGATGATTCACCATCAACTACGACTTTGAGTAATCTTCCATTGATTTTCTATCCAACCACAAAGTTGTTGCGGGAAACCGTGAGACACTAGTTTATATATAAGAGCTCTATGCCACGAACGGTCGGTATATTCAAAATGTTTCTCAATAGATTTTGTCCAAATGTGAGTAACAAAACTAAGCGGGTCTCCAGTTGAACGATTATTACGAAAATCATACTGATGATCGCTTAATAGGGTATGCCTCTCTGAATATTTAATCATTTCCATATTAACAGCCTTTTCCATAACATTAGATAGAATAGATAACACAGCTTTAGGCCGATAGTTCTGTGGCCAACATTTCTTACCCTTTTTTGGTACTGGTTGAACTCTGGCTATTTTTCAAGAAGATGGAAATTTCTTTTGGGCATATGAAAGAGTAAATAATTTACAAAGTATTGGAGATAGTTCAGTTGTTCATTTTTTAAGTTCAATAGCTGGTATGCCATGAAGACCTTTTACTTTATTAGAATTTAATTTTTTAGTATTTTCCTTAAAAGTCTTGGACGAAAACGGATGTTGTGCATATTTGATTCGACTACCGGGATAGTAGGAGGCTGTAAATCACCAGGATCTATATTTGAGTTCTGAGCAAATAGGGTAGCGAATAAAGCAGCCTTTTCGCGAGAAGATGTAGTAAGCGAACCATCTTCTTTTACTAAAAGAAGGAAAGAAGAAGAAAACAAAATGATGTTTATAACCTTGGCCATTGACCAGAAAGGTCGTGATCCATTTGGACAGTCGATGAGTTTATTTATAACTCTTGCATTAAAAATTCTCTTTGAATCGTTTATTATTTCGTTGCATCTGTTTCGGATTGTAACATAATTATTTTTGCTTGCTTCAGTAGGATTAAGGCGCCATTGTCTGAAAGCTTTGTTTTTGGCAGCTGTTGCACGTTCGCAATTTCTATTGAACCAAGGTTTATTTGATCCCAGTCTTTTCACATTGTGGGGAATGTATGACTCCATATCAACAAGATTAATTTCAGTGACAGATTCAGCACAAGTATCAACATTTGAACCGTTAAAACAAACCTCTGACCAAGGAAACGATGAAAAAAAGTCACGGAGGTCATCCCAGTTATCAGCATTTAAGTTCCAGATTAAGCGACTAGTATTCCGATGTTCTGGTACTGATGGAGTAAATGGATGAATTGCAGAAATAAGAATATGGTCAAAGGTTCCTATAGGGGCAGAAATATTTATATTATATATATCAGGCTCAGATGTAAAGAACAAATCCAAAGTGTTTTCGAAATCTGTAGAGTCGGTTAAACATCGTGTTGGAGCTTCGATGAGTTGCGATAAGTTCCGTCCACTAACATTTCAACTCCACTCTACGACTAAACGTAAAAATAGAGGGGCCTGTAACGCTTAGTTGTCACCATAATTTTCATAATTTACTTAACAAAACATGTTGGCAATAAATAATAAATAAAAAGATGATTGGTTGGACCTGGATTCGAACCCAGGACCTACCACCAATTGTCGGTCATAGGTGCAACCATCTGCACCACAACCCACTTCCATCTCGCGTGTTCAAATAGCCTAAACGATCTCTCTGCATTGATAATGCACATAAAACCAACAATAAGTTGACCAAGATAGCTACTTATTGCAAAAGTTTCGGCTAATCTACCAGCTTCATCTTTAATGTTAGAAAACCGAAGCCAATTGTTATTATAATGATCTCAGCTGAAGGATGATTGATTTGTAACCAGTCAACTTTCTCAGATAAGTCATCAAAAAGAATTCTAGGATTACAGTCATTGGGAGATCTATACACACAACAAATAAATTTTGACCTGCCTTCAAGGACAATCTTAAGCCAAATTATGTCTAAAGAAGAGGGTTCCATGGATTCCTGTCTATAAGAAGCTAAATCGGAACGAGCGAAAACACAAAGCCAGCCTTTAAATCGAAATCTAGAAATAAGTTCATATTTCGGACATTCGAGATAGGTTGTGTTCGTTTTTGAATCCATTTGGGTTTCTGTAAGTGTAAGAATGTGTGGTTGGTAATGTTGAAGGTATTCATGAACATAGTTAACATTAGAGTTATTAAGACCAACTCCTCTGATGTTAAAAAAAACTGTATTAAAAAGTTGCTGTATTAAAAGTGCTTGAATTGTTAATTTGTTGTTATTGTAAATTATTGTGTGATAGAGTGTAGGTCGATCGCAATAAATGGCTCTTCCCAGAATCCGAGCCTGCCTCCGAAGTGGGTGGATTTCCCAGTAAAACTGGACTGCCACCTGGGGTAATACTACCGTGTGTTTTTATCATTGCATCTTTTTGGGGGATTATAGTCAATTTTTACGGGGCGTCGCCTCGGCTAAATTCTATTACCCCTTCCCGAAGGGGAAATTTGATGTATAGTGTGTGTTATATGTTTATCTAGTTTGTAGATTGTAAATTGTTGAGAGGAGGTGGTATGCTAAATCCCAGATCACTGCGGCCACAAGTGGGCCTATTGTGATGTCCTCCATTTATAGCTCATCCATGATGCCACAGTTTGTTATGAAGGCGGCTAGCTCTTTCGGTGAGCTGGCAGCTATGTCCGCTGCTTCGAGATAAAATTTACCTAGATAACGTTGACGTGTTTGACAATACAGTCGCAGTCACATAATATGTGTTCTGCTGTTTCTGCGTCTTCGTTGCATAGTCTGCAGATGTTGTCCTGTGCTATGCCCATGGTCATGAGGTGTTTTTTAAATCGACAAATTCATGTGAGGAACCCTGTGACCAGTCGAATCTGACTTCAACTCAGTTGTAGTAGTTGTTTCGTTCTTTTTTGGGAGCAGTTTGGCATGAAACTTTTAGCTTGCCTGTTTCGGTAGCCCTCCAGAAATGGAGCTTTTTTTCCTCCAGCCAAGTTTTTATACTGCTTTTTTTAGTATTAATTGGTAGCGCGCAGGGCTTGGTATCACGAATTGGGATGCGGATCCTTTCCTGGCTAGTGCGTCTGCTTTTTCGTTGCCTTCATATCCACTGTCTCCTGGTACCCAAATCAGGTGAACCTTGTTTGTGGTGGCCAGTATTTGCAAGATAATGTTTATCTAAATTAAAATTAAAATTTAAGATAACGATCTGATTTCTTGAAATTTAAGAAATCAGACCGTTATCATCAACCAAGCACTGAAACGTAGTGAAGACAACTATTTATATATGAACTTAAATGCTTGGATTCCGGGGATGAGCTGCTGTGGAATGAAAGGCCACCGAAGTCTTAACACTGGAAGAAATGCAGACGCCTCTCGTAGGTTGATGACTCGCTGCCGAAGTTTGATGTGATGGGTTTTAATGGGTCACTGCCGATAGGTGTGATGTGATGGGTCTTAGCACTCGAAGGAACGCAGAAGTTTTTTGTAGGTTGATGGCGCGCTGCCGATGGGTGATGGGATGGGTTCTCGAAAGGTGCGATGGGATGGGTGCTAATGGGTCACTGCCGATGGGTGTGATTTGATGGATCCTAATCCTACTGCCAATATGTATGATGTGATCGTAATTCGATCCACCGCGACGGTAGTGGACTTCTCAATTCAATAAGTTGACCAAGATTGTTACTTATTGCAAAAGTTTCGGCTAATCTACCAGCTTCATCTGTTATGTTAGAAACCCGAAGCCAATTGTTATTATAATGATCTCAGCTGAAGGATGATTGATTTGTAACCAGTCAACTTTCTCAGATAAGTGATCAAAAAGAATTCTAGGATTACAGTCATTGGGAGATCTATACACACAACAAATAAATTTTGACCTGCCTTCAAGGACAATCTTAAGCCAAATTATGTCTAAAGAAGAGGGTTCCATGAATTCCTGTCTACAAGAAGCTAAATCGGAACGAGCGAAAACACAAAGCCCGCCTTTAAATCGAAATCTAGAAATAAGTTTATAGTTTGGACATTCGAGATAGGTTGTGTTCGTTTTTGAATCCCTTTTGGTTTCTGTAAGTGTAAGAATGTGTGGTTGGTAATGTTGAAGGTACTCATGAGCATAGTTAACATTAGAGTTATTAAGACCAACTCCTCTGATGTTACAAAAAACTGTATTAAAAAAATTGCTGTATTAAAAGTGCTTGAATTGTTAATTTGTTGTTATTGTAAATTATTGTGTGATAGAGTGTAGGTCGATCGCAATAAATGGCTCTTCCCAGAATCCGAAGAGCCTGCCTCCGAAGTGGGTGGATTTCCAGTAAAACTGGACTGCCACCTGGGGTAATACTACCGTGTGTTTTTATCATTGCATCTTTTTGGGGGATTATAGTCAATTTTTACGGGGCGTCGCCTCGGCTAAATTCTATTACCCCTTCCCGAAGGGGAAATTTGATGTATAGTGTTTGTTATATGTTTATCTAGATTATAGATTGTAGATTGTTGAGAGGAGGTGGTATGCTAAGATCACTGCGGCCACAAGTGGGCTTATTGTGATGTCCTCCATTTATAGCTCATCCATGATGCCTGTTTAAGCAGCAATAAAGATTTATTATAGTTCTTACCGCTGGAGGGGGAAACTAAATAAAATGACCGTATCGCTGGGTGTCCAATGTGAACATAAAAACTTTATTCTATTCTAATGCCTTATATATACTAAAATAATAATCACTGTAAAATTTCTTATTCTAAGGTTTATTTACACTCGCTACACATTTTGTTATCATGAGGTTCAATTACAATAATTCTAATTGAACGCATGGGAATGATAGAAATATCTTTGCGTTTTAAAATAATTCTCATGCATTGCTGGGAACTGCCAATTGTTCGGCGTCATCAAATGTTGGACAGAACATGCTGGGGCCTCTTCACACAGACGATATGCAGAAGTCGGCGTCATCAAGCGTTGGTTGTAGTGGTGGCGTGATTGATTTTTTGGTTTCACACAGGTGTTGAACTCTCGGGGATTGACCTTCTCTTTTTCGCAAGATGATAATGGCGATGACAATAACGACCATCAGAATAATTGCGCTTGAGCCAACAAGTGAATACTGATGAATCCTATGTATGCGTATTTCTTCCAGAAGGTGTTCCTGATTCCTTTGCAAATTAATTGCCTTTTCAATATTGGAAAGGGCGTGTTTGTTGCCACTTCGTTGAACGTTTGCTGACAGTTCATTTACTGTTGATTTATTACGTGTCGGTAAATGGAGGGTCAAGTTTTGTGATGGCAGAAATGAACACACAATTCTGCTGGTTATTGTCTGCCGGCCGATTATGATCATGGTTTGATCTTGAATCATGCAGTGTGAAGGCAACTGAATTATCCCGCTTTTCTCCAAGACTACTGGTGTTGGGTGAAAATCACAGATGATGTTGATCGTTGTCTGCTGTGGCATGCTGAATATCCATGTATTTATGTGGTGCATCTCTATCCAGTATGCCTTTGCTGGGATATTTCTTAAAACGCACGATGTTGACAATTTGTGGTTGTATCGCAACATGTTCATTTCACAAGAACTGGCCTGTGATTCATACATCAATAATGGATGTTGCAAGTTGCACCAATATCTATCAGTTGACCTTTGTTGGCATGACATGAATTCATCTTTGTTGATCGGGTAAAAGTGATCTCCTTGATGATTGACTAATAAATAATCCGAGGACGGAACAATGCATGTAAAATTTTCAGTGGTCCATGTGGGAACTGGAAGCAACTTGTAAATCTCGAAGTCTTCATTGTAGGGAAGTGGAAGTGAAATCTCTATTATAATATTGCTGCTTGTAACCCTTCCTCTCGGGCGAAGATTCTTGTAGAGTTGAAGAATTGACTCGTGATGCCGTTCTCCAGGTATCATCATTGATCGGGGAATGTTGTCGTGAATTCTCGTAAGCTCTTCCTTCAACTGTTTCACCGACAGGATGAGAGGATGGATTCTTCCATTGTGTGTTGACAGGATGACATCTAACAGCACATTCTGAGTATTCTGATAGTTTATCATCATGAGAAGTGCGTTAAGAGCTGTTGAGCTAAGCATTTTGTACGTGTTGTACTTGTCGACTTCATTACTTAGACGGCTTATGACGTTACTAAGCGACTTGAGCTGTTTTTCAGTTTCTAACTTGTTTGAAAATGTTAACCGTAGATTCGATTATAGTTGTTTGGTTTCTTATGAGTTCTATAAGATGATTTTCATTCAGTCGCACATGTTCTATAGTCTCTTCATAACCCTGGGCGAATCGTTGGTCCAGTACTCCAAATAACTCATTTGCGACAGTTCCAATAAAGTCAAACGGAGAGCGTTTCGATCGGTGTATCTTATCGTTGTTTGCATGTAGAAGCACATCGTTATTCAGTTCGATTTGTTGAAGCTGGCGTATGAACTGACTTAAAGTGCCTTCACAAAGCAAATCTTTAACGTCTGTCAAATTCGTAAGTAGACATAGGTTTTTCATTTCTGTTACGCTGTTTTTGTATGCGTAGAACTCTGACCAGTAGTTGCTCATGTTAAAAAACACTATCGTTTTCCACGAGCTCGCGATCAAATTTGCACTGCCCGAATCTTCGAAGCAGATGCCAGGTTGACTTCTTAACTGGGTAATTTCGAATTCCTGTTTCATTGGCATCGCGATTGAGGAGTTCAGAAGTGCTGACAAACACCAAATCCATAGAAAGGGGTTTATATTTCTGTTTTTGTGAAGATTTCGTTCCATTCTATGAAGACTTGCTGGCTTCTGGATATCTTCCGAAGTCACTGCAATGTTAACTTGCTGAGAAGATGCCCTGGGTGCTGTTGAGGAGCTAGCATCTTCTGAAGTTTCTGTTTCTTTCTCCGTTTCGATCGGTAAGGGACACAACCTTGTAATAGGTCTCTTAACATATTTTTTGTTGCAAAAAACAGTTGCAGCTCCAACTCCATGATCTTTGCCCGGGTGAACTTCAGAGACTCTGCCCATCATCCAAGCTGTTGGTGGAAGTCGATCCTCCTTTATCAACACGATGTCCCCGACTTCTATGTTGTCTTCCCTCTGTTTCCACTTTTTTCGTTGTTGGAGTTGGGAAAGTTACTCCGAGGACCAAATTTTCCATAAATCGTGGTACATTTTTTGTGTGAGTACCCAACGGGAGCGATAGCTTTTCGATTCTCTCACGATTGGTCCAGGAAGTGCATTGAGTGAATCTCCAATGAGGAAATGCCCAGGTGTGATTGCTGGTGATTCGCCGATGTCGTTACTGATTGCAACTAACGGCCGAGAGTTCAGACATGCTTCGATTTGGGCCAGCAATGTTGAAAGTTCTTCAAAGGTGAGAGAGGTGTCACCAATTACTCGTTTTAAATGGTATTTCATTGACTTCACTGCTGCCTCCCATATCCCTCCAAAGTGCGGTGCCGCTGGTGGTATGAAATGCCATTCGGTTCCATCCACGATGAGGTTTTTCGAGACATCTATTTCTGATTGTTTTATGGCATTGCGCAGAAGGATTTGAATTTCCTTGTTCGCTCCAACAAAGGTGGTCCCATTGTCGCTGTAGAAATGCAAATTCCTCTTCTTGATGTAAAGCGCCGTACAGCTGCTAAAAACGCAGCAGAGCTCAGATCGCTCACTAGTTCAATGTGAATAGCCTTGGTTGCCAGGCATATGAAAATTGCAATGTAACCCTTTGTGGTACGGTGTCCTCTACCCTTTGATATAAGGACTTGAACAGGTCCGGCATAATTGACTCCAGTATGTGTAAATGGCCTTGATGGAGTTACTCTTGAGGCTGGTAAAATTCCCATAAGTTGGGTTTTTCCTTGTGCTCTAAGCCGATGACAACGCACACAGTTGTGTATAATCTGCCGCACCACACGTTTTGCTTGAAGGATCCAATATGATTTGCGCAACGTCGATAGTGTAATCGAATGCCTCCATGAAGGGTGCGCTGATGTACGTTTTCAACCAATAATTTAGTAAATCTGTCATTGGGTGGTAGAATGTAAGGATGTTTGTCGATTTCCGATAAGTTTGCGTTTTCCAATCGACCTCCTACGACTAACAGATCTTCTTCATCCAAGTGTGGGTTAAGCGATAAAAGCTTACTTTTACAATTTAAGCTTTTTCCTTCTTGGAAGTGTTTGATTTCTTCTGGAAACGTCTTTTTTTGAACTGCTCGTATGATTTTTTTGCGTGCTGCGTTGAATTCATTTAGTTGTAACTCTAAGCTTCCCGGCCGTTTTGAGTTTGGAGATCTGCAGTTGTCACTAAATCTTAAAGTGTTATTAAAGTGTTATAACTGGAGAATCCTTCGGTGATATCGAGCGAATCAGAAACAACGGTATTTAGGACTACTTTCGCTACTCTTGCCTCTGTGACTTCAACTTCAGGTACGACTTGATTCGGCCAGCTATCTTCATTGTGAAGTAGCCACTCAGGTCCATTCCACCATAACGGATGATGTTGAATCTGTTCTGGTGTTATACCTCTAGAAGCACAGTCAGCTGGATTATCCAACGATCGGACGTGCCTCCATGAACTTGGGCTCGTTACTTCTTGGATCTCCGAAACTCTGTTGGCTACAAAAGTCTTCCATGTTGATGGGCACTTCTGTATCCAAGCTAATGTTATTGTGGAGTCTGTCCACGCAAATACCTTGCCTACTTGCGAGTTGTATATCCGCATTGTTTCCAACAAAACTTTGGACAACAAATGAGCTCCACAAAGTTCTAGTCTAGGAAGCGGAATTCTGTTCTTTATAGGAGCCACTTATGTCTTCGCAGTCAGTAATGCTGTAGCATAGCTACCTCCGCGCATAGGCACCCTCGAATATACAACAGCTGAATAAGCGGCTTCAGACGCGTCACAAAATCCATGTAATTCTATTTTTTTGGATTGATCAACTCCCAGCCATCTCGGAATTCTGATGTTTTCCAATACCATAATGTTATTCTTCAGCTTATTCCATTGATCTTCTAGTTCAGTTGTGAGTGGTTGATCCCAATCCAGATCAGTTTTCCAGATCTGTTGCATTAAGATTTTTGCGCTAACAGTAACCGGGACCAACCATCCGAGCGGGTCATACAGCTTTGCTATTTCTGATAATGTCGTTCTCTTCGTAAGAGTTTCAATTTCTTCTTTTGGTGGGCTTATATGGACTTTAAACTGAAAGGTATCACTTGAAGGACTCCAGTGGATGCCCAGTGTTTTAATGGTCTCTTCTTTGTCGATTTGTATGCTGCTGAGGCTCTGAGGCTCCTGTGGCACGTTCTTAAGCAGCCGAATGTCATTGGTAGCCCACTTACGAAGGTTGAAACCTGCCCCTTTAAGCATTTTTGTCAATTGCATTTGAGTTTCTTCGCATTCTTTTAAGGTATCTCGTCCTGACATCACATCATCAACATAGAAATCGTTTTTGACAATGTCTGCTGCAAGCGGATACCTCACCTGCTCATCTAGAGCCAGTTGTTGAAGTGTTTTAACTGCCAAATAAGGTGCAGCGGCCGTACCGTAGGTCACTGTTGTGAGCTTGTACTCCCTTATTGGATGATTAATCGAACTTCGCCATAAAATACGCTGGTAGTCCTGGTCGTCTTCGTTCAGCTTTATTTGGCGGTACATTTTTTCTATGTCCGCAGTGTAGACATACTTATGTTTTCGCCAGCGCATTAAAATTGTTGTTATGTCCTCTTGAAGTTTTGGACCAACTAGCATTAATTCGTTTAAACTGACTCCTGTCGAGTATACTAGTCTACTCGTAGTTTGGTTGTAGTACTCTCAGGTTTCAAAACAGCATGATGAGGTATGTAGTAACTGTTGTTCATTGATTTCGTATTGGGAGGTGCTTCAATCATATGTCCCAGTTCCAGAAACTCTTCTATCACCTTCGTATAGTCTGCTTTGAGTTGTTTGTCCTTACTCAACCTTGCTTCTAGCTGACGGAATCTTGCCACAGCTCTGTGTTTGGATTGTCCCAGCTCCAGTTATTCCCTTTTTCTGGTTAAAAGGGATTTTAACTACATATCTGCCATCTTTGTCTCTGCGGTGTGTTTTCTTGAAGATATCTTCACATTCCTTGTCACTTTGCGTTTTAAATGTTGGCTGTGGTAACTCTTCCAGCTCCCAAAGCCTTTGAAGTTGCTGATCAGCTGCTGTTTGTACCACGAATCCGTTTATTGTGCCAACTCTGTCCAGTTTTGGAGATGTGCGAACAGAAATAAGCCATCCTAACTGTGACTCTTGTGCTATCAGCATATTACTGGTTTCTCTCCGTAAACCGTTGAGGATAATGTCACCATAAGCACCTGCCCCAATAATCATGTCGATTGATCCTGGAATGTTGAATGTAGGATCTGCCAATTCTATGTCGTCAAACTTATCCGTTGTAAGGTTGTGGGTTGAAGAGGTAATGCAAGGTAATACAAGGGCTTCTAGATGAAGTTTTAATTTAGACGAGAAGCGTGGAGATATTGTCACGTCTACTCTGTGTCGTGTTGTTCCTGCGCCAATTGCACCAAGTCCGCATACTTCAACGAGTACTTTTTGCTTTTTAAGCCGCAACGATTGGGTGATTGCCTCAGTTATAAGGGACGCCTGAGATCCTGGATCGATCAGGGCTCGTATCCTCACACTTTTCATCCCATCACTGCTGCTTGCGTGAAGCATAGCCGTTGCCAGAAGAACGTTCTGATTTTGATGGCCATGGGCTATCTGTTTAGATTCGACCTTTTGTTGAACACCTGGTTGTTGAACTGCCGGTTGTTGACTCTCCGAGTTTGTTGGACCTCCACTCTCTCATTTTGAGGTGCTTTTTCAGACCACTCCACATGTAGAAGAGAGTGATGATTTTTGTTGCAGTATCTGCAGGTTCTTTTGCTAAGGCACTGACTCTGCTTGTCATGTCGTAAGCAATTATGACACAAATTGGCTTGCTTTATTTGCTGAAACCTTTGTTTTGGTGGTGCACTTAGAAACTTGGGACATAAGTATATCACGTGGTCCCCTTTGCATAAAGAACATTGATTTGATCTCGAGGCTACGTGAAAGTTTCTCACTGACGTGTGCGGTTCATTTTCAGTTTTGTGTTGTCTGTGCTTTGTTGGAGGTAGGACATTTAGCGCTTGATATCTTCTTGAGAGGAACTCGAAAAGAATTTTTATTGACGGCACCTTGTTTGGTTGCTCTAAACCTTGTTCAAACAGGTTTCTGCTTTCTGGATCTAAGCTTTTGGTTAAAAGATGTACGATTATAGGGTCCCACGAAAAGGTGTTGAAACCCATGTTGCTTATTGCTGACAACCCTTCCTTTGCTGCATCTAGAATTGCCTTGATTGATGTTGATGTCGGCTTATTTCCTTGTCCAGGCTTTATCATCTTGTCAATGTACATCGAGAAAATTTTTCTTTCATTGTCATAACGCGCCTTCAATGTTTCCCATGCACAGAGATAATTAACACTTGATATTGTTAAATGTTGAATCAAATGCATCGGCTCGCCTTCCAAATGAGTTTTCAAGTACTCCATCTTTTCTGTAGCACTAAGTGATGACCTCTCGTGTATTATTGTAGAGAAAATGTCACAGAATGAGCGCCATTCAAGATAATTTCCCCTAAATGTTGGAATTTTGAGCATTGGTAGTTTTGCATTTGAACTGGACTCTTTGACAACATTTGTGGAATGAGATTCCACTTTTTTTATATCGTTATACTTAGAGTCTTTTACGTATGGAGTTTGAATGTCAGACTCTGAAGCATTTGCCATGAAGTCCTTATGCGCATCCTCTAGGTTTCTCATCTGCTCCACGATTATTTTTTGCTGATGCTCGTATATCTCTTCCGAGTACTCAGCAAATGTGCCCTCAACCTCTTCTATGTTTTGCAGAATTGCCTCAATCTTCAAATGCAGTTTTCTTAATCGCTGCATTTGAGCTGTACTCTGATCGGGGTCTGAGGTTTGTGCAGGCGTCGTGACCTCTGTCTGTGGATTGAGTTTTTCCAGCAGAGTTTTTATTTCTACATACATTTCCTCCACCTTTCCATACGTATTTCTCTGCATATAATTGGTGTCTAGTTTCACCAGTGGTCTGATCTTTTCATGGTTTTATTTAAACTCCGTCCAAATGGCCTCAACTTTTGTCAGTCGCTCTTCCTTATATTTCAGAGTTTTTTTGGATGGGCTGTCTTTCTTGAAATTGATAATAGTTTTTTCCAAATCTTCAGCGAGTGCCTTTTGTTTGGCTACTATGACGTATATGTCGATTTCATCCGTCATCTTTCTTGGCTTTTTTTTGTTGTTGTTGTTCTTTAATATATCACTTTTTATTTCACTACCAGTGTCTTAGCCCTGGCAACGCTAATAAATAGTTTGTAGGTGTGTTTACGTTTTGTATTTACGCTTATTCACTACCAGTATTGAAGCTCTGGTAACGCTAGTAAGTAGTTTGTAAGTGTGTTAACGTTTTGTATTTACGTTTATTCACTACCAGTATTGTAGCTCTGGTAACGCTAGTTATTCAAAAAAGGCTCGAAGGACCAGTGTTTAAGCAGCAATAAAGATTTATTGTAGTTCTTACCGCTGGAGGGGGAATCTAAATAAAATGACCGTATTGCTGGGTTTTCAATGTGAACATAAAAACTTTATTCTATTCTTATGCCTTATATATACTAAAATAATGCTTACTGTACAATTTCTTATTCTAAGGTTTATTTACACTCGCTACACATTTTGTTATCATGAGGTTCAATTACAATAATTGTAATTGAACGCATGGGAACGATAGAAATAACTTTGCGTTTTGAAATAATTCTCATGCATTGCTGGGAACTGCGAATTGTTCGGCGTCATCAAATGTTGGACAGAACAATGCCACAGTTTGTTATGAAAGCGGCTAGCTCTTTCGGCTATGTCCGCTGCTTCGAGATAAAATTTACCTAGATAACGTTGACGTGTTTGTCAGTACAGTTGCAGTCACATAATATGTGTTCTGCTGTTTCTGCGTCTTCGTTGCATAGTCTGCAGATGTTGTCCTGTGTTATGCCCATGGTCATCAGGTGTTTTTTAATTCGACAGTGTCCTGTGAGGAACCCTGTGACCAGTCGAATCTGACTTCTACTTAGTTGTAGTAGTTGTTTCGTTCTTTTTTGGGAGCAGTTTGGCATGAAACTTTTAGCTTGCCTGTTTCGATAGCGCTCCAGAAATGGAGCTTTTTTCCTCCAGACAGGTTTTTATACTGCTTTTTTTAGTATTAGTTGGTAGCTCGCAGGTCTTGGCATCATGAATTGGGGTGCGGATCCTTTCCTTGTGATAATGTGATAGGTCTTAGCTCTCGTAGGTTGATGGCGCGCTGCCGATGTATGATGGGATGGGTTCTCGAAAGGAGCGATGCGATGGGTGCTAATGGGTCACTGCCGATGGGTGTGATTTGATGGATCCTAATTCTACTGCCAATATGTATGATGTGATCGTAATTCGATCCACCGCAACGGTAGTGGACTTCTCAATTCAATAAAGATTTGTCACATAAACTGAATGTGTTTACTCACAGCTTCCGGACAGCGAACTTCTAAAGCAGCTGGAAGAAGGGCTGCGATGATCCTTGAGAAATTCTTTCTCACTTTAAAAAGGGAAGGGACTTGGTGAGGGAAGGATGTTAGAAGGATATTAAAGAGGGTCAAGCTTCATAATTGACGATCAGAATGCTTGAGACATTCAGGTCCATCCTCAGGCTTATAGGCCGAAACGCGCGTCGAGAAAACAACCATGGCCGGAAGGCAATTGAGTAGCAAACACTCTGTCGAGGAACTAAGCTGTCCATTTGTAAGGCCTCCATCTTATTAGTCCTGCTTTACGGTGCATGGACCCTGTCACTGGCGGATGAAAAGGCTTAAGGCTGCTTCGAGAGGCAAATTGTTCGGACGGCTTACGGTCCCGTCTGCATAGACGGAGACGGAGACGGGAGGAGGAGATATTACATCGAACATCGAGCACGACACCAACCTAGCCAGAAGAGTCAAAATACAACGGCTACGATCGCTGGGTCATCGAGCCAACGCCCGGCCCGAAAAATCTTCGCATAATGCTCAGACAATATAACTAGTTAGTTTATGTACTTACGAAAATTTTAAAATGTAACGTGGCCATGATTAAAGTATTGTTTTTGAAATCAGCACCGCCTAAAAATTCCGAGACGTCGCCTCTACAACATAGCTGCCTTAAACCATCACTCAGGTTAACGATCTGAAAACATCAAGAATAAGAATCAGTAATTAATAAATATGATTTGTTAAAATTGCGCAATTCAAAAAAAAAGAAAATAACAAATTGTCTTCTGAATAAAGGAATACATACTCGAGTAGGTATGTATTTTTATGCACTGCATGTCATTTGAAGAGGGCCAACCTATCTAAGCATTATTTAAGCTAATGATTTTTGTTTTTACTATTCCAGGACTAAAAGGTATTATTAAAAATATACAATCCAGATTGCATTAGAATTTATTTGTTGAATATCTCCTTCAGTAAAGAAGGTGAATATACACATGTGTGTATATGTAGGTACACTAATTCGACATTTTTGTCGTTCGAGATCTTAGTTTTCGAGCGTGTCGCCCCAAATTGCCTTGGAACGACTGGCATCTGGACTACTCACACCTTCACAGCTCGCCACCATTACAACACTTCATGGTATAAGTGAACACGGGACACGCCTTCGATTCAAGTCGCCTTGACGCATATAATCTCACTCGAATTTGGCTAAAATTAAGAAATTTTTTTGATTTCTTGTGTGGAGGTGTGGTTTTTGATTTAGAAATGCTGCGTAGATTGTTTTCTACACCAAGTTTGTTACCACGTCAGTCACGGTTGCGATTCCTAGATCTGGATGTAGATCGCTATTTCTTATGTAGCATGGAGCATTAACGATTGCTCTGAGTGTCTTATATTGAAAAGTTTCTAAAATTGGTTGTACAACCCCAGCGTTGTATACCGCACGTCCAAGATGGTTTAAGCACTTGCTTATACAAAAGCAAGTTATATATGCTTAGTTTTTAAAATCTTCCGATGAGCTAATTCATTTCTCTTAACCCAAATTCGAGCTCGTCGCGTTTCTTTTTAACGTGCGGCTTCCATTTAAGTTTTGCGTCTAGAGTCATTCCTAGATATTTCGCTTCATTTGAGTACGGGATTTGTACCGAGTTAATGGGTAAAGGTTTGTAGTTTATCTTTTCATAAGTAATGTTCACATGCGTTGACTTAGTCTCGTTAAGAACGACTCGCCAGCTCTTCGTCCAGTAGCATATTTTGTCTAAGGCGCGCTGAAGTTTTCCCGTTGATAATTCAACTGTCGTATCAATAGCGAGAATAGCAGTGTCGTGAGCGAACGTAGCTAAAATTGTTCCCTCATCGTGGGGTATGTCTCTTGCTTAAAGCAAAAATAATATTGGGCCGAGAACTCTTCCTTGCGGAACACCGGCATTTATCTCTTTGAATTCTGAGTACTCATTTTCGTACCTTACGCGAAAGATCCTATCTTCAAGGTAAGACTCTAAGATTCTATAGAGTTTTTCTGGTAAGCTAAGCCTTAACTTGTACTTCAGGCCTTCGTGCCATACCTTGTCGAAGGCTTGCGATACGTCAAGAAAAGCGCTAGTACATATCTTTTTCGCTTCCAGAGCTCGATTGTTGAATGCTTTGGGTCGATTGTTGAATGCTTTTTTCCTAAATCCGAATTGGTGATCCGGAATCAATCGTCTTTCTTCAATGAATGGTTGCAACCTTTTAAGCAACAGTTTCTCGAATACCTTTGATATTATCGGTAGTAGCGAAATAGGTCTGTATGACTTTTTTTCGTTCGGACATTTTCCTGGTTTCGGAACCATTATGACCTCGGCCATTTTCCATTGCCTTGGAACGTACAAAATTCTCATGGAGGCGCTCATGATATAGAGGAGCTTCACCAAAACTTTTTTCGGTAGCTCCTTTAGAATTTCGCTAGTAATTAAGTCATAGCCAGGGGCTTTATTATACCCCATCCCATAGGATAGGAGGTATATTAAGTTGGATTCATAGAGAGAAATAATCACCGTAGGCCCCGAGACCTTAAGGGCATATTATCGAGACCGAATCGTAAGTCGAATGAGCCATGTCCGTCCGTCCGTCCGTCTGTCGGTAGTTTTTAGGATATAAATTTTGAGCTAGGAACTCGAAACTAAATATCTGTTCTTTCTAGGTCTTTCTTGAAGTTCCTGCTTCAGTTTGTTGGAAAGGTGGTTCAAGATGGTCTTATCCGTGGTTGCTCGCGAGCGTTGCCATCTTGCGCGCTCTACTCTTTTCGCATATTAGCTCTTCTATTTCTCGCGGATATATTGTTCCGCTGCTCGGACCTCCGAAAAGGAATGTTATTCCACGCAGCGCTCTTAAAAACTCTCACGAGTTTATCTAATTCATCTTCTATTTCAAGTGACTTTTTGAGCGGTACATTTAAAACTAGGTTTTCTTAAGAGCGGTACATGTTTTCTTTTGAGCGGTACACTTAAAACCATGTATTTTCTAAAGCCGTCACAGTCGGTGTTGTTGTAAGTTAATCTAGGGGCTATTTTCTTTTTCGCTAGGCTTCCGCTGATTTTCAAAAGAACTGCCGAGTGATCTGAACAGAGATCAAAGCGTTCTTCTACGTTCGTAAGGTAACGAGGTATCCCCTTATAAAATATATAAATAGAGTGGCGCAACAGCTCGAGGTGAACCAGGGCCAACTTCTCAACAACGTATGCTGGTGTGTTAATATCTTTTACATACAAAGGGACCTAAAATTTTTTGCCGAATCCGAACGGCACTTTGAGAAGTTTTTCAAGACAAATGATACTCTCGGAAGGCTTGTCAGACCCTCGCAGAGGTGGGGACCGTGAAAAAGAACAAGTCTTTTTTTTTCAGGTGACGACGGCAGGATTCGAACTCAGGCCTCCGGCGTAGTAAGCACACACACTAACCAGTACGCCACGGCACCCCACTTGTCGTAGGAGCTACCCCCTTGGCGATAAAGAAGTCGACGAGATCAGGTACTTTATTTCTGTCGGTTGGCCAATATGTTGGCTTTCCCGTTGATAAGAAGACCATGCCGCGTTTTGTACTTGCTTTAAAGAGGACTCTGCCTCTTGTTGAATTGCACGTGAGCCCCAAAAAGTATTTTTCGCGTTAAAGTTCCCGCCGATGATAAAGTTTGTCCCAAGTGAATCAAAGAGCAGAGCATGATCTTCACCTGCCAGCCGATACTGCGGAGAATAGCTCGTCGCGATGTTGTAATCTATGTGACTTAATTTTACTGAGACTGAGGTTATTGCATAGAGTCAAGTTTTATTTCTTCGTTTTTGGAGTGTTTGATGCAGTCTTTAATGTAAAGAGAGGATCCACCTCTCGAATTATCTGAAGGATGATGCGCGTGATAGTAGATGTAACCTTTTATTTTGCGAATATATAGGCATATGTCTATATTATTCTTCCGTAGGAATACTTCTAGTTCGTCAATTTTTTGCAAAAGGCCGTTTGCATTCCATGTAATAATTTTGATTGACTTTCCCATATTCATGATTTTTATACTCTATTCCACAGGAATGAGTCATGTCTGTCCGTCGGTCTGTCCGTATATCACCAATTTTTAGGCCTGAAATTTTGAGCTAGGAAGCTGAAATCTTGTATGTAAGCACTCCGTCATCCAGGCAATACAAGTCTTAAAATTTTGCAAATCCGCCCACAGTCGGCGTTAATGTGCAACAACCTCCGGTGCTTTCAAGACTGTAAGAAGTCGTGGAAACCTGAAATTTATTATTTAGCATTTTCTAATGATTACAAGTCATAAAAAAATAAAAATAAAGTCCACTGACCGCCCCTTGTGGCATCGATTGAAAGTCTTATCTTTCAAATGCAATTTATTCAATATTTTTGTTTCAAATCGAAAAATTTTTACTTAATATATTATGTAGAAAGAGAACTTTCTACATAAAGTTCTCTTCTACTTTCTTCTTCGAGGAAAGAGAAGAAGACTTTTTTTTAATTTCTTTTATACAAAGTTTTTTGCTATGCTTTGGAGGCAGAATTTAAGAAAAACCCTCAAATTTTCCTCAAAATATGGATTTCGACTACTTTTAAGCTTAACTTAAGTAAGAATAAGAAATAAAATTTAGCACATTAGATTTAACGAGTGCTAGATTTCGTTCCTACAAAGTTTTTGGTAGATTTTAAGAAATTGTTGAATTCTAACCAAAAAACTGCATTTTTGGCATCGAATTAAAGAGTAATTGTTCAAATGCAACTTATTCAATATTTTTGTTCCATATTTTTGATCGAAAAAATTAAACTTAATATGTTTTGTAGAAAATACTCTACATTTTGTTCATACAAAGTTTTGGGCCACGACCAGATTTAGAGGCAGAATTCCATAAAAACCTATCGACTTAGGGGTTTTTGGCTTATCTACTATGGAAGGTTTTAGGCTTGGGCCCTTATTTTCACTATTTTTCTTTGGAGCTTCATGTCGTTTTTGTAACTCAATGGCGATTTCGCAACCTCAGTAGCTCGTTGGGTGATTTCCCCTGCAATTGGCGCAAACCGCGGGGGTCTGACTGCTGACATTGCAGTCCGTCGAGAGATGTTCGCCGGCGCATTTTACGCATCGCGGTTTTTCCTGGCAGTACGCTTGCGTGTGTCGGAAACCTTGGCATCGCTTTTATTTGGGTACTAGTCTGTTGCCCTTCCTCTTGGGCTCGATTTTTACCTTGATGTTAAGGATTGCTTTAATTTTTTAGATTTCGTTAATATTTTCAGTTCTATCAAAAGAAAGCATAAAAATTTGCAGGCCACGTCGGGTAACAGCGGAATCTTTGCCTTCGTCCGTACGTTGCATCTCTTTCTTTATTAGGCTCACGTCAAGGATCTTAAAGCCTTGGGCTTGAATGTCTTTTATTATTTCGTCCTTGGTACAGGATGGGTGTAGCCCCCTCGCTATAACCCGCAGCGGCTTTTCGAGGTGATTTTCATAAGTAAACCATTGGATTTTCTCTGTGTTCAACTTTTGTGACAGTGACCGATAGGCGTCAGAGTCATCGACGTTGACTTTGCATACGTTTTTCCGAAGTGGGGATAAGGTATATTTCGATCCAAGAGTATTTTTAAGGATGTTACCCAACGTAGTCCGCGATCCCAACAACATTTATTGCAGGTGGTCGGCGGTTTTTCTCTTGGTTTTTTGCTGTCGCTTTTTTTGGCACGACTTTCGTTTCTTCTTTTTGCTGCACGGTTTTTACTTCGGGTGAAGAACCTACCTTACGCTTCTTGGTAGGCCTTTTCTTAAAGACCGGATTCCTTTTGCGTGCAAGCTCTTCCTCGTACGTCTGGTATTCATATTGACGTTTCGGTATTTCCTCGCATTCTATAGTACTACGGGAGTTCCTTCAGGCTTCGGTTTCTTTATGTAACGAATCTACTTTGCTTTTAAGCTCATGGAAAAGACGTTCCGTTTTATTAAGCTTAGCACGGAGTTCGTTATTTTCCGCTTGAAAGCATTTAATTTTCGCTGTGTCCTGATTAACCGGCGGAGTTCCTTTCCAGGAGACGTTCGATCCAGCTGGTGGAGATCGAGGTACCCCTGATTTTTTCAAAAGGGATTTATAAGCAATAAATTGCTCTCCCCAGAATCCGTAGAGCCGACCTCCGAAGAGGGTGCATTTGCCAGTGAAACTGGATTGCCACCTTGGGTAATAATATCTTTTCTTTTGTCCATTACATAGTTTGTTTGCGCTACGCGCTCGTCATACGGAGGGTGGATTTAAGTCGCCTCTTACGACAGACATGCCTTATCTCGGGTATATTCTAAGCCCTACCCGAAGGTTGAAGAGTAAACATTCAAATACAATTTATTCAGTGTTTTTATACCCTATCTCATAGGATAGGAGGTATATTAAGTTTGTCACGTAGTTTGAAACACGGTCAAATAATAATGGTATTATTTGACCGTGTTGCTCCGATGCTGCTCCATTTGGGGCAACTTTTGGCAGTAAGGTTTTAGCTTATAGCAGAATCTGAAGGGTAAATTAAAAAACAGAAGCGTCTGTCGCACATTGTGCGGCTCACTGGTCGGCGTCTGCATCCAAAGGGGCGGCTGTATTTAAAAATGAAAATAGAAGTGACTTGCCTATTTCTCATAAAAACCACTAGTTAAAAAAAATGGCAATGAACAAAACGAAAGATTTGATTACCTCAGGTGCCAGCCCAGCAATGCTGGAAAATCCACCCTCTTCGGAGGCAGGCTCTACGGATTCTGGGGAGAGCCTTTTATTGCTTATAAATCCTTTTGAGAATAGGACAAAACTAAATCGATCACCGCCATCTAGATCGAACATGTCCGGAAAAAGCAGTCCACCGGTAAACCAGGACTCAGTGAAAATTAAGAGCTTAGAAAAGGAGAATAATGAAATCCGCGCTAAGCTTACTAAAATTTAGCGACTCTTCCACGATCTAAAAATGGAAGTCGACTCTCTGCGAAAACAAAACGAGGATATTGAAAAATACTCGTTTAACGATGGACGGTGAGGTAACGAAAGAGTGTGTAACACCGAACCGACCAGCAGTCGAATACTTCACGGACGAGGAAAAACTTGCACTTGAGACCGATTTAGTTTTTGGGAAAAGGTCTAGCAAGAAGCGAATTCCTCTCCCGAAGTAATACAAAAAGAAGATAAGCCCTCTGGCTCAAACAAGGCTAAACATGAAGCGAAAATTCGTCCACCTCCCGCAATAAACATCGTCGGGATAGCAGACTTCGGGACATTGCGCAACCTTCTTGCAAACACGGTGAGAACAGAAAACTATAAGCTTACTTCGCACCGAAATAACGTGTGGAAAGTAAATGTTGACAACGCTGATTCCTATCGCGCGCTGTCTCTTAGACTGAATGCAGAAAGAATCGAGTGGTATACTTATCAAAATAAGAACGAAAACCCACTGCGAGTCATTGTAGGGGGCTCCACCCATCATGTAGACGTAGCAAAAGGCGTAAAAACTAAAGGCCTTAAAGTTATTGATGCCATCAATATCATTAAAAGGAAAAACAACGCACGGAAGGAGAAAGAGACACTGTGATCAGACGCGGCTTTCCAATTTTTATGCTATCCTTTGAAAGAACTGAAAGCATAAACGATATTTATAAAATAAAAATTATACTTAACATCAGGGTTAAAATTACTTTACATTGAACCCATGCGAAAGGGCAATAGACTGACACCACAGTGTAAGCGATGCCAAGAATTCAGGCACACAAGTGCGTACTGCCAAAAGTAACCACGTTGCGTGAAATGTGCCGGAAAACATCTCTCAACAGAGTGCAAAGTTGAAATGAAGGCTCCAGCAGTTTGCGCCAATTGCAACGGAAACCACCCCGCAAACTATCGATGATGCGAAGAAGCCATAGAGCTGCAAAAGGGACGAGAACCTCTTAAGGAAAATACTCGAGGTCAGAATCCAAGCCAAGGACGTCCAAAAACTGCTGAAACTCCTAAGCCAACGACTCCAAAGACGCTAAAGCCGATCAAAAGCGCGAGACTGACAAAGGTGGCGTCGACAAAAGGCCTTAAAGCCCCACAAAAGAGCGGCGCCAGTTCAAGTGCAGCGGAGAAACCGCCACTGGTCGGACCGAAATCATACGTACAGGTTGCGGCAAACCAAAATAAAGGCAAGATCGCCCACAACAGATGCAGTGTCTCAGATCCTCACTGTAATCTTGGAAAAACTTGAGGATTAGACTAAAATCAACAAACTTATATTTGATAAACTGAGCAAGCTCGAGTTTAAGCCTCGAAAAAATTACAAGAGCACATGAACATGAAACAGTTATTTAAAATACTAACATGGAATTCATGGAATTCAAACGGCATTCTGAATAAAATAGACGAACTAGAAGTGTTTCTACGGAAAAATAATATTGGTATTTGCATGATTACGGAAACGGGTCTAGACCCAAACTTAAAGGTTTTTTTTTTTTTATAATGTACTCGCGAACAAGGGATTTGCTACCCTTTTAATGTTTAGCATCTCACGAGCGGAAAGGATTAAAAGAAGGGGAAAGGGATAAGAGGTACCGGTGCACTCTTGTTTTGAACAGTTATGGGTTGTATTGCGTAGGAAAGAGTTGTCGTGGTAGGACATTCCACATTCGCGTTGAACGGCTTATGAAAGAACCTCTAAACTTGACAGTACGTCCGAAAGTCGGCTCAAGGGTGAACTGATGAGCATTCGATCGTTGGCGATTATTACGGTTGAATAATTTGAGGGGTGGAATGCAAATGGCTATTTCGTTGGAACACTGTTTGTAAAAAAACGGTAAAACAGTGACAAGCAAGAGACATTGCGTCGATGTTCGAGTGACTCGATAGTTTTTGCAATATTTCTGTCACCTATGAGTTTAATCGCGCGTTTCTGGATCCTATCGAGCAGGTGCAGTGTTGTTTTAGGAGCACCAGCCCAGACATGGGAGTTATATTCCATTTTAGGGCGAATATAGGCCTTATATAAAATAGCCAACTCAGAAGGGGTGAAATATTTCTTGCATCTTTTAAGGAAACCTAGGCATTTCGCAGCGTTCTTGGCGACGTCGAATATGTGCTCATTCCAACTAAGGTTGTTATTGACACACATACCGAGAATGGAAAGCGTTTCGGTTTCGTCGATGCAAGTGCCATTCATGGACAATGGCTGGGTGTTTCGGTTTTGCTTCAATGACAGAAGACAGAATTGAGTTTTAGAAGCATTAAACTCTACTCTATTTTGAGATCCCCATGATACAATGCTGTTAAGGTCAGAGTTTAATGAGTTTGACATACGCTGCCGTTCCAGTTCAACGTCCGAAGAGCAGGGACGAGGAGCTGAGAACGAATATGAAAAACTGAGGTTGCTGTCATCGGCAAAGGAATGAATTGGATTAGTAGTAGCAGACAAAAGATCATTTATGAAGATAAAAAAGAGTTTCGGAGACAAAACAGAGCCCTGGGGAACCCCAGCGTTTATTTTGTGAATTGCAGACTTGAACCCATCCAAAACAACTTGAATTGAACGGTCCGCAAGGTAATTACTAATCCATTGAATAAGAGATTCGTCGATTCCAAATGCACGCATTTTCGACAAAAGAGCTTGATGCCAAACTCTGTCAAATGCTTTTGAAATATCAAGCGCAACAATCTTGCTTTCACCATGAATATGCAAGGAATGGTTCCACTTTTCAGTGAGATATGCCATCAAATCACCAGTGGACCTTTTGCTGCGAAAACCGTATTGCCGGTCATTAAGGAGTTTTCGTGATTCAAGATATTTCATAAGCTGATAATTAATCAGCGTTTCCATGACCTTAGAAAGAAGGGAAGTTAGTGCAATTGGACGATAGTTAGAGGGAGAAGAAGAATCGCCTTTTTTAGGGACGGGCTGGACAAATGCTGTTTTCCATCTACTCGGAAAGAGACCTGAGGAGTAGGACCGATGGAAAAGGTTTACACAATGGTTTTGCCAGCGTGGAAGAACACCTCTTCAGAACTATGGGGGATATTCCATCTGGACCAGCGGATTTGTGAATGTTGAGATCTCGAAGTACTCTCATGACTGTACGAGTGCGAAAATGAATTTGTCCCATTGTATACTTGTAAAAATTTATTGCTTAGATTACAACATTGCATCTTGTTATTTCCCACCAGGATATAGACTGGTTGACGACGACCTTGATCGTATATATGACTTCATTGGGTCCAATTTTATCATTGGAGGTGACTTTGACGCGAAGCATACTTTTTGGGGTTCACGATGCAATTCAACAAGAGGCAGACTACTTTAAAAAAACAGTATGAAACGTGGGGTGGACTTTTTCTCCACGGGTAAGCCAACATATTGGCCAACCGATAGGAATAAAAAGCCTGACCTTGTCGACTTTTTCATCTCTAAAGGGTACCCCAAATACCTTACGCGAATCGAAGAGTGTTATGATCTTTGCTCAGACCACTCAGGAGTAATCTTGAAGATGGGTGGAAGACTGGCGAAAATAGAAAGCGCTCCTAGATTAGCTAGCAAAAACATGTACTGGAACGCCTTCAGAAAGGACTGTAAGGAGGGTATTGGCTTGAATGTGCCATTGAAAACTCCTTTCGAGTTAGAAACCGCAGTTGACCAATTCATTGAAGCAATTCAGAGCGCTGCTTGGAACAACACATCGTCCCAAAAGAACGCAGTAAGCACCGCCGGGCATGTACGCACAACATATCCGCTCGAAATTGAAGAACTGATTCGCGAAAACAGAGGAGCGCCTTCGACAAGGTATGGCACGAAGGCTTGAAATATAGACAACAAAGAAGACATGTTTAAAATATTGGAAAATTAGCTTGAAAGCAGACTCTTTCGTGTTAGGTGTAGGAGTGAATACTCGAGTTTGAAGCAAATTCGGGCTGATATACCCCAGGGAAGCGTCCTCGGTCCGAGCCTGTGCCTTTTCTACACAAGAGACATACCTCTAGATGACGAGACAGTCGTGGCCACGTTTGCGAACGATACGGCCATCCTCGCAACAGGTGAATCAGTCGAGGCATCAACGAGAAGCCTCCAACGAGAATTTGTGTCTGGACGAAGACTTGGCGAATCGCTCTTAACGAGAACAAGTCTACGCATGTGAATTTCACTTTCTCAAAGGTTTACAATTTACCTCTGTTCATAAATTCTGCACAAATACCTTATGCAAATGAAGCTAAATATCTAGGGATGACACTGGACGCTAAACTAAGGTGGAAACAACACGTAAAGAAGAAGCGTGACGAGCTCGAGATTAGGCTTTGGGAAATGTATTGGCTTATCGGAAGATTTTCGAAATTAAGCATATATAACAAACTGCTCTTGTACAAGCAGGTGATGAAGCCGTCCTGGACATGCGGTATACAACTTTGGGGTTGTACCAAGCCGAGCAACATGTCCATGTTGCACACTTTCCGAAACAAGACACTAAGAGCAATTGTGAATGTTCCATGGTATATTAGGAAAAGTGATATTCACAGAGATTTAGGAATAGCTACCTTGAGCGAAGAAGTAACAATTGCTCAAAAGCTAAGTGCTCGCCTTCATGTTCATTGTAACAATGAAATGATCCGTACTCTCAACGAGACTCTTAACGATGTAAACAACGAGCGACGACTACAAAGAACAAGACCCGGTACGGTGAAGCCGCACGAATGAGCGGCTTTAGTAGGTGCATTCACTGGATAGCAACCTACCCAATGCGATAAACACTACGGAAACGTAAACTACGTGTTGAGTTAACTTAGTTGTAGTCAAGAAGTATTATGAGAGAGCGAAAATTTACTACTATGAAGTGCGTTCGGGCAGTTTCATAGTGTCTCTCATAAATGGGTGGTTTTTTAGCACGTGAAAATCGGGCATAACCAATATCGGCTACTTCGGTATCATATACCTGCTATAGTGGGCGTATTGGTATCTTTGAAAGATTTTGGAGTTTTAGCCTCCGTCCACCCTAGTATTAAAAAAAAAACTTAATATATTATGTAGAAAACACAAAGTTCTACATTTCGTTCATACAACCCTTTGCATCATGCCTACCTTTGGAAGCAGAATTGAAGAAAAGCCTAAAATTTTCCAGACAAATGTATTTTCGGAAATTACCAAATTTAGGAAAGAATAAAAAAACAATTGGGAAAGTGCAACAGTGGGTATGCAAAAGCTTCAATCCATCTACGACGAAAACTGCCACGCCTTCAAAAAGTGGGCGGGATGTAAAAATATAATTGTTGAATACTTTATACTAGGTGGTTGCATACATTTCTGCCTAAAATTCCGCCTTTTTATATAAAAAAATGGGCGTACAATATACACACAAAAGTTAAAAAATGCTAATATCTACAGCTTTTGTCATATAATTTTTTGTAAAATTTCATATATATTTATTGAAAAACAGTCATTTTAAGCTAAAATCCCTTAAAAAGTGGGCGTGGCCAATGAAAAAGCTAAAATTTTTTAGCTACCTTAAAGACAAATATAAGGCAATGTGACATACCAAAAACGAATGCGCTAGCGCCATTGTAACATAGCTAAAATTTGCAAAATGTATTTTTTGAAATTAGAGATGGGCGCACATACAGGCCTGTAGTGGGCGTGTCTGTGGGTGGATTCAGCTTATTTTCAAACTTGTTCTGAAGGACTGGACTTCCAACCAACCCACAAAATTTCAGCTCTCTGCCTTAAAATTTAAGGCCTAAAAGTTGTTTACATACGGACGGACGGACGGACATGGCTTATTTGATTCTCCTGTCGGTCCCATTCATGTCTCCAAAAGGTCTTAGGGGTCTACAGTGGTTATTTCACTGCGTTACTATACATCAAACTTAATATACCCTGGGTCGGGTATAAACAGCAGGTTAGATAACGAAACTTTATTCCAGATTTCGTTCATACAAAGTTTTTAGCGCCGCCCCCTTTTAGCGGTCGATTCTTCAAAAATATTGAATTTGAATCAAAAAGTTGCATGTTTACACAGATTTGAGCGTAACTTGGAAATATCTGCGTTATAGTTTGTAATAAGGGGCGGTTGGACCACGCACCTTTTAAAAGTTTGTACTTCTTATAAAACCTCAAAAAATAACAATAACATCAGTGTCTGATAATCACAATTTAGTTGATTTAATTGTGACGCACTTACATTTGTTATTCAGTGCTTGATAATCGCAATAACACCTGAAAAACGAAGTTGTCTTTGGCTAGCAAGATACACTAAATCAGAATGTTGGGAAACCGATCGAGAACCCAATAGAAAACAACGAGTGGTTCAATAAACAGTGGGCAGTTTATTTTGAGTTGTTAGCCCTTGTGTGTCTTCGATCCAAGTGAATGAGAAAAATTTTAACTTGCTACACGATGATATGATAATATTATGTATAATACATGAGTAATGAGTTTGCTTATAGAGAACTGTACATTGTAGGTTTTAAATAGCTGAATACATTGCATTGCAAGAGAGCATCATTGAAGACAAGCGGTAGGCACACAATTGCACAAACATCGAAAATTAACTGTTGACAGAGATATTTGCAAAACCATAGGGTAAGATATGTGATGTTTGACACATTTCACCAACGAAATAGAAAACGACATAGTACATATTATTAATGATAATTAACAATAAACAAAAGGAAAATAATTAGTTTAATCTTAAACATAAAGTGCCATCTGATTCCATCTCGGGCCAGTAAATCTGCTACCAGTGAGTTGTGAGTTTGCGAGAGAAGAAGTTTATGCATATCTGACAATGAACGAACTGATCCACGGAAATTTGTTCCGTTGTCAGTGTAGAAATCCGATGGCTTTCCTCTGCGTGCAACAAACCGTCGGAGTGCGGCAAGAAAGGTTTCCGTAGTCAGATCGCTCACTAGTTCCAAGTGAAGGGCTTTTGTCACGAGGCAGACAAAGAGCGATATGTATCCTTTGGAAAACGTTGGCCTCCTACCCGTCTTCACCTTCAATGTAATGGGACCGGCGTAGTTGCAACCGCATTGCGAAAATGGTCTGCTATCTGTGTGCGTTGCCAAGGAAGACTGCCCATCAGTTGATTTGTTGTTTCCTTCCGTTGGCGAAAGCAATGCATGCAGTCATGCGTTATCTTGCGCAGCAAGTTTCGACAACCAATGACCCAGTACTCTTGCTGGATGAGCGCAAACAGGTTCGTTATACCAGGGTGTAGATGGCGCATATGAGCATCTAGAACAATTACCTTCGTGATAACGTGTCCTTTGGGTATGATGATAGAGTGCTTTGTATTAAATGATACATTGGCTTGGTTGATTCTTCCACCCACTCGCAGGATGCCTTCGTCATCTATGAAAGGGGATAGATTAATGATTTTCGAATTATTTGGAAAATAACCATGCTGAAGAAACGGCTTAAGATAGTCACCAAAATACCGATCCTGCAACCATCTTATGATTAACCGTTTGGTACTGTAAATTTCGTGTGGTGGAGTTGAAGTGAAGTAGAAAAGGCCATTTTGTGACCTTTTAGGATGATGCGCTTTACTCGTGCAACTGCTCGAATCAGAAGATTCCACGTTGATACTCGTCCGGCAAGCAACTCGAAAGGATGGTCATCCGTGACGACGACACATGAAATTTTGGTTGGCTTTTTCTCTTCTTAGGTGCAGATGGGGTCATCTTCAAGATCACATATTATAGGCCACTTTTCCGAAGCTTTCTTGGAAAAGTGGCCTATAACCGGGCAAGAACACCGAGGGGATCAAATATGCGTGCTATTTCGCGAAGGATCTGGCGTTTGGTAATTGGGTTATCGAAATCGTATGTTAAATGGATGCTAAAAACATCACTTTTCGAATTCCAGAACACACAATTCCAGAATCTGCTTCCGTATCCTGTGAAATATTTTGGGGAGAAACACTATCGGTGTCTTGACGAAGCTCGGATCAGTTACTTTGCTATTTACTTAATTGCATCCCGCACCCTTCTAGAAGTTTGATTTAGAAGTCACGTTTGCCAATGGCTTCAGATAGAGTGTCTCCACACGAAACTACAACAATGTCTTAGTCGATAGGAAACTCTTCTCCAAGAGTCTGTTGCCAATAATTGTTGCAAGGTGCGAACCGAAAGGAATGGGTTTAATTAAATAGAAACCCTACCATCGTCACCTGAAAAAAATGACTGGTTCTCCCCCACCTCCGCGAGGGTCTGACAAGCCCTCCGAGAGTTTCATTTGTCTTGAAAAACTTCTCAAAGTGCCGTTCTGATTCGGCAAAAAACTGTAGGTCGCCTTGTATGTGAAGAAATCAACGCACATAGCATACATTGTTGAGAAGTTGACCCTTTTTCACCTCGAGTCTAAAAGCCCACAACACAATTTTGAAGTGCTAATACAAAAGTACATATAACCAAAAAAATTGCATATCATTCATTGGAGAGCTCTTTTTGAAGCGACGTCAAATTGCAAAATCTGGAAGCTTTTTCGTGCAGCCATGGATAGTTGTGATAAAATAAGAATGGTACAATTAATTGCAATAAGGAAAGCTTGATCTATATATTTTGAGTGCACATACTTTGACATGCTTGCAAATTCAACAACAAAAGTACCATTATTAAATTAATGCTAATGACTGAAATCAGCAATGGCTGTAAGAATGAGTATTCAGACTTTGCAATTTACTGTCGCTTCAAAAAGACCTTTCTATGAAACTTTTTTGTTTATAAACTTCTCCCAAAATCAGCTCTGAGCTCTCGGTCTAAAAATATTTGCGTTTAAAGTTCTTTAAAAAATATAAAAATACCACTTAAAGCAGTTTAAAAAAATGTTTTATTCAACAAGAAGTCTATTTTGGTACACAAAAAATAAGGTGCTTACATTTTCCGGTAACAGGCGCAGTTCCCTATTTATGTAACAATGTTACGCGCTGTTGAAAACGATCGTTCTGAGCTAACTGATGTAGCTGGAATCGCTAAGTATTTTTTGCCAATTCAGCTATTTCCGGGTACTTGGTTGCTCTAGTTTTTCGCCACTCGAAGGGATACAAATTCAAACGTATTTGAGGTTCAGCCAAATATCTTTTGAGCTGCGAAGTGGAGTCCTGCACATCATTAGCCTAAACACTATTCAGAAATTGGAATATGTATGCTCTTTTTGGCACTTTCCCTACCTTTTTCATTTGTTGTTAACGTGGAAACGCTTGCCCATAAACTTTATCTCTAATTGCTTCTCTCGCCTCTAGGGACTCATGATCCAAATCTTTTTACCTGGGATCCCGAAGTATGGAACATTGCCATATTCATATTGATAAATGTTGACATTTGTTCCAATAGAGATCGAATCGCTGTTTAATTTCTTTTATTAATATTTGCTTGAAGTTTTCAATACTTTCCTCTTCATTTTTCATAAATCTTATATGGGTTTCAATTAATTTTGTAAGCAAGGAGCTAAGCACTGAAACTAGAGAGTTTGTGTCCCCGCAAAAGACCTTTGTTGCAATTTGTAAAAGTTTCAGACTTGCACCAAATGTTCAATAGTTGCCCATTGACTGTCTCCGATTTCTAGCTTTTGTGCCATAAATGCAGTGGTTACTGTTCGATCGGCAGGACGTTAGACACAGAACCTCTGTAATTGGATAGCCGATCCAGCACTGTATGGGTTGAGTTCCAACGAGTTCAACAAGATTGTAACAGTGTACACTTTGCCATTTTTGTAATCAAACGTAACCTTTCAAGCCGAACATACCCTGAAAACCAACTCACTGAGGATTTACGGAGTTAAAATAGATAAAACAACGGTTTTAAAGAAAAAACCAAGAAATTGAATCTATGTCTTACATGTCCTTATTTACGGTAAAAATATTCGCACTAACCCTCTTTAAACAAAAATCCCAATAACTAGAATCTGTGTATTCAGAATCCGTGTATACGTATATTTAATATCCGTATACAATGATATACGGATAGTGACGAAAATAAATATGCGTATATTAAGTATCCGGATATCAAATCTCCTAAACATATCTTAGATTTCGTTGTAAGTAATTAGGCAAGTTAGGATAATTATTACATAGGATAATAAGCATAGTTCTCGCATACGCTGTAAGTTCTTAAGTTTAAAATCACTACATAATTTTTATTTTATTTTTTTTCGTGGGTAGGAAAAACCTTCATAGGCACTACGAGGACCGGCCGCGCGTGCTCATAGTAGTGTGAGATTCTTACTCACTAAAAAACCTCCCATTTTCCGTCAGACTACGACTAACCTTCCTTAACAAGTAGTTCAAGCTTCTGTAGTAATCGCGTGTGGCAGGCTGCCTTCCAACGAAGGCACCTACAATACCGTCAATTTATGCGGTTTCATCTTATGCTGCTAGATCTAACGGTCTCATTCGTTGTAGTCGGCGCGTAAGATTTGTCTGATCCAAAGTTCGGATAATTTCATTGTTGCAGTGTCCGCGAAGACGAGTACTAAGTTTGCGAGCAAAGTTTGTTACCTCGTCAGACACGGTTGCGATTCCTAGATCTCGGTGTAGATCGCTATTTCTTATGTACCATGGAGCATTAACGATTGCTCTGAGTGTCTTATTTTGAAAAGTTTCTAAAATAGATATATTGCTTGGTTTAGTACAACCCCAGAGTTGTATACCGTACGTCCAAGATGGTTTAAGCACTTGCTTATACAAAAGCAGTTTGTTATATATGCTTAGTTTCGAAAATCTTCCGATAAGCCAATTCATTTCTCTTAACTTTATTTCGAGCTCGTCGCGTTTCTTTTTAACGTGCGGCTTCCATTTAAGTTTTGCGTCGAGAGTCATTCCTAGATATTTCGCTTCATTTGAGTATGGGATTTGAACCGAGTTAATGAATAAAGGCTTGTTGTTTATCTTTTTATAAGTAAAGTTAACATGCGTTGATTTAGTCTCGTTAAGGACGACTCGCCAGCTCTTCGTCCAGTCGCATATTTTGTCTAAAGCGCGCTGAGGTTTCCCTGTTGATAATTCAACTGTCGTATCAATAGCGAGAATAGCAGTGTCGTCTGCGAACGTAGCTAAAATTGTTCCCTCATCGTGGGGAATGTCTCTTGTATAAAGCAAAAATAATATTGGGCCGAGAACGCTTCCTTGCGAGACACCGGCATTTATCTCTTTGAATTCCGAGTACTCATTTTCGTACCTTAAGCGAAATATTCTGTCTTTAAGGTAAGACTCTAAGATTCTATAGAGTTTTTCTGGTAAACTGAGCCTTAACTTGTACTTCAGGCCTTCGTGTCACACCTTGTCGAAGGCTTGCGATACGTCGAGAAAAGCGCTAGTGCATATCTTTTTCGCTTCCAGAGCTTTTCGATTTCGTTTGTTATTCGATAGACCTAGTCGATTGTTGAATGCTTTTTCCTAAATCCGAATTGGTGATCCGGAATCAATCGTCTTTCTTCAATGATTGGTTGCAACCTTTTAAGCAACAGTTTCTCGAATACCTTAGATATTATCGACAGTAGCGAAATAGGTCTGTATGACTTTTTGTCGTTTGGAAATTTTCCTGATTTCGGAACCATTATGACCTCGGCCACTTTCCATTGCCTTGGAACGTATAAGACTCTCATGGAAATGTTAATGATATAGAGTAGCTTGACCAAAGCTTTTTTCGGTAGCTCCTTTAGAATTTCGCTAGTAATTAAGTCGTAGATAGGGGCTTTGTTGTTTTTCAGATTATTTATCGTTTGACAAAGTTCAGGCAATGACACGGTTTCTATTCTATAATTATCTTGTACCGCATAAGGATTGAGCTCCTCGACCAATGGTTCCCCGTTAAACGGTTTGAATGTTTCTTCTAGGTAATCTGCAAATAAATCCGCATTTTCTTTGTCTTCTCTTGCCCATTCGCCGTTGGCTTTTCTTAATGGCGCAGAGTGTGCTATAGGCTTCTTAATGGATTTGACTGCTTTCCAAAGAGAGTAGTTCGAACCTTTATCGGCAGTCAAACTTTCGAGGTAAGCAGTAGTCTCGCGACTTTTAAAGTTTTGAAGTTCGTGCTTCAGTTTGTTAGAAAGGTGGTTCAAGATGGTCTTATCCGGGGGTGCTCGCGAACGTTGCCATCTCTTGCGCGCTGTCCTCTTTTCGCATATTAGCTCTTCTATTTCTCGCGGATATATTGTTCCGCTGTTCGATAATTCGGACCTTCGAAAAAAAGTGTTATTCCACGCAGCGCTCTGAATAACTCTCACGAGTTTATTTAATTCGTCTTCTATTTCAAGTGGCGTTTTGAGCGGTACATTTAAAACTATGTTTTCTTTGCAGTATTTTCTAAAGCCGTCCCAGTCGGTGTTGATGTTAGTTAATCAAGGCACTCTATTCTTTTTCGCGAGGCTTCCGCCGATTTTCAAAAGAACTGCCGAGTGATCTAAACAGAGATCAAAGCGTTCTTCTACGTTCGTAAGGTAACGAGGTACCCTCTTAGCGACAAGGAAGTCGACGAGATCAGGTATTTTATTTCTGTCGGTTGGCCAATATGTTGGCTTTCCCGTCGATAAGAAGATCACGCCGCGTTTTGTACTTTTTTTCAAAGAGGGCTCTGCCTCTTGTTGAATTGCACCGTGAGCCCCAAAAACTATTTTTCGCGTTAAAGTCCCCGCCGATGATAAAGTTTGACCCAAGTTAATCAAAAAGCAGAGCAAGAGGAGGAAAATAGCTCGTCGCGATGTTGTAATTTATGTGACTTAATTTTACTGAGACTGAGGTTATTTGCATAAAGTCAAGTTCTATTTCTTCGTTTTTAGAGTGCTTAATGCAGTCTTTAATGTAGAGAGAGGATCCACCTCTCGAATTTTCTGAGGGATGATGCGCGTAATAGTCAATGTAACCTTCCGTTTTGCGTGCTGAACCCTTTTTAAAGTGGGTTTCCGAAATCAGGCATATGTCTACATCATTCTTTTGTAGAAATACTTCTAGTTCGTCAATTTTTTGCAAAAGGCCGTTTGCATTCCATGTAATTATTTTGATTGACTTTCCCATATTCATGATTTTTTACTAAATGCTTTTCGAGGTTTAAACTCGAGCTCGCTCAATATTGAATATTGAATATTATATACAATATACAATATATACAATATATACAATATATACAATATTGAATATTACTTGATTAAGTTTCGCCTGTTGCTCAAACTTTTCTAAAATCATGCCTAGAATTTGAGAAACCGAATCTGATGCGGCCGATTGTGGCTTACTTTCACGTGACGAGACTTGAGCGTACGATCTTGGACCAACAAGTGTGGATTCTCCGTTTTGACTCCGGTGAGAACTAGGACAAGCGACGTTTTCTTGCGCATTTTGAATTTTGCTTTTAATCAAACCCTTATCCCTTGTCGACTTAGGGGTTTTTGGCTTATATACTTTAGGAGGTTTTAGGCTTGGGCCCTTATTTTCACTATTTTTCTTCGGAGCTTCATGTCGTTTTTGCAACTCAATGGCAATTTCGCAGCCTCGGTAGCTCGCTGGGTGACTTCCCCTGCAATTGGCGCAAACCGCGGGGGCCTGACTGCTGACATTGCAATCCGTCGAGAGATGTTCGCCGGCACATTTTACGCATCGCGGCTGTTTCTGGCAGTACGCTTGTGTGTGTCGGAAACCTTGGCATCGCTTACATTGGGGAACTAGCCTGTTGCCCTTCCGCTTGGGCTCGATTTTTACCTTGATGTTAAGGATTGTTTTAATTTTGTAGATTTCGTTAATATTTTCAGTTCTATCAAAAGAAAGCATAAAAATTTGCACGCCACGTCGGACAACAGTGGAATCTTTGCCTTCATCCGTACGTTGCTTGTCTTTCTTTATTATGTTCACGGCGTCAAGAATTTTAAAGCCTTGGGCTTAATTGTCTTGTATTATTTCATCCTTGGTACAGGATGGGTGTAGTCCCCTCGCGATAACCCGCAGCGGCTTTTCGAAGTGATTTTCATAAGTAAACCATTGGATTTTTTCTAAATTTAACTTTTGTGACAGTGACCGATAGGCATCAGAGTCATCGACGTTAACTTTTCATACGTTATTTAGAAGTGATGTTAAGTTATATTTCGTCCCAAGAGTATTTTTAAGGATGTTTCGCAACTTTCCGTAGTCCGCGATCCCAACGACATTTATTGCAGGTGGTCGGCGGTTTTTTTCTTGGGGTATTCCTGTCGCTTTGTTTGGTACGGCTGGTGTTTCTTCTTTTTGCTGCACGGTTTCTACTTCGGGTGAAGAACCGGCCTTTCGTTTCTTGGTTAGCCTTTTCCTAAAGACCGGATTCGTTTCGCGTGCAAGTTCTTCCTCGTCCGTCTGGTATTCACATTGACGTTTCGGCGTTTCCTCGCATACTATAGTACCACGGGCGTTTACTAAGGCTTCATTTTCTTTACGTATTGAACCTACTTCGCTTTTAAGCTCATGGTAGAGACGTTCCATTTCATTAAGCTTAGCACGGAGTTCGTTGTTTTCCGCTTCAAAGCATTTAATTTTCGCTGAGTCCTGATTAACCGGCGGACTTCCTTTCCCGGAGACCGGGAAAGGAAGCACAGAGGAGCAGTACTCGAAAAGAGGTGTAATCACCACATTGTATATATTTATTGCACATATTAATGAGATTTTATCACGTATTCTACTGAGAAAATATACTTTTTTGACACTTTTGACACAAAAAGTTATTTACTTCGAAATATTCTTCTATTTGGATTTTGACAATTTTTTAGAATACTTTCTCGAACACAGGGAGCGCGTTTACTGGTCGAAAGTTTTCACATAATTCCGTACCTCGTTCTTTTTCGATGTGAGTTACGATTCACTCTTTCCAAGTGTGGTGGAAAATACCTACCACAGATAGATTTATGATTCGCGCGAGTGCTGGTCCGATTAAATCTAAAACATCTAGAATCAAAACATCTAGTCTCGTTTTTCATTAATAACTTTAAGAATGCGTTCAATTTCGGGGACATTAGTACATTTGAATTTTTTTTATAATGTGCTCGCGAACAAGGGATTGGCTACCCTTTTAAGGGAAAGGGATAAGAGGTACCGGTGCACTCTTGTTTTGAACAGTTGTGGGTTGTATTGCGTAGGAAAGAGTTCCCTCTAAACTTGACAGTACGCCCCAAAGTCGGCTCAAGGGTGAGCTGATGAGCATTCGATCGTTGGCGAGTATTACGGTTGAATGATTTGAGGGGTGGAATGCAAATGGCTATTTCGTTGGAACACTGTTTGTAATAAAAAACGTTAAACCAGTGACAAGGAAGAGACATTGCGTCGATGTTCGGGTGAGTCGATAGACTTTGCAATATTTCTGTCACCTATGATTTTTTTCGCGCGTTTCTGGATCCTATCGAGCAGGTGCAGTGTTGTTTTAGGAGCACCAGCCCAGACATGGGTGTTATATTCCATTTTAGGGCGGATATAGGCCTTATATAAAATAGCCAAATCAGAAGGGGTGAATTATTTCTTGCATCTTTTAAGGAAACCTAGGCATTTCGCAGCGTTCTTGGCAACGTCGAATTTGTGGTCATTCCAACTAAGGTTGTTATTGACACACATACCGAGAATGGAAAGCGTTTCGGTTTCGTCGATGCAAGTGCCATTCATGGACAATGGCTGGGTGTTTCGGTTTTGCTTTAATGACAGAAGACAGCATTGAGTTTTAGAAGCATTAAACTCTACTCTATTTTGAGATCCCCATGATACAATGCTGTTAAGGTCAGAGTTTAATGAGTTTGACATACGCTGCCGTTCCAGTTCAACGTCCGAAGAGCAGGGACGAGGAGCAGAGAACGAATATGAAAAACTGAGGCTGCTGTCATCGGCAAAGGAACGAATTGGATTAGTAGTAGCAGACAAAAGATCATTTATGAAGATTAAAAAGAGATTCGGAGACAAAACAGAGCCCTGGGGAACCCCAGTGTTTATTTTGTGAATTGCAGACTTGAACCCATCCAAAACAACTTGAATTGAACGGTCCGAAAGGTAATTACTAATCCATTGAATAAGAGATTCGTCGATTCCAAATGCATTTTCGACAAAAGAGCTTCAAATGCATTTTCGACAAAAGAGAGGAAAATGAATTTGTCCCATGGTATATTCGACGCGCTCAAGTACAGGCGGGGACATCGCAGAATCTGGGAGCATGGTACTGCGATACTGCGAAAAATTGTGTTCTACCCGATCGCAGGCGGTCCCTAGGGTGCGGTACGCGGTCCAGGAGCGGTAAAAAAAATCGAAATTATCCTCATTTGACTCATTTTGAATTTTTGTGTATAGCACCTAGCGGCAAATCTATGAGATTTCCTACAATTGGCAGATCATTAGGCTGGGCCCTTAAGGGTGGCAGAACGCCCCCAAAGTACAAAAAAAAATGTTTTTTGTACTCATTTGAACAGGTCTGAAATTTATATACATGCTTTGTCACATCATGTGTAGCTTATGTGTGCAATGGCAGAACGAAATTCCGGTCCTAAGTCCTTGGCAGAAGATGCTTAAGATACCCGAAAAATATACGTGCTATCAATTTCAAAAAGATGTTAAAAGAAAGCTGATTATCAGGACTATTACTTCTGCAATATTCATGTTTTTAGAACATGTACTTTATCTTATAACTTACTTCAGACCAAAAATAAATGAAAAGAGGTTAGCATTCACATTATACTAATATTTATATCTTGATGAGTACACACTCGCAGAATCTGGGAGCTGCAAGTAGATTTGCTTTGGCCATAGAGGTGACAGCTGGAATGTCATTGTAAACGAGTGTTGGGATGGAAGATGAGGCACAGTTTTTAATATTTTTTACGAAAGACCAAAAGTTTTTACTACCTTGGGACAATGTAGTATTTTCTGCCTCAGCTTTTGGTCGTATTGGAATTTAACACGGCGAATTTGAGCATTACAATCATTTCTGGCTTGCTTAAACTTTTTCGGTTTACCTGAGATGCAAGTAGATTTGCTTTGGCCATAGAGGTGACAGCTGGAATGTCATTGTAAACGAGTGTTGGGATGGAAGATGAGGCAAAGTTTTTAATATTTTTTACGAAAGACCAAAAGTTTTTACTACCTTGGGACAATGTAGTATTTTCTGCCTCAGCTTTTGGTCGTATTGGAATCTAACACGGCGAATATGAGCATTACAATCATTTCTGGCTTGCTTAAACTTTTTCGGTTTACCTGAGATGGGTTGGCCTTGTAGGACCGAAAACATAACTCCTTCAACCTAATCGCCTTTTTACAGCTCGAGTCAGACCACGAGTTCACCTTAGGTTTGATACTCCTAATCCTGTGAGGGATGAAAGATGTCATACCAAGGAGAATGGTGTTGGTTATCATATCAGCAGCAGCATCTACGTAGTTATCGAGAAAGCACAAGGACCAGTTAAAACGGCCGAAGAAGTTATTAAGGCCGTCCCAGTTTGCTTTCTCGTACCGCCAGACTGTTCGTTTAGGAGTCATTTCCTTATTGGGTTGGCCACCCAATAAGAATTTGACTGATATGACGCAGTGGTCTGACGAACCTAGAGGAGATAGTACATTTACGGTGTACTTATCGGGATGGGAAGCTAGAAACAAGTCCAGAGTGTTGGCGGAATGATTGTTAATGTCTAGTACCCGTGTAGGCTCGTTTACAAGTTGCGTCAGATTATTTAACGCAACAAAGATCTCAACATACCTTCCTTCGGGTGTTGACTGACCAGAATGTCGAAGCCACTTAGATTTGTGAATATTGAAATCGCCCGTAATCACGATTTCATTATTAGGATGCAGGGAAACAATTCTTGTGTCGAAATCTGACAGTGTATCAATCTCATTACAAGTTAATGCACTGCCAAAGTTTGGGCTTCTGTACACGAAACAGTAATGACTGGTTTGTCTACGGACCGTGAAATCTATCCACATGAAATTAAATTCCGGGTTGGAGCAGGTGTTGAGTAGAGGAATAGGGTAGGCAATAGGGTAGGCAATATGATCACGTATACACACGGCGAGGCCTCGGCGAGGAAAGAATAATGGCTCTAAGCAGTTTGAAACCCGGGTCGATTTCAAGATTTTTGCCTAAAACCTGAGTTTCGCAAAGAGCCAAAACACCTGAGCTGTATATACAGGTATGGACGTATGCAGCTGTGAAGTTTTTCAGCAGCCCACGAATGTTGCATATGTCAACACGAAAGTCCTTCATAACGCAAAAAGTACAATCAAACAACTTTTCAAAACAATTACTGAACGACACAACACAAAACAGAATTGTTGCGTGTAAATTTTCGCAAAGAAACACCACAACAATGATTTGCGAGTACTATGCCTTTACAAAAGCATTGCACGGTGAATCAAGCGGAAAAAAACCAACAACAATCCGCTATACGCTCAGTGCCTTCGCTGGTACAGGCACTCCATCCGTGTGCAGCGAAAACACACCGTTGGAGATTCAGTGCCAGCAGCGACAGGCCAAGGGAAAAAGAAAAGAAATTGAAATGGAGTGGTGGGTGAATTGAAAAAGCGGATAAGGAGGGAGCGGGTTATGCCAGCAAGATGCACTCGATGGGTGACGAGCGAGTGAATTAATTTTTTTTTTATTTATTTTTTTTTTATGTATGCCGGTTTAATTCACCACACTACTGTTTTTTTGTCACTTCATAGAAAAGAGTTTTGGCGGAAATCGATAGCGCGAGCGCGAGCGTGTGCGGCTGTGATGAGTGCAGAGCGATCACTGCGATCACACATTTGAATTTAAGTGTCGGATGCGAAAGATCAGGGCGCGGTACGAATATAGTATGTGGAATCGATTCGTTTACGTCTGTGATACTTTTGACGAAAAAACTATTTAAATGTTCGGCTATGTTTTTATCACCTTTAACCCACACTCCACCGAAATTAACATTTTTTATTAATTGTCTCCGATTACTTAGTACATACGACTTAATTATAGTCGAAGAGCTGGTGAAAAATTTTGGTAGTCATTTGAACAACATAGGGTGCGGTACGCGGTCCAGGAGCGGTAAAAAAAAAAATCGAAATTATCCTCATTTTGAATTTTTGTGTATAGCACCTAGCGGCAAATCTATGAAATTGCCTACAATTGGCAGATGTACCACTTACAACCCCTTTAGAAATAGAAGACGAAGTCGATAAACTCGTTAGAACTATCCAAGACGCTGCTTGGAACAATACTTCTTTCCGGAAGACTGGAGTAAGGAAAAGCGGATCAATTTACCCGCGCAAAATTGAAGAGCTCATACGCGAAAAGAGAAAGGCTCGAAAGAGGTGGCATTTGTCTCGAGCTCCTCCTGATAAAACCATTCTGAATGGGCTATCTAACAAATTAAAGCACTTACTTCAAGATTTTAAAAGTCGCGAGACTACCAACTACCTCGAAAACTTGACTGCCGATAGAGGGTCAAACTATTCACTTTGGAAAGCCGTGAAGTCCATTAAAAAGCCCATAGTACACTCGGCGCCAATAAGAAAAGATAACGGTGAATGGGTAAAAGGCGACAAAGAGAAAGCAGATGTATTTGCAGAACATCTAGAAGAAACATTCAAACCGTTTGACGGGGAGCCGTTGGTTGACGATCTGTATCGCAATGCGGAATTAGACAATTATCGAATGAAAACCGTGACACTGTCTGAACTTCGTCAAACAATCCGAAATTTGAAAAATAACAAAGCTCCAGGCTATGACCTAATTACTGGGGAAATTTTGAAGGAGCTACCGAAAAGAGCGTTAGTCAAGCTTCTCTACATCATAAACGCATCAATGAGAATTTCATACGTTCCACGGCAATGGAAAGTCGCAGAGGTAATAATGGTTCCGAAACCAGGGAAATGCCCGAACGACAAAAAATCATATAGACCGATTTCGCTTCTGCCGATTATATCTAAAGTCTTCGAGAAACTTGTGCTCAAACGACTGCAACCAATAATTGAAGAAAGACGATTGATTCCGGATCACCAATTCGGCTTTAGGGTCAAACATTCAACACTTGACCAGGTCTATCGAATAACTAATGAAATTGAGAAAGCCTTAGAAGCGAAAATGATATGTTCTACCGCTTTTCTTGACGTATCCCAAGCCTTTGATAAAGTTTGGCACGAAGGCCTAAAATATAAGCTACGGAAAGTTTTGCCGGAAAAAATGTATGAACTCTTAGAGTCTTATCTTGACAACAGACTATTTCGAGTGAGATACGGGAGCGAATACTCAGAATTCAAAGAAATACAAGCCGGCGTTCCACAAGGTAGCGTCCTCGGTCCAACACTGTTTTTACTTTTTACAAGAGATGTACCTCAAGTAGAGACAACGACTATAGCCACGTTCGCTGACGACACGGCTATCCTCGCTACGGATAAGACAGTCGAACAATCAACGGGAAAACTCCAACGCGCTTTGAATAAAATATGCGAATGGACAAAGGCCTGGCGAATCCTCCTAAATGAGACAAAATCAACGCATGTAAATTTTACTTACAAGAGGGTTATCAACTTACCTCTATTTATAAACTCGGTACAAATTCCGTACGCAAACGAGGCGAAATATTTAGGCATGACCCTAGACGCAAAACTTAAGTGGAAGCCACACGTTAAAAAGAAACGCGATGAACTTGAAATCAAGCTACGAGAACTGAATTGGCTTATCGGACGTTATTCGAAACTAAGCGTATATAACAAACTGCTATTGTATAAGCAAGTGCTAAAACCATCTTGGACGTACGGTATACAACTTTGGGGTTGTACCAAACCAAGCAACATATCTATTTTAGAAACTTTTCAGAATAAGACACTAAGAGCAATCGTAAATGCTCCATGGTATATAAGAAACAGCGATTTACATCGAGATCTAGGCATCGCAACCGTGACCGACGAAGTAAGAAACTTTGCTCGCAAACTTCACACTCGCCTTCACGGCCATTGCAACCACGAAATAATCCGAACTCTGGATCAGACAAATCTTGCACGCCGACTACAACGAACAAGACCGTTGGATCTAGCGTCGTAAGAGGAAACCGCACATAATGACGGTATTGCAGGTGCTTTCGTTGGAAGGTAGCCTGCCAAACGCGATTACTATACAGAAGCATGAACTACTTGTTAAGGAAACTTAGTCGTAGTCTTACAAAGATTGGGAGGTTTTTTAGTGAGTAAGAATCTCACACTACTATGAGCACGCGCGTTCGATTCTCATAGTGCCTATGAAGGTTTTTACCTACCCACGGGGAAAAAAAAAAAAAAAAAAAAAAAACAATTGGCAGATCATTAGGCTGGGCCCCAAAGCGTGGCAGAACGCCCCCAAAGTACAAAAAAAAATTGTTTTTTGTAATTATTTGAACAGGTCTGAAATTTATATACATGCTTTGTCACATCATGTGTAGCTTATGTGTGCAATGGCAGAACGAAATTCCGGTCCTAAGTCCTTGGCAGAAGATGCTTAAGATACCCGACCTGTACATGTCTTTTAGCAAGAAACCGGTGTATAAATAACTTTTTTGCGAAAAATATACGTGCTATCAATTTCAAAAGGATGTTAAAAGAAAGCTGATTATCAGGACTATTACATCTGCAATTTTCATATTTTTAGAACATGTACTTTATCTAATAACTTACTTCAGACCAAAAATAAATGAAAAGAGGTTAGCATTCACATTATACTAATATTTATATCTTGATGAGTACACACTCAGTATACATAATACGTATTCTACTTAAAACGCTTTAAATTTCACTTTAAGGCTATATTTCACTATATTTAAATTTTCGTTGTGCATAGAAAGAAAAACTGCAGAAAAATGTTGGATATTGTATAACCATGTTTTTATTTTGTATACATGTTGAGACATCAACAAAAATAGCTTCGGTCAACAAAATAATCGATCGAAGCGTTAACCGAAGCTTGTCCTCCAATATAGGTAGCAGGGCAATAACCCTACCCTACTACAAAAGTGAAATGTGCAAGATGGGTAGAATTACACCTGCCTACGTTAGTTTAATTGCGCTGTCATCTAGTTCCCACATAAATTTTGTAAATATCATATTACTTGCACTTAGTTATTAGTTTACGTTAGCATAAATTGTATATAAATAGGTAGAACAAATAAATTTATTTTCATTCATTGTCAGCAACCAATCGAACAAGCCTTTTTGTGTGTGATCTTGGTTTTGCGTTGAGTCAAACGCGTTGAGTTTATAAAATCGAAGTGGTCGATTTTTCATGGTCCTTCGAAGCCGGATATTTTAATCGAGTGAGTTTGAGTGAGTTAAATTAGAGTCAGTGTTAGTTGTTGGTAGGAGACCAGCAGTTTAAAATCAAAAAAAAAAATGAGTGAAATTAATGAAATTGCATTAAGGCAAACCGCAATTACCGAAGAAGTACACAGATTTTAACCAACTTTAAGAAGGATGGACCAACCCGATACTCTGTGGAGTACTTTGTGCAGAGATTGGAACGACTTGAGCAGTATTGGGTAATTTTCCAGAAAAACAATCATCTGTTGGAAGATCTTAGGTCTGCGAATCCACAATATGAGTATTTCACGAAGATGTACTTCAATCAATTGAAGGAAAGGTATCTCGAGATCAAGGATACGCTTAATAAAAAACTTGATGAGGAAAGACAAAAAATCCAACCGTCGTCTGAGTTACCAACCGGAACTCAAAAAACCACGTTGCCAACAGCAGCCGCCTCAACTGATGAAGGGAAGAAGAAAGAAGAGACGCTGGACAACAACGAGTGCCCAACGAAGTTCAAGAAGTTAAATCTTATAAAGAAGAATTTTCAACGAATAATCCAAAACGTGGACTTCAATCAAACTCCAGTTTACTATGGGTTCAAATAGGATCAGTTAAGAGATTGCTGGGCGAAACTAACAGCTATAAACAAGGAAATTATGTTGTCACTTGAAGATGCTGATTACAATGTGGACTACGTAGCAAATTGTGAGTTTATCGATCTGGAGCAAGCATACCAAGAGGCGTACATTCAGCTTAGAGAAGCAGAGAAAAGAGGCCAACAGGAGGCAGTACCAGCATCAACTAGAATGCCACATGAAATTAAACTTCCAGCCATAAGTATACCAGAATTCAGTGGAAAATATGATGAGTGGACGTCATTCTGGGAACTATTTGAGCGTTGTCTTTGAGCGATGTCGAACGAATCCAGTATTTGAAAAGCAGTTTAAGGGGTGAAGCAGCAAGGATCATCTGTCACCGACATCGAACAATTATAAAACGGCGATAGAACTGCTAACAAAACGATTTCAGAATCCAGCTGCACTGGTCAACAAGCATATACAAAATTTACTTGCTTTGAAGCCAGTTCGATTTGAAAACGCGTTCGATTTGAAAAATCTTATGGACACGGCAAAGGAAATTTTGTACGGCATTAATAATCTGGGAGTCGACGTAAAGTCCTGGGATCCATTGGTGATCCAGCTTTTGTATCCAAAGCTTGACGCCGATTCTAAAAAGTTGTATCAACAATCAAGAGGAAGTTCAACAGAAATTCCAAAGTTAAGTGAATTTTTCGATTTCATTGAAGGGAGATTCCGAGGATTAGAAGACAGTAGCCAAAATAACCGTGAGCATCAACAACAGACACAGAAACCAGCATTTACTAAAACGCATTTGACTACAGTTAGTCAGTTAAAGTGGCATGCAACGAGTCCCATCAATTGTTCCAATGCAAAAGGTTCTTAAGTATGAGCCCAAAAAGTCGATCAGAAGTACCTCAAAAATCCGGGCTATGCTTTAATTGTTTACGCGATGGACATGCAGCGAAGGTATGTCCTTCAAGGAAGGGATGCCGAACATGTGGCAATCAACATCATTCCTTACTTCACTTTCCACGAGCTGAGACTGCGTCAACAACAATGCAATCTTCAGATGAGATACCGTCAACAACAACTGGGTGCGCTACCGCTTGCACGAAGAAGAGGATAGTTTTACTATCTACAGCCATGGTGAACATCTGTGTTAGAGGACAAGTGAAACCAGTGCGAGCTTTAATTGATCAAGGATCCCAATCTTGCATCGTAACGGAAACCTTAGCTCGACAGTTGAAGATACCACTAACCAAATACAAGTCAACGGTAAATGGAATAAACGGTCATGTGACCCCAATCATCTCAGTATGTAATTTCAACATTCAATCGATTCACGATGAAAGGGTCAACCTTATGGTAGAAGCTTTAGTTATGCCCTCCATCACATCCTAAATGCCAGGACAACAATTTACACCCAGCAAATGGCCACATATTCAAGGTTTGAGGTTGGCGGATCCATGGTATGCAGAACCGAAGGATATCGAGCTGCTCATCGGGTCAGACATTCTACCACAATTTCTTACGGAGGGATTAGTAAAAGGGCCTGTTAACACTCCAATGGCCCAAAACTCGATTTGTGGTTGGATTCTATCCGGGCCTGTGGTGATTTCAACAACAGGGCACCAGGTGCATGCAAGCATTGTCACCTCGTGCGTCAGTGTGTGCAGTGAAGATGAAGGACTAAAACAGTTTTGGGAACTTGAAGAAGTACCCGATGTAAGCTTCAAATCTGTAGAAGAAGAAATGTGTGAGACCCACTACAAAATGACACACAGAAGAGATAAAGCAGGACGGTACATTGTTAAATTACCATTATTTAAGGATCGTACTGTTTTGGGAGATTCACGCAAAATGGCACTAAAGCGTCTGTTTTTGCTAGAACAAAGATTCGCGAAAAATGAGAAGTTACGGCAAGAATATACTAAATTTATTGACGAATATATCTCTCTCGGCCACATGGAGGAAGCACCTCAGGACGGATCACAAAAATCATATTATCTTCCACATCATGCAGTTATGAAGGAGCACAGTACTACTATCAATCTGAGAGTAGTATTCGACGCTTCAGCGAAAACGACATCTGGAGAATCGCTGAACAGCATTATGATGACAGGACCCACTATTCAAAGGGATTTGTTCCTCCTGCTACTTCAGTGGAGGTCATATTCCTACGTATTCACGGCCGACGTCGAGAAGATGTATCGGCAAATTTCGGTCGATCAGGAGGATCAAAACTTGCAGCGCATTTTGTGGAGAGAAAATGCTTGTGGCCCGATCAAGGAATATGTTCTAAAAACTGTCACATACGGAACAGCATCGGCACCATATCTGGCCATAAAAACTTTGTGTCAATTGGCTGAGGATGAGGAACATAACTATCCCCTGGCAAGCAAAGCAGTACTTGAGGGATTTTACGTAGACGACTGTCTTGGAGGTGCCAGCTCACTTAAGGATTGTAAAGAGTTACAACAACAGCTTACAAAACTTCTTCAGGATGGTGGATTCAACTTGCGCAAATGGACATCAAACAGTTCGGAGTTTCTTAAAGCTCTACCCGAAGAAGTCATCGAAATGAAACCAGAGCACGACATTAACAATGAAGTAACATTCAAAATTTTGGGAATTAAATGGTGTCCGAGTACAGATGGCTTCCAGTTTAACATCGATGTTTCGTCATTCAGTACCGAGAATACCAAACGATCAATCCTAAGCGACGCGGGAAAAATCTTCGATCCATTTAGTTGGTTGGCACCAGTTACAATTAAGGCGAAAGTTCTTATTCAAAAACTTTGGTTGTCGGGTATCAAATGGGACGATGTAGATCCAACACGGATTCAAGATGAATGGAACGAGTTCAAGACAAGGTTATTGAAATTGGACGAAGTAAGAGTTCCAAGATGGACAAGGCAATCGATAAATTGTCAAACGGAATTACACGGATTCGCAGATGCCTCTGAATCAGCATATGCAGCCGTCGTGTATCAGAAGGTTATCAATGGTAGTTCTTCTACTATATCTCTCATTGCATCGAAAACTAAGGTAGCGCCTATTAAACAAGTTTCGTTGGCGAGGCTGGAGTTATGCGCAGCGGCATTGCTGACAAAACTAATGAAATATATCCAAGGAGGAACTGACACGAACTACACCAGAATCTTTGCCTGGACAGATTCTACAATAGTATTGAACTGGTTGCAACAACACCCAGTAAAATGGAACACATTCGTGGCAAATCGAGTATCCTACGTGCAGCAACATTCTAAGGGGCGATGGAGGTTTGTCCCTGGAAAGGAGAATCCTGCTGACATACCATCTAGAGGTTCATTTGGTGACTCACTGGTTGCCAATTCACGATGGTGGCACGGTCCAGAATGGTTGGAGAAAGATGAGCAGCACTGGCCAGTTGACAAGAGTTTAATAGACGCACAGGAGATGCCTGAAGCTCGAAAAAATATCACTTGTATGGCAGTGCAATGCAGCAATGAAGACCATTACATTTTTCTCGCATACTCGTCCTTAACAGAGCTTCGGCGCACCAGCGCATATTGTCTTCGATTCATGAACAACTGCCGGAAGAAAATCAGAGCCGAACCACTTCAGAGGAGCACAACAAAGCTTTGCCAAGGAGAAAAATCAGTTAATAAAAGGCAATGCATTAAAATCAAGCAGCAAAATATTATCTCTCAACCCGTTCGTTTATGCAAATGGAATATTGCGAGTAGGAGGGCGCTTAAAACACGCAAATCTATCTACTGACCTGAAACATCCGATGATCTTACCTTCATCGCACCCACTTACGAAACTAATTGTCAAGCAAACTCACATTGACACACTTCATGGTGGCGTAAGATTGGCCTTGAAATACATCAGAAGGAAGTTTTGGATCATCCGAGGAACCAACACCGTCAAGGCAATCATAAATCAATGCGAAAAGTGTTTCCGATTCAAGGTCAAGGAGACTAGTCAACTGATGGGTCAGCTTCCTGATGCGAGAGTGAACTTTTCACGGCCATTTACTCACTGTGGAGTAGACTACGCTGGTCCTATCAACATAAGATGTTCCCAACTGCGAGGTGTAAGATCACACAAGGCCTACATAGCAATTTTTGTGTGCATGGCTACAAAGGCAGTTCACATTGAGCTAACATCGGATTTGACTACAGACGGATTCATGGCAGCATTGCGACGAATGATCAATAGGAGAGGAGCCGTAAACCAGTTGTACAGCGATAATGGAACAAACTTTGTAGGAGCGAAAAATGTCATCGACGCATTACAGTCAAAGTTAACAAACAACGGCATCAAGTAGCACTTCATTCCGCCTGGGGCTCCACACTTTGGTGGACTGTGGGAAGCTGGCGTAAAGTCCATGAAATACCACCTCAATCGTGTCATAGGAGAGCAAACACTAACGTATGAAGAAATGAACACAATACTCATACAAATAGAAGGATGTCTAAATTCCAGGACACTTTGTCCATTAACAAGCAATATTGAAGATCTTGATGCACTAACACCTGGCCATTTTATCATCGGAGCACCATTGATAGCGCCACAGCATGACCTGATTCTTGATTTGACTGAGACTAACATTAAAAGGTGGAAACTCGTTCAAAAAATCAAGCACGATCTGTGCAACCGCTAGTACGAGGATTATGTGACCAAAATGCAACAGAGATACAAGTGGAAGCAGCCACAGAAAAATATAGAGATTGGTCAACTAATGTTGCTAAAAAATGAGCTGTTTACACCATCAAAATGGCCGTTAGGAAAAATAATCGAGGTACATAAAGGGACTGATGAGTTGACCAGAGTTGTAACGGTCAAGACAGAGAAGGGGATATTCAAGAGACCTATATCCAAAGTATGTGTGCCTCCAATTGAGGACAACATCGTGAAGCAACAGACAACCCCCACTGAAGCAGCAGAAAAATCAACATTGAGCTGAAACAAGACAAGAGCACTGAAGACAAGCAATTCGAGATTGGTTGGAACTCATCTGTGGAGGAGGCAAAATGTTGAGACATCAACAAAAATAGCTTCGGTCAACAAAATAATCGATCGAAGCGTCAACCGAAGCTTGCCCTCCAATATAGGTAGCAGGGCAATAACCCTACCCTACTACAAAAGTGAAATGTGCAAGATGGGTAGAATTACTCCTGCCTACGTTAGTTTAATTGCGCTGTCATCTAGTTCCCACATAAATTTTGTAAATATCATATTACTTGCACTTAGTTATTAGTTTACGTTAGCATAAATTGTATATAAATAGGTAGAACAAATAAATTTATCGGCATTCATTGTCAGCAACCAATCGAACAAGCCTTTTTGTGTGTGATCTTGGTTTTGCGTTGAGTCAAACGCGTTGAGTTTATAAAATCGAAGTGGTCGATTTTTCAACAGGGTATTTCCTAATTCGATGCAAATATTTTGGGATATGATATTTGGGTTTAATTAAAGAAACATATATCGCGTTACAGTATGTGCCTATCTCCAATTTTGCTAACATTTATTAGGAATGTAAGAAAACACCTACTTTGAGGTACCTTGACCCATACTAACACGAATATATTCGCTAACACTAACAACAAACAAATCCGCCCACAGACACGCCCACAATCGGTCTAAATGTGCAACTACCTCCATAGATTTAAAAACTGGAAGACGCTCTAAAAGGCTGAAACTTAACGTTTAGCATCTCCTAAGAATGTAAAACACAAAAAAGAAAATTTTTTTGGTAAATCTCTTCCAGTGGGCGTGGCATCTATTTTAAGGGTAACTTTTCCAATGCAGTTTACTCAAGTTTACCCCAAATTGAAAAAATTTCGCTTAATATTTTCTGTAGAAAACGTTTAGTTCTACATTTTCTTCATACAAGACTTTGGACCACGCGTATATTTGGAAGGAAAATGTAATTTCGTCTGACCTTGGGTCTAATTTAGAAAAACGTGAAACAAAAAAATAGCAGGTTAGGTAAACGAGACTTCATTCCAGATTTCGTTTATATAATAGCCACGTTCATATATAGCCACGCCCTCTTTTAGGGGTTGATTTTTAAAAAATATTGAATTTGAACTAAAAAATTGCATTATTACTTACATTCAAGCGTAACTTGGAAATATCTTATAATTATTGATAGTTTGTGAATAGGGGCGTTTGGACCACTCCCCTTTTCGAAGTTTACTTATAAAATGTCAAAAAATAAAAATGCCATCAGTATTTAACAATGTGGGATAGGATGGGGTAACTTCTGCGTACACGCTGAAGCACTTACTCGCTATTTGTATTAAGTGAATTAAACAATCAAATAAGGTGCTCAAAGTGTCCTCCTCTATTTTGTATGCATGCTATAGCCCGTTTTTGGATTGCGCTGTCAATATTTATTGAGGCTGCTAGCTGCTGCCTCACTTGTGACAAGGCTTGGAATTGTCCAACGCTCTTCTAAAGCATTTAAAGTTGTTATTTCGGTAGACTAAACAGGTTCTTTCATTCTCCATAATACACAAAAATCAATAATTGTAAGGTCAGGACGTCTTGCAGGCTAGTGAACTGTTCCATTTATTCCTATCCAATGACCACCGTCCTTTTCGTCCAGTCAATTCTTAATTTCCACCGTGTTAAAAATATGCCCAAAAAACTTAAGATTGTTTGTATAATTTAGTATGCGAGGCACTTTGAAGGGACCGTTTAAGTTGTTTCCAATAACACCTGCCCACAAATCGACACAGAGATTAAATTAAATACGCGGAGATTAGGTATTCTTCGGTTAGGCAAAAGCTAACGGTATCTTTGCCGTGCTATACTAGAATTCCCGTTGAACGTAGAGACCTCCCATAAACATATATAATATCTGCGTATTTTTCATTTGTAAAATATGCCACTTCAAAAAAAAAACTATATAACCATTGCGTAACCTCGGCATCGAAAATGAAACTGATGGATTTAACTACGTTTACTACAGTTTTATACCTAAGGTAAATTTTCCAACAGTTGTCCAAACCCAGACTTTTTGAGATTTAAAAGAAAAATGGTAAATAAATCAGGTTTTTATCATGTAGTCTAATAAAAATGCATGCTCTAAACACCTACGTAAATAATGAATACGTAGCCAAGAAATCGTTTTTGTTGTCAACTGCGGTTATAAAAGTAGGTAAAAAATGATATTTCCTGCGCGCCTTTGTGGAAAGAATTTTTCTTTATATTACTTGCTACTTTTCCCAAATATCGTAAAATTTTTGGGTTTTTCTGGTAACTTGTTACAGCAATTTTTGTTAAGTATTGTTAGGTTGCATAAAGCACTTCAAGAACACAGAAGTTGAGCTAGACTCTATGCAGATCAGTTCAGTTTCTGTAAAAATTGACTGCTTAGATTATAACATTGCATCTTGTTATTTCCCGCCAGGATATAGACTGGTGGAAGACGATCTTGATCGTATGTATGACTTCATTGGGTCCAATTTTATCATTGGGGGTGACTTTAACGCGAAGCATACTTTTTGGGGCTCACGATGCAATTCAACAAGAGGTAGATTACTGTACAAAAATAGTATGAAGCGTGGGGTGGACTTTTTCTCCACGGGTAAGCCAACATATTGGCCAACCGATAGGAATAAAAAGCCTGACCTTGTCGATTTTTTCATCGGTAAAGGGTACCCCATATACCTTACGCGAATTGAAGAGTGTTATGATCTTTGCTCAGACCACTCAGGAGTTATCTTGAAGATGGGTGGAAGACTGGCGAAAATAGAAAGAGCTCCTAGATTAGCTAGCAAAAACATGAACTGGGACGCTTTCAGAAAGGACTGTAAGGAGGGTGTTGGCTTGAATGTGCCATTGAAAACTCCTTTCGAGTTAGAAACCGCAGTTGACAAATTCATTGAAGCAATTCAGAGCGCTGCTTGGAACAACAATTCGTCCCAAAAGAACGCAGTTAGCACCGACGGGCATGTACGTAAAACATATCCGCTCGAAATCGAAGAATTGATTCGTGAAAAGAGAAGAGCGCGTAGGAGATGGCAAGGCACGAGGGCCCCCCCAGACAAAACCCTATTGAACCACCTCTCTAACAAACTGAAAGGAATGTTGCAAGATCTTAAAAATCGTGAGACCACTGAATACCTTGAAGGCTTGTCGGCGGATAGGAGCTCAAACTACTCGCTGTGGAAAGCAGTTAAGTATATCAAGAAACCCACTCGGCACCAATAAAAAAAGCTAACGGCGAATGGGCAAGAGAAGACAAAGAGAAAGCGAATTCGTTTGCTGAACATTTAGAAGAAACATTCAAGCCTTTCGACGGTCCGCCATTGGCTGACGTTCTAAACAACAACGGGGAACCTGGTAGCTTAAGAATGAAAAAAGTTTCGTTAGTTGAACTCCGACAGACAATTAGCAAACTTAAAAATAAGAAGGCCCCGGGTTACGACCTGATCACTGGCGAAATATTAAAAGAGCTACCAAAAAAGTCATTAGTCAAGCTACTTTATATGATAAACGCTTCTCTTAGACTTCTATACGTTCCAAGACAATGGAAAGTTGCTGAAGTCATTATGGTTCCTAAACCGGGGAAATGCGCAAATGATAAAAAATCTTATAGGCCCATATCGCTTCTGCCGATAATATCGAAAGTATTCGAGAAACTTCTGCTGAAGCGATTACAACCAATAACTGCAGAAAGACGCTTGATCCCGGATCATCAATTCGGTTTTAGACCTAACCATTCCACAATAGATCAAGTCTACAGAATAACGCATGAAATTGAAAAAGCCTTAGAAGGGAAAAAGATATGTTCAAGTGCTTTCCTCGACGTATCGCAAGCCTTCGAGAAGGTATGGCTCGAGGGCTTGAAATATAAGCTACGGCAAAACTTGCCGGAAGACATGTTTAAAATATTGGAAAGTTATCTTGAAAGCAGACTCTTTCGTGTTAGGTGTAGTAGTGAATACTCGAGTTTCAAGCAAATTCCGACCCTGTTCCTGCTCTACACAAGAGACATACCTCTAGATGACGAGACAGTCGTGGCCACGTTTGCGGACGATACGGCCATCCTGGCAACAGGTGAATCAGTCGAGTCATCAACGAGAAACCTCCAACGAGCATTGGACAGAATTTGTGTCTGGACGAAGACTTGGCGAATCGCTCTTAACGAGAACAAGTCTACGCATGTGAATTTCACTTACAGAAGGGTTAACAATTTGCCTCTGTTCATAAATTCTGTACAAATACCTTATGCAAATGAAGCGAAGTATCTAGGGATGACACTGGACGCTAAACTAAGGTGGAAACCTCACGTAAAGAAGAAGCGTGACGAGCTTGAGATTAGGCTCAGGGAAATGTATTGGCTTATCGGAAGATTTTCGAAATTAAGCACATATAACAAACTGCTTTTGTACAGGCAGGTGTTAAAGCCGTCCTGGACATACGGTATACAACTTTGGGGTTGTACCAAGCCGAGCAACATGTCCATGTTGCAGACTTTCCAAAACAAAACACTAAGAGCAATTGTGAATGCTCCATGGTATATTAGGAATAGCGATATTCACAGAGATTTAGGAATAGCTACCGTGGGCGAAGAAGTAACAAACTTCGCTCGAAAGCTAAATGCTCGCCTTCATGTTCATTGCAACAATGAAATGATCCGTACTCTAAACGAGACTCTTAACGATGTTAACAACGAGCGACGACTACAAAGAACAAGACCCTTCGATCTAGCGACGTAGGGTGAAGCCGCATGAATGAACGGCTTAGTAGGTGCATTCACTGGAAAGCAACCTATCCAATGCGATCAACACTATGGAAGCGTAAACTACTTGTTAAGTTAACTTAGTTGTAGTCAAGAAGTATTATGAGAGAGCGAAAATTTACTACTATGAAGTGCGTTCTGGCAGTTTCATAGTGTCTCTCATAAATGGGTGGTTTTTTAGCACGTGGAAATCGGGCATAACCAATATCGGCTACTTCGGTATTATGTACCTGTTATAGTGGGCGTATTGGTATCTTTGAAAGATTTTGGAGTTTTAGTCTCCGTCCATCCTAGTATTCAAAAAAAAAAAAACAGTATTGTTAGGTTAATTTTTGCAAAACAGTGACTTGTAAAATTAAAAGCAAATATCTTGAAGTTTATAAAAGTCATAAATTTTATTTTAAAGCAGTTAAAAGGAGTACTATTTCTTTTAAAATTTAAGTCCTAAATTAAGTGTCTGTTGTTAGTGTTAGCGAATATATTCGTGTTAGTATGGGTCAAGGTAACTCAAAGTAGATGTTTTCTTAAATTCCTAATAAATGTTAGCAAAATTGGAGATAGGCACATACTGTAACGCGATATATGTTTCTTTAATTAAACCCAAATATTATATCCCAAAATATTTGCATCGAATTAGGAAATACCCTGTATACAAAATAAAAACATGGTTATACAATATCCAACATTTTTCTGCAGTTTCTCTTTCTATGCACAACGAAAATTTAAATATAGTGAAATATAGCCTTAAAGTGAAATTTAAAGCGTTTTAAGTAGAATACGTATTATGTATACTGAGTGTGTACTCATCAAGATATAAATATTAGTATAATGTGAATGCTAACCTCTTTTCATTTATTTTTGGTCTGAAGTAAGTTATAAGATAAAGTACATTTTCTAAAAACATGAAAATTGCAGATGTAATAGTCCTGATAATCAGCTTTCTTTTAACATCCTTTTGAAATTAATAGCACGTATATTTTTCGCAAAAAAGTTATTTATACACCGGTTTCTTGCTGAAAGACATGTACAGGTCGGGTATCTTAAGCATCTTCTGCCAAGGACTTAGGACCGGAATTTCGTTCTGCCATTGTACACATAAGCTACACATGATGTGACAAAGCATGTATATAAATTTCAGACCTGTTCAACTAAGTAAAAAAAACAATTTTTTTTTTGTACTTTGGGGGCGTTCTGCCAAGCTTTAGGGCCCACCCTAATTATCTGCCAATTGTAGGAAATTTCATAGATTTGCCGCTAGGTGCTATACAAAAAAATTCAAAATGAGTCAAATGAGGATAATTTTGATTTTTTTTTTACGCTTCTGGACCGCGTACCGCACCCTAGGGATCGCCTGCGATCGGGCAGAACACCATTTTTTGCAGTATCGCGTAAAGGTCAACACATCAAGGTACGTGATTTTGTTGTTCAAATGACTACCAACAATTTTCACCAGCTCTTAGACTATTACGCTTCACATGGATTTTTGGTCGCGTGCATTTAGTATGCGAACCTTTATATATTTATTTATCGCTCCAGTCAATTCTATTTTTTACCGATTTCTTGCTTTGCGATAGCTATTCCAACACGAGTCACTATTCGTGACTCGTGTTGGAAGAGCGCTGAAACATGATAAAATAGTTAAATTCTTGGTATTTCACTATTTTATCATTTTTCAGCGCTCTTACTCTTTCGTTAAACTACTCATTAGTGTTGGAATTAACAATTTTTGCTTATGAGCTCATTTTGAAAAACGCTACCCATTTGATTAGTATCTAAATTACCACTATTTCGCAGTTGTTTCTTAAGTGATTAAAATATAAGGACTTATTATATTTTAAATACTTATATTTATATATATCACCCTCTATATCGCTACTTCCTTTTAAATTCATGTCTATTTTTATTGTCTCGTCAGTCATTTTAAGATAATAGATAATCACTGATTTAGTAGAGATCGATTCTGTTATCACATAGTCTATACGTGTTTTTGTAGAGTTATTACTAACTCTAGTGGGATCGTTCACGATTTGCAGGCACCGATTTTCGATTTCAATTATTTTTTTAAAATCATTTCTTTATAAATCTAAATCATCTAACCAATTAATATTTACATCACCCGCAATTATAAACTGCTTATTTGAATTCACAAGCTCCTCAATCCAACCATTCATTTGATCTCAGAATACCCGCTTCGAAGACGTATGCGCGCGATAAGCCGAGGCTATACAAAAAGGTTGATTAATAATTGTAGTTTTTATCTTCAACCAACATATTTTTTTTTCACATATATACACAGACCACCCGTGTGTCTAGAATCACTATCACAACGAATGACTACGTAACCGACAATATCGATTTCGTGCGTTTCAATATCCTCTGTAATATGATTTTCTGACAGGATAACAAAATCAAAATTGTTGCATAAGCAGTTGTTCTCGAACTCGATTAAATTGCCCGTAAGGCCTTCTATATTACAATATATGCCACTATTTCTTTGTAATTGCAAAAACACTAGTTTGTTTTTTTTTTTGCGACTCTACAAGTTTCTTATACAAAAGTTTTTTATACACATATATTACAATATATGCCACTAATTTTTTGTAATTGCAAAAACACTAGTTTGTTTTTTTGCGACTCTACAAGTCTTTTATACACAGCACAATTTATTGATGTCTCGACTCTTGTGATTGATATCTAAATTCAGCCTATATTTCTCGTTATATTTTACACAGTTTACACATTTCGCTTCCAATGAATTAAATCCTCTTGTGTCATGGTCGCAACTACACTTGGAGCACTTGATACCGTTTTTGCAGTTTTTAGCTATATGTTGACAGCAATTATAACATCTGTTCAAATTAAAGTGTTCAAACACGCGACATTTTTCCCACCCGATATTAATTTTTCGATTTTCCATGATAGTTTTAAATTCGCACATCTCTAGCTCAATTGCTTTGTGCACATCTCTATTTTTGCTTTTAAAAGTTTTTACACATTTTACCGTTCCTTCGAAATTATTTTGTTTTGTAATTGCTATTTCTATTTCCTTGTCACTGATTTTATCACTCATGTCCGTTAGCAACACTTGCGGGTTCCGTTTGGTAAACGTCTTTACCTTACTTTAGTTTTCTCCTAGTTTTTATTTCACTTCATTTTCAATTTTTTTCACTGATTCATCACCAACACAGTTAATTGCAATTGCACTTTCGTTTCTATTAGAAATCCTATCAACTTTGAGTGAGAGAGATGAGGTATCTATTTTTTTTGTTTGACTTCTTTAATTTTTGCTGAGTTCTCTAGTTCTTGATGTATAGTTTTTAACGCAGTGAAATAATCACCGTAGACCCCTAAGACCTTTTAGAGATATGAATGGGACCGACAGGAGAATCGATTAAGCCATGTCCGTCCGTATGTAAACAACTTTTAGGAGTTAAATTTTAAGGGACAGAGCTGAAATTTTTTTGGGTTGGCTGGAAGTCCATTAGACCAGATCAAGTTTTAAAATTAGCCGAATCCGCCCACAGACACGCCCACTGTGGGCGTTAGTATGTGCGACCATCTCTAATTTAGAAAAATACTTTTTCTAAATGTTAGCTATGTTAGAATAGTTCTAGCGCATTCATTTTTGGTATGTAACATTGCCTTGTAATTGTCTTTGAAGTGGCCAAAAAATGTTGGCCTTTTCAATGACCACACCCACTTTTTTAAGGGATTTTAGTTTAAAATGGCTGTTGTTTAATAAAAGTGGGAAAGTGCAACAGTGCGTATGCAAAAGTTTCTGTCCATCTACGACGGGATGCAAAATACCCAACCATACCAAAAAAAAATGCCACGCCTCCAAAAAGTGGGCGGGATACAAAAATATAACTGTTGAATGCTTTATACTAGTTGGTTGCATACATTTCGATCTAAAACTTCGCCTTTTTAACTTAAAAAAAAAACACTTTTTTTTAACGCCACGCCCACAAAAGTGAGCGGGGGCACATAGAACTAATACATGAAAATTAGAAAATGCTAATATCTAAAACTTTTGTCATAGAATTTTTAGTCAAATTTCATATATATTTATTGAAAAACAGCCATTTTAAACTAAAATCCCTTAAAAAAGTGGGCGTGGTCAATGAAAAGGCTAAAATTTTTTGGGCACTTCAAAGACAATTATAAGGCAATGTTACATACCTTGTGGGCGTGTCTGTGGGCGGATTCGGCTAATTTTCAAACTTGATCTGGTCCAATGGACTTCCAGCATACCCACATAATTTCAGCTCTGTACCTTAAAATTTAAGGCCTAAAAGTTGTTTACATACGGACGGACGAACATGGCTTAATCGATTCTCCTGTCGGTCCCATTCATATCTCTAAAAGGTTTTAGGGGTCTACGGTGATTATTTCACTGCGTTACAACCTATACATCAAACTTAATATATCCTGAGTCGAGTATAAAAAAATCTGTTATTGAAACGGTTTGATGCCACGCCCCTTTTTTAAGAAAGAAGATTCTTAACTGACAAATTCTTAACACATTTAAAGTTAATAGAAACTGAAATTTAACAACCAAGGTTTTTGACACATTTTGGAGCTTGACAGTGGTCAATTGGGATGGGGTATCCAACGATTCGCCTAGGCGGATTGTAACCCTCTCACTAGTTATTTGATATATTTGCTTTAAATCCAAAAAACTTGCACTATAAAATCTTCAGATATGTACGTAAGCTATCACGTACGTAAGCTAACGCCCGGGGCGTTTTTAAGTAAAAAAAACAATTTTATAATATAACTGCATCTGACATAATAGCTCTTAGACTATTACGCTTCACATGGATTTTTGGTCGCGTGCATTTAGTATGCGAACCTTTATATATTTATTTATCGCTCCAGTCAATTCTATTTTTTACCGATTTCTTGCTTTGCGATAGCTATTCCAACACGAGTCACTATTCGTCACTCGTGTTGGAAGAGCGCTGAAACATGATAAAATAGTTAAATTCTTGGTATTTCACTATTTTATCATTTTTCAGCGCTCTTACTCTTTCGTTAAACTACTCATTAGTGTTGGAATTCACAATTTTTGACTTCATGAACATATGCGTTATGCTTATGAGCTCATTTTGAAAAACGCTACCCATTTGATTAGTATCTAAATTACCACTATTTCGCAGTTGTTTCTTAAGTGATTAAAATATAAGGACTTATTATATTTTAAATACTTATATTTATATATATCACCCTCTATATCGCTACTTCCTTTTAAATTCATGTCTATTTTTATTGTCTCGTCAGTCATTTTAAGATAATAGATAATCACTGATTTAGTAGAGATCGATTCTGTTATCACATAGTCTATACGTGTTTTTGTAGAGTTATTACTAACTCTAGTGGGATCGTTCACGATTTGCAGGCACCGATTTTCGATTTCAATTATTTTTTTAAAATCATTTCTTTATAAATCTAAATCATCTAACCAATTAATATTTACATCACCCGCAATTATAAACTGCTTATTTGAATTCACAAGCTCCTCAATCCAACCATTCATTTGATCTCAGAATACCCGCTTCGAAGACGTATGCGCGCGATAAGCCGAGGCTATACAAAAAGGTTGATTATTAATTGTAGTTTTTATCTTCAACCAACATATTTTTTTTTCACATATATACACAGACCACCCGTGTGTCTAGAATCACTATCACAACGAATGACTACGTAACCGACAATATCGATTTCGTGCGTTTCAATATCCTCTGTAATATGATTTTCTGACAGGATAACAAAATCAAAATTGTTGCATAAGCAGTTGTTCTCGAACTCGATTAAATTGCCCGTAAGGCCTTCTATATTACAATATATGCCACTATTTCTTTGTAATTGCAAAAACACTAGTTTTTTTTTTTTTTGCGACTCTACAAGTTTCTTATACAAAAGTTTTTTATACACATATATTACAATATATGCCACTAATTTTTTGTAATTGCAAAAACACTAGTTTGTTTTTTTGCGACTCTACAAGTCTTTTATACACAGCACAACTTATTGATGTCTCGACTCTTGTGATTGATATCTAAATTCAGCCTATATTTCTCGTTATATTTTACACAGTTTACACATTTCGCTTCCAATGAATTAAATCCTCTTGTGTCATGGTCGCAACTACACTTGGAGCACTTGATACCGTTTTTGCAGTTTTTAGCTATATGTTGACAGCAATTATAACATCTGTTCAAATTAAAGTGTTCAAACACGCGACATTTTTCCCACCCGATATTAATTTTTCGATTTTCCATGATAGTTTTAAATTCGCACATCTCTAGCTCAATTGCTTTGTGCACATCTCTATTTTTGCTTTTAAAAGTTTTTACACATTTTACCGTTCCTTCGAAATTATTTTGTTTTGTAATTGCTATTTCTATTTCCTTGTCACTCATTTTATCACTCATGTCCGTTAGCAACACTTGCGGGTTCCGTTTGGTAAACGTCTTTACCTTACTTTAGTTTTCTCCTAGTTTTTATTTCACTTCATTTTCAATTTTTTTCACTGATTCATCACCAACACAGTTAATTGCAATTGCACTTTCGTTTCTATTAGAAATCCTATCAACTTTGAGTGAGAGAGATGAGGTATCTATTTTTTTTGTTTGACTTCTTTAATTTTTGCTGAGTTCTCTAGTTCTTGATGTATAGTTTTTAACGCAGTGAAATAATCACCGTAGACCCCTAAGACCTTTTAGAGATATGAATGGGACCGACAGGAGAATCGATTAAGCCATGTCCGTCCGTATGTAAACAACTTTTAGGAGTTAAATTTTAAGGGACAGAGCTGAAATTTTTTTGGGTTGGCTGGAAGTCCATTAGACCAGATCAAGTTTTAAAATTAGCCAAATCCGCCCACAGACACGCCCACTGTGGGCGTTAGTATGTGCGACCATCTCTAATTTAGAAAAATACTTTTTCTAAATGTTAGCTATTAGAATAGTTCTAGCGCATTCATTTTTGGTATGTAACATTGCCTTGTAATTGTCTTTGAAGTGGCCAAAAAATGTTGGCCTTTTCAATGACCACACCCACTTTTTTAAGGGATTTTAGTTTAAAATGGCTGTTTTTTAATAAAAGTGGGAAAGTGCAACAGTGCGTATGCAAAAGTTTCTGTCCATCTACGACGGGATGCAAAATACCCAACCATACCAAAAAAAAATGCCACGCCTCCAAAAAGTGGGCGGGATACAAAAATATAACTGTTGAATGCTTTATACTAGTTGGTTGCATACATTTCGATCTAAAACTTCGCCTTTTAAACTTAAAAAAAAAACACTTTTTTTTAACGCCACGCCCACAAAAGTGAGCGGAGGCACATAGAACTTATACATGAAAATTAGAAAATGCTAATATCTAAAACTTTTGTCATAGAATTTTTAGTCAAATTTCATATATATTTATTGAAAAACAGCCATTTTAAACTAAAATCCCTTAAAAAAGTGGGCGTGGTCAATGAAAAGGCTAAAATTTTTTGGGCACTTCAAAGACAATTATAAGGCAATGTTACATACCTTGTGGGCGTGTCTGTGGGCGGATTCGGCTAATTTTCAAACTTGATCTGGTCCAATGGACTTCCAGCATACCCACATAATTTCAGCTCTGTACCTTAAAATTTAAGGCCTAAAAGTTGTTTACATACGGACGGACGAACATGGCTTAATCGATTCTCCTGTCGGTCCCATTCATATCTCTAAAAGGTTTTAGGGGTCTACGGTGATTATTTCACTGCGTTACAACCTATACATCAAACTTAATATATCCTGAGTCGAGTATAAAAAAATCTGTTATTGAAACGGTTTGATGCCACGCCCCTTTTTTAAGAAAGAAGATTCTTAACTGACAAATTCTTAACACATTTAAAGTTAATAGAAACTGAAATTTAACAACCAAGGTTTTTGACACATTTTGGAGCTTGACAGTGGTCAATTGGGATGGGGTATCCAACGATTCGCCTAGGCGGATTGTAACCCTCTCACTAGTTATTTGATATATTTGCTTTAAATCCAAAAAACTTGCACTATAAAATCTTCAGATATGTACGTAAGCTATCACGTACGTAAGCTAACGCCCGGGGCGTTTTTAAGTAAAAAAAACAATTTTATAATATAACTGCATCTGACATAATAGCTCTTAGACTATTACGCTTCACATGGATTTTTGGTCGCGTGCATTTAGTATGCGAACCTTTATATATTTATTTATCGCTCCAGTCAATTCTATTTTTTACCGATTTCTTGCTTTGCGATAGCTATTCCAACACGAGTCACTATTCGTCACTCGTGTTGGAAGAGCGCTGAAACATGATAAAATAGTTAAATTCTTGGTATTTCACTATTTTATCATTTTTCAGCGCTCTTACTCTTTCGTTAAACTACTCATTAGTGTTGGAATTCACAATTTTTGACTTCATGAACATATGCGTTATGCTTATGAGCTCATTTTGAAAAACGCTACCCATTTGATTAGTATCTAAATTACCACTATTTCGCAGTTGTTTCTTAAGTGATTAAAATATAAGGACTTATTATATTTTAAATACTTATATTTATATATATCACCCTCTATATCGCTACTTCCTTTTAAATTCATGTCTATTTTTATTGTCTCGTCAGTCATTTTAAGATAATAGATAATCACTGATTTAGTAGAGATCGATTCTGTTATCACATAGTCTATACGTGTTTTTGTAGAGTTATTACTAACTCTAGTGGGATCGTTCACGATTTGCAGGCACCGATTTTCGATTTCAATTATTTTTTTAAAATCATTTCTTTATAAATCTAAATCATCTAACCAATTAATATTTACATCACCCGCAATTATAAACTGCTTATTTGAATTCACAAGCTCCTCAATCCAACCATTCATTTGATCTCAGAATACCCGCTTCGAAGACGTATGCGCGCGATAAGCCGAGGCTATACAAAAAGGTTGATTATTAATTGTAGTTTTTATCTTCAACCAACATATTTTTTTTTCACATATATACACAGACCACCCGTGTGTCTAGAATCACTATCACAACGAATGACTACGTAACCGACAATATCGATTTCGTGCGTTTCAATATCCTCTGTAATATGATTTTCTGACAGGATAACAAAATCAAAATTGTTGCATAAGCAGTTGTTCTCGAACTCGATTAAATTGCCCGTAAGGCCTTCTATATTACAATATATGCCACTATTTCTTTGTAATTGCAAAAACACTAGTTTGTTTTTTTTTTGCGACTCTACAAGTTTCTTATACAAAAGTTTTTTATACACATATATTACAATATATGCCACTAATTTTTTGTAATTGCAAAAACACTAGTTTGTTTTTTTGCGACTCTACAAGTCTTTTATACACAGCACAACTTATTGATGTCTCGACTCTTGTGATTGATATCTAAATTCAGCCTATATTTCTCGTTATATTTTACACAGTTTACACATTTCGCTTCCAATGAATTAAATCCTCTTGTGTCATGGTCGCAACTACACTTGGAGCACTTGATACCGTTTTTGCAGTTTTTAGCTATATGTTGACAGCAATTATAACATCTGTTCAAATTAAAGTGTTCAAACACGCGACATTTTTCCCACCCGATATTAATTTTTCGATTTTCCATGATAGTTTTAAATTCGCACATCTCTAGCTCAATTGCTTTGTGCACATCTCTATTTTTGCTTTTAAAAGTTTTTACACATTTTACCGTTCCTTCGAAATTATTTTGTTTTGTAATTGCTATTTCTATTTCCTTGTCACTCATTTTATCACTCATGTCCGTTAGCAACACTTGCGGGTTCCGTTTGGTAAACGTCTTTACCTTACTTTAGTTTTCTCCTAGTTTTTATTTCACTTCATTTTCAATTTTTTTCACTGATTCATCACCAACACAGTTAATTGCAATTGCACTTTCGTTTCTATTAGAAATCCTATCAACTTTGAGTGAGAGAGATGAGGTATCTATTTTTTTTGTTTGACTTCTTTAATTTTTGCTGAGTTCTCTAGTTCTTGATGTATAGTTTTTAACGCAGTGAAATAATCACCGTAGACCCCTAAGACCTTTTAGAGATATGAATGGGACCGACAGGAGAATCGATTAAGCCATGTCCGTCCGTATGTAAACAACTTTTAGGAGTTAAATTTTAAGGGACAGAGCTGAAATTTTTTTGGGTTGGCTGGAAGTCCATTAGACCAGATCAAGTTTTAAAATTAGCCAAATCCGCCCACAGACACGCCCACTGTGGGCGTTAGTATGTGCGACCATCTCTAATTTAGAAAAATACTTTTTCTAAATGTTAGCTATGTTAGAATAGTTCTAGCGCATTCATTTTTGGTATGTAACATTGCCTTGTAATTGTCTTTGAAGTGGCCAAAAAATGTTGGCCTTTTCAATGACCACACCCACTTTTTTAAGGGATTTTAGTTTAAAATGGCTGTTTTTTAATAAAAGTGGGAAAGTGCAACAGTGCGTATGCAAAAGTTTCTGTCCATCTACGACGGGATGCAAAATACCCAACCATACCAAAAAAAAATGCCACGCCTCCAAAAAGTGGGCGGGATACAAAAATATAACTGTTGAATGCTTTATACTAGTTGGTTGCATACATTTCGATCTAAAACTTCGCCTTTTAAACTTAAAAAAAAAACACTTTTTTTTAACGCCACGCCCACAAAAGTGAGCGGAGGCACATAGAACTTATACATGAAAATTAGAAAATGCTAATATCTAAAACTTTTGTCATAGAATTTTTAGTCAAATTTCATATATATTTATTGAAAAACAGCCATTTTAAACTAAAATCCCTTAAAAAAGTGGGCGTGGTCAATGAAAAGGCTAAAATTTTTTGGGCACTTCAAAGACAATTATAAGGCAATGTTACATACCTTGTGGGCGTGTCTGTGGGCGGATTCGGCTAATTTTCAAACTTGATCTGGTCCAATGGACTTCCAGCATACCCACATAATTTCAGCTCTGTACCTTAAAATTTAAGGCCTAAAAGTTGTTTACATACGGACGGACCAACATGGCTTAATCGATTCTCCTGTCGGTCCCATTCATATCTCTAAAAGGTTTTAGGGGTCTACGGTGATTATTTCACTGCGTTACAACCTATACATCAAACTTAATATATCCTGAGTCGAGTATAAAAAAATCTGTTATTGAAACGGTTTGATGCCACGCCCCTTTTTTAAGAAAGAAGATTCTTAACTGACAAATTCTTAACACATTTAAAGTTAATAGAAACTGAAATTTAACAACCAAGGTTTTTGACACATTTTGGAGCTTGACAGTGGTCAATTGGGATGGGGTATCCAACGATTCGCCTAGGCGGATTGTAACCCTCTCACTAGTTATTTGATATATTTGCTTTAAATCCAAAAAACTTGCACTATAAAATCTTCAGATATGTACGTAAGCTATCACGTACGTAAGCTAACGCCCGGGGCGTTTTTAAGTAAAAAAACAATTTTATAATATAACTGCATCTGACATAATAGCTCTTAGACTATTACGCTTCACATGGATTTTTGGTCGCGTGCATTTAGTATGCGAACCTTTATATATTTATTTATCGCTCCAGTCAATTCTATTTTTTACCGATTTCTTGCTTTGCGATAGCTATTCCAACACGAGTCACTATTCGTGACTCGTGTTGGAAGAGCGCTGAAACATGATAAAATAGTTAAATTCTTGGCGCTCTTACTCTTTCGTTAAACTACTCATTAGTGTTGGAATTCACAATTTTTGACTTCATGAACATATGCGTTATGCTTATGAGCTCATTTTGAAAAACGCTACCCATTTGATTAGTATCTAAATTACCACTATTTCGCAGTTGTTTCTTAAGTGATTAAAATATAAGGACTTATTATATTTTAAATACTTATATTTATATATATCACCCTCTATATCGCTACTTCCTTTTAAATTCATGTCTATTTTTATTGTCTCGTCAGTCATTTTAAGATAATAGATAATCACTGATTTAGTAGAGATCGATTCTGTTATCACATAGTCTATACGTGTTTTTGTAGAGTTATTACTAACTCTAGTGGGATCGTTCACGATTTGCAGGCACCGATTTTCGATTTCAATTATTTTTTTAAAATCATTTCTTTATAAATCTAAATCATCTAACCAATTAATATTTACATCACCCGCAATTATAAACTGCTTATTTGAATTCACAAGCTCCTCAATCCAACCATTCATTTGATCTCAGAATACCCGCTTCGAAGACGTATGCGCGCGATAAGCCGAGGCTATACAAAAAGGTTGATTATTAATTGTAATTTTTATCTTCAACCAACATATTTTTTTTTCACATATATACACAGACCACCCGTGTGTCTAGAATCACTATCACAACGAATGACTACGTAACCGACAATATCGATTTCGTGCGTTTCAATATCCTCTGTAATATGATTTTCTGACAGGATAACAAAATCAAAATTGTTGCATAAGCAGTTGTTCTCGAACTCGATTAAATTGCCCGTAAGGCCTTCTATATTACAATATATGCCACTATTTCTTTGTAATTGCAAAAACACTAGTTTGTTTTTTTTTTTGCGACTCTAAAAGTTTCTTATACAAAAGTTTTTTATACACATATATTACAATATATGCCACTAATTTTTTGTAATTGCAAAAACACTAGTTTGTTTTTTTGCGACTCTACAAGTCTTTTATACACAGCACAATTTATTGATGTCTCGACTCTTGTGATTGATATCTAAATTCAGCCTATATTTCTCGTTATATTTTACACAGTTTACACATTTCGCTTCCAATGAATTAAATCCTCTTGTGTCATGGTCGCAACTACACTTGGAGCACTTGATACCGTTTTTGCAGTTCTTAGCTATATGTTGACAGCAATTATAACATCTGTTCAAATTAAAGTGTTCAAACACGCGACATTTTTCCCACCCGATATTAATTTTTCGATTTTCCATGATAGTTTTAAATTCGCACATCTCTAGCTCAATTGCTTTGTGCACATCTCTATTTTTGCTTTTAAAAGTTTTTACACATTTTACCGTTCCTTCGAAATTATTTTGTTTTGTAATTGCTATTTCTATTTCCTTGTCACTCATTTTATCACTCATGTCCGTTAGCAACACTTGCGGGTTCCGTTTGGTAAACGTCTTTACATTCTAGTTTTCTCCTAGTTTTTATTTCACTTCATTTTCAATTTTTTTCACTGATTCATCACCAACACAGTTAATTGCAATTGCACTTTTGTTTCTATTAGAAATCCTATCAACTTTGAGTGAGAGAGATGAGGTATCTATTTTTTTTGTTTGACTTATTTAATTTTTGCTGAGTTCTCTAGTTCTTGATGTATATTTTTTAACGCAGTGAAATAATCACCGTAGACCCCTAAGACCTTTTAGAGATATGAATGGGGCCGACAGGAGAATCGATTAAGCCATGTCCGTCCGTATGTAAACAACTTTTAGGAGTTAAATTTTAAGGGACAGAGCTGAAATTTTGTGGGTTGGCTGGAAGTCCATTGGACCAGATCAAGTTTTAAAATTAGCCGAATCCGCCCACAGACACGCCCACTGTCGGCGTTAGTATGTGCGACCATCTCTAATTTAGAAAAATACTTTTTCTAAATGTTAGCTATGTTAGAATAGTTCTAGCGCATTCATTTTTGGTATGTAACATTGCCTTGTAATTGTCTTTGAAGTGGCCAAAAAATGTTGGCCTTTTCAATGACCACACCCACTTTTTTAAGGGATTTTAGTTTAAAATGGCTGTTTTTCAATAAAAGTGGGAAAGTGCAACAGTGCGTATGCAAAAGTTTCTGTCCATCTACGACGGGATGCAAAATACCCAACCATACCAAAAAAAATGCTACGCCTCCAAAAAGTGGGCGGGATACAAAAATATAACTGTTGAATGCTTTATACTAGTTGGTTGCATACATTTCGATCTAAAACTTCGCCTTTTTAACTTAAAAAAAAAAACACTTTTTTTTTAACGCCACGCCCACAAAAGTGAGCGGAGGCACATAGAACTTAGAAAATGCTAATATCTAAAACTTTTGTCATAGAATTTTTAGTAAAATTTCATATATATTTATTGAAAAACAGCCATTTTAAACTAAAATCCCTTAAAAAAGTGGGCGTGGTCAATAAAAAGGCTAAAATTTTTTGGGCACTTCAAAGACAATTATAAGGCAATGTTACATACCTTGTGGGCGTGTCTGTGGGCGGATTCGGCTAATTTTCAAACTTGATCTGGTCCAATGGACTTCCAGCATACCCACATAATTTCAGCTCTGTACCTTAAAATTTAAGGCCTAAAAGTTGTTTACATACGGACGGACCAACATGGCTTAATCGATTCTCCTGTCGGTCCCATTCATATCTCTAAAAGGTTTTAGGGGTCTACGGTGATTATTTCACTGCGTTACAACCTATACATCAAACTTAATACATCCTGAGTCGAGTATAAAAAAATCTGTTATTGAAACGGTTTGATGCCACGCCCCTTTTTTAAGAAAGAAGATTCTTAACTGACAAATTCTTAACACAATTAAAGTTAATAGAAACTGAAATTTAACAACCAAGGTTTTTGACACATTTTGGAGCTTGACAGTGGTCAATTGGGATGGGGTATCCAACGATTCGCCTAGGCGGATTGTAACCCTCTCACTAGTTATTTGATATATTTGCTTTAAATCCAAAAAACTTGCACTATAAAATCTTCAGATATGTACGTAAGCTATCACGTACGTAAGCTAATAAAGATCGTGGATACTTTCCACTCGCTTGGCCTGCTTCAAGTTAATCATGTAAGAAACCATCTTAACCGAACACTAGATCTCATCTTTACCAACAACAGCGATGAAAGCTCCGTATCACATTGTGACACACCACTCGTTCCTAGAGATATGCATCACCCATCATTAAATCTTTTTTGTTTTCTTGATTCAAATTCTATTCACAGTTTTAGCTCTTTTAACTTTGATTTTAAAAACGCTGCAGACAGCATAATATGTGAAGAGCTAAACAATTTTGACTGGAGGCCGTATCTATCTTTAAAGATCAATGATTTGTGTAATGTTTTTTTATCGTGTCATTAGCAGCGTTGTTTTTTCACCCATCATTAAATCTTTTTTGTTTTCTTGATTCAAATTCTATTCACAGTTTAAGCTCTTTTAACTTTGATTTTAAAAACGCTGCAGACAGCATAATATGTGAAGAGCTAAACAATTTTGACTGGAGACCGTATCTATCTTTAAAGATCAATGATTTGTGTAATGTTTTTTATCGTGTCATTAGCAGCGTTGTTTTTTCAAATGTGCCTGTAGTCTGTGCTAAAGTAAGTGCTGGACAGTCCTGTCCTTGGGATAATGACCTTACGCGTCATCTTAAGATTCTAAAAAACAGAGCCTACAGAAAATGGCGTTGTAGCTTCGCTAATGAGGACTATTTAGTGTTTAGAAGGCTAAAATCAGAGTTCAAATCTTTACTCCTTGTTGCTTATCAGATTTACATAAGTTATATACAATACGGCCTTAAATGCAGACCTGAAAAGTTCTGGAATTTCATTAATTCAATGAAAAAATCTGATGGTTACCCAGCTTCGCTGTCTTATAATGGGCAACAAACCGGTTCTTCCACTGCCATTTGTAACTTTTTTAGCTCATTTTTTCAATCGGTCTACTCAAGAAATGACTCACCCATCGATGAGGAATTTTTTAGTTATCTAGGCGAAACATCTATAACCCTTATCAATAATATTGAAATCCCCGAAAATGATGTTCTGCAAGCTTTGAATAGTTTGGAATCCAACTTCAGTCCAGGCCCTGATGGATTACCTTCCGTTCTCCTTAAATTATGAGCAGTACCTCTGCTTAAAATCATATGCCACCTATTTAACCTCTCCTAAAAATCCAGCACTTTCCCATCCGTCTGGAAAAATTCTTTCATAATCCCTATTTTCAAATCTGGTAGGAAGAATAAAGTTGAGAATTAAAGGGGGATCTGTAAGCAGTCTTGTCTCGCTAAGTTATTTGATTTGCCCGTTACGGGAAGCCTCTACTTTCACTGTAAATCCTTAATTTGTACCAATCAACATGGTTTTGTAAAAAAAAAACGATCGACCGTCACCAATTTACTTCTATTCTCTAATTTTGTTGTGTCTGAAATCGGTAAAGGGAATCAAGTTGACGCCATTTATACTGACTTCAGCAAAACATTTGATCGAGTTGATCACAAACTGCTGCTATTTAAACATAAAAGATATGGTTTTCCCGAAATTTTCTTACGGTGACTATCTTCTTTTTTAAGTGAATGTTTTCAGTTTGTGAAATTCCGTGGCAAAACTTCAAACAAAATCTGTGTTTCCTCCGGGGTCCCCCAAGGTAGACACATCGGCCCTCTTTTGTTTATCTTGTTTGTTAATGACGTTGTAAAGTTTCTTCCTGAATTCCAACTGTTAATGTTTGCCGATGACTTCAAATTGTTCATGTCAGGTAAAAACGCTCATCAAACGCTTTCATCTCCTCGATATGTATCTGCAAAACTTTCATTTATGGTGTGATAAAAATTATTTGACTCTTAATGTGAGTAAATGTTCTGTTATAACGTTCTCGCGGTGTAAAAATCCCTTAATGTTTACGTACTCCTTCGGTGATAATAACATCCCCCGAGTCTAAACTATCAAGCATCTCGGAGTTATTTTAAGCAACCACCTATCCTTCAATGATCATGTTGCCTTTATTTCAAATAAGGCTAACAGGGCCTGGGGTATGATCACACGTTATGCTAGTCAGTTCACTGATCCTTATGTTTTAAAAACTTTATATGTAAGTTTTGTAAGATCTATAATAGAATACGCATCGGTAGTTTGGAGTCCTTACTACATGATGCACATCTCTAGAATTGAAGCTATTCAAAAAAGATTTCTGAGGTTCGCCCTCAGAAGGCTTCCATGGTCTGACTTTAATAATCTTCCCCCCTACCTATCAAGGTTAAAACTGATTAGCCTTGAGTCCCTTGAATTGATAAGGAGGGTCGCTAGAATCTTATTTCTCCACAGGATTCTCACAAGTGAGATTGATTCTCCCGATATTTTACGTATTCTAAACATTAACATCCCATCCGCCAACCTACGACACATTAGATTTTTCAATATTGCACACTCGCGCACAAACTACGGCCGCTCTTCGTCAGTGAACGGTCTTATGATTGCATATAGCGAAAATGTTCATTTAATTGATTTTAACCTGCCTGCAAGTTCCATAAAAAGAAATCTATTGGACGGTATCTCCTGTCAATTTGTTTGGCTCTACCTTCCTTTAACTATGTTTTTATATTTTTATTTTTTTTTTTGATTCTACGATTGTATATACTTCATGTCTAAGAAAGAAACTATTTCTTTGGTGGCTAAATAAATAAATAATATATGACTGCGCTTGTGATTGCGATGCATAGAGTCAGTGGTGTCAATGTGGCGTGTATCGACTCTTGCGTGAATCGACTCCTGTGTGTATCGACCTTTTCTGTGTATCAAAATCCTTTGGTATCGAATCGCCTCAGTGAGTTGATACGACTCATTGAGGTGATTCGAATCTTTTGAACTGAGGCGCATCCGTCGACTCACTAGATGGACTGGCACATTTAAATCGACTCACTCAGGTGTTTCTCATCTCTAGTGGAAATATCTTATAATAAATTGTTTGTAATTAGGGGTGGTTGGACCACGCCCCTTTTCTAAGTTTGCATTACTTATAAAATGTCAAAAAATAACTATGCCATCAGAATTTTACAATGTGAGATAGGATGGTGTATTCAACGGTCCGTTTTACGGAATGTAACTTCTGCGTACACTGTAGCACTTACTCACTGGTTTTGATTGTTTTGATTCCTTTCAACGTTATACTTAAGGTCTGTAAAGTCTTCTTGTTTTCCTTTCATGAAAAGATTTATTAAATCAAATCGCGGTTTTAAATTCCTGTTAAACATCAACTGTGCCGGCGAGAAGCCTGTGGTGCAGTGAATCGAGTTCCTATAGTCCATTAAAAATGAACGCAAGCATTTAGTCAAATTGTTGTTTTGGCTATTGGAACTTAAAGCTTTTTTAAGACTGGCCTTTACTGTCTTAACACTGTTTCAGCTTGACCGTTTGTTGCTGGGTGACCTACTGGAGATGTTAAATGCACTATTCCATTGTTGCGCAAGAATTGCTCGAATTCTCATGAAATGAATGACGTTCCATTATCGGTAACGATTGTTTTTGGTAACCCAAACCGAGAAAAAACCGATCTAACCTGGTCAATTGTTCTCTCACTTGTAATGCTTTGGTTCATGGGAATGCATTCCACCCACTTACTGTGAACGTCAGCCGAGATTAAAAAAAAACGCCCATTAATTGGTCCAAAAAAATCTAAGTGAAGTCGGTCCCAAGGTTTCTCAGGCCAGCTCCAATTTATTTACACTTTCTTAACGGCAAACATACTTCGGACGCGTTTGACACCTCCTCCGAGTGTTTATCTAGCGAAGGCCACCACAAATAAGGGCTGGTCATTCCCTAAATTTTCACAATACCTAAGTGAATCTTATGTAATTCCCTTATGACGATTGGCCTTAAATTTCAGGAATGATTATCCTGTAGCCCCAAAAGACGGTATCCGGTTCAATTAAGAGTTAATTTCTTCTGACAAAATATGGAGCTAACGTGTGATCGTTTAACTTGTTTGGCCAACCCTTTTCGATAAACTGACGTACCTTAAGTAGTGTTGCATCTTTAATTATTTCCGCCTGAACCTCCTCAAAAGTTAGTACCGCGCTTAGTTTTTCAATGACGTAATTAACATAAATGTTATCTGCCCAGAAACCATGGCCTTTAAAATATTCAGGAGATAGATTATCGACCGCGCGACAAAAATAATCAGCTATGTTGGCCTTTGAACGTGTGTGCTGAACATTATAAGAATAGCCTGACAAGAACAACGCGTATCTTTGCAACCTGTTTGCAGAAAGTGAAGGGATGCCCTTGTTGTCGCCAAAAATAGCTACCAAGGGTTTATTGTCAGTCACCAGTGTAAATCTGTTCCCAAAGAGATATTGATGAAATTAGTTTACACCAAGAACAATTGCCAATGCTTGTCTTTCTATCTGAGAGTATTTCACCTCAAGAGTTAATTTCTTCTGACAAAATATGGAGCTAACGTGTGATCGTTTAACTTGTTTGGCCAACCCTTTTCGATAAACTGACGTACCTTAAGTAGTGTTGCATCTTTAATTATTTCCGCCTGAACCTCTTCAAAAGTTAGTACCGCGCTTAGTTTTTCATTGACGTAATTAACATAAATGTTATCTGCCCAGAAACCATGGCCTTTAAAATATTCAGGAGATAGATTTTCGACCGCGCGAGAAAAATAATCAGCTATGTTGGCCTACACCAAGAACAATTGCCAATGCTTGTCTTTCTTGTCAACCTTTTTAAAGCGAAAGAAATAGGTTTTTCAACTCCTTTTTCTTCAACCTGAACAAGGACCGCGCCTAAACCTAATGGACTTGCATCTACTACCAATTTTAAGTGTGTACTAGGGTTGAAATGTACCAAACAAGTTTTCACTGAGAGAATTCATTTTATGGCATCAAAAGCCTATTGCTGCTTTGGCCCCCATTCGAATTTATTAGGCAAAATGCCGTACAAGGCTGCGGCCACTGTTGCCATACTTGGAATAAATTGTCTATAGAAGTTTACTACTCCCAGTAACTCTATTAAATTTTTCGCCGGAGATAATTTTATTATGGCTTCTACCTTTTTGCTGTCCTTGTGCAGCCCATTTTTGCCTATTGTGTGTCCGAGATAGTTAACCGAGGTTTAAGTAATCTCAAATTTCTCTTTAGAGACTTTAAGCCCAGCGTCTTTCAATTTCAAAAGCACAATTTCTTATCTATCTAGGTTTTGTATTCTAGTTTTTGCAGAAATAAGAATGTCATCAACAAATACTTTTACCCCAGGAATTCCTTAGAGCAGGGTACAATAGTTTTTTTGGAAAATTTCTGGTGCAGATGAAATACCGTACACTAGTCTTTTGTATCGCAACAGACCGAGAGTAGTAGAAATTGTAGTCATGTTGCTTGAATTTTCATCTAACAGAAGTTGTTGGTATGCCATCGATAGATCGATTTTGGAAAATTCTGTGGCACCATGAACGTCAGATAGCAATTCCTCCACTTTAGGGAAAGGATGTTGATCCACTAATAATTCTGGGTTCAATGTAATTTTATAATCACCACAAATCCTTACTGAACTATCTTTTTTAAGTATGGGAACGATGGGGGTGCCCCGATCACTAAATGAAACTGGTTAAATCTATTAACCTTAATAGTTCCTATTCTACCCTGTCTTTTAAGGAAAAGGCAACTTCCGGGGTCGAAAAAATTTTGGTTTTGCGCTGTCTCTTATTCTTGAAGATACTACATGCTTGTTAAAGCAACCCAATCCCCCATCAAAAAGCTCCGAAAATTTGTTTAACAAATGTGTGAGTTCATCGTTTCTGGATTTTACAAAATTAACTTCCCTTATTCCTACTTTAAATGCATGCATCCAATTCCTACCAAGTAAAAGGGGTCCTCCGTTTTCAATTATAAAAATTTCAATGGGCTTGGTCACATCATTAAAAGGAATGTCAAACTTACGAACACCGATTGGATTCAGTGCGCTTTCATTGTAACTTTTAAGTTCAAAATCCGGTTTATTTAGCTTTAAGTTAACAAAATGCTCGTCAAAAAATGCTTTAGACATTGCGGAAATCGATGCACCACTGTCGATTTCCATCAAAAGGGGAATTCCACTCAAATTGACCTTAGCAGTGATCGGCTTTAAGTTCGAATTAGTTTTGAGATAGAAAATTGGTAGTTCATTTTCTTCGCTACTATTAACATGTTCTACATTATTGCTTATATTCGGTAAAGCATTTCCCTTACATATAAAATTGTAACTCCTACCTCGATTTGAATTACACATTTGTTTAAGATGTCCCTTCGTATTACATGCTCTACAAATATAGTTTTTAAACCTACACTGCTCCGTTGAGTGATTTTATACCCACACCCTTTACATTGTCTGCCGTAACTTGCATATGACGTGCTGCTCCTTGAGCTATTTGCTGATTGCTACCGCTTCTCACCGTTGTCCGACATGTGTCCGCCGCCGCCGCCGCTTTGATGAACTCTATATACTCCAGCAGAACTCTCAACTTCGTTTTCCGTTTCATACTACTTTCTCACACATTCTACAGTCTGAGCTATTTGAAGCGACTTCTCAAGTGTTAACGCCTGGTCCGTTGGACTCTTAATATGGGCTACCATTGCACGGCTTCTTTACGTCGATATTTTTATCTTTACTTCTACTTTCTTGCTCTGACGCTGAGTCTGGCTCTTACACTTTACTTTCGCTTTTTAACTGGGCTTGGGTTTTTCTGACATTAATTTCTAAAATTTCTCGTCGCCAATTGTGATGTACTGCGTTATCAAGGAAACAACAAGTTCGATAATATTCTTATTTTATTTATCCATTTATATTAAGTTTGTTGGAAAGCAAATAAGTCAGAGAGTGGCTGGATGAAGACTGGCGAAAGCCGCCCGTGTGATCTGAATTCTGGTCTCCGCTTAATGTACATATGTATGTGGGTGTTAAGGTTCTCTGGTGTATATACTTTTGTACTCTCCAACCAATACATCACAAAAATCATTTTGCATTTCGCACTTTATTCAAATATTTCACACTCCGATTGAACAACTAGAGTTCATCTATCGAAGGATGGTATATATTTGATATAAATTATAATTTTTCTTGTAGTTCTTTGTTGTAGTCTTGGGGCACTGACTTAAAGACGTCTTTACTCTTTCACTGGGAGCTTTGCTGACGAATTGCAATGGCCCAGCCAAAACCTAACCGAAAATCGTTTTTTGTGCAATAGGATACCCGAGAAAACTATAACACCCTGCCCCTGTAAAATTTCCCATGCCTTATCTGCACCTAGCAGTATGTCGACGTGATTAGATTGGTAAAAGGTACGATCAACTAACTCCAGACCACACAAGTGTTTCCCACATCGATGCAAAATAAAGTCGTTGGCAAATTAGTTGTCACTTCGGATAGAATATACGTATCAAGTGAGATACTATATGAATCGCAACGTGAGAATGTAACTAAAGATAGGACACCTCTGGATGTACCAGCGCGGGTAGACCCAATGCCGCTTATTGGTATACGACCGTTTCTTCGACTTAGTCCAAGTCTTTTAGCGCACGACTCAGAAACAAAAGATAACTGGGAGCCCGACTCAATCAGAATGCGCACCTGCTGGTATTTGCCGTAAACATCTAGAACCTTTCCTAACGCTGTAGGAATGTTTGGGTTACAGGGTCCGAAACGTTTGTGGAGTGGTTGTTGAGTACTGCTGGCGATGACGTCGAAGCAGGAGCTGACGAACAACATGGTGTTTCAAGAACGTTGGTAGGTTGAGCAGGAGAAGTCAAATTGGGGCTAGCTTGTCCGCTGAACATGTGGTAAGTAGTAATATTTCGAGGAACAAAGTCTGTAGTTTGAGCAGGACAAGGCAAGGAGTTATTTTTTTTTGTGGATTAACCAACTGACTGGTAGCAGCATTCACTGAATCGTCATGAACCAAACTATGGTGACGCGTATTGCACTGTCTGCATCGAAACTTCGCAGGCAGTTAATAGGAGGAAAAAGCCGGGCCTTAGCAAAACGAAATTTCAGTTAAAGCACAGGTAGACTCAAAATTATGACATTTAACATAAGAGAAAATCAGTTCTTCATTTCTTTGTTTTTGTTTTTTATTATTCTGCAGGATTTATTTTTCTTGTCTTTATGGACTGTTTATGCATACCTATGTTAAAAGTATTAAGTTTTCGCTTATTCTTTGTTAAAATAAGTTATGTAAATGATTTTTTTATTTTTTTTATTACACATGTTTGCTTAAGATAAGTTCTTAAAATCCAACCAATGATTCAAATTCTTTTTTCATATCTTGAATTGCAGCGTAAGAATCATACTGGAAAACTATATTTTCTATTTACAGCATTTTGTCTATAGAGTATTTTGCACATACAGCATTTTGGTCTTATAGAATTTCGGTCATACAGCATTTTGCTTGGACAGAATTTTGAAAAGCAGAATGCTGAAATACAGAATTTTGTTCAGTATTATCAAGAAAAAATATACAGACTTTTGTCCACAGGTGTATACAAAATTTTGAAATACCGAATTATCAAAATTTTGAATTTGTCCTTTCTTTATTATAGGATTATCTGCTCCCGCGTCGACTATGAATGTTGTCACATCACTATTTAGTGACGTGCTAAATGTAATGAGTGATGTGAGATTCAAATTAATATTATAGATCTTACTGCTTGTTCTTACGCTACCTACTGAGTTCTTGAGGTGTCTTCGTTTTCCGCGTCTTGTTGTGTCAATCTAATGTTGCTTTTGTTATTATTTGTATGTCTATTGTTCCTTGTTTGATTAAGATAATTTCTGTGGTTTGAATTATTATTGTAATTTCCGCGTCTATGTCCACGACCTTGGCCGCGTCCAAATTCACATCATTCACATTCACGTCCAAATTCACAGCGTCCAAATTCACCACGAAAATAATTATTTCGGTTATTAAAATTTTGAGCGCAGCTTCTACTACGATTATTTCTGAAATGTAAAATTGGATTTGTCTGGCAATAATTTTCAGTACAGCAGTTAACGAATTTGGCCACTGCTTCGTTCATGTTTTTGAATTGGCCGGACTCCATAATAACTTTTACCTTATCTTTGCTGGAGTTCTTGATAATGGGTTTAATGGCAGTTTTGGTGGAATAGGTCTCTGCCAATTGGGGTGCAGGCCCGTCTGAAATGCATGCACTTTGTAACTTTTTGGTAAGCTCTTCAACCTCTTGTGCATAAGTAGTTGCAGGCTTAGAGTTTTGACGGACGTTCATCAACTTTGCAGTAATGACGTCTACAGATTCGCCTTTAACAGTTGTTTTTAGTTTTTGAACTACTTCCGTTATTGTTGTTTCTGAACCAGATATCAGATTTGTAGCAGTTCCTTTTAACTTTGTTTTTATTAGATTGATAGCAACAATATCGTTGCCATCATTTACGCTTATTAGCAATTCTAACGCCGCTAAGAAGCTTCGGAGGTCGGCTGCGTTACCAAAGAAATCCGGGAGGACTTGCAATATTAAGAAATTCCACAGGTGTTTGCGACATTTTGTCCGAACTTGAAATACTTGCTTTGCTTCTAGTAGTTTGTTGGTTCTTATCACTTACATTCTTAGTTTTGGTGTCTGTTTGGATTGATACTTGCTCATGGAGTGAAACGGGTAGTTTGAGGGTAAGTACTCCCTCTAGAATTTGCAGGTACTCCCTGTCTAGATGCCGCTCTTAAAACTTTATCTCTAAACTCACTGTACAATTCATGGGCTCTATCCTTGTGTTTCTTCGTAAGCTTTGAGTAATTTACATTTAGTATGACCCTGATGCTTTGTAATTTACCTATTTATATTTGAAGATGCCTGTCCTAAGTTTCCTGACCTACAGATCTATTGACGTTTATACATTTACTTGACTTATCGAGAACTTCCCTATTTTCTTGAATTTTTTCGAGGATTTTTAGCCATTTGCGCTAGGCATGAAGACCAAGATTAAAGTTGTGCGAGAGACGCAGCTCTCGCCATGTAAGTTTTTTTAGTGATTTCTTATGCCAAAAGTATATTTTAATAAATAAGTTAAGGGCCAAAAGAACTATTATAATTATGAAATTGGCTTCGTAATTTATGTCTTTTTCATTGATTTCCACCTCATAAACAACGTTGGCGTTTGGTTATGTTTTGATTTCTTCACATGCACTTTGGCCTATTTAAATTCATTATTGATATGAATTGAATATGTTAATATATAAAACACATAAATCATTTTTTTTAATGGACTCTATTGGTACTCTTTTGGATGTAGATGCCAGGATCGCCATGAAGTGTATATATAAGTACACACATTACCGTTACAACCGTTCGGCTTAAAAGTCAGTTCTTTGCTCATTATTCATTGAACAATTATTCATTCATTCATTATTGTTTATTGTTCAAGATTTAAATCTTATGCGACCATGTCGCTACCCTATCTATCTAATGCGGTAACCAGGAATTTGCTTGGTCAATGGAAGGTTAGCCAAGCTCAGGTGAGTGGGGTTTCAAGTGACGAGCAGCTAGACTGTTCGTGTGCATTTTTTTTTATGCTACACTACGCCATATACAGGGTGTTTCCAAATTCGATGCAAATATTTTGACACAAGATTCTTGGGTATATTTGAAGAATAAAATTGTTCTACAGTATGGGCCTATCTCAAATTTTGATACCACTTATTGGGAATTTAAGAAAACACCTACTTTGAGGTACCTTGACCCATACTAACACAAATATCTCCGCTAACACTTACAACAGGTACTTCATTTAGGACTTAAATTTTAGAAGAAATAGTACTCCTTTTAACTGCATTAAAATAAAATTAATGACTTTTTTAACTTTCGAGATATTTGCTTTTAAGTCGGATCCTTTTTCCCTGCCCATGACATTTTTTTGACTTTCAAGACACATTTTTGCGAAAAATGCGTAATAAACATATCGGTAATTTTTTTTTTCTAGTGCACCTAACAATACTTAATAAAAATTGCTAAGACAAGTTACCCGAAAAACCCACAGATTTTATGATACTTGGGAAATTCCATAGCAGGTAAAATTATGAAAAACTCGATTCATAGTGTTCAATTCCTATTATTCTGAATAAAAATGTTTGTGTTTGGTTTATGTTTTTTTTTATTTCATTAAGTTAACTTTACAATCAAATAAGGTGTTCAAAGTGTCCTCCTCCATTTTGTATGCATGCTAGAGCCCGTTTTTGGATTGCGCTGTCAACGTTTATTGAGGATAACTCCTGCCTCACTTGTGACGAGGCTTGGAGAATACGATCTTCTAAATCATTTAGAGTTGATATTTCTGTAGAATTAACAAGTTCTTTCATTCTCCCCCATACAAAAAAAATCCATAATTGTAAGGTCTGGAGATCTTGCAGGCCTGTGAACTGGTCCATTTCTTCCTATTCAACGACCAGCGTACTTTTCATCCAGCCAATTCTTAACCTCGCGACCAAAGTGGGCTGGGGCTCCATCCTGTTGAAAATATGACGAAGCTCGTTGAGTTACCGGAACATCCTCCAGTAGATCTGTTAAATCATTGCGCAAAAATTCCAGATAGTTTGCAGAATTCAGTGTGGGAGGCAGTTTGAAGGGACCGATTAAGTTGTTTCCAATAACACCTGCCCACAAATTGACGCTAAATCTGTGTTGAAATGATGACTCTCTCCTTGTGTGTGGGTTTTCCGCAGCCCATGTGTGTAGATTGTGAAAATTTGTAATCCCATCTCTAGTAAATTGAGATTCGTCCGTCCATAGGATTCTGCTTATAAAACCGTTGTCATCCAAGTTCCGCTCTAACAACCAGTTGCAAAAATCAAGTCTCGGCTCCAAATCACTCGGAAGCAGTTCCTGCACAGGTGTATGGTGGTATGGATACAAGTTTTCCGTATGCAGGAGACGAACAATTTTATGTGTTGAAACATTAAATCGCAAGGATAAGCGCCTGATGCTGATTGATGGATCATTTGCAACCGCTTCCAGTATTCTTTCATCAACTGCAATTCTTCCTGGTGAAGCTCCTGCGCTAGGTCGTCTTGTTGAAACAGATCCCGTTTCCCGAAGTCTTCGAAACGAATTTGTAAATACGCGGGGATTAGGTACTCTTCGGTTAGGATAAAGCTGATGGTATCTTTGTTGTGCTCTAATAGAACTTCCGTTGCACATCCCATAAACGTAGATAATATCGGCGTATTCTTCGTTTGTAAAAGATGCCATTTCAAGTAGGGTTTCTTAACAACTGTTGTGTCACCTCGGCTTCAAAAATGACTTTGATGGATTAAATTTTGTTTTCTAACCTTTTATACAATTTACATTGGGTAAATTTTCCAACTAGGCGACCAACCTCAAACTTAGTCCTTTTTGGGATTTAACAGAAAAATGATAGGGAAATTACCTTTTTATCAGGTAGTCTAATAAAAATGCATGCTCTAAAACCTACGCAAATTATTAATACATAGTCAAAAAATCGTTCTTGTTGTCAATTGCGGTTAAAAAAGTAGGTAACAAATCATATTTCCACCTTATACCTGTCGCGGCTTCGTGAAAAGAGTTTTTCATAATTTTACCTGCTATGGAATTTCCCAAGTATCATAAAATCTGTGGGTTTTTCGGGTAACTTGTCTTAGCAATTTTTATTAAGTATTGTTAGGTGCACTAGAAAAAAAAACTACCGATATGTTTATTACGCATTTTTCGCAGAAATGTGTCTTGAAAGTCAAAAAAATGTCATGGGCAGGGAAAGAGGATCCGACTTAAAAGCAAATATCTCGAAAGTTAAAAAAGTCATCAATTTTATTTTAATGCAGTTAAAAGGAGTACTATTTCTTCTAAAATTTAAGTCCTAAATGAAGTACCTGTTGTAAGTGTTAGCGGAGATATTTGTGTTAGTATGGGTCAAGGTACCTCAAAGTAGGTGTTTTCTTAAATTCCCAATAAGTGGTATCAAAATTTGAGATAGGCCCATACTGTAGAACAATTTTTTTCTTCAAATATACCCAAGAATCTTGTGTCAAAATATTTGCATCGAATTTGGAAACACCCTGTAGAAGCATTGGTCTAATCACAGCAAAATAAGGCCAAGGTACTTCGCCTTATTTGAAAACGATAGGCTGGTGCCATTTAAGGTGGGAGGGACAATGCGGGGGATTTTGTATTTCCTAGTGAAGAGGACAATTTCGGTCCTTTGTGCATTAACACTAAGACCAGTCTCATCGTCCATTTGTGGAGGAGAGTAAGGGCATGTTGCATTAAGTCTCTCAGTTTTTGGGGATATTTCCCCGAGAAGAAAATGGCTACATCATCCGCGTAGGCAATCGTTTTGCAGCCCGCTCTTTCTAGTATAAGTATCAGCTTATTCACCGCTACTATCCAAAGAAGAGGGGATAGTGCTCGTCCTTGAGGTGTACCTCTTCTGGTCGAGCTTTTCAAGGAAGCGTGATCTAAAGTGGCATTGATTACTCTACTGGTAAGTAGTTGTTTTATAAATGCTACTAGTCCCACCTCTATGTTTCACTCTTCCAGTGCTTGTGTGATTGCGCGCGGATGGTTGTAGTTGAAAGCGCCTGCTATGTCCAGAAAAGCAACCATCGTATTCGTTTCTACAGAAAATATTAAGCGAAATTTTTTCAATTTGGTATAAAAACATTGGGTAAACTGCATTTGAAAAGTAACTCTTAAAATAGATGCCCCGCGCACTGGAGAAGGTTTACCAAAAAAAATTTCTTTTTTGTGTTTTACATTCATTAGGAGATGCTAAACGTCAAATTTCAGCTTTTTAGAACGTCTTACATTTTTGAAATCTGTGGAGGTAGTTGCACATTTAGACGATTGTGGGCGTGCCTGTAAGCGGATTTAAAAAAAATTTACACTTGTACCGCTTCGCATGACGTTGACCGTACGTACGAAATTTCAGCACACTAGCGCAAAATTTAAGGCCGGACGGACATGGCTTATTCGATTCAGAATTTGGTCTCGATCATATGCCCTTAAGGTCTTGGGGTTCTACCATTATTATTTCAAGGGGAGGTCTACCCCAATTTAATGGTAGACCCCCATTAAATATTTTTATTTTAGAGTGGGTTTACCATTATTATTACAAACTATGTGACAAACTTAATATACCTCCTATCCTTTGGGATGGGGTGTAAAAATCACACACATCAAGAATTATTTGTAGTTTTCGGGAAGTTTACAGAAATTTTCGAATATTAGCACATTTTGAGATTCAGTTTGAAAACTTCAAAAACATTTCAAAAATTATTTTTCAAAATATTCTGGAATCTTAACGGTGGTACCAATTAAAATGCGATTTGGTTTGTATATAAACTGTATGAAGTGAATTCTTAAACCTTTAAAATCTTTCAAAAATAGGGTTTCGAATCTAAAATTTTCTAAAACGGTTTGAAAAACAAATTTGACCAGTGAGTAAGTGCAATGGTGCGTATGTAATAGCATCGGTCCATCTGTAACGGACCGCGGTACACCCTATTGCTATTTTCCTTTCCCTTCCTATTCTCCTTTCCATTCCTATCACCTCTCCATTAGTTTATTTTCTTGTTTTCCATCCCCGTCTCGTTACCATTCACGCATCATTTTAAACAGAAAAAAACATGAATTCAAAAAATGAAAAAAATAGTTTTAAAGAAAAAGTCTAGCAAGAAGCGTAAGGCGAATTCCTCTCCCGAAGTTGTACAAAAAGAAGATAAGCCCTCTGGCTCAAACAAAGCTAAACCAGAAGCTAAAATTCGTCCATCTCCCGCAATAGCCATCGTCGGGATAGCAGACATCGGAAGATAGCGCAACCTTCTTGTAAACACGGTGAGAACAGAAAACTTTATGCTAACTTCGCACCGAAATAACGTGTGGAAACATCGAAATAAGTAAATGTTGACAAGCCGATTCCTATCGCCCGCTGTCTCTTAGACTGAACGCAGAAAGAATCGAGTGGTAAACTTATCAAAATAAGTACGAAAAACCACTTCTAGTCATTTTTGGGGCTCCACCCATCATGCAGAAAAGAAGACGTTGTAAAAGACGTAAAAACTAAAGGCCTTAAAATTATTGATGCCGTCAATATCAATAAATAGGAAAAACAACGCACGGAAGGAGAAAGAGACATTGTGATCAGATGCGGCCTTCCAATTTTTATGCTCTCCTTTGAAAGAACTGAGAGCATAAACGATATTTATTAAATAAAAACAAAAACTTCACACATACGGACAGACGGACGGACGGACGGATATGGCTTAATCGGCTCATCTGTCGGTCTCGATCATATCTCTAAAAGGTCTAAGGGGTCTACGGTGATTATTTCATTGTGTTACAAACTATGCATTAAAATTAATATACCCTCGGTCGGGTATAATGATACTTAACATCCGGGTTAAAATTGAACCCATACGAAAGAGCAATAGACTGATACCACAGTGTAAGCGATGCCAAGAAGCGATGCCGGACAACACCTCTCAACAGAGAGCAAAGTTCTTATGAAGCCTCCAGCAGTTTGCGCCAATTGCAACGGAAACCACCCACCACTCACATCGAGGATGCGAAGAAGCCTAAGAGCTGCAAAAGGGCTAAAACATACATTTACACACTGTTATCTTTAAAATATTCAAAAGCATGAAATTTATTTTCCGTATTTTTTTTTTGTTTATACCCCATTCCATAGGATAGGAGGTATATTAAGTTTGTCACATAGTTTGTAACACGGTGAAATAATAATGGTAGACCCCCAGGACTTAAGGGCATATGATCGAGACCGAAATCTGAATCGAATGAGCCATCCGTCCGTCCGTCCGTCCGTCTGTATGTCACATGTTTTTAGGCCTTAAATTTTAAACTAGGGTGCTGAAACTTCGTACGTCAGGTGCACCGTAGACCCCTTAGACCTTTTAGAGATATGATCGAGACCGACAGATGAGCCGATTAAGCCATATCCGTCCGTCCATCCGTCTGTCCGTCTGTCCGTATGTGTGAAGTTTTTAGTTTTTGTTTTTATTTAATAAATATCGTTTATGCTCTCAGTTCTTTCAAAGGAGAGCATAAAAATTGGAAGGCCGCATCTGATCACAGTGTCTCTTTCTCCTTCCGTGCGTTGTTTTTCCTATTAATTGATATTGACGGCATCAATAATTTTAAGGCCTTTAGTTTTTACGTCTTTTACAACGTCTTCTTTTCTGCATGATGGGTGGAGCCCCTAACAATGACGAGCAGTGGTTTTTCGTACTTATTTTGATAAGTTTACCACTCGATTCTTCATGCGTTCAGTCTAAGAGACAGCGGGCGATAGGAATCGGCATTGGTCCGTCCGTCCGTCCGTCCGTCTGTATGTCACATGTTTTTAGGCCTTAAATTTTAAACTAGGGTGCTGAAACTTCGTACGTCAGGTGCACATCATGCGAAGCAGTACCAGTGTAAAACTTTGTGAAGTCCGCCCAAAGACACGCCCACAATCGGTCTAAATGTGCAACTACCTCCAGCGTTTTCAAAACTGTAAGACGTTCTAAAAGGCTGAAATTCGACATTTAAAATCTTCTCTTGAATGTAAAACACAAAAAAGACAAATTTAATTGTTAAACCTCCTTTAGTGGGCGTGGCATCTGTTTTAAGGGTAAATTTTCATATGCAGTTTACTCAATATTTTTGCTCGAAATTGAAAAAAATTTGCTTTATAAATATTTTATTTAGAAAACGCTTAGTTCCACATTTTGTTAATACAAGACTTTGGGCCATGACATTTGGAGGCAGAATTGAAGAAGAACCTAAAATTTTCCAGAAAAACTTAATTTCGCTGGCCTTGAGTCTAATTTAGGAAAGCATGAAGCAAAAAAAGTAGCAGGTTAAGTAAACAAGACTTCAGTCCAGATTTCGTTCATATGAAGTTTTTAGCCACGCAAGGGGTCGATTTTTCAAAAATATTGAATTTGAACCAAAAAATTGCATTTTTACGTACATTTAAGTGTAACTTGGAAATATCTGTGGAAATCTCTTATAATTAATAGTTTGTTATTAGGGGCGGTTGGACCATGCCCCTTTTCGAAGTTTGCGTTACTTATAAAATGTCAAAAAATAAGTATGCCATCAGCAGTTTACAATGTATTTTACAATTTTAAGTGCTCTTTAAAGCAATGTTGAAGTTATGCCGGTAGCAAGCATGCACTTACGAAAATACTTACCTTTATTACTTACACTCCAAAACTGATTAAATTGTTCAAAGATCAATTTTTATATTTCTTTAGCCAGACAAAAACTTAGTCACAGCTACTTAAAACATTATGCTTTAAATAAAATAATTGTACTGATCTAAGAAAGAAGCCTCAAAAAAAATAATGGTAATAACCTCTTAAGGCAAAATATTCGAGGTCAGAATCCAAGCCTTGGACGTCCAAAAACTGCTGAAACTCCTAAACCAAAGACTCTGAAGGCGCCAAAGCCGATCAAAAGTGTGAGAGGGGCAAAGGAGGCGACGACAAAAGGCGTAAAAGCTCCACAAACGAGCGGCGCCAATTCAAGTGCAGTGAATAAACCGCCACTGATCGCACCGAAATCATACACACAGGTTGCGTCAAACCAAAATAAAGGCAAGATCGCCCACAACAGATGCAGTGTCTCAGATCCTCGCTGTAATTCTTGAATTTGAACCAAAAAATTGCATTTTTACGTACATTTAAGTGTAACTTGGAAATATCTGTGGAAATCTCTTATAATTAATAGTTTGCAATTAGGGGCGGTTGGACCATGCCCCTTTTCGAAGTTTGCGTTACTTATAAAATGTCAAAAAATAAGTATGCCATCAGCAGTTTACAATGTATTTTACAATTTTAAGTGCTCTTTAAAGCAATGTTGAAGTTATGCCGGTAGCAAGCATGCACTTACGAAAATACTTACCTTTATTACTTACACTCCAAAACTGATTAAATTGTACAAAGATCAATTTTTATATTCCTTTAGCCAGACAAAAACTTAGTCACAGCTACTTAAAACATTATGCTTTAAATAAAATAATTGTACTGATCTAAGAAAGAAGCCTCAAAAAAAATAATGGTAATAACCTCTTAAGGCAAAATATTCGAGGTCAGAATCCAAGCCTTGGACGTCCAAAAACTGCTGAAACTCCTAAACCAAAGACTCTGAAGGCGCCAAAGCCGATCAAAAGTGTGAGAGGGGCAAAGGAGGCGACGACAAAAGGCGTAAAAGCTCCACAAACGAGCGGCGCCAATTCAAGTGCAGTGAATAAACCGCCACTGATCGCACCGAAATAATACACACAGGTTGCGTCAAACCAAAATAAAGGCAAGATCGCCCACAACAGATGCAGTGTCTCAGATCCTCGCTGTAATCTTGAAAAACTTGAGGATCAGACTAAAATCAACAAACTTATATTTGATAAACTGAGCAAGCTCGAGTTTAAGCCTCGAAAAAATTACAAGAGAACATGAATATGAAACAGTTATTTAAAATACTAACATGGAATGCAAACGGCCTTCTGAATAAAATAGGCGAACCAAAAGTATTTCTACGGAAAAATAATATTGATAATTGCATGATTACAGAAACTCACCCTAAAACCGGGTCTGGACCCAAACTTAAAGCTTACAATGACTATCACGCACATCACCCTTCGCAAAATTCGAGAGGAGGATCCTCCCTCTACATTAAGAACTGCATAAAGCACTTCAAGAACAAAAACGTTGAGCTAGACTCTATGCAGATTAGTTCAGTTTCTGTAAAAATTGACTGCTTAGATTACAACATTGCATCTTGCTATTTCCCGCCGGTATACAGACTGGTAGATTAAGTAGACTTTTATTTCGTTAAAGATTACAATTGTTTTCCTACAAAAATTTTGGATAACAAGTCTACTTAATCTAATCTATAGATGGGGTTGGCAACTCTGGCTATTTGAAATAAACACGGTCCTTAAGTGAGCTCTCAGTTTTGACTTAAATTATTCAATTTTTGCAAAGCAAGATTGTGGAAATCACGAATTTTCTATAATATTAACACCTGGCCAAACTCTGGTGAAAAAAATAAATCAATCCGGTGAGTGCTTATTGTTCTTTAGTATCTAAGTGCGCGTATCAGCGGATAAGCAAAATGAATTTGCAAAGAACACCTACAAAAACCAACAACAATACGCCAGCACCGGTACAAAAAAACGCCTATTGAAAATTTCGCCTGAGCTTTGCACAAACCAAAATGTCGGAAGTATGCCTATTACTGATTTAAAAGATCTCATCACGGGTATTCTAGATGACCGACTGAGAAATTTACCTACAAAAGATGATTTTGAAGCGATTTCTAGAGAAATGCAAGATCTTCAAACGAGCAACAGCACACTACGGAACCAATTTCAAAAAATGGAGGAAAGATGCAATTCGCTGGAGTATCAAGTTGAAGCCCTTGAACGAAAAGCGATTGAAAACAATGTGGTGGTTCATATACCAGTGAAAAATGGCCACAAAACAAATTCATGCAAAAAGGGGATAGGAAGAAAGGGTTACAGGCAAATTATGCTTTTTTGCCCGTATCACCCGCAGCATAAGCTTGTTTGTCCCATTTCTTTTGAAAATGTCCTTGATTGTACACCTTTTAATGTCTGCAAGCAGAATCTAACATCCTTTAATACGGCAATATGGATAACTGAAAAAAGATTTGTTCAGACTTCAGCACAATTACTGTATCCACAAATGTTTTTTATTTTTGTTATTTCTACGGAAAAATAATATTGATATTTGCATGATTACAGAAACTCAAAAACGGGTCTGGACCCAAACTTAAAGCTTACAATGACTATCACGCACATCACCCTTCGCAAAATTCGAGACGAGGATCCTCCCTCTTCATTAAGAACTGCATAAGGCACTTCAAGAGCACAGAAGTTGAGCTAGACTCTATGCATATAAGTTCAGTTTCTGTAAAAATTGACTGCAATGATAACAACATTGCATCTTGTTATTTCCCGCCGGGATATAGACTGGTGGAAGACGATCTTGATCGTATGTATGACCTCATTGGGTCCAATTTTATTATTGGGGGTGATCTTAACGCGAAGCATACTTTTTGTGGTTCAAGATGCAATCCAACAAGAGGCAGGTTACTGTACAAGAACAGTATGAATCATAAGGTGGACTTTTTCCCCCACGGGAAACCCAACAGTTTGGCCAACCGATAGGAATAAAATCCTGACCCTGTCGACTTCTTCATTGCTAAAGGGTACCCCAAATACCTTTCGCGAGTCGAAGAGTGTTATGCTTTTAGTGTTATCCTTTGCTCAGACCACTCGGGAGCAATCTTGAAGATGGGTGGAAGACTGGCGAAAATAGAAAGAGCTCCCAGATAAGCTAGCAAAAACATGAACTGGGACGCCTTCAAAAAGAACTGTAAGGGTGTTGGCTTGAATCTGCCATTGAGAACTCGTTTCAAGTTAGAAACCGCAGTTAACAAATTCATTGAAGCAATTCAGAGGGCTGCTTGGAACAACACTTCGTCCCAAAATAACGCACGTAGCACCGATGGGCATGTACACACAACATTTTCGCTCGAAATCGAAGAATTGATTTGTGAAAAGAGAGGAGCGCGTAGAAGATGGCAAGGCGCGAGGGCTCCCCCAGAGAAAACCCTCTTGAACTACTTCTCTAATAAACTGAAAGAAATGTTGCAAGATTGTAAAAATCGTGAGACCACTGAATACCTTAAAGGCTTGTCGACGGATAGGAGGTCAAACTACTCGCTGTGGAAAGCAGTTTAGTCTATCAAGAAACTTATAATCCACTCGGCACGAATAAAAAAAGCTTACGGCGAATGGATAAGAGAAGACAAAGAGAAAGCGAATTTGTTTGCCTTTCGACGGCCCGCCGTTGGCTGATGTTCAAAACAACAACGCGGAACCTAATAGCTTTAGAATGAAAAAAGTTTCATTAGTTGAACTCCGGCAAACTTAAAAATAATAAGGCACCGGGTTACGACCTGATCACAGGCGAAATATTGAAAGAACTACCGTAAAAGGCACTAGTCAAGCTACTTTATATGATAAACGTCTCTCTTACACATCTATATGTTCCAAGGCAATGAAAAGTTGCTGAAGTCATTATGGTTCCAAAACCAAGGAAATGTGCAAATGATAAAAAATATAATAGGCCCATATTGCTTCTGCCGATAATATCGAAAGTATTCGAGAAACTTCTGCTGAAGCGATTACAACCAATAATTGCAGAAAGACGTTTGATCCCGGATCATCAATTCGGTTTCAGACCTAACTATTCCACAATAGATCAAGTCTGAAGAATAACGTGTGAAATTGAAAAAGCCTTAGAAGGGGAAAAAATGTTCAAGTGCTTTCCTCGACGTAGTACAAGGTATGGCAGAAAGGCTTGAAATATGAGCTACGGCAAAACTTGCCGGAAGACATGTTTAGAATATTGAAAAACTATCTTGAAAGCAGACTCTTTTGTGTTAGGTGTAGCACTGAATACTTGAGTTTCAAGCAAATTCGAGCTGGCGTACCCCAGGGAAGCGTCCTCGGTCCGACCCTGTTCCTGCTCTACACAAGAGACATACCTCTAGATGACGAGACAGTCGTGGCCACGTTTGCGGATGATACGGCCATCCTGGACTTTTATATAGAAACCTATAGTACTATCACTTGAACAAAGAGATCGATGCGCCTCTGTCGGACTGGAGTGATAGGTGCTCAGAGTGATCAAATATCTGAACCAAATTCATTGACATTTGAGTGTGGCTAGAGTGTGTAGAGAGGTTCATCCTCTGCATGTGAGGTTCATGTGGGGTTCATTTCATTGTTTTTTTTTCTTCGGTTTCTCTTACTACTTGGTGGCTAAGGAATCGTAGAAGAAAACACGTCATCGAAATGAATGAATCCCATTTTTATGAATGTCCTTTAATGAAATAAAAACAAATGCAAAACTTTGCGGTTTCCGTTCCACCTCCGTTCTATCGCTTTGAATTTTAGTCCAGTCAATAAGGCATCTGGAAGTTTCCAGATATTTATATATAGTATATATAGATGGGTATACTATAACTCGCGGTTTTTCCTCGCCTTACGGTTTTTTCCTCGCGTACATTTCGCGTTTTAATATTTCGCTTCTAAACAACATGCAAATTATTATTTCTACCCATTTTTCACTTCGCAAGCTCTCAATTAGGTTTGCAATTATTTCGCCAAAATATTATTTTGTATTTATTATTTCGCTATGTCTTATTTGGCTTTATTTCATATATATTTATTGAAATATATTTATATATTTATTGAAAAACAGCCATCTTAAACTAAAATCCATTAAAAAAGTGGACGTGGTCAATGAAAAGGCTAAAAAATTTTGGCCACTTCAAAGACAATTACAAGGCAATGTCACATTCCAAAAATGAATGCGCTAGCACTATTCTAACATAGCTAAAATTTGGAAAAAGTATTTTTTAAAATTAGAGATGGTCGCTCATACGGGGGTGTAGTGGGCGTGTCTGTGGGCGGCTTCGGCTAATTTTCAAACTTGATCTGGTCCAACGGACTTCCAGCCAATTTAATTTTAAATTTAAGGCATTGTCTTATTTCGCATTCCTTTACTTTCCGTTGCTTTCATTTTATCACATGTTAAGAAATTTCGCGAAATTTGTTAACATGTGATAAAATGAAAGCCAAACAAATTCAAAAACAAGTGGGAAAGTGCAACAGTGCGTAGGCAAAAGTTTCAGTCCATCTACGACGGATTGCAAGATACCCGACCATACCAAAAAAAAACTGCCACGCCTCCAAAAAGTGGGCGGGATACAAAAATAAAACAGTTGAATGCTTTCCGCCTTTTTAATTAAAAAAAAAAACATTTTTTTAAAGACACGCCCACAAAAGTGGGCGGAGGCACATAGGACTTATACATGAAAGTTAGAAAATGCTAGTATTAACAACTTTTGGCATATAATTTTTAGTCAAATTTCATATATATTTATTGAAATATATTTATATATTTATTGAAAAACAGCCATCTTAAACTAAAATCCATTAAAAAAGTGGGCGTGGTCAATGAAAAGGCTAAAAATTTTTGGCCACTTCAAAGACAATTACAAGGCAATGTCACATTCCAAAAATGAATGAGCTAGCACTATTCTTACATAGCTAAAATTTGGAAAAAGTATTTTTTTAATTAGAGATGGTCGCACATACGGGCCTGAAGTGGGCGTGTCTGTGGGCGGATTCGACTAATTTTCAAACTTGATCTGGTCCAATGGACTTCCAGCCAACCCACAAAATTTCAGTTCTGTACCTTAAAATTTAACGCCTAAAAGTTGTTTACATACGGACGGACGGACGGACATGGCTTAATCGATTCTCCTGTCGGTCCCATTCATATCTCTTAAGGTCTTAGGGGTCTACGGTGATTATTTCACTGCGTTACAAACTATACATCAAACTTAATATACCCTGGGTCGGGTATAAAAAAAAATATTTCGCCAAGTTAAATTGGTATCCAAAACATAGTAAAACTCCATAAGCAAGTATGCTGCTTAAAAAGCTAGAAAAAAGCTGAAACAAAGATAAATAAAAAGCCAAGTCAATATCTTTTGTTTTTTATAACTTTTTTTTTATTAACAAATCTGCATCTATAGACATAGTTTTAAGTTTATAAAAATTGTAAATAGTTTACACTTCTTATAAACTTAAAACTAATTTAAACCAGTGAGTAAGTGCTACAGTGTGTACGCAGAAGTTACAGTCCGTAAAACGGACCGTTGAATACCCCATCCTATCCCACTGATGGCATGGTTATTTTTTAGCATTTTTATTATTTTTTAGCATAAGTAATGCAAACTTCGAAAAGGGGCGTGGTCCAATCGCCCCTAATTACAAACTATCAAAAATGAGATATTTCCAAAGATATTTCCAAATTCAATATTTTTGAAAAATCGACCCCTAAAAAGTGGCGTAGCTAAAAACTTTATCTGTCTCGTTTGCCTAACTTGCAACTTTTTTTGTTTCATGCTTTCCTAAATTAGGCTCAAGGTCAGTCGCAATTACGGTTTTCTGGAAAATTTTTAGGTTTTTCTTCAATTCTGCCTACAAATGTGGGAGTGGGCCAAAGTCTTGTATGAACAAAATTTAGAACTAAGCGTTTTCTACATAAAATATTAAGCAAAATTTTTTTCCATTTAGAGGAAAAATATTGAGTAATCTGCATTTGAAAAATTACCTTTAAAATAGATGGTTTACCAATAAAATTTTTCTTTTTTGTTTTTTACATTCATTAGGAGATGCTAAATGTGAAATTTCAGCCTTTAAGAACGTCTTACAGTTTTGAAATCTCTGGAGGTAGTTGCACATTTAGACCGATTGTGGGCGTGTCTTTGGGCGGATTTGAAAAATTTTTACATGTGTACTGCTTCGCATGACGCGCACCTGACGTACGAAGTTTCAGCACTTGTACCGCTTCCAGTGCAAGTTATTCTATGTACCCAATTTCAGCTCCCTAACTTGAAAATTAAGACCTAAAAACGTGTGACATACAGACAGACGGACGGACGGGCGGCCATGGCTTATTCGATTCAGAATTCAGTCTCGATCAAATGCCCTCAAGGTCTTGGGGGTCTTCTATTATTATTTCACCCTGTTACAAACTATGTGACAAACTTTATATACCTCCTATCCTATGGGATGGGGTATAATAAAAGCGATCCGATACAATACTAATAATAATACAGAATGAAGCTTTCTGTGTTATTATTATGCCGGGAAAATTTAAAAAAAAATAGTTTTACAAACGCGTAATTGCTTGAACCACCTGACTTTTAGGCTGTCACAAGGTCACTGCACGCAAAACCCATAAAAGTGCAAAAAAAACATGCTGATTTAATAAATCAGCTAAATAGCATGGCGCGATTTAACGGTTTCCCAGATAAGCAAAATCGAAAACATTAAACGCCGGTTATACAAACGCAAAACAAAGAAATTCTAAATAAGTAATACGAGTTAATATTTTAGCGAAATGAGCGCATAACGAAGTGACAAACCGCCACATAAGTTTTGCGAATTAGAGGATATTTAGACTGTCGCGAGATAATAGTTTGGGAAATGAAAACACCGAATTGATGGGGACATATATATATATATATATATATATATATATGTATAGTTTCCAATATTCTAAACCGCTTATAATTTTTATGATTTAATTCCTGCATCAAAGCTCTTTCGCTCGTGGATAGAAAAGACTAATAGTAAACTAATAGCAAAACAAATTCATGCAAAAAGGGGATAGGAAGAAAGGGTTACAGGCAAATTATGCTTTTTTGCCCGTATCACCCGCAGCATAAACTTGTTTGTCCCATTTCTTTTGAAAATAATCTTGATTGTACACCTTTTAATGTCTGCAAGCAGAATCTAACATCCTTTAATACGGCAATATGGATAACTGAAAAAAGATTTGTTCAGACTTCAGCACAATTACTGTATCCACAAATGTTTTTTATTTTTGTTATTTCTACGGAAAAATAATATTGATATTTGCATGATTAAAGAAACTCAAAAACGGGTCTGGACCCAAACTTAAAGCTTACAATGACTATCACGCACATCACCCTTCGCAAAATTCGAGAGGAGGATCCTCCCTCTTCATTAAGAACTGCATAAGGCACTTCAAGAGCACAGAAGTTGAGCTAGACTCTATGCATATAAGTTCAGTTTCTGTAAAAATTTACTGCTTAGATTACAACATTGCATCTTGTTATTTCCCGCCGGGATATAGACTGGTGGAAGACGATCTTGATCGTATGTATGACTTCATTGGGTCCAATTTTATTATTGGGGGTGACCTTAAGGCGAAGCATACTTTTTGGGGTTCAAGATGCAATCCAACAAGAGGCAGATTACTGTACAAGAACAGTATGAAACATGCGGTGGACTTTTTCCCCACAGGAAACCCAACAGTTTGGCCAACCGACAGGAATAAAATCCTGACCCTGTCGACTTCTTCATTGAAATGGGTCCTGTCACGGTCGCCAAAATGTTCAATCGGATTACTTCTATTTGCTCCTCAGGTCAATTTTCTTGATTAAATTTATCTGCCTAGGAAATTTCCTCTGGATAAAAAAGGTTCAGAGACGTTTCTCAAGATATTATACTTGATGTAATACTGCGGCGAGGCGAAGATCTAAAAAGCGAAATTAAAGAAGAGGACCGTATTCGACGACTTATGATTGACTTCTAATTTTATCGAACTCCATTGCTAATAACGAAAACTTTGGTTAAGTACATCGATTGGTTTTAGTACATGATACGTAAAGGGAAAATTATGGCCGATTATTTATTTGGGCGGCTTATGACGTAATTGGTATAATTCATATATTTGATTTTAGTATATAAAGATATGATAGCAACATGATACAATTGAAATGTTTATAATGCATTTAAGTAAAAGATAAGATGAAATTCTCATAGGAGTCGAATGCTTTAGAAAAGTCAAGCAAAATTAGAAACGTTAACTAATTGTCCAACCTGCCTTTTGTCGTCAGTGACGCTCAACCATGCTGTTACACAGCTATGTTTTTCCTGGAAACAGGTTTGCTTTGCAGTTAGCATATTATTTGAGGCCAGGTGGCTACTGATTTATTTTGAAGAATTCTTTCAAAAGTTTTGGACAGAAAGGACAAAATGGAAATAGGCCGAAACTAATCAGTCATCACCTTTTGCGTTTTTAGGGATAGGAATGATTTTGGAAGAAATTTAGGAATCTTAAAGTTTCTTGGCCCAATTTCATATATTTTTTGTATTGGCCACGCCCCCAAAAGTGGGCCCAGGCTTATAATTTTTATCAATTATTTGTAATTTCGTTTGACTCAGGAGAAAATACGGTAAAAGCAAAAATTATTTTAGAAAAAAATAGTTTTTTCCTATATACACCCCTTAAAAATGGGCGAATACACTTAACAAACAAATTGTGTTTCCGTCATCATTTACAGTTCGATCACTCCTTGGCTTGATTCACAGCTGACGACCTGTTAAGGCTGTACTTAGTTGGTCGGAGTACATTTGGCATTTGACCCTGCGAATTTCAGCAACCACTGAAAAAACTGCGAAAATGTAACATAGAGAAATAATAACAATAGACCCCCAAGACCTTACAGCCGGAGAGCTGATGATATACCCGACCCAGGGTATATTAAGTTTGATGTATAGTTTGTAAAGCAGTGAATTAATCACCGTAGACCCCTAAGACCTTTTAGAGATATCAATGGGACTGACAGGAGAATCGATCAAGCCATATCCACGAAGTTTTAAAATTAGCTGAATCCGCCACAGACACGCCCACTACAGGCCTTAATATACGACCATTTCTAGTTTAAAAAATAGCTTTTCCAAATTTTAGCTATGGTACAATGGCGCTAGCGCATTCACTTTGGTATTTAATATTGCCTTGTAGTTGCCTTTGAAGCAGCCAAAAAACTTTGGCCTTTCCATTGACCACGCCCACTTTTTTAAAGGATTTTAGCTTAAAATGACTGTTTTTCAATAAATATAATATGAAATTTGACTAAAAATTATATGACAAAATTTGTAGATATTAGCATTTTCTAACTTTTATGTATGTGTTGTATGTGCCTCCGCCCACTTTTGTGGGCGCGTCGTTAAAAAAAGTGATTGTATACCCTATACCGCAGGAATGGAGTATATTAAGATAGATACAGGCAAATATGTAACATAGAGAAATAATGACGATAGACCCCCAAGACTTTAAGGGCATATGATCGAGACCGACTTCTGTGTTGAATGAGCCATGTCCGTCCGTATGTCACGAATTTTTAGGCCTTAAATTTTGAGCTAGGAAGCTGAAATTTTGTACGTAAGCTCTCTGTCATCCGAAGCAATACAAGTGTTAAATTTTTTTAAATCCGCCCACAGACACGCCCACAATCGGTCTAAATGTGCAACAACCTTCGGTGCTTTCAAGACTGTAAGACGTCGTAAAAAGCTGAAATTTATTATTTAGCATCTTTAATTGATTGCAGGTCATAAAAAATAAAAACAAAGTCTGCAGACTTCCCCTTGTGGGCGTGGCATGGATTGAAAATGTAATCTTTCAAATGGAATTTATTCAATATTTTTTCTTAATATATTATGTAGAAAATTTTTTTTTTAATTTCTTTCATACAAAGTTTTGGGCTACGCCCACGTTTGGAGGCAGAATTTAAGAAAAACCTCTAATTTTCCAGAAAATACATTTTTGGCATCGAATTAAAGGGTAATTGTTCAAATGCAATTTATTCAATATTTTTGTTTAATTTTGTTATGTTTTGTAGATATGTTTTGTAGAAAATATTCAGTTCTACATTTTGTATATACAAAGTGTAGCGCCACACCCATACTTAGAGGCATAATTCCATAAGAAACCTATAAATTTCCAGAAAAACGTGGATTTCGACTGCTTTTAAGCTTTACTAAGCATAGAATAAGAAATAAAATTTACCACATAATGAACACCGGATACTATTTCAGATTTCGTTCGTACAAAGTTTTCGGCCACGCCAGTCCGTAGAGGTCGATTTCAAAAAAAATATTGAAGTTGAACCAAAAAATTACAGTTTTGCGTACATTTTACTATTACTTCTACTTCTACAACTACTTCTCTAACAAACTGAAAGAAATGTTGCAAGATTCTTAAAATCATGAGACCACTGAATACCTTGAAGGCTTGTCGGCGGATAGAAGGTCAAACTACTCGCTGTGGAAAGCAGTTAAGTCTATCAAGAAACTTATAATCCACTCGGCACCAATAAAAAAAGCTTACGGCGAATGGATAAGAGAAGACAAAGAGAAAGCAAATTTGTTTGCCTTCCGACGGTCCGCCGTTGGCTGATGTTCAAAACAACAACGCGGAACCTAATAGCTTTAGAAAGAAAAAAGTTTCATTAGTTGAACTCCGACAGACAATAAGCAAACTTAAAAATAATAAGGCACCGGGTTACGACCTGATCACAGGCGAAATATTGAAAGAACTACCGAAAAAGGCACTAGTCAAGCTACTTTATATGATAAACGTCTCTCTTGACATCTATACGTTCCAAGGCAATGGAAAGTTGCTGAAGTCATTATGGTTCCAAAACCAGGGAAATGTGCAAATGATAAAAAATCTAATAGGCCCATATTGCTTCTGCCGATAATATCGAAAGATTACAACCAATAATTGCAGAAAGACATTTGATCCCGGATCATCAATTCGGTCTCAGACCTAACTATTCCACAATAGATCAAGTCTGAAGAATAACGTGTGAAATTGAAAAAGCCTTAGAAGGGGAAAAAATGTTCAAGTGCTTTCCTCGACGTATTACAAGGTATGGCAGAAAGGCTTGAAATATGAGCTACGGCAAAACTTGCCGGAAGACATGTTTAGAATGTTGAAAAACTATCTTGAAGGACTCTTTCGTGTTTGGTATAGTACTGAATACTTGAGTTTCAAGCAAATTCGAGCTGGCGTACCCCAGGGAAGCGTCCTCGGTCCGACCCTGTTCCTGCTCTACACAAAAGACATACCTCTAGATGACGAGACAGTCGTGGCCACGTTTGCGAATGATACGGCCATCCTGGCCTTGTATATAGAAACCTATAGTACTATCACTTGAACAAAAAGATCGATGCGCCTCTGGTGGACTGGAGTGATAGATGCTCAGAGTGATCAAATATCTGAACCAAATTGATTGACATTTGAGTATTGCTAGAGTGTGTAGAGAGGTTCGTCCTCTGCATGTGAGGTTCATGTGGCGTTCATTTCATTGTTTTTTTTTTCTTCGGTTTCTCTTACTACTTGGTGACTAAGGAATCGTAGAAGAAAACACGCCATCGAAATGAATGAATCCCATTTTTATGAATGTCCTTTAATGAAATAAAAGCAAATGCAAAACTTTGCGGTTTCCGTTCCACCTCCGTTCTATCGCTTTGAATGTTAGTCCAGTCAATAAGGCATTTTTTTAATATTATATTGTAATATATTGTTTTAATATTTCGTTTTTAAACAACATGTAAATTATTATTTCTTCGCATTTTTCACTTCGCAAGCTCTCAATTAGTTTTGCAATGATTTTGCCAAAATATTATTTTGCATTTATTATTTCGCTATGTCTTATTTGGCTTTATTTACTCTCGCATTATCTTATTTCGCATTCCTTTACTTTCCCTTGCTTTCATTTTATCACATGTTAAGAAACTTCGTGAAATTCGTTAACATGTGATAAAATTAAAGCCAAGCAAATTCAAAAACAAGTGGGAAAGTGCAACAGTGTGTATGCAAAAGTTTCAGTCCATCTACGACGGATTGCAAGATACCCGACCAAACCAAAAAAAACTGCCACGCCTCCAAAAAGTGGGCGGGATACAAAAATAAAACGGTTGAATGCTTTATACTAGTTGGTTGCATACATTTCGGTCTAAAGCTCCGCCTTATTAACTTAAAAAACCATTTTTTAAGGCCACGCCCACAAAAGTGGGCGGAAGCACATAGGACTTATACATGAAAGTTAGAAAATGCTAGTATTAACAACTTTTGACATATAATTTTTAGTCAAATTTCATATATATTTATTGAAATATATTTATATATTTATTGAAAAACAGCCATCTTAAACTAAAATCCCTTAAAAAAGTGGCGTGGTCAATGAAAAGGCTAAAAAACTTTGGCCACTTCAAAGACAATTACAAGGCAATGTCACATTGCAAAAATGAATGAGCTAGCACTATTCTTACATAGCTAAAATTTGGAAAAAGTATTTTTTTAATTAGAGATGGTCGCACATACGGGCCTGAAGTGGGCGTGTCTGTGGGCGGATTCGACTAATTTTCAAACTTGATCTGGTCCAATGGACTCCCAGCCAACCCACAAAATTTCAGTTCTGTACCTTAAAATTTAACGCCTAAAAGTTGTTTACATACGGACGGTCTACGGTGATTATTTCACTGCGTTACAAACTATACATCAAACTTAATATACCCTGGGTCGGGTATAAAAAAAAAATATTTCGCCAAGTTAAATTGGTATCCAAAACATAGTAAAACTCCATAAGCAAGTATGCTGCTTAAAAAGCTAGAAAAAAGCTGAAACAAAGATAAATAAAAAGCCAAGTCAATATCTTTTGTTTTTTATAACTTTTTTTTTATTAACAAATCTACATCTATAGACATAGTTTTAAGTTTATAAGAATTGTAAATAGTTTACACTTCTTATAAACTTAAAACTAATTTAAACCAGTGAGTAAGTGCTACAGTGTGTACGCAGAAGTTACAGTCCGTAAAACGGACTGTTGAATACCCCATCCTATCCCACTGATGGCATGGTTATTTTTTAGCATTTTTATTATTTTTTAGCATAAGTAATGCAAACTTCGAAAAGGGGCGTGGTCCAATCGCCCCTAATTACAAACTATCAAAAATGAGATATTTCCACAGATATTTCCAAGTTACGCTTAAATGTACGTAAAAATGAAATTTTTTGCTTCTAATTCAATATTTTTGAAAAATCGACCCCTAAAAGGTGGCGTAGCTAAGAACTTTATATAAACGAAATCTGGGCTGAAGTCTCGTTTGCCTAACCTGTTACTTTTTTTGTTTCATGCTTTCCTAAATTAAGCTCAAGGCCAGTCGAAAATTAGTTTTTCTGGAAAATTTTAGGTATTTCTTCAATTCTGCCTACAAATGTGGACGTGGCCTAAAGTCTTGTATTTATAAAAAAAATGTGGAACTAAGCGTTTTCTTAATAAAATATTAAGCAAATTTTTTTCAATTTCAAGCAAAAATATTGAGTAAACTGCATTTGAAAATTTACCTTCAAAATAGATGCCACGCCCACTAGAGGAGGTTTACCAATTAAGTTTGTCTTTTTTGTGTCTTACATCATTAGTAGATGCTAAAAGTCAAATTTCAGCCTTTTAGAACGTCTTACAGTTTTGAAAACTCTGGAGGTAGTTGCACATTTAGATCGACTGTGGGCGTGTCTTTGGGCGGATTTCAAAAATTTTTACACTTGTACTGCTTCGCATGACATGAACCTTAAGTACGAAGTTTCAGCACCCTAGCTTAAAATGTAAGGCCTAAAAACATGTGACATACAGACGAACGGACGGACGGACATGGCTCATTCGATTCAGAATTCGATCTCGATCATATGCCCTTAAGGTCTTGGGGGTCTACCATTATTACTTCAACGTGTTACAAACTATGTGACAAACTTAACCCATTTATTCCCACGGTTGCGTTAACGCAACCAACAGGAAAATCATAATTTTCTGGCAAAATGGCTAACATTTTGAATACTTTCTCGGCTCAATTGTGCTTATAAGTATTTAAGCTTTCATATAAAATTGAGTTTTATTCATAACATGTATTGGACTTTTGTTAAATCTTTAACTAAGTTACCTTTAATTTGAAAAATACACCACCATGGTTTAAATATTCCCTAAAAATAATGTTCCAACAATTTTTTAAAGTTTGAATGTGCCCTCGTGTAAAGAATATATCTCCTAACAGAAATAAACAAAAAAAAAAATCAATATATGTTCGTAAGTTTTTTTAATCCGCTGTGAAACATAACGTTGCGAAAACGCAACATTGGTACCAAATATGAAATCTTAGCAGATAATGAGAGATTTTTAAATTTTTAGCGTTCTTGGTAGGCCATGAGATATTTTTTAATATTGAGCCTTTTACCAACGGATATTTTTATTTATTTTCTGCAAATTGTTTGATATTTGTTGTGAATATTTTCTTGAACACTGAGTGTAAACTATGCGCTGGAATGACATTTCCGTTGTTACAGTGACAAGCAATTGCGAATCTGTACAGACAAATGTTATCGTAAAAAGTTAAATCGTAAAGAAAAAAAGATAGAACTCGATACTACAACCGAAAGTCATATAATAACATATGATTGCCATGTAAAATATATATATGAGGGTGTTGACCTACACGACGACGCAGTGGCAAACTGCCGTATAAAAATTGGCGGCAAAAAATTGTGGTGGCCATTATTTATCAATGCGATTGATTCTGCAATAGTTAATGCTTGGAAGTGGGGTGCCGTGGCGTAGTATGGTTAGTGCGTGTGCTTACTACGCCGGAGGTCTGGGTTCGAATCCTGCCATCGTCATCTGACTTGTCAAAGACTTGTTCTTTTTCACGGTCCCCACCTATGCAAGGGGCTGACAAGCCCTTCGAGAGTAGCAATCGTCTTGAAAAACTTCTCAAAGTGCCGATCGGATTCGGAAAAAAATTCTAGGTCCCCTTGTATGTGAAGGAATTAAACACACGCAGCATACATTGTTGAGAAGTTGGCCCTGGTTCACCTCGAGCTGTTGCGCCACTCTATTTTTTATTCTATAAATGCTTGGAAGCTGCACAGAATTGTGTACAAGGAAAAGCCTATATCGCAGCTGGATTACAGGTCTGAGCTTGTTCGCAGTTTCATAAGCATCAGCAAGTGCAAAACACAATCTGTTCGAGGACGTGGTTCAACTTCATCTCTACCAACTTCTTCCCGATTGGATAATTTTGGCCACATTATTGAACGTAATCATGAAAACAGAAGGCGATGCAGATTTTGTGACAGCACAACTGCATTTTTGTGCAGCAAATGCCTAATTCCTCATTAGGATTCTCATTGTTTTAAGGCTAACCATATTTAAATTTTATCTGTGTTGTATTGTACCAATGCGTTAACGTAACATGTTAAAAAAGGGCCTTGCGGCTGAAAAAAAATTAAAAAAAAAAAATTAAATGATTAAAAACACTTTAAAATACTGCTTTCCGTTTTAATTTTGTTTATTTTTTGAATATTTATAATAGTGGTCCTAAATGTGTTAATATACCTCCTATCGTATGGGATGGGGTATAATAAAAGTGATCCGATACAATACTAATAATAATACAGAATGAACTTTTCTGTGTTATTATTAATTGCTTTGAACCACCTGACTTTTAGGCTATCACAAGGTCACTGCACGCAAAACCAATAAAAGTGCAAAAAAAACATGCTGATTTAATAAATCAGCTAAATAGCATGGCGCGATTTAACGGTTTCCCAGATAAGCGAAATCGAAAACATTAAACGCCGGTTATACAAACGCAAAACAAAGAAATTCTAAATAAGTAATGCGAGTTAATATTTTAGCGAAATGAACGCATAACGAAGTGACAAACCGCCACATAAGTTTTGCGGAATAGATGAAATATATTTAGACTGTCGCGAGACTTTCGCGAGTCTGCGAAATGAAAACAGCGAATTGATGGGCACCCATATAGATATATATAATATAGTTTCCAATATTCTAAACCGCTTATAATTTTTATGGTTTAATTCCTGCATTAAAGCCCTTTCGCTCGTGCACAGAAAATCCATACAAATCCATGCAAAAAGGGGATAGGAAGAAAGCGTTACAGGCAAATTAGGCTTTTTTGCCCGTATCACCCGCAGAATAAGCTTGTTTGTCCCATTTCTTTTGAAAATGTTCTTGATTGTACACCTTTTAATGTCTGCAAGCAGAATCTAACATCCTTTAATACGGCAATGTGGATAACTGAAAAAAGATTTGTTCAGACTGCAGCACAATTACTGTATCCACAAATGTTTTTTATTTTTGTTAAATGGCGTTAGTTTTATTACATTTTAAGCAAATCTAACATACTTTTGTTTGGAAACATGCAAAAAATTGAGACCTTCAGTGTCCTTTAAAGGAAACTCATTGCATTTTAAAACCCCTTTTCTAAATATAACTTCTATAACATCCGATCAATATGTAAGACTTTGAACTTAATCAATGAAAAGTGTCTTAAGAATACCAATCAATAAAAATCGAAGCATACAAATATACTTATTGTTAAAATTGCAATTGTCTACATTCAGGGGCGAAGCGAGGGGGGGGGGGGATGGGAGGGTGTCGCACCCCCCACGATATTCAAATGATTTCCAAGAGTCGGCAAATAAAGGAGGTTAAAATTTTTGAATCCATGCAAATTAAGAAAAGTCGGTTATTATGAATGAATTTTTAAGAATTTGTTTGGCACAAATCGTAAAAAAAATGATATATTAGCTTTGTTTTTCATTCTTAATGTCTTAAAGTCGGCATTTCCAAAGCCTAAGCCTTGGTGAAATGCCAATAACGCCATAGTTTTTTCATATTAAGGAGTACCCACAGTCGGCAAATGACCAAATACTTCGCCTTTGACACATGCTGACTAATTCATAAACAAAATTATATTACTTACTCGGTCAAATTAAGGCGCTACATACAGTTGGCAAACGACAAAATATTTTGCCTCTCCAAATGCCGATTAATTCATAGTTTTTTGGCTTACTTATTTAAGGAGCACCTACAGTCGACAAATTACCAATTATTTTATCGTTCGGAAATGCCGACTTATCCATAGTTTTTTGATTATTAAAACATTAATTGGCTTAGCCGGTAATTAGCTAAATCGGTAAAAATTTAACCAATTCTTACAGTCGGCAAAGGACCAAATACTTCACTATTGTGGGATCGCCGATTACTTGATAGTTTTTTGATAATAAAAATGAAAATAAATGGCTAATTCTACTCGGTAAAGACGTACGTAGTAAAAATTTAACTTCATACAGTCGGCAAATAACCAAGTAGGTATGTCACACTTGAGAAATGCCTATTACTTGATAGCTTTTCCATTCAAAATTAAACTAAATGACTAAACTCGGTAGAAGTTTAAGAAATGCCTATTGTCAGCAAAAGACCTGGCTATTTTTTTTTATTATAAAAACTTTTTTTTTATACAAATGAATATAAATGGTAAATTATGCTCGGTAAAGCTTGAGAACTACATAGTCGACAAATAAGCAAACAGTCAAAATTTGGAAAATGCCGATTACTTTATTGTTTTTTACGTTTTAAAAATGACAATAAATGTCCAAATCGGTAAAAATTTAAGAATAGGTAGGTACCTACCTACCTAGAGTCGGCAACGACAGGATGCCGACCACCTTTTTCAAAATTAATATTATTTGCACATTATTTAACAATTCTTATGCACAGAAAGGCCCATAAAATCACTCAAGCATTGGAATTGCGCATATTTCCGATTTTCGTAAATACCATAATTTTTCATTGCTGGGCAAATAGAGCTTTCCCTGTATTCATTCCTTACACGCAAAAAAGTCGGTACCCTTTTTTCGGCGGACTGCTTGACAACTCACGACGCAAACAGTTCCACTATCTCAAAAAAAATCAAGATGGAATCTGAGGCGAAACTATTGCAATTTTAGATAGCATTAGGAATAGCGTGCAACGAAAGTGATGCCAATAAAAAAAAACATTAAATTTAATTCAATGAAAATTATTGTCTGCATTTTCGTTACCATTGAGATGTTTTTTGGTGTTTTTCTTCCTATTTTCTTTTCGCCCCAACAACACACTCTTTTCCGGAAAACAGAAAGACAGCGGGTATTCGTTTTTTTTTTAATTAGCACATTTTTTTTCACTTTTCTTAAAAGCACACAAAAACAGATACACACAATGACCATGGAGTTATCGGCAAAAAAGCGGAGTCGTATTGAAAAAGCAAACCCACACTGAGAAAACTCTACTATGAATTTTTCAAAAAGAAACATATTTGGCTACATGTTCAAAATGAACAAATAAAACTTGGTTCAATACAAATTCAAATCTATTTGAACTCTTAAAAACTATGGCTTAAATGGAATCGAGTTTAAATCAAAATCATTCAAGTTTGGCAACCCCTGCAAGGTCGGGGTTAGAATAGCCTTGAGGTAAGGTATGCCTGTCGTAAGAGCCGACTAAAATCCACCGGAAGAAGTATTCTTTAATGTTTCAACGGATGCTGTCGATGCTGCTCCATTTGAGGCAACTTTCGGCAGTAAGGTTTTAACTTATAGATGAATCTGAAGGTTAAATTAAAATTCAGAAGCGTCTGTCACACATTGTGCGGCTCACTGGTCGGCGTCTGTCTCCAAAGGGGCGACTGTATTTAAAAATGAAAATAGAAGTGACATACCTATTTCTCATAAAAACGACAAGTTAAAAAAAATGGCAATGAACAATGTTTAATCATAAATACTCAATAAAGTAACTTAAATGTAATCAGATCTTAAATAAGCTGAATAAGTTTTCACGTAAAGAATTGTAGTAAATGTTCTAGGTCGTACTTGCAATGCAAAGCAATCAATTACAGTCCACACAAAAAGGAGAGGGTTTTTTTTGAATTGTTGAACCCTCGAAATCGAAGCAAATGAGGTAAAGTAATTGTACCTAAATAAGAATCAGTATTTCTTTTATTTCACAAGAATTTTTGCTGTCGATTTATCATTGGTCCTTCGAGCCGGATAATTCAAAAAGATCGTTTGATAATTCGTTTGATTTAGAGCTGGAAAATTTATTCGTGCGCCAATTCGTCGTCGGCGCCATAAATTTGTTCATAACCTATCATATCGGTATCGCATATCGTCTTTCGTTTAAATTTGTGCGCGAATTCGTCGCTGTTACAAAAATTACGAAATACATCGCATATTCGGTCGACAAAGACTTGTGGCATAACCTTGTCATCGTGACCACATACACGCACACGCAAGTTCATGAAGATTTCTGAATCGATGTACGGATGATGTCCGAATCGACTTGAAATCTTGTCATCATCCCGTTGCGTAAGAAGAGTTCGTCTTTACACAAGAGTGCGACAGTGATCGAAAAAAAGGCCGGTTTCCAAGAGTTTCACTTCCACTGTTCCACCGTACTCTCACTGTTAAGCGTCTAGGGTTGTGCATAAATTGTTTGCAATCAGAACACACTGTAAAGGATTGTGCAGCAGCCAAGTGTAAAGTTTGTCGCGAGTCGCATCATTCACTGCTCCATCGGTTTCGGATTCCACCACCAACATCCAGTGATAGCAAAGCATCTAGTTCTGATCTAGACCAAGGTATGGTCGATGCAAATGCCCCTGCTACGTCCAAAACCACATTGCATTTTACAGACACGCAGGATAGTTTAAGTGTACATGTATTTCTTTCTACTGCTATGGTGATGGTTAGAGCAGCGAATGGTGAATATATTCCAACACGGGTGCTTTTGGATTCTGGTTCCCAACTCAATTTAATTTCAGAGAGTTGAACTCAAAAACTGCGGTTGAAGCGCACTTATGTCAGTGGCAAATTGCGTGTAATCGGGGACATCAACTTCCCCGCTCGTCAAAAAACATTTGTCTCGATAAGGTCAAGGGTGAGCGACTATGAAACAAATATCGACTGTTGGATATTGTCATTTATAACATCAAATCAGACCGATGTTTGTGTGGATGTCACTGATTGGTGTATACCCCCCGATGTTCAGCTCACTGATCCCAATTTTAACAAGCCTCAACGCATCGATATGCTCATAGGAGCTGTTATATTTTTTGATCTACCATCTGATGGTCGAATGAAGCTATTAGAAGAACTTCCTCGATTGCAGAACACTATGCTGGGTTGGATTGTTGCTGGCCAATTTAGTTCTCAGTGTTCCACGTCTCGTTTATGCAACGTAGCATCCAATGCAAGGGCGAAATCAAACATGGAGATGGACTATTTAGTAGGCGTAGCTGGGGAATATTCACTGGACGATCTGTTGAAAAAATTATTAGCAATCGAAGAGGTACATGCAGAGTTGCCAAATTTGACCGAAGAGCAGATAGCCTGCGAAAATATCTTTTACGATTCGACACCGAGCAGACGGTCAACTAGAAGTTCAACTGCCCTTCAAAGAAGATCCCAGCGTTCTAGGTGACTCACGACGAACTGCAGAGAAGAGGTTCCTATCGTTGGAAAAACGTCTTGAAAGGAGCCCGGAAATCAAGCAACAGTATGTCTCCTTTATGAGAGAGTATAAATCTCTGGGGCATATGGAAGCGGTTCCAGTGGATGAGATTGGGGGCATCAAATACTATATGCCACATCAATGTGTTCTGCGTCCTGAGAGCTCTTCAACTAAATTAAGGGTCGTCTTCAACGCGTCATGTCGAACATCGACCAATATATCCTTGAACGAAATCCTAATGGTAGGTCCAACAGTCCAGCAGGAGTTATATTCCATTTCTCTCAGGTTTCGGCTGCACAAGATTGCACTGACTGCAGATGTACCAAAAATGTACAGACAAATTTTCGTGCGTCCTAATGACGCAAACTTTCAGGCAATTTTGTGGCGGGACAGTACAAATGCGAGTGTTAAAGTATTTTGATTAACAGCGGTAACGTATGGTACGTCATCAGCACCATACCACGCCACCCGCTGTTTGTTGTACTTAGCTGAGAAACATCAACAAAACTATCCGACTGGATCCGCGGTTATCAATCGCGACTTTTACATTGATGACCTCATATCTGGTGCTGATACACTGGAAGAAGCTGAAGAGATTCGAGTACAGGTTGAGGCGGTGCTAAACAGTGCGGGGCTTGAATTGGAAAAGAGGTATTCGAACGACAACAAGCTGATGGAAAAAATCCCCTCGTCGAACAGCGAAACAACGCTAAGAATAAACGACAGTGACATCATTAGAGCTCTTGGTATAATATGGGAACCATTAAGAGACGAATTTCAGTTTTTCAACCCATTGGAAAATAGGCAACATATCGATAACATCACCAAAAGGACAGTTTTAGAGGACGTGGCTCGACTTTTCGACCCATTGGGGCTAGTTAACCCTGTAATCGTTTTTGGAGAAATATTTCTGCAGCGGCTTTGGATTTCAAAGGTGGGATGGGACGAGGATATTGGCGATGACCTGAAAAAGGAGTGGATTAAGTATCGGTCCCAACTTAGCGAACTCACAAAGGTGCGTGTTCCAAGATGCATATTTTCCAAGCAAGCAATTTCCTGTGAGTTACACGGCTTTGCAGATGCGTCGTTGAGAGCATACGGATGTTGTCTCTATGTCCGTACAACAGATGCATCTGGGAGTATTTCTGTTCATTTGCTCAGCGCGAAATCCAAGGTAGCACCTATATCAACGCAAAGTTTGCCAAGGCTAGAATTATGCGCCTCGTTACTTCTCTCAAGATTACTTCGTCGGGTACTAGATGCTCTTGGAAACAGATTTGACCAAATGATTTTGTGGACAGATTCTAAGGTCGTTCTCGATTGGCTCGCAGACCATCCGTCGTCGTGGAATACATTCGTGGCCAACCGTGTCTCCATCATACAGGAACTAAGTACAGGTGCTACTTGGAGACATGTGGGGAGCAAAGCCAACCCTGCTGACATCGTATCTAGGGGAGCAATGGTCGCAGACTTGCTGCAATCAATCTGGTTCCGAGGTCCAGAGTTCCTGTACCGTCATCCTGATCAATGGCCTGTAACGCAAGCAGTCTCTTCGAAGAACGTTCCTGAACGCCGACAGAAAAAATCCGTCCTGTTAGGAACAACACGAAAAACCAGATTCGATGCTGAAAACATGGATATAATCGAAAAATATAAATTCGTAAGCGATTATAAACGAACAGTCAGAATTTTCGCCTACTGCAATAGATTTGTCGAAAATTTTAAGAAAATATTTTCAAAGAAGCATCGAATTGAAGAATTACAGCTCGGTGAATTGTCAGTCGGTGAGTACAAAGCCGCATTGACCAAGATTGTTTTTTGTATTCAGCAAAGTAGATTTCGGACCGAAATTTCCAGTCTCCAGTCTAGCAATATTGTTGACTCAAAGAGTCGAATCAGGAAGTTGAATCCGTTCTTGCAGGCCGATCCTCTTGTGCCTTATTTGTTGCGTGTTGGCGGGCGTCTTGAGCTGTCAGAGTTGCCTTATGATAACAAACACCCGATTCTGTTGCCAAATTCGCATCAATTCGTTCTTAGCTATCTCAATTATGTTCATCTAAAGAATTATCATGCGGGTTGGCGACAAGGATTGTGCACAATTATCTCCGATGCTTTCGAATGCGACCAAGGTTAAGAGAGCAAATAATGGGTGATCTTCCAACGTCCCGAGTATGCAGCGCTCACCCATTTTTGATCTCAGGCGTCGATTTCTGTGGTCCCTTTCAGACGACGTTGAAGATTAGAGGAAGCCGGACCACAAAGTCGTACATGGGTGTTTTTGTATGCTTCACCACAAAAGCCGTCCATTTGGAAATTGTATCAGATTTGTCGTCGAACGGTTTTTTGGCTGCCCTACGGAGATTTGTCGCTCGTCGTTGCATTTGTCGTCAGTTGTATTGTGACAATGCCACGAATTTTGTGGGGGCTAAGAATGAACTAGCAGAACTTCGAAAGCAGTTTTTTAACCAGAATGTCCAGTCATCTATTTATCGAATCGGCGCAGAAGACCACATTGAATTCCACCACATTCCACCTCGCTCGAGAAGAAGAAGATAAGCCCTCTGGCTCAAGCAAGGCTAGACCAGAAGCGAAAATTCGTCCACCTCCCGCAATAAACATCGTCGGGATAGCAAACATCGGGAGATTGCGCAACCTTCTTGCAAACACGGTGAGAACAGAAAACTATAAGCTTACTTCGCACCGAAATAACGTGTGGAAAGTAAATGTTGACAACGCCGATTCCTATCGCGCACTGTCTCTTGCGCAGATAGACTGAATGCAGAAAGAATCGAGTGGTATACTTATCAAAATAGGTACAAAAAACCACTGCGAGTCATTGTAGAGGGAGGCGCTCCACCCATCATGCACAAAAGAACACGTCGTAAAAGACGTAAAAAATAAAGGCCTTAAAATTACTGATGCCGTCAATATCAATAAAAAGGAAAAGCAACGCACGGAAGGAGAAAGAGATACTGTGATCAGACGCGGCCTTCCAATTTTTATGCTCTCCTTTGAAAGAACTGAGAGCATAAGCGATATTTATAAAATAAAAATGGTACTTAACATCAGGGTTAAAATCTAACCCATGCGAAAGGGCAATAGACTGATACCACAGTGTAAGCGATGCCAAGAATTCAGGCACACAAGTGCCTACTGCCAAAAAGAACCACGTTGCGTGAAATGTGCCGGAAAACACCTCTCAACAGAGGCAAAGTTGACATAAAGGCTCCAGCAGTTTGCGCCAATTGCCACGGAAACCACCCCGCAAACTATCGAGAATGCGAAGTAGCCATAGAGCTGCAAAAGGGACGAGAACCTCTTAAGGAAAATACTCGAGGAATCCAAGCCTAGGACGTCCAAAAACTGCTGAAACTCCTAATAGTCTAAGAGCTGGTGAAAATTGAAAATTGATGAACAACAAAATCACGTACTTTGATGTGTTGACCTATACGCGGTACTGCGAAAAATGGTGTTCTGCCCGATCGCAGGCGATCCCTAGGGTGCGGTACGCGGTCCTTGCAACTTTTTGAAAATAATACCGAAATTCAAAAAGTTTTAAAAGTTTCCTGGAAGTTTAAGAAAAATATTGCGTTCCTTTCAATACCCCACCGCATTTCTTGGATGGCAGTTATGTCTGCCTTGCAGTCGTTAAGGGCCTCCGGTAGTTGCTCGGCTGCACGTGGTCTATTAAGGGACCTAACATTCCACGTACAGATCCGGAGCTCGTTGTCCTTTTCTCAACATTGGTCGTCAACAGTAAATCAGTCCGAATCCGAGGCTTGTTTCTGCTTCGTGACTGGTGTTTCTTTTCGTGGCCGGGAAGTCACACCGACGGCACCTGGAGGACCAAATCCTTTATTTAGCTCCAAAGACGGAGAGCCGGATAGCCCGCTCCTTATAGGCCTGAGCTCCGAATACGTCGTAGTAGCCCATATAAGGTGGTTCACTAAGTAGCTTGGCCTGAGTGGAACTATGGACGCCACCGTTGATTCCATCTGGGGAATTCCTCTTCGCTGCCGTTGGGATGCAAGGCGAAGTGCCTTAGTGGGAACACTCCTAAGAATGACCTAATGACCTTACTCCAAATGAACGACCTACCTATATAGAAACAAAACTGAAAAAGGATAACTACGTTATGTACATATATCGTACAACAGGTACAACAGGTAAACAATTATACATTTCAGCTTGGGTGACGTGTTTTTTCTATTGTCTAGGGAGTTAGATAACAGGACAAGATTTTTATTAAGTCCAGTGAGAGGATTGTGGATTAAGATACCTATACTTCTGCGAATTTTCATTCCAGCATCTAAAGTATTGTGTAGGGGTATGGGGTAGGGGTATAAAAAACTTGCGGTTTTTTTCTCTCATTTTATTATTTCGCTGCGTACATTTCGCGTTTTATTAATTCGGCTTTAAACAACTTGCAAATTATTATTTCGCATTTTTCACTTCGCAAGCTCTCATTTAGGTTTGAAATTTTTCACCAAAACATTATTTTGCATTTATTATTTCGCTGTCTTACTTGGCTTTATTTACTCTCGCATTATCTAATTTCGCATTCCTTTACTTCGCTATTGATTTATTTGGCGAAATATTATTTTTTTTTTTTTGAATTTGTTTGGCTTTAATTTTATCACAGGTTAAGAAATTTCGCCAAACAAATTCAAAAAAAAAATAATATTTCGCCAAGTAAAATTGGTACCTTAAACATAGTAAAACTCCATAAGCATGGATGCTGCTTAAAAAGCTAGAAAAAAGCTGAAACAAAGATAAATAAAAAGCGAAAGCAATATCTTTTGTTTTTTATTAACAACAGATATTTTTTTTTTATTAACAAAAACAGAAAAAAGTTCTTATTAAGGTACATTTCTAAATCTACTATGTACACTTCTTGTAAACTTAAAACTAATTTAAACTAGTGGGAGGGTTACAATCCGCTTAGGCGAATCGTTTGAAATCCCATCCCAATTGACCACAGTCAAGCTCCGAAATGTGTCATAAATCTTGGTGTATTTAGAATTTCTCAGTAAGGAATCTTCCCCCTAAGAAAGGGGCGTGGCATCCACCACTTCTCAATCACATCGTATTTTTGTTTATATATTTTATCAGAAGTGGTATATACGTATTGATTGCATTTTCATATTAAAAATTTGGTTTATACTTAAAAACGCCCCCAAAAGTGGGCGTGGCGAAAATTTATTCACTTGAGTTTATAGCTTACGTACATATCTGAACATTTGATAGTGCAAGTTTTTTGGATTTAAAGCAAATATATCAAATAAAAACCGTTTATTAAAATGCATATTAAGTATGACTACGCCTACAAGGAGTCGGTATTCGCTTTTTTTTTAATGCTTATCACAATACACTTAAGCGAGGATAGCGCATACCAAATTTCAGCTTCCTGCGACAACTTAGATTTTTCATGCTAATAAGTAAAGTTGGCGTCAGTGGGCGATTTAAAAAATTTCTACTGCTCGGGACCTAGAAAGAACAGATATTAAGTTTCAAGTTCCTAGCTCAAAATTAAAGGCCCAAAAACTACCGACACACGGAAGGACGGACGGACGGACATGGCTCATTCGACTAACAATTCGGTCTCGATCATATGCCTTTAAGGTCTTGGGGGTCTACGGTGATTATATCTCTATGTTACAAACTAGGAATCAAACTTAATAAACCTCCTATCCTATGGGATGGGGTTTAAAAACATAATTACTTAGTTATCTAATGAAATGAAAAACAAAAGTGATCCGACATAATAATAATACAGAAGCTTTCTGTGTTATTGTTATATCGGGGATATTGTACAAAAAAATACTTTTAAAAACGCGTAATTGCTTTGAACCACCTGACTCATAGACCATCACAAGTGACCTTGTGACACGCAAAACCCATAAAAGTGCAAAAAAAACATGCTGATATAAAGAATCAGCTAAATTAGCGCGATTTAACGGTTTCTCAGATAAGCAAAATCGAAAACATTAAACGCCGGTTATACAAACGCAAAACAACGAAATTCTTAATAAGCAATGCGAGTTAATATTTTAGCGAAATTAACGCATAACGAAGTGACAAACCGCCACATAAGTTTTGCGAAATGAAAACATTGAATTGATGGGCACCCATATAGATATATATAATATAGTTTCCAATATTCTAAACCGCTTATAATTTTTATGGTTTAATTTCTGCATCAAAGCCCTTTCGCTCGTGCATAGAAAAGACTAATAGTAAACTAATAGCAAAACAAATCCATGCAAAAAGGGGATAGGAAGAAAGTGCTACAGGCAAATTATGCTTTTTTGCCCGTATCACCCGCAGCATAAGCTTGTTTGTCCCATTTCTTTTGAAAATGTTCTTGATTGTACACCTTTTAATGTCTGCAAGCAGAATCTAACATCCTTTAATTCGGCAATATGGATAACTGAAAAAAGATTTGTTCAGACTTCAGCACAATTACTGTATCCACAAATGTTTTTTATTTTTGTTAAATGGCGTCAGTTTTATTACATTTTAAGCAAATCTAACATACTTTTATTTGGAAACATGCAAAAAATTGAGTTCTTCAGTGTCCTTTAAAGGAAACTCATTGCATTTTGAAACCCCTTTTCTAAATACAGTGGACTCTCTCATAAGCGGACACTGACGGTTCCAAGAAATTTGCCCGCTTATGAGGGGTGTCCGTTTATAAGAAAAAACCAGTAAGTGCGAGAGTGGGTATGTATTAGCTTCGGTCCGTCTGCAACGAACCGTGGTAGATACATATACCCTATTCCTATTCTTCTTTCCATTCCTATAACTTATGTTTGCTTCACACTTACAAAAAAACCTACTTTTTCAAGACATAGCCACGTGAGCGCCGCATCATCCGATAAGCCAATACATTTCCCTGATCCTAATCTCGAGCTCGTCACGCTTCTTCTTTACGTGTGGTTTCCACCTTAGTTTAGCGTCCAGTGTCATCCCTGGACATAATGCTTAATGCTGCATTTGCATAAGGTATTTGTGCAGAATTTATAAGCCGAAATAAATTGTTAACCCTTCTGTAAGTTAAATTCACATGCGTAGACTTGTTCTCGTTAAGAGCGATTCGCCAAGTTTTCGTGAAGACACAAATTCTGTTCAATGCTCGTTCAAGGTTTCTCGTTGATGACTCGACTCATTCACCTGTTGCCAGGATGGCCGTATCGTCCGCAAACGTGCCCACGACTGTCTCGTCATCTAGAGGTATGTCTCTTGTGTAGAGCAGGAACAGAGTCGGACCGATGACACTTCCCTGGGGTACTCCAGCTCGAATTTGCTTGAAACTCGAGTATTCAGTACTACTCGTAACACGAAAGAGTCTGCTTTCAAAATATTTTTTCAATATTCTAAACAAGTCTTCCGTCAAGTTTTTCCGTAGTTTATATTTCAAGCCTTCGTGCCATACATTGTCGAAGGCTTGCGATACGTCGAGGAAAGCACTTGAACATATTTTTTCCCTTCCAAGGCTTTTTCAATTTCATGCGTTATTCTGTAGACTTGATCTATTGTGGAATGGTTAGGTCTGAAACCGAATTGATGATCCGGGATCAAGCGTCTTTCTGCAATTATTGGTTGTAATCGCTTCAGCAGAGGTTTCTCAAATTCTTTCGATATTATCGACAGAAGCGATATGGGCCTATAAGATTTTTTATCATTTGCACATTTCCCCGGTTTGGAACCATAATGACTTCAGCAACTTTCCATTGCCTTGGGACGTATAGAAGTCTAAGAGAAGCGTTTATCATATAAAATAGCTTGACTAGTGCCTTTTTTGGTAGTTCTTTCAATATTTCGCCAGTGATCAGGTCGTAACCCGGGGCCTTATTATTTTTAAGTTTGCTTATTGTCTGTCGGAGTTCAACTAACGAAACTTTTTTCATTCTAAAGCTATCAGATTCCGCGTTGTTGTTTTGAACGTCAGCCAACGGCGGACCGTCGAAAGGCTTGAATGTTTCTTCTAAATGTTCAGCAAACAAATTCGCTTTCAAAGAGGGTTTTGTCTGTGGGAGCCCTTGTGCCTTACCATCTTCTATGCGCTCTTCTCTTTTCCCGAATCAATTCTTCGATTTCGAGCGGATATGTTGTGCGTACATGCCCGTCGGTGCTAACTGCGTTGTTTTGGGACGATGTGTTGTTCCAGGCAGCGCTCTGAATTTCTTCAATGAATTTATCAACTGCGGTTTCTAACTCGAAGGAAGTTCTCAATGGCACTTTCAAGCCAACACCCTCCTTACAGTTCTTTCTGAAGGCATCCCAGTTAATGTTTTTGCTAGCTAATCTGGGAGCTCTTTCTATTTCCGCCTTCTGATCTGATAAAGATCATAACACTCTTCGATTCGCGTAAGGTATTTTGGGTACCCTTTAGCGATGAAAAAGCCGACAAGGTCAGGCCAAGAGGGTCTTCAAATTTAAGCCCCTCCCCCAGGTTCAGGACGACCGAACCTCCGTTTTAGGGACCAATACATTGCGGATGCCAGAGCGCTTGGTCTGGACAATTGAAATCAACAAGTCTAGGAACGCAAATAATGGAAGGCTACTGTGAATTAGGCAGAGATCTCGCATTGGTTAGGAGCCCTTTCAAAACAAAAAATACAATTAAATACTGAGCATTATGGACACCAAGACCAAGGTAAGGGTCTATTTGCACGAGCCACAGACAGAAATTTCCTAGATAGTTGAGTTAACATTGGCCTTTGATTCATCAGACTTTATGTACCCGTAAACTGTTTCGTCGCACGTGGAATGGGGAAGGCCAGGCTTAAAACAACGAAAGTGGGTTTTTTTAATTCCACTCCGCACCGTACCATTGCCATCCGATGCCATTCCACTGACTCGATGGTGGTTGTGTAATTTTCATTGAATTAAATAAAATGTTTTCACATTAACACCACTTTTGGTCAAATATATTGGTAATGCCTACAGCTACAATTGCATTATGCATTAGTAGGAATCTGATGCCTTACGACCCTTAGCCTTACTGCTTACTCCCATTTGCATTTCTAGTTTCTGTGTGTTGGCTTCTGTTTGAGAGAATGAATTTTTTTGTGTCGGTCGTTTTCGAGGCGTTCGTCGAAATGGTTATATTTTAATATTTTTCATATATTTTTTTTTTCAATTTAGAATAAATTTTCCGAGAAATCAGGTTTTCAAATATTTCAGATGTTAAAAGTGGACATAGTCAATAAAGTGGGCGGTCTAATTTTTGCCTAATTAAAGGCTTCTGGTCGATATTGCTCTCCACCAAAATTTGAGTTCATATGTTTTGTCTATCTTGACCAAAAGGCATTTTGAAAAAAAATGTAAATTTGAGGTTGTCTGACATTCACGCTAATTGTGGGCGTGGCTGTGGGCAAATCTTCTCAATTTTCATGCTTTGTCTTTACAAAATGAGAACCAAGCAACGCTGCAAGTTTCAGCTTCCTAGCTCAATTTTAAAGACCTCAAAACTGCATACATACATGAAACATGAATAAATGGGCATTTGTAAATTTTACCGACTTAGGTAGCCATTTATTTTTGTTTTAATAATGAAAAAACTATGGATTAGTCGGCATTCCCTGACGGTACCTACAATTTGCCGACTGTAGGTACTCCTTAATTTTTACCGAGTTGGCCATTTATTTTTGTTTTTATAATAAAAAAACACGAATTTATCGGCATTTGCGAAAAGCGAACTTTTTTGTCGTTTGCCGACTGTATGTAGCGTCTTAATTTGACCGAGTGAGTAAGTAATCTAATTTCTTATGAATTAGTCGGCATTTGCCAAAAGTGAAATACCTATTTGGTCATTTGCCGACTGTGCCGACGAGTTCGACTAAGACATTTATATCAAAAAACTATGAAGAAATCGGCATTTCACCAAGGATACGGCTTTGAAAATGCCGACTTAAATACATTAAAAATGAAAAACAAAGCTAATTTGTAATTTTTTAATGATTTGCGCCAAGCTTTCTTGAAAATTGTTCCTTTTTATTGTGCGATCGAAGATGAATTGGCTAAACGCATTTTTAAAACACCACCATACAAAAGTGAGGTAAATGGGCGGATTGAACGCTTCCGAACAACAAACAAACCGAACAGACTCCTCGCTCGAGTATAACTTTACAGTCCACTCAACAACTGGCAAAAACCGGTTGAACTTTTCCTTGGCCGATCACCCAAAATAACTCCCGAAGATTCCTGAACAACTCTTGAACAAAATGAAACGAAAAACGATCCCCTATTTCCCTACCTTTCACATGAATACCAGCAAATACAAAATTTTATCTATAACCTTAAACCACAAAACCCAAAAGATCCTTAAGCTTCATAGGTTCCGCGTGGAAGTGGATTGCTGGCAATCCGGACCACGACGATTTTGTGACAATCAAAAGAAAAATGAATAATTTACTTTTCAATTCAAATAACCAAATTATAATCAATAGTCTACATAACCATAATCAATAACCTAACAAAAATTACTTACGAGATTGAAGCAATGATAACAGAGAGCAGAAATACAAATAAAGAAATTACATCCGAAATTCAATATAAATTTAAAATTATAAAAGAAGAACTACAGAATATAAACTTAGCTATTCGTTGGGCAAAAGTAGGAATTGTCAATTCGCTCATCCTATCAAAGGAAGAAAAAAGTCTAGCCATCAAAACATTAAATAAAGAAAATATTCCCTTTTCTACTATAAAAGAAGCGTTTAATTTTGCTAAAATTAAAATTATAACATTCAATTTCAATTTTATATATTGTCAACATTCCAATAACAGACTATAAGTGGGCGTGGCGAAAATTTATTGACTTAAGTTGATAGCTAAAGCACATATCTGAACATTTGATAGTGCAAGTTTTTTGGATTTAAAGCAAATATATCAAATAAAAACCCTTTATTAGAATGCGTATTAAGTATGACCACGCCTACAACAGGGCGGTATTCACTTTTTTTTTTAAATGCTTATCACAATACACTTAAGCGAGGATATCGCATACCAAATTTCAGCTTCCTGTGACAACTTTGATTTTTCATGGTATAAAGTAAAGTGGGCGTGTCAGTGGGCGGATTTCAAAAAATGTTACACTTGAAAGAACACACATCAAGTTTCAAGTTCCTAGCTCAAAATATAAGGCCTAAAAACTACCGACAGACGGACGGACGCACGGACGGACGGACATGGCTCATTTGACTTACAATTCGGTCTCGATCATATGCCCTTAAGGTCTTTGGGGTCTACGGTGATTATTTCTCTATGTTACAAACTATGAATCAAACTTAATATACCTCCTATCCTATTGGATGGGGTATAAATAGACAGGAAAATGGAATTCACTTAAAACTAGTGGAAGGGTTACAATTCGGTTAGGCGAATCGTTGGGTACCCCATCCCAATTGACCACTGTCAAGCTCCGAATTGCGTCATAAATCGTGGTAGTTAAATTTTTGTTTCTATTTACTTTAATTATAGTAATAATTAATAAATAATAATAATGAATTAAATGTAGAACCAAGTATTTGCTACATTATATATTATGAAAAAAATTTCCGATTTGAAATAAAAATGTTGAATAAATTGCATTGGAAGCTTTACTCTTTAAATCGACGCCACGCCCACTAGCGGCGGTCTGGCGATTTAGTTTTTGCTTTTATATCTTATGATTAGGAGATGCTTACTGTTAAATTTCAGCTTTTCGGTTAGGCGAATCGTTGGGTACCCCATCCCAATTGACCACTGTCAAGCTCCGAATTGCGTCATAAATCGTGGTAGTTAAATTTTTGTTTCTATTTACTTTAATTATATTAATAATTAATAAATAATAATAATGAATTAAATGTAGAACCAAGTATTTGCTACATTATATATTATGAAAAAAATTTCCGATTTGAAATAAAAATGTTGAATAAATTGCATTGGAAGCTTTACTCTTTAAATCGACGCCACGCCCACTAGCGGCGGTCTGGCGATTTAGTTTTTGCTTTTATATCTTATGATTAGGAGATGCTTACTGTTAAATTTCAGCTTTTCACGACGTCTAACAGTTTTGAAAGCACTGGAAGTAGTTGCACATTTAGACCGATTTTGGGCGTTGGTGACGTACGGACGGACGGACTGACAGATGAACGAACGGACTTGGCTCATTCAACTTAGAGTTCGGTCTTTATCATATGTCCTTGAGGTATTGGGGGTCTTTTTGGCGCCCGGCGCTGACTAATAATAGGCGCCCATTAAAAACGAAGATATGAGAAAAATATAGCGTTCCTTGCAACTTTTTGAAAATAATACCGAAATTCAAATAGTTTTAAAAGTTTCCTGGAAGTTTAAGAAAAATATTGCGTTCCTTTCAATACCCCACCGCATTTCTTGGATGGCAGTAATGTCTGCCTTGCAGTCGTTAAGGGCCTCCCGTGATTGTTGCTCGGCTGCACGTGGTCTGTTAAGGGACCTAACATTCCACGTACAGATCCGGAGCTCGTTGTCCTTTTCTCAACATTGGTCGTCAACAGTAAATCAGTCCGAATCCGAGGCTTGTTTCTGCTTCGTGACTGGTGTTTCTTTTCGTGACCGGGAAGTCACCCCGACGGCACCTGGAGGACCAAATCCTTTATTTAGCTCTAAAGACGGAGAGCCGGATAGCCCGCTCCTTATAGGCCTGAGCTCCGAATACGTCGTAGTAGCCCATATAAGGTGGTTCACTAAGTAGCTTGGCCTGAGTGGAACTATGGACGCCACCGTTGATTCCATCTGGGGAATTCCTCTTCGCTGCCGTTGGGATGCAAGGAGAAGTGCCTTAGTGGGAACACTCCTAAGAATGACCTAATGACCTAACTCCAAATGAACGACCTACCTATATTGAAACAAAACTGAAAAAGGATAACTACGTTATGTACATATATCGTACAACAGGTACAATAGGTAAACAATTATACATTTCAGCTTGGGTGACGTGTTTTTTTCTATTGTCTAGGGAGTTAGATAACAGGACAAGATTTTTATTAAGTCCAGTGAGAGGATTGTGGATTAAGATACCTATACTTCTGCGAATTTTCATTCCAGCATCTAAAGTATTGTGTAGGGGTATGGGGTAGGGGTATAAAAAACTTGCGGTTTTTTTCTCTCATTTTATTATTTCGCTGCGTACATTTCGCGTTTTATTAATTCGGCTTTAAACAACTTGCAAATTATTATTTCGCATTTTTCACTTCGCAAGCTCTCATTTAGGTTTGAAATTTTTCACCAAAACATTATTTTGCATTTATTATTTCGCTGTCTTACTTGGCTTAATTTACTCTCGCATTATCTTATTTCGCATTCCTTTACTTCGCTATTGATTTATTTGGCGAAATATTATTTTTTTTTGAGTTTGTTTGGCTTTAATTTTATCACAGGTTAAGAAATTTCGCCAAACAAATTCAAAAAAAAAATAATATTTCGCCAAGTAAAATTGGTACCTAAAACATAGTAAAACTCCATAAGCATGGATGCTGCTTAAAAAGCTAGAAAAAAGCTGAAACAAAGATAAATAAAAAGCGAAAGCAATATCTTTTGTTTCTTATTAATAACGGATATTTTTTTTTTATTAACAAAAACAGAAAAAAGTTCTTCATTAAGGTACATTTCTAAATCTACTATGTACACTTCTTGTAAACTTAAAACTAATTTAAACTAGTGGGAGGGTTACAATCCGCTTAGGCGAATCGTTTGAAATCCCATCCCAATTGACCACAGTCAAGCTCCGAAATGTGTCATAAATCTTGGTGTATTTAGAATTTCTCAGTAAGGAATCTTCCCCCTTAGAAAGGGGCGTGGCATCCACCACTTCTCAATCACATCGTATTTTTGTTTATATATTTTATCAGAAGTGGTATATACGTATTGATTGCATTTTCATATTAAAAATTTGGTTTATACTTAAAAACGCCCCCAAAAGTGGGCGTGGCGAAAATTTATTCACTTGAGTTTATAGCTTACGTACATATCTGAACATTTGATAGTGCAAGTTTTTTGGATTTAAAGCAAATATATCAAATAAAAACCGTTTATTAAAATGCATATTAAGTATGACTACGCCTACAAGGAGTCGGTATTCGCTTTTTTTTTTAATGCTTATCACAATACACTTAAGCGAGGATAACGCATACCAAATTTCAGCTTCCTGCGACAACTTAGATTTTTCATGCTAATAAGTAAAGTTGGCGTCAGTGAACGATTTAAAAAATTTCTACTGCTCGGGACCTAGAAAGAACAGATATTAAGTTTCAAGTTCCTAGCTCAAAATTAAAGGCCCAAAAACTACCGACACACGGAAGGACGGACGGACGGACATGGCTCATTCGACTAACAATTCGGTCTCGATCATATGCCTTTAAGGTCTTGGGGGTCTACGGTGATTATATCTCTATGTTACAAACTAGGAATCAAACTTAATAAACCTCCTATCCTATGGGATGGGGTTTAAAAACATAATTACTTAGTTATCTAATGAAATGAAAAAAAAAAAGTGATCCGACATAATAATAATACAGAATGAAGCTTTCTGTGTTATAATTATATCGGGGATATTGTACAAAAAAATACTTTTAAAAACGCGTAATTGCTTTGAACCACCTGACTCATAGACCATCACAAGTGACCTTGTGACACACAAAACCCATAAAAGTGCAAAAAAAAACATGCTGATATAAAGAATCAGCTAAATAACATAGCGCGATTTAACGGTTTCTCAGATAAGCAAAATCGAAAACATTAAACGCCGGTTATACAAACGCAAAACAACGAAATTCTAAATAAGCAATGCGAGTTAATATTTTAGCGAAATCAACGCATAACGAAGTGACAAACCGCCACATAAGTTTTGCGAAATGAAAACATTGAATTGATGGGCACCCATATAGATATATATAATATAGTTTCCAATATTCTAAACGGCTTATAATTTTTATGGTTTAATTTCTGCATCAAAGCCCTTTCGCTCGTGCATAGAAAAGACTAATAGTAAACTAATAGCAAAACAAATCCATGCAAAAAGGGGATAGGAAGAAAGTGCTACAGGCAAATTATGCTTTTTTGCCCGTATCACCCGCAGCATAAGCTTGTTTGTCCCATTTCTTTTGAAAATGTTCTTGATTGTACACCTTTTAATGTCTGCAAGCAGAATCTAACATTCTTTAATACGGCAATATGGATAACTGAAAAAAGATTTGTTCAGACTTCAGCACAATTACTGTATCCACAAATGTTTTTTATTTTTGTTAAATGGCGTCAGTTTTATTACATTTTAAGCAAATCTAACATACTTTTATTTGGAAACATGCAAAAAATTGAGTTCTTCAGTGTCCTTTAAAGGAAACTCATTGCATTTTGAAACCCCTTTTCTAAATACAGTGGACTCTCTCATAAGCGGACACTGACGGTTCCAAGAAATTTGTCCGCTTATGAGGGGTGTCCGTTTATAAGAAAAAACCAGTAAGTGCGAGAGTGGGTATGTATTAGCTTCGGTCCGTCTGCAACGAACCGTGGTAGATACATATACCCTATTCCTATTCTTCTTTCCATTCCTATAACTTATGTTTGCTTCACACTTACAAAAAAAACCTACTTTTTCAAGACATAGCCACGTGAGCGCCGCATCATCCGATAAGCCAATACATTTCCCTGATCCTAATCTCGAGCTCGTCACGCTTCTTCTTTACGTGTGGTTTCCACCTTAGTTTAGCGTCCAGTGTCATCCCTAGACATAATGCTTAATGCTGCATTTGCATAAGGTGCAGAATTTGTGCAGAATTTATAAGCCGAAATAAATTGTTAACCCTTCTGTAAGTTAAATTCACATGCGTAGACTTGTTCTCGTTAAGAGCGATTCGCCAAGTTTTCGTGAAGACACAAATTCTGTTCAATGCTCGTTCAAGGTTTCTCGTTGATGACTCGACTGATTCACCTGTTGCCAGGATGGCCGTATCGTCCGCAAACGTGCCCACGACTGTCTCGTCATCTAGAGGTATGTCTCTTGTGTAGAGCAGGAACAGAGTCGGACCGATGACACTTCCCTGGGGTACTCCAGCTCGAATTTGCTTGAAACTCGAGTATTCAGTACTACTCGTAACACGAAAGAGTCTGCTTTCAAAATATTTTTTCAATATTCTAAACAAGTCTTCCGTCAAGTTTTTCCGTAGTTTATATTTCAAGCCTTCGTGCCATACATTGTCGAAGGCTTGCGATACGTCGAGGAAAGCACTTGAACATATTTTTTCCCTTCCAAGGCTTTTTCAATTTCATGCGTTATTCTGTAGACTTGATCTATTGTGGAATGGTTAGGTCTGAAACCGAATTGATGATCCGGGATCAAGCGTCTTTCTGCAATTATTGGTTGTAATTGCTTCAGCAGAGGTTTCTCAAATTCTTTCGATATTATCGACAGAAGCGATATGGGCCTATAAGATTTTTTATCATTTGCACATTTCCCCGGTTTGGAACCATAATGACTTCAGCAACTTTCCATTGCCTTGGGACGTATAGAAGTCTAAGAGAAGCGTTTATCATATAAAATAGCTTGACTAGTGCCTTTTTTGGTAGTTCTTTCAATATTTCGATAGTGATCAGGTCGTAACCCGGGGCCTTATTATTTTTAAGTTTGCTTATTGTCTGTCGGAGTTCAACTAACGAAACTTTTTTCATTCTAAAGCTATCAGATTCCGCGTTGTTGTTTTGAACGTCAGCCAACGGCGGACCGTCGAAAGGCTTGAATGTTTCTTCTAAATGTTCAGCAAACAAATTCGCTTTCAAAGAGGGTTTTGTCTGTGGGAGCCCTTGTGCCTTACCATCTTCTATGCGCTCTTCTCTTTTCGATTTTAGTTTAAAATGGCTGTTTTTTAATAAAAGTGGGAAAGTGCAACAGTGCGTATGCAAAAGTTTCTGTCCATCTACGACGGGATGCAAAATACCCAACCATACCAAAAAAAAATGCCACGCCTCCAAAAAGTGGGCGGGATACAAAAATATAACTGTTGAATGCTTTATACTAGTTGGTTGCATACATTTCGATCTAAAACTTCGCCTTTTAAACTTAAAAAAAAAACACTTTTTTTTAACGCCACGCCCACAAAAGTGAGCGGAGGCACATAGAACTTATACATGAAAATTAGAAAATGCTAATATCTAAAACTTTTGTCATAGAATTTTTAGTCAAATTTCATATATATTTATTGAAAAACAGCCATTTTAAACTAAAATCCCTTAAAAAAGTGGGCGTGGTCAATGAAAAGGCTAAAATTTTTTGGGCACTTCAAAGACAATTATAAGGCAATGTTACATACCTTGTGGGCGTGTCTGTGGGCGGATTCGGCTAATTTTCAAACTTGATCTGGTCCAATGGACTTCCAGCATACCCACATAATTTCAGCTCTGTACCTTAAAATTTAAGGCCTAAAAGTTGTTTACATACGGACGGACCAACATGGCTTAATCGATTCTCCTGTCGGTCCCATTCATATCTCTAAAAGGTTTTAGGGGTCTACGGTGATTATTTCACTGCGTTACAACCTATACATCAAACTTAATATATCCTGAGTCGAGTATAAAAAAATCTGTTATTGAAACGGTTTGATGCCACGCCCCTTTTTTAAGAAAGAAGATTCTTAACTGACAAATTCTTAACACATTTAAAGTTAATAGAAACTGAAATTTAACAACCAAGGTTTTTGACACATTTTGGAGCTTGACAGTGGTCAATTGGGATGGGGTATCCAACGATTCGCCTAGGCGGATTGTAACCCTCTCACTAGTTATTTGATATATTTGCTTTAAATCCAAAAAACTTGCACTATAAAATCTTCAGATATGTACGTAAGCTATCACGTACGTAAGCTAACGCCCGGGGCGTTTTTAAGTAAAAAAAACAATTTTATAATATAACTGCATCTGACATAATAGCTCTTAGACTATTACGCTTCACATGGATTTTTGGTCGCGTGCATTTAGTATGCGAACCTTTATATATTTATTTATCGCTCCAGTCAATTCTATTTTTTACCGATTTCTTGCTTTGCGATAGCTATTCCAACACGAGTCACTATTCGTCACTCGTGTTGGAAGAGCGCTGAAACATGATAAAATAGTTAAATTCTTGGTATTTCACTATTTTATCATTTTTCAGCGCTCTTACTCTTTCGTTAAACTACTCATTAGTGTTGGAATTCACAATTTTTGACTTCATGAACATATGCGTTATGCTTATGAGCTCATTTTGAAAAACGCTACCCATTTGATTAGTATCTAAATTACCACTATTTCGCAGTTGTTTCTTAAGTGATTAAAATATAAGGACTTATTATATTTTAAATACTTATATTTATATATATCACCCTCTATATCGCTACTTCCTTTTAAATTCATGTCTATTTTTATTGTCTCGTCAGTCATTTTAAGATAATAGATAATCACTGATTTAGTAGAGATCGATTCTGTTATCACATAGTCTATACGTGTTTTTGTAGAGTTATTACTAACTCTAGTGGGATCGTTCACGATTTGCAGGCACCGATTTTCGATTTCAATTATTTTTTTAAAATCATTTCTTTATAAATCTAAATCATCTAACCAATTAATATTTACATCACCCGCAATTATAAACTGCTTATTTGAATTCACAAGCTCCTCAATCCAACCATTCATTTGATCTCAGAATACCCGCTTCGAAGACGTATGCGCGCGATAAGCCGAGGCTATACAAAAAGGTTGATTATTAATTGTAGTTTTTATCTTCAACCAACATATTTTTTTTTCACATATATACACAGACCACCCGTGTGTCTAGAATCACTATCACAACGAATGACTACGTAACCGACAATATCGATTTCGTGCGTTTCAATATCCTCTGTAATATGATTTTCTGACAGGATAACAAAATCAAAATTGTTGCATAAGCAGTTGTTCTCGAACTCGATTAAATTGCCCGTAAGGCCTTCTATATTACAATATATGCCACTATTTCTTTGTAATTGCAAAAACACTAGTTTGTTTTTTTTTTGCGACTCTACAAGTTTCTTATATAAAAGTTTTTTATACACATATATTACAATATATGCCACTAATTTTTTGTAATTGCAAAAACACTAGTTTGTTTTTTTGCGACTCTACAAGTCTTTTATACACAGCACAACTTATTGATGTCTCGACTCTTGTGATTGATATCTAAATTCAGCCTATATTTCTCGTTATATTTTACACAGTTTACACATTTCGCTTCCAATGAATTAAATCCTCTTGTGTCATGGTCGCAACTACACTTGGAGCACTTGATACCGTTTTTGCAGTTTTTAGCTATATGTTGACAGCAATTATAACATCTGTTCAAATTAAAGTGTTCAAACACGCGACATTTTTCCCACCCGATATTAATTTTTCGATTTTCCATGATAGTTTTAAATTCGCACATCTCTAGCTCAATTGCTTTGTGCACATCTCTATTTTTGCTTTTAAAAGTTTTTACACATTTTACCGTTCCTTCGAAATTATTTTGTTTTGTAATTGCTATTTCTATTTCCTTGTCACTCATTTTATCACTCATGTCCGTTAGCAACACTTGCGGGTTCCGTTTGGTAAACGTCTTTACCTTACTTTAGTTTTCTCCTAGTTTTTATTTCACTTCATTTTCAATTTTTTTCACTGATTCATCACCAACACAGTTAATTGCAATTGCACTTTCGTTTCTATTAGAAATCCTATCAACTTTGAGTGAGAGAGATGAGGTATCTATTTTTTTTGTTTGACTTCTTTAATTTTTGCTGAGTTCTCTAGTTCTTGATGTATAGTTTTTAACGCAGTGAAATAATCACCGTAGACCCCTAAGACCTTTTAGAGATATGAATGGGACCGACAGGAGAATCGATTAAGCCATGTCCGTCCGTATGTAAACAACTTTTAGGAGTTAAATTTTAAGGGACAGAGCTGAAATTTTTTTGGGTTGGCTGGAAGTCCATTAGACCAGATCAAGTTTTAAAATTAGCCAAATCCGCCCACAGACACGCCCACTGTGGGCGTTAGTATGTGCGACCATCTCTAATTTAGAAAAATACTTTTTCTAAATGTTAGCTATGTTAGAATAGTTCTAGCGCATTCATTTTTGGTATGTAACATTGCCTTGTAATTGTCTTTGAAGTGGCCAAAAAATGTTGGCCTTTTCAATGACCACACCCACTTTTTTAAGGGATTTTAGTTTAAAATGGCTGTTTTTTAATAAAAGTGGGAAAGTGCAACAGTGCGTATGCAAAAGTTTCTGTCCATCTACGACGGGATGCAAAATACCCAACCATACCAAAAAAAAATGCCACGCCTCCAAAAAGTGGGCGGGATACAAAAATATAACTGTTGAATGCTTTATACTAGTTGGTTGCATACATTTCGATCTAAAACTTCGCCTTTTAAACTTAAAAAAAAAACACTTTTTTTTAACGCCACGCCCACAAAAGTGAGCGGAGGCACATAGAACTTATACATGAAAATTAGAAAATGCTAATATCTAAAACTTTTGTCATAGAATTTTTAGTCAAATTTCATATATATTTATTAAAAAACAGCCATTTTAAACTAAAATCCCTTAAAAAAGTGGGCGTGGTCAATGAAAAGGCTAAAATTTTTTGGGCACTTCAAAGACAATTATAAGGCAATGTTACATACCTTGTGGGCGTGTCTGTGGGCGGATTCGGCTAATTTTCAAACTTGATCTGGTCCAATGGACTTCCAGCATACCCACATAATTTCAGCTCTGTACCTTAAAATTTAAGGCCTAAAAGTTGTTTACATACGGACGGACGAACATGGCTTAATCGATTCTCCTGTCGGTCCCATTCATATCTCTAAAAGGTTTTAGGGGTCTACGGTGATTATTTCACTGCGTTACAACCTATACATCAAACTTAATATATCCTGAGTCGAGTATAAAAAAATCTGTTATTGAAACGGTTTGATGCCACGCCCCTTTTTTAAGAAAGAAGATTCTTAACTGACAAATTCTTAACACATTTAAAGTTAATAGAAACTGAAATTTAACAACCAAGGTTTTTGACACATTTTGGAGCTTGACAGTGGTCAATTGGGATGGGGTATCCAACGATTCGCCTAGGCGGATTGTAACCCTCTCACTAGTTATTTGATATATTTGCTTTAAATCCAAAAAACTTGCACTATAAAATCTTCAGATATGTACGTAAGCTATCACGTACGTAAGCTAACGCCCGGGGCGTTTTTAAGTAAAAAAACAATTTTATAATATAACTGCATCTGACATAATAGCTCTTAGACTATTACGCTTCACATGGATTTTTGGTCGCGTGCATTTAGTATGCGAACCTTTATATATTTATTTATCGCTCCAGTCAATTCTATTTTTTACCGATTTCTTGCTTTGCGATAGCTATTCCAACACGAGTCACTATTCGTGACTCGTGTTGGAAGAGCGCTGAAACATGATAAAATAGTTAAATTCTTGGCGCTCTTACTCTTTCGTTAAACTACTCATTAGTGTTGGAATTCACAATTTTTGACTTCATGAACATATGCGTTATGCTTATGAGCTCATTTTGAAAAACGCTACCCATTTGATTAGTATCTAAATTACCACTATTTCGCAGTTGTTTCTTAAGTGATTAAAATATAAGGACTTATTATATTTTAAATACTTATATTTATATATATCACCCTCTATATCGCTACTTCCTTTTAAATTCATGTCTATTTTTATTGTCTCGTCAGTCATTTTAAGATAATAGATAATCACTGATTTAGTAGAGATCGATTCTGTTATCACATAGTCTATACGTGTTTTTGTAGAGTTATTACTAACTCTAGTGGGATCGTTCACGATTTGCAGGCACCGATTTTCGATTTCAATTATTTTTTTAAAATCATTTCTTTATAAATCTAAATCATCTAACCAATTAATATTTACATCACCCGCAATTATAAACTGCTTATTTGAATTCACAAGCTCCTCAATCCAACCATTCATTTGATCTCAGAATACCCGCTTCGAAGACGTATGCGCGCGATAAGCCGAGGCTATACAAAAAGGTTGATTATTAATTGTAATTTTTATCTTCAACCAACATATTTTTTTTTCACATATATACACAGACCACCCGTGTGTCTAGAATCACTATCACAACGAATGACTACGTAACCGACAATATCGATTTCGTGCGTTTCAATATCCTCTGTAATATGATTTTCTGACAGGATAACAAAATCAAAATTGTTGCATAAGCAGTTGTTCTCGAACTCGATTAAATTGCCCGTAAGGCCTTCTATATTACAATATATGCCACTATTTCTTTGTAATTGCAAAAACACTAGTTTGTTTTTTTTTTTGCGACTCTAAAAGTTTCTTATACAAAAGTTTTTTATACACATATATTACAATATATGCCACTAATTTTTTGTAATTGCAAAAACACTAGTTTGTTTTTTTGCGACTCTACAAGTCTTTTATACACAGCACAATTTATTGATGTCTCGACTCTTGTGATTGATATCTAAATTCAGCCTATATTTCTCGTTATATTTTACACAGTTTACACATTTCGCTTCCAATGAATTAAATCCTCTTGTGTCATGGTCGCAACTACACTTGGAGCACTTGATACCGTTTTTGCAGTTCTTAGCTATATGTTGACAGCAATTATAACATCTGTTCAAATTAAAGTGTTCAAACACGCGACATTTTTCCCACCCGATATTAATTTTTCGATTTTCCATGATAGTTTTAAATTCGCACATCTCTAGCTCAATTGCTTTGTGCACATCTCTATTTTTGCTTTTAAAAGTTTTTACACATTTTACCGTTCCTTCGAAATTATTTTGTTTTGTAATTGCTATTTCTATTTCCTTGTCACTCATTTTATCACTCATGTCCGTTAGCAACACTTGCGGGTTCCGTTTGGTAAACGTCTTTACATTCTAGTTTTCTCCTAGTTTTTATTTCACTTCATTTTCAATTTTTTTCACTGATTCATCACCAACACAGTTAATTGCAATTGCACTTTTGTTTCTATTAGAAATCCTATCAACTTTGAGTGAGAGAGATGAGGTATCTATTTTTTTTGTTTGACTTATTTAATTTTTGCTGAGTTCTCTAGTTCTTGATGTATATTTTTTAACGCAGTGAAATAATCACCGTAGACCCCTAAGACCTTTTAGAGATATGAATGGGGCCGACAGGAGAATCGATTAAGCCATGTCCGTCCGTATGTAAACAACTTTTAGGAGTTAAATTTTAAGGGACAGAGCTGAAATTTTGTGGGTTGGCTGGAAGTCCATTGGACCAGATCAAGTTTTAAAATTAGCCGAATCCGCCCACAGACACGCCCACTGTCGGCGTTAGTATGTGCGACCATCTCTAATTTAGAAAAATACTTTTTCTAAATGTTAGCTATGTTAGAATAGTTCTAGCGCATTCATTTTTGGTATGTAACATTGCCTTGTAATTGTCTTTGAAGTGGCCAAAAAATGTTGGCCTTTTCAATGACCACACCCACTTTTTTAAGGGATTTTAGTTTAAAATGGCTGTTTTTCAATAAAAGTGGGAAAGTGCAACAGTGCGTATGCAAAAGTTTCTGTCCATCTACGACGGGATGCAAAATACCCAACCATACCAAAAAAAATGCTACGCCTCCAAAAAGTGGGCGGGATACAAAAATATAACTGTTGAATGCTTTATACTAGTTGGTTGCATACATTTCGATCTAAAACTTCGCCTTTTTAACTTAAAAAAAAAACACTTTTTTTTTAACGCCACGCCCACAAAAGTGAGCGGAGGCACATAGAACTTAGAAAATGCTAATATCTAAAACTTTTGTCATAGAATTTTTAGTAAAATTTCATATATATTTATTGAAAAACAGCCATTTTAAACTAAAATCCCTTAAAAAAGTGGGCGTGGTCAATAAAAAGGCTAAAATTTTTTGGGCACTTCAAAGACAATTATAAGGCAATGTTACATACCTTGTGGGCGTGTCTGTGGGCGGATTCGGCTAATTTTCAAACTTGATCTGGTCCAATGGACTTCCAGCATACCCACATAATTTCAGCTCTGTACCTTAAAATTTAAGGCCTAAAAGTTGTTTACATACGGACGGACCAACATGGCTTAATCGATTCTCCTGTCGGTCCCATTCATATCTCTAAAAGGTTTTAGGGGTCTACGGTGATTATTTCACTGCGTTACAACCTATACATCAAACTTAATACATCCTGAGTCGAGTATAAAAAAATCTGTTATTGAAACGGTTTGATGCCACGCCCCTTTTTTAAGAAAGAAGATTCTTAACTGACAAATTCTTAACACAATTAAAGTTAATAGAAACTGAAATTTAACAACCAAGGTTTTTGACACATTTTGGAGCTTGACAGTGGTCAATTGGGATGGGGTATCCAACGATTCGCCTAGGCGGATTGTAACCCTCTCACTAGTTATTTGATATATTTGCTTTAAATCCAAAAAACTTGCACTATAAAATCTTCAGATATGTACGTAAGCTATCACGTACGTAAGCTAACGCCCGGGGCGTTTTTAAGTAAAAAAACAATTTTATAATATAACTGCATCTGACATAGTATATGTGTTTGGTGATTTCAACCAACCTCTGATTCGGTGGGCACCTGGTGAATCACTTTCTTGAATCCAATCAACACTTTCTCTACAATTGGGGAAAAGATCGTGGATACTTTCCACTCGCTTGGCCTGCTTCAAGTTAATCATGTAAGAAACCATCTTAACCGAACACTAGATCTCATCTTTACCAACAACAGCGATGAAAGCTCCGTATCACATTGTGACACACCACTCGTTCCTAGAGATATGCATCACCCATCATTAAATCTTTTTTGTTTTCTTGATTCAAATTCTATTCACAGTTTTAGCTCTTTTAACTTTGATTTTAAAAACGCTGCAGACAGCATAATATGTGAAGAGCTAAACAATTTTGACTGGAGGCCGTATCTATCTTTAAAGATCAATGATTTGTGTAATGTTTTTTTATCGTGTCATTAGCAGCGTTGTTTTTTCACCCATCATTAAATCTTTTTTGTTTTCTTGATTCAAATTCTATTCACAGTTTAAGCTCTTTTAACTTTGATTTTAAAAACGCTGCAGACAGCATAATATGTGAAGAGCTAAACAATTTTGACTGGAGACCGTATCTATCTTTAAAGATCAATGATTTGTGTAATGTTTTTTATCGTGTCATTAGCAGCGTTGTTTTTTCAAATGTGCCTGTAGTCTGTGCTAAAGTAAGTGCTGGACAGTCCTGTCCTTGGGATAATGACCTTACGCGTCATCTTAAGATTCTAAAAAACAGAGCCTACAGAAAATGGCGTTGTAGCTTCGCTAATGAGGACTATTTAGTGTTTAGAAGGCTAAAATCAGAGTTCAAATCTTTACTCCTTGTTGCTTATCAGATTTACATAAGTTATATACAATACGGCCTTAAATGCAGACCTGAAAAGTTCTGGAATTTCATTAATTCAATGAAAAAATCTGATGGTTACCCAGCTTCGCTGTCTTATAATGGGCAACAAACCGGTTCTTCCACTGCCATTTGTAACTTTTTTAGCTCATTTTTTCAATCGGTCTACTCAAGAAATGACTCACCCATCGATGAGGAATTTTTTAGTTATCTAGGCGAAACATCTATAACCCTTATCAATAATATTGAAATCCCCGAAAATGATGTTCTGCAAGCTTTGAATAGTTTGGAATCCAACTTCAGTCCAGGCCCTGATGGATTACCTTCCGTTCTCCTTAAATTATGAGCAGTACCTCTGCTTAAAATCATATGCCACCTATTTAACCTCTCCTAAAAATCCAGCACTTTCCCATCCGTCTGGAAAAATTCTTTCATAATCCCTATTTTCAAATCTGGTAGGAAGAATAAAGTTGAGAATTAAAGGGGGATCTGTAAGCAGTCTTGTCTCGCTAAGTTATTTGATTTGCCCGTTACGGGAAGCCTCTACTTTCACTGTAAATCCTTAATTTGTACCAATCAACATGGTTTTGTAAAAAAAAAACGATCGACCGTCACCAATTTACTTCTATTCTCTAATTTTGTTGTGTCTGAAATCGGTAAAGGGAATCAAGTTGACGCCATTTATACTGACTTCAGCAAAACATTTGATCGAGTTGATCACAAACTGCTGCTATTTAAACATAAAAGATATGGTTTTCCCGAAATTTTCTTACGGTGACTATCTTCTTTTTTAAGTGAATGTTTTCAGTTTGTGAAATTTCGTGGCAAAACTTCAAACAAAATCTGTGTTTCCTCCGGGGTCCCCCAAGGTAGACACATCGGCCCTCTTTTGTTTATCTTGTTTGTTAATGACGTTGTAAAGTTTCTTCCTGAATTCCAACTGTTAATGTTTGCCGATGACTTCAAATTGTTCATGTCAGGTAAAAACGCTCATCAAACGCTTTCATCTCCTCGATATGTATCTGCAAAACTTTCATTTATGGTGTGATAAAAATTATTTGACTCTTAATGTGAGTAAATGTTCTGTTATAACGTTCTCGCGGTGTAAAAATCCCTTAATGTTTACGTACTCCTTCGGTGATAATAACATCCCCCGAGTCTAAACTATCAAGCATCTCGGAGTTATTTTAAGCAACCACCTATCCTTCAATGATCATGTTGCCTTTATTTCAAATAAGGCTAACAGGGCCTGGGGTATGATCACACGTTATGCTAGTCAGTTCACTGATCCTTATGTTTTAAAAACTTTATATGTAAGTTTTGTAAGATCTATAATAGAATACGCATCGGTAGTTTGGAGTCCTTACTACATGATGCACATCTCTAGAATTGAAGCTATTCAAAAAAGATTTCTGAGGTTCGCCCTCAGAAGGCTTCCATGGTCTGACTTTAATAATCTTCCCCCCTACCTATCAAGGTTAAAACTGATTAGCCTTGAGTCCCTTGAATTGATAAGGAGGGTCGCTAGAATCTTATTTCTCCACAGGATTCTCACAAGTGAGATTGATTCTCCCGATATTTTACGTATTCTAAACATTAACATCCCATCCGCCAACCTACGACACATTAGATTTTTCAATATTGCACACTCGCGCACAAACTACGGCCGCTCTTCGTCAGTGAACGGTCTTATGATTGCATATAGCGAAAATGTTCATTTAATTGATTTTAACCTGCCTGCAAGTTCCATAAAAAGAAATCTATTGGACGGTATCTCCTGTCAATTTGTTTGGCTCTACCTTCCTTTAACTATGTTTTTATATTTTTATTTTTTTTTTGATTCTACGATTGTATATACTTCATGTCTAAGAAAGAAACTATTTCTTTGGTGGCTAAATAAATAAATAATATATGACTGCGCTTGTGATTGCGATGCATAGAGTCAGTGGTGTCAATGTGGCGTGTATCGACTCTTGCGTGAATCGACTCCTGTGTGTATCGACCTTTTCTGTGTATCAAAATCCTTTGGTATCGAATCGCCTCAGTGAGTTGATACGACTCATTGAGGTGATTCGAATCTTTTGAACTGAGGCGCATCCGTCGACTCAGCAGATGGACTGGCACATTTAAATCGACTCACTCAGGTGTTTCTCATCTCTAGTGGAAATATCTTATAATAAATTGTTTGTAATTAGGGGTGGTTGGACCACGCCCCTTTTCTAAGTTTGCATTACTTATAAAATGTCAAAAAATAACTATGCCATCAGAATTTTACAATGTGAGATAGGATGGTGTATTCAACGGTCCGTTTTACGGAATGTAACTTCTGCGTACACTGTAGCACTTACTCACTGGTTTTGATTGTTTTGATTCCTTTCAACGTTATACTTAAGGTCTGTAAAGTCTTCTTGTTTTCCTTTCATGAAAAGATTTATTAAATCAAATCGCGGTTTTAAATTCCTGTTAAACATCAACTGTGCCGGCGAGAAGCCTGTGGTGCAGTGAATCGAGTTCCTATAGTCCATTAAAAATGAACGCAAGCATTTAGTCAAATTGTTGTTTTGGCTATTGGAACTTAAAGCTTTTTTAAGACTGGCCTTTACTGTCTTAACACTGTTTCAGCTTGACCGTTTGTTGCTGGGTGACCTACTGGAGATGTTAAATGCACTATTCCATTGTTGCGCAAGAATTGCTCGAATTCTCATGAAATGAATGACGTTCCATTATCGGTAACGATTGTTTTTGGTAACCCAAACCGAGAAAAAACCGATCTAACCTGGTCAATTGTTCTCTCACTTGTAATGCTTTGGTTCATGGGAATGCATTCCACCCACTTACTGTGAACGTCAGCCGAGATTAAAAAAAAACGCCCATTAATTGGTCCAAAAAAATCTAAGTGAAGTCGGTCCCAAGGTTTCTCAGGCCAGCTCCAATTTATTTACACTTTCTTAACGGCAAACATACTTCGGACGCGTTTGACACCTCCTCCGAGTGTTTATCTAGCGAAGGCCACCACAAATAAGGGCTGGTCATTCCCTAAATTTTCACAATACCTAAGTGAATCTTATGTAATTCCCTTATGACGATTGGCCTTAAATTTCAGGAATGATTATCCTGTAGCCCCAAAAGACGGTATCCGGTTCAATTAAGAGTTAATTTCTTCTGACAAAATATGGAGCTAACGTGTGATCGTTTAACTTGTTTGGCCAACCCTTTTCGATAAACTGACGTACCTTAAGTAGTGTTGCATCTTTAATTATTTCCGCCTGAACCTCCTCAAAAGTTAGTACCGCGCTTAGTTTTTCAATGACGTAATTAACATAAATGTTATCTGCCCAGAAACCATGGCCTTTAAAATATTCAGGAGATAGATTATCGACCGCGCGACAAAAATAATCAGCTATGTTGGCCTTTGAACGTGTGTGCTGAACATTATAAGAATAGCCTGACAAGAACAACGCGTATCTTTGCAACCTGTTTGCAGAAAGTGAAGGGATGCCCTTGTTGTCGCCAAAAATAGCTACCAAGGGTTTATTGTCAGTCACCAGTGTAAATCTGTTCCCAAAGAGATATTGATGAAATTAGTTTACACCAAGAACAATTGCCAATGCTTGTCTTTCTATCTGAGAGTATTTCACCTCAAGAGTTAATTTCTTCTGACAAAATATGGAGCTAACGTGTGATCGTTTAACTTGTTTGGCCAACCCTTTTCGATAAACTGACGTACCTTAAGTAGTGTTGCATCTTTAATTATTTCCGCCTGAACCTCTTCAAAAGTTAGTACCGCGCTTAGTTTTTCATTGACGTAATTAACATAAATGTTATCTGCCCAGAAACCATGGCCTTTAAAATATTCAGGAGATAGATTTTCGACCGCGCGAGAAAAATAATCAGCTATGTTGGCCTACACCAAGAACAATTGCCAATGCTTGTCTTTCTTGTCAACCTTTTTAAAGCGAAAGAAATAGGTTTTTCAACTCCTTTTTCTTCAACCTGAACAAGGACCGCGCCTAAACCTAATGGACTTGCATCTACTACCAATTTTAAGTGTGTACTAGGGTTGAAATGTACCAAACAAGTTTTCACTGAGAGAATTCATTTTATGGCATCAAAAGCCTATTGCTGCTTTGGCCCCCATTCGAATTTATTAGGCAAAATGCCGTACAAGGCTGCGGCCACTGTTGCCATACTTGGAATAAATTGTCTATAGAAGTTTACTACTCCCAGTAACTCTATTAAATTTTTCGCCGGAGATAATTTTATTATGGCTTCTACCTTTTTGCTGTCCTTGTGCAGCCCATTTTTGCCTATTGTGTGTCCGAGATAGTTAACCGAGGTTTAAGTAATCTCAAATTTCTCTTTAGAGACTTTAAGCCCAGCGTCTTTCAATTTCAAAAGCACAATTTCTTATCTATCTAGGTTTTGTATTCTAGTTTTTGCAGAAATAAGAATGTCATCAACAAATACTTTTACCCCAGGAATTCCTTAGAGCAGGGTACAATAGTTTTTTTGGAAAATTTCTGGTGCAGATGAAATACCGTACACTAGTCTTTTGTATCGCAACAGACCGAGAGTAGTAGAAATTGTAGTCATGTTGCTTGAATTTTCATCTAACAGAAGTTGTTGGTATGCCATCGATAGATCGATTTTGGAAAATTCTGTGGCACCATGAACGTCAGATAGCAATTCCTCCACTTTAGGGAAAGGATGTTGATCCACTAATAATTCTGGGTTCAATGTAATTTTATAATCACCACAAATCCTTACTGAACTATCTTTTTTAAGTATGGGAACGATGGGGGTGCCCCGATCACTAAATGAAACTGGTTAAATCTATTAACCTTAATAGTTCCTATTCTACCCTGTCTTTTAAGGAAAAGGCAACTTCCGGGGTCGAAAAAATTTTGGTTTTGCGCTGTCTCTTATTCTTGAAGATACTACATGCTTGTTAAAGCAACCCAATCCCCCATCAAAAAGCTCCGAAAATTTGTTTAACAAATGTGTGAGTTCATCGTTTCTGGATTTTACAAAATTAACTTCCCTTATTCCTACTTTAAATGCATGCATCCAATTCCTACCAAGTAAAAGGGGTCCTCCGTTTTCAATTATAAAAATTTCAATGGGCTTGGTCACATCATTAAAAGGAATGTCAAACTTACGAACACCGATTGGATTCAGTGCGCTTTCATTGTAACTTTTAAGTTCAAAATCCGGTTTATTTAGCTTTAAGTTAACAAAATGCTCGTCAAAAAATGCTTTAGACATTGCGGAAATCGATGCACCACTGTCGATTTCCATCAAAAGGGGAATTCCACTCAAATTGACCTTAGCAGTGATCGGCTTTAAGTTCGAATTAGTTTTGAGATAGAAAATTGGTAGTTCATTTTCTTCGCTACTATTAACATGTTCTACATTATTGCTTATATTCGGTAAAGCATTTCCCTTACATATAAAATTGTAACTCCTACCTCGATTTGAATTACACATTTGTTTAAGATGTCCCTTCGTATTACATGCTCTACAAATATAGTTTTTAAACCTACACTGCTCCGTTGAGTGATTTTATACCCACACCCTTTACATTGTCTGCCGTAACTTGCATATGACGTGCTGCTCCTTGAGCTATTTGCTGATTGCTACCGCTTCTCACCGTTGTCCGACATGTGTCCGCCGCCGCCGCCGCTTTGATGAACTCTATATACTCCAGCAGAACTCTCAACTTCGTTTTCCGTTTCATACTACTTTCTCACACATTCTACAGTCTGAGCTATTTGAAGCGACTTCTCAAGTGTTAACGCCTGGTCCGTTGGACTCTTAATATGGGCTACCATTGCACGGCTTCTTCACGTCGATATTTTTATCTTTACTTCTACTTTCTTGCTCTGACGCTGAGTCTGGCTCTTACACTTTACTTTCGCTTTTTAACTGGGCTTGGGTTTTTCTGACATTAATTTCTAAAATTTCTCGTCGCCAATTGTGATGTACTGCGTTATCAAGGAAACAACAAGTTCGATAATATTCTTATTTTATTTATCCATTTATATTAAGTTTGTTGGAAAGCAAATAAGTCAGAGAGTGGCTGGATGAAGACTGGCGAAAGCCGCCCGTGTGATCTGAATTCTGGTCTCCGCTTAATGTACATATGTATGTGGGTGTTAAGGTTCTCTGGTGTATATACTTTTGTACTCTCCAACCAATACATCACAAAAATCATTTTGCATTTCGCACTTTATTCAAATATTTCACACTCCGATTGAACAACTAGAGTTCATCTATCGAAGGATGGTATATATTTGATATAAATTATAATTTTTCTTGTAGTTCTTTGTTGTAGTCTTGGGGCACTGACTTAAAGACGTCTTTACTCTTTCACTGGGAGCTTTGCTGACGAATTGCAATGGCCCAGCCAAAACCTAACCGAAAATCGTTTTTTGTGCAATAGGATACCCGAGAAAACTATAACACCCTGCCCCTGTAAAATTTCCCATGCCTTATCTGCACCTAGCAGTATGTCGACGTGATTAGATTGGTAAAAGGTACGATCAACTAACTCCAGACCACACAAGTGTTTCCCACATCGATGCAAAATAAAGTCGTTGGCAAATTAGTTGTCACTTCGGATAGAATATACGTATCAAGTGAGATACTATATGAATCGCAACGTGAGAATGTAACTAAAGATAGGACACCTCTGGATGTACCAGCGCGGGTAGACCCAATGCCGCTTATTGGTATACGACCGTTTCTTCGACTTAGTCCAAGTCTTTTAGCGCACGACTCAGAAACAAAAGATAACTGGGAGCCCGACTCAATCAGAATGCGCACCTGCTGGTATTTGCCGTAAACATCTAGAACCTTTCCTAACGCTGTAGGAATGTTTGGGTTACAGGGTCCGAAACGTTTGTGGAGTGGTTGTTGAGTACTGCTGGCGATGACGTCGAAGCAGGAGCTGACGAACAACATGGTGTTTCAAGAACGTTGGTAGGTTGAGCAGGAGAAGTCAAATTGGGGCTAGCTTGTCCGCTGAACATGTGGTAAGTAGTAATATTTCGAGGAACAAAGTCTGTAGTTTGAGCAGGACAAGGCAAGGAGTTATTTTTTTTTGTGGATTAACCAACTGACTGGTAGCAGCATTCACTGAATCGTCATGAACCAAACTATGGTGACGCGTATTGCACTGTCTGCATCGAAACTTCGCAGGCAGTTAATAGGAGGAAAAAGCCGGGCCTTAGCAAAACGAAATTTCAGTTAAAGCACAGGTAGACTCAAAATTATGACATTTAACATAAGAGAAAATCAGTTCTTCATTTCTTTGTTTTTGTTTTTTATTATTCTGCAGGATTTATTTTTCTTGTCTTTATGGACTGTTTATGCATACCTATGTTAAAAGTATTAAGTTTTCGCTTATTCTTTGTTAAAATAAGTTATGTAAATGATTTTTTTATTTTTTTTATTACACATGTTTGCTTAAGATAAGTTCTTAAAATCCAACCAATGATTCAAATTCTTTTTTCATATCTTGAATTGCAGCGTAAGAATCATACTGGAAAACTATATTTTCTATTTACAGCATTTTGTCTATAGAGTATTTTGCACATACAGCATTTTGGTCTTATAGAATTTCGGTCATACAGCATTTTGCTTGGACAGAATTTTGAAAAGCAGAATGCTGAAATACAGAATTTTGTTCAGTATTATCAAGAAAAAATATACAGACTTTTGTCCACAGGTGTATACAAAATTTTGAAATACCGAATTATCAAAATTTTGAATTTGTCCTTTCTTTATTATAGGATTATCTGCTCCCGCGTCGACTATGAATGTTGTCACATCACTATTTAGTGACGTGCTAAATGTAATGAGTGATGTGAGATTCAAATTAATATTATAGATCTTACTGCTTGTTCTTACGCTACCTACTGAGTTCTTGAGGTGTCTTCGTTTTCCGCGTCTTGTTGTGTCAATCTAATGTTGCTTTTGTTATTATTTGTATGTCTATTGTTCCTTGTTTGATTAAGATAATTTCTGTGGTTTGAATTATTATTGTAATTTCCGCGTCTATGTCCACGACCTTGGCCGCGTCCAAATTCACATCATTCACATTCACGTCCAAATTCACAGCGTCCAAATTCACCACGAAAATAATTATTTCGGTTATTAAAATTTTGAGCGCAGCTTCTACTACGATTATTTCTGAAATGTAAAATTGGATTTGTCTGGCAATAATTTTCAGTACAGCAGTTAACGAATTTGGCCACTGCTTCGTTCATGTTTTTGAATTGGCCGGACTCCATAATAACTTTTACCTTATCTTTGCTGGAGTTCTTGATAATGGGTTTAATGGCAGTTTTGGTGGAATAGGTCTCTGCCAATTGGGGTGCAGGCCCGTCTGAAATGCATGCACTTTGTAACTTTTTTGTAAGCTCTTCAACCTCTTGTGCATAAGTAGTTGCAGGCTTAGAGTTTTGACGGACGTTCATCAACTTTGCAGTAATGACGTCTACAGATTCGCCTTTAACAGTTGTTTTTAGTTTTTGAACTACTTCCGTTATTGTTGTTTCTGAACCAGATATCAGATTTGTAGCAGTTCCTTTTAACTTTGTTTTTATTAGATTGATAGCAACAATATCGTTGCCATCATTTACGCTTATTAGCAATTCTAACGCCGCTAAGAAGCTTCGGAGGTCGGCTGCGTTACCAAAGAAATCCGGGAGGACTTGCAATATTAAGAAATTCCACAGGTGTTTGCGACATTTTGTCCGAACTTGAAATACTTGCTTTGCTTCTAGTAGTTTGTTGGTTCTTATCACTTACATTCTTAGTTTTGGTGTCTGTTTGGATTGATACTTGCTCATGGAGTGAAACGGGTAGTTTGAGGGTAAGTACTCCCTCTAGAATTTGCAGGTACTCCCTGTCTAGATGCCGCTCTTAAAACTTTATCTCTAAACTCACTGTACAATTCATGGGCTCTATCCTTGTGTTTCTTCGTAAGCTTTGAGTAATTTACATTTAGTATGACCCTGATGCTTTGTAATTTACCTATTTATATTTGAAGATGCCTGTCCTAAGTTTCCTGACCTACAGATCTATTGACGTTTATACATTTACTTGACTTATCGAGAACTTCCCTATTTTCTTGAATTTTTTCGAGGATTTTTAGCCATTTGCGCTAGGCATGAAGACCAAGATTAAAGTTGTGCGAGAGACGCAGCTCTCGCCATGTAAGTTTTTTTAGTGATTTCTTATGCCAAAAGTATATTTTAATAAATAAGTTAAGGGCCAAAAGAACTATTATAATTATGAAATTGGCTTCGTAGTTTATGTCTTTTTCATTGATTTCCACCTCATAAACAACGTTGGCGTTTGGTTATGTTTTGATTTCTTCACATGCACTTTGGCCTATTTAAATTCATTATTGATATGAATTGAATATGTTAATATATAAAACACATAAATCATTTTTTTTAATGGACTCTATTGGTACTCTTTTGGATGTAGATGCCAGGATCGCCATGAAGTGTATATATAAGTACACACATTACCGTTACAACCGTTCGGCTTAAAAGTCAGTTCTTTGCTCATTATTCATTGAACAATTATTCATTCATTCATTATTGTTTATTGTTCAAGATTTAAATCTTATGCGACCATGTCGCTACCCTATCTATCTAATGCGGTAACCAGGAATTTGCTTGGTCAATGGAAGGTTAGCCAAGCTCAGGTGAGTGGGGTTTCAAGTGACGAGCAGCTAGACTGTTCGTGTGCATTTTTTTTTATGCTACACTACGCCATATACAGGGTGTTTCCAAATTCGATGCAAATATTTTGACACAAGATTCTTGGGTATATTTGAAGAATAAAATTGTTCTACAGTATGGGCCTATCTCAAATTTTGATACCACTTATTGGGAATTTAAGAAAACACCTACTTTGAGGTACCTTGACCCATACTAACACAAATATCTCCGCTAACACTTACAACAGGTACTTCATTTAGGACTTAAATTTTAGAAGAAATAGTACTCCTTTTAACTGCATTAAAATAAAATTAATGACTTTTTTAACTTTCGAGATATTTGCTTTTAAGTCGGATCCTTTTTCCCTGCCCATGACATTTTTTTGACTTTCAAGACACATTTCTGCGAAAAATGCGTAATAAACATATCGGTAATTTTTTTTTTCTAGTGCACCTAACAATACTTAATAAAAATTGCTAAGACAAGTTACCCGAAAAACCCACAGATTTTATGATACTTGGGAAATTCCATAGCAGGTAAAATTATGAAAAACTCGATTCATAGTGTTCAATTCCTATTATTCTGAATAAAAATGTTTGTGTTTGGTTTATGTTTTTTTTTATTTCATTAAGTTAACTTTACAATCAAATAAGGTGTTCAAAGTGTCCTCCTCCATTTTGTATGCATGCTAGAGCCCGTTTTTGGATTGCGCTGTCAACGTTTATTGAGGATAACTCCTGCCTCACTTGTGACGAGGCTTGGAGAATACGATCTTCTAAATCATTTAGAGTTGATATTTCTGTAGAATTAACAAGTTCTTTCATTCTCCCCCATACAAAAAAAATCCATAATTGTAAGGTCTGGAGATCTTGCAGGCCTGTGAACTGGTCCATTTCTTCCTATTCAACGACCAGCGTACTTTTCATCCAGCCAATTCTTAACCTCGCGACCAAAGTGGGCTGGGGCTCCATCCTGTTGAAAATATGACGAAGCTCGTTGAGTTACCGGAACATCCTCCAGTAGATCTGTTAAATCATTGCGCAAAAATTCCAGATAGTTTGCAGAATTCAGTGTGGGAGGCAGTTTGAAGGGACCGATTAAGTTGTTTCCAATAACACCTGCCCACAAATTGACGCTAAATCTGTGTTGAAATGATGACTCTCTCCTTGTGTGTGGGTTTTCCGCAGCCCATGTGTGTAGATTGTGAAAATTTGTAATCCCATCTCTAGTAAATTGAGATTCGTCCGTCCATAGGATTCTGCTTATAAAACCGTTGTCATCCAAGTTCCGCTCTAACAACCAGTTGCAAAAATCAAGTCTCGGCTCCAAATCACTCGGAAGCAGTTCCTGCACAGGTGTATGGTGGTATGGATACAAGTTTTCCGTATGCAGGAGACGAACAATTTTATGTGTTGAAACATTAAATCGCAAGGATAAGCGCCTGATGCTGATTGATGGATCATTTGCAACCGCTTCCAGTATTCTTTCATCAACTGCAATTCTTCCTGGTGAAGCTCCTGCGCTAGGTCGTCTTGTTGAAACAGATCCCGTTTCCCGAAGTCTTCGAAACGAATTTGTAAATACGCGGGGATTAGGTACTCTTCGGTTAGGATAAAGCTGATGGTATCTTTGTTGTGCTCTAATAGAACTTCCGTTGCACATCCCATAAACGTAGATAATATCGGCGTATTCTTCGTTTGTAAAAGATGCCATTTCAAGTAGGGTTTCTTAACAACTGTTGTGTCACCTCGGCTTCAAAAATGACTTTGATGGATTAAATTTTGTTTTCTAACCTTTTATACAATTTACATTAGGTAAATTTTCCAACTAGGCGACCAACCTCAAACTTAGTCCTTTTTGGGATTTAACAGAAAAATGATAGGGAAATTACCTTTTTATCAGGTAGTCTAATAAAAATGCATGCTCTAAAACCTACGCAAATTATTAATACATAGTCAAAAAATCGTTCTTGTTGTCAATTGCGGTTAAAAAAGTAGGTAACAAATCATATTTCCACCTTATACCTGTCGCGGCTTCGTGAAAAGAGTTTTTCATAATTTTACCTGCTATGGAATTTCCCAAGTATCATAAAATCTGTGGGTTTTTCGGGTAACTTGTCTTAGCAATTTTTATTAAGTATTGTTAGGTGCACTAGAAAAAAAAACTACCGATATGTTTATTACGCATTTTTCGCAGAAATGTGTCTTGAAAGTCAAAAAAATGTCATGGGCAGGGAAAGAGGATCCGACTTAAAAGCAAATATCTCGAAAGTTAAAAAAGTCATCAATTTTATTTTAATGCAGTTAAAAGGAGTACTATTTCTTCTAAAATTTAAGTCCTAAATGAAGTACCTGTTGTAAGTGTTAGCGGAGATATTTGTGTTAGTATGGGTCAAGGTACCTCAAAGTAGGTGTTTTCTTAAATTCCCAATAAGTGGTATCAAAATTTGAGATAGGCCCATACTGTAGAACAATTTTTTTCTTCAAATATACCCAAGAATCTTGTGTCAAAATATTTGCATCGAATTTGGAAACACCCTGTAGAAGCATTGGTCTAATCACAGCAAAATAAGGCCAAGGTACTTCGCCTTATTTGAAAACGATAGGCTGGTGCCATTTAAGGTGGGAGGGACAATGCGGGGGATTTTGTATTTCCTAGTGAAGAGGACAATTTCGGTCCTTTGTGCATTAACACTAAGACCAGTCTCATCGTCCATTTGTGGAGGAGAGTAAGGGCATGTTGCATTAAGTCTCTCAGTTTTTGGGGATATTTCCCCGAGAAGAAAATGGCTACATCATCCGCGTAGGCAATCGTTTTGCAGCCCGCTCTTTCTAGTATAAGTATCAGCTTATTCACCGCTACTATCCAAAGAAGAGGGGATAGTGCTCGTCCTTGAGGTGTACCTCTTCTGGTCGAGCTTTTCAAGGAAGCGTGATCTAAAGTGGCATTGATTACTCTACTGGTAAGTAGTTGTTTTATAAATGCTACTAGTCCCACCTCTATGTTTCACTCTTCCAGTGCTTGTGTGATTGCGCGCGGATGGTTGTAGTTGAAAGCGCCTGCTATGTCCAGAAAAGCAACCATCGTATTCGTTTCTACAGAAAATATTAAGCGAAATTTTTTCAATTTGGTATAAAAACATTGGGTAAACTGCATTTGAAAAGTAACTCTTAAAATAGATGCCCCGCGCACTGGAGAAGGTTTACCAAAAAAAATTTCTTTTTTGTGTTTTACATTCATTAGGAGATGCTAAACGTCAAATTTCAGCTTTTTAGAACGTCTTACATTTTTGAAATCTGTGGAGGTAGTTGCACATTTAGACGATTGTGGGCGTGCCTGTAAGCGGATTTAAAAAAAATTTACACTTGTACCGCTTCGCATGACGTTGACCGTACGTACGAAATTTCAGCACACTAGCGCAAAATTTAAGGCCGGACGGACATGGCTTATTCGATTCAGAATTTGGTCTCGATCATATGCCCTTAAGGTCTTGGGGTTCTACCATTATTATTTCAAGGGGAGGTCTACCCCAATTTAATGGTAGACCCCCATTAAATATTTTTATTTTAGAGTGGGTTTACCATTATTATTACAAACTATGTGACAAACTTAATATACCTCCTATCCTTTGGGATGGGGTGTAAAAATCACACACATCAAGAATTATTTGTAGTTTTCGGGAAGTTTACAGAAATTTTCGAATATTAGCACATTTTGAGATTCAGTTTGAAAACTTCAAAAACATTTCAAAAATTATTTTTCAAAATATTCTGGAATCTTAACGGTGGTACCAATTAAAATGCGATTTGGTTTGTATATAAACTGTATGAAGTGAATTCTTAAACCTTTAAAATCTTTCAAAAATAGGGTTTCGAATCTAAAATTTTCTAAAACGGTTTGAAAAACAAATTTGACCAGTGAGTAAGTGCAATGGTGCGTATGTAATAGCATCGGTCCATCTGTAACGGACCGCGGTACACCCTATTGCTATTTTCCTTTCCCTTCCTATTCTCCTTTCCATTCCTATCACCTCTCCATTAGTTTATTTTCTTGTTTTCCATCCCCGTCTCGTTACCATTCACGCATCATTTTAAACAGAAAAAAACATGAATTCAAAAAATGAAAAAAATAGTTTTAAAGAAAAAGTCTAGCAAGAAGCGTAAGGCGAATTCCTCTCCCGAAGTTGTACAAAAAGAAGATAAGCCCTCTGGCTCAAACAAAGCTAAACCAGAAGCTAAAATTCGTCCATCTCCCGCAATAGCCATCGTCGGGATAGCAGACATCGGAAGATAGCGCAACCTTCTTGTAAACACGGTGAGAACAGAAAACTTTATGCTAACTTCGCACCGAAATAACGTGTGGAAACATCGAAATAAGTAAATGTTGACAAGCCGATTCCTATCGCCCGCTGTCTCTTAGACTGAACGCAGAAAGAATCGAGTGGTAAACTTATCAAAATAAGTACGAAAAACCACTTCTAGTCATTTTTGGGGCTCCACCCATCATGCAGAAAAGAAGACGTTGTAAAAGACGTAAAAACTAAAGGCCTTAAAATTATTGATGCCGTCAATATCAATAAATAGGAAAAACAACGCACGGAAGGAGAAAGAGACATTGTGATCAGATGCGGCCTTCCAATTTTTATGCTCTCCTTTGAAAGAACTGAGAGCATAAACGATATTTATTAAATAAAAACAAAAACTTCACACATACGGACAGACGGACGGACGGACGGATATGGCTTAATCGGCTCATCTGTCGGTCTCGATCATATCTCTAAAAGGTCTAAGGGGTCTACGGTGATTATTTCATTGTGTTACAAACTATGCATTAAAATTAATATACCCTCGGTCGGGTATAATGATACTTAACATCCGGGTTAAAATTGAACCCATACGAAAGAGCAATAGACTGATACCACAGTGTAAGCGATGCCAAGAAGCGATGCCGGACAACACCTCTCAACAGAGAGCAAAGTTGATATGAAGCCTCCAGCAGTTTGCGCCAATTGCAACGGAAACCACCCACCACTCACATCGAGGATGCGAAGAAGCCTAAGAGCTGCAAAAGGGCTAAAACATACATTTACACACTGTTATCTTTAAAATATTCAAAAGCATGAAATTTATTTTCCGTATTTTTTTTTTGTTTATACCCCATTCCATAGGATAGGAGGTATATTAAGTTTGTCACATAGTTTGTAACACGGTGAAATAATAATGGTAGACCCCCAGGACTTAAGGGCATATGATCGAGACCGAAATCTGAATCGAATGAGCCATCCGTCCGTCCGTCCGTCCGTCTGTATGTCACATGTTTTTAGGCCTTAAATTTTAAACTAGGGTGCTGAAACTTCGTACGTCAGGTGCACCGTAGACCCCTTAGACCTTTTAGAGATATGATCGAGACCGACAGATGAGCCGATTAAGCCATATCCGTCCGTCCATCCGTCTGTCCGTCTGTCCGTATGTGTGAAGTTTTTAGTTTTTGTTTTTATTTAATAAATATCGTTTATGCTCTCAGTTCTTTCAAAGGAGAGCATAAAAATTGGAAGGCCGCATCTGATCACAGTGTCTCTTTCTCCTTCCGTGCGTTGTTTTTCCTATTAATTGATATTGACGGCATCAATAATTTTAAGGCCTTTAGTTTTTACGTCTTTTACAACGTCTTCTTTTCTGCATGATGGGTGGAGCCCCTAACAATGACGAGCAGTGGTTTTTCGTACTTATTTTGATAAGTTTACCACTCGATTCTTCATGCGTTCAGTCTAAGAGACAGCGGGCGATAGGAATCGGCATTGGTCCGTCCGTCCGTCCGTCCGTCTGTATGTCACATGTTTTTAGGCCTTAAATTTTAAACTAGGGTGCTGAAACTTCGTACGTCAGGTGCACATCATGCGAAGCAGTACCAGTGTAAAACTTTGTGAAGTCCGCCCAAAGACACGCCCACAATCGGTCTAAATGTGCAACTACCTCCAGCGTTTTCAAAACTGTAAGACGTTCTAAAAGGCTGAAATTCGACATTTAAAATCTTCTCTTGAATGTAAAACACAAAAAAGACAAATTTAATTGTTAAACCTCCTTTAGTGGGCGTGGCATCTGTTTTAAGGGTAAATTTTCATATGCAGTTTACTCAATATTTTTGCTCGAAATTGAAAAAAATTTGCTTTATAAATATTTTATTTAGAAAACGCTTAGTTCCACATTTTGTTAATACAAGACTTTGGGCCATGACATTTGGAGGCAGAATTGAAGAAGAACCTAAAATTTTCCAGAAAAACTTAATTTCGCTGGCCTTGAGTCTAATTTAGGAAAGCATGAAGCAAAAAAAGTAGCAGGTTAGGTAAACAAGACTTCAGTCCAGATTTCGTTCATATGAAGTTTTTAGCCACGCAAGGGGTCGATTTTTCAAAAATATTGAATTTGAACCAAAAAATTGCATTTTTACGTACATTTAAGTGTAACTTGGAAATATCTGTGGAAATCTCTTATAATTAATAGTTTGTTATTAGGGGCGGTTGGACCATGCCCCTTTTCGAAGTTTGCGTTACTTATAAAATGTCAAAAAATAAGTATGCCATCAGCAGTTTACAATGTATTTTACAATTTTAAGTGCTCTTTAAAGCAATGTTGAAGTTATGCCGGTAGCAAGCATGCACTTACGAAAATACTTACCTTTATTACTTACACTCCAAAACTGATTAAATTGTTCAAAGATCAATTTTTATATTTCTTTAGCCAGACAAAAACTTAGTCACAGCTACTTAAAACATTATGCTTTAAATAAAATAATTGTACTGATCTAAGAAAGAAGCCTCAAAAAAAATAATGGTAATAACCTCTTAAGGCAAAATATTCGAGGTCAGAATCCAAGCCTTGGACGTCCAAAAACTGCTGAAACTCCTAAACCAAAGACTCTGAAGGCGCCAAAGCCGATCAAAAGTGTGAGAGGGGCAAAGGAGGCGACGACAAAAGGCGTAAAAGCTCCACAAACGAGCGGCGCCAATTCAAGTGCAGTGAATAAACCGCCACTGATCGCACCGAAATCATACACACAGGTTGCGTCAAACCAAAATAAAGGCAAGATCGCCCACAACAGATGCAGTGTCTCAGATCCTCGCTGTAATTCTTGAATTTGAACCAAAAAATTGCATTTTTACGTACATTTAAGTGTAACTTGGAAATATCTGTGGAAATCTCTTATAATTAATAGTTTGCAATTAGGGGCGGTTGGACCATGCCCCTTTTCGAAGTTTGCGTTACTTATAAAATGTCAAAAAATAAGTATGCCATCAGCAGTTTACAATGTATTTTACAATTTTAAGTGCTCTTTAAAGCAATGTTGAAGTTATGCCGGTAGCAAGCATGCACTTACGAAAATACTTACCTTTATTACTTACACTCCAAAACTGATTAAATTGTACAAAGATCAATTTTTATATTCCTTTAGCCAGACAAAAACTTAGTCACAGCTACTTAAAACATTATGCTTTAAATAAAATAATTGTACTGATCTAAGAAAGAAGCCTCAAAAAAAATAATGGTAATAACCTCTTAAGGCAAAATATTCGAGGTCAGAATCCAAGCCTTGGACGTCCAAAAACTGCTGAAACTCCTAAACCAAAGACTCTGAAGGCGCCAAAGCCGATCAAAAGTGTGAGAGGGGCAAAGGAGGCGACGACAAAAGGCGTAAAAGCTCCACAAACGAGCGGCGCCAATTCAAGTGCGGTGAATAAACCGCCACTGATCGCACCGAAATAATACACACAGGTTGCGTCAAACCAAAATAAAGGCAAGATCGCCCACAACAGATGCAGTGTCTCAGATCCTCGCTGTAATCTTGAAAAACTTGAGGATCAGACTAAAATCAACAAACTTATATTTGATAAACTGAGCAAGCTCGAGTTTAAGCCTCGAAAAAATTACAAGAGAACATGAATATGAAACAGTTATTTAAAATACTAACATGGAATGCAAACGGCCTTCTGAATAAAATAGGCGAACCAAAAGTATTTCTACGGAAAAATAATATTGATAATTGCATGATTACAGAAACTCACCCTAAAACCGGGTCTGGACCCAAACTTAAAGCTTACAATGACTATCACGCACATCACCCTTCGCAAAATTCGAGAGGAGGATCCTCCCTCTACATTAAGAACTGCATAAAGCACTTCAAGAACAAAAACGTTGAGCTAGACTCTATGCAGATTAGTTCAGTTTCTGTAAAAATTGACTGCTTAGATTACAACATTGCATCTTGCTATTTCCCGCCGGTATACAGACTGGTAGATTAAGTAGACTTTTATTTCGTTAAAGATTACAATTGTTTTCCTACAAAAATTTTGGATAACAAGTCTACTTAATCTAATCTATAGATGGGGTTGGCAACTCTGGCTATTTGAAATAAACACGGTCCTTAAGTGAGCTCTCAGTTTTGACTTAAATTATTCAATTTTTGCAAAGCAAGATTGTGGAAATCACGAATTTTCTATAATATTAACACCTGGCCAAACTCTGGTGAAAAAAATAAATCAATCCGGTGAGTGCTTATTGTTCTTTAGTATCTAAGTGCGCGTATCAGCGGATAAGCAAAATGAATTTGCAAAGAACACCTACAAAAACCAACAACAATACGCCAGCACCGGTACAAAAAAACGCCTATTGAAAATTTCGCCTGAGCTTTGCACAAACCAAAATGTCGGAAGTATGCCTATTACTGATTTAAAAGATCTCATCACGGGTATTCTAGATGACCGACTGAGAAATTTACCTACAAAAGATGATTTTGAAGCGATTTCTAGAGAAATGCAAGATCTTCAAACGAGCAACAGCACACTACGGAACCAATTTCAAAAAATGGAGGAAAGATGCAATTCGCTGGAGTATCAAGTTGAAGCCCTTGAACGAAAAGCGATTGAAAACAATGTGGTGGTTCATATACCAGTGAAAAATGGCCACAAAACAAATTCATGCAAAAAGGGGATAGGAAGAAAGGGTTACAGGCAAATTATGCTTTTTTGCCCGTATCACCCGCAGCATAAGCTTGTTTGTCCCATTTCTTTTGAAAATGTCCTTGATTGTACACCTTTTAATGTCTGCAAGCAGAATCTAACATCCTTTAATACGGCAATATGGATAACTGAAAAAAGATTTGTTCAGACTTCAGCACAATTACTGTATCCACAAATGTTTTTTATTTTTGTTATTTCTACGGAAAAATAATATTGATATTTGCATGATTACAGAAACTCAAAAACGGGTCTGGACCCAAACTTAAAGCTTACAATGACTATCACGCACATCACCCTTCGCAAAATTCGAGACGAGGATCCTCCCTCTTCATTAAGAACTGCATAAGGCACTTCAAGAGCACAGAAGTTGAGCTAGACTCTATGCATATAAGTTCAGTTTCTGTAAAAATTGACTGCAATGATAACAACATTGCATCTTGTTATTTCCCGCCGGGATATAGACTGGTGGAAGACGATCTTGATCGTATGTATGACCTCATTGGGTCCAATTTTATTATTGGGGGTGATCTTAACGCGAAGCATACTTTTTGTGGTTCAAGATGCAATCCAACAAGAGGCAGGTTACTGTACAAGAACAGTATGAATCATAAGGTGGACTTTTTCCCCCACGGGAAACCCAACAGTTTGGCCAACCGATAGGAATAAAATCCTGACCCTGTCGACTTCTTCATTGCTAAAGGGTACCCCAAATACCTTTCGCGAGTCGAAGAGTGTTATGCTTTTAGTGTTATCCTTTGCTCAGACCACTCGGGAGCAATCTTGAAGATGGGTGGAAGACTGGCGAAAATAGAAAGAGCTCCCAGATAAGCTAGCAAAAACATGAACTGGGACGCCTTCAAAAAGAACTGTAAGGGTGTTGGCTTGAATCTGCCATTGAGAACTCGTTTCAAGTTAGAAACCGCAGTTAACAAATTCATTGAAGCAATTCAGAGGGCTGCTTGGAACAACACTTCGTCCCAAAATAACGCACGTAGCACCGATGGGCATGTACACACAACATTTTCGCTCGAAATCGAAGAATTGATTTGTGAAAAGAGAGGAGCGCGTAGAAGATGGCAAGGCGCGAGGGCTCCCCCAGAGAAAACCCTCTTGAACTACTTCTCTAATAAACTGAAAGAAATGTTGCAAGATTGTAAAAATCGTGAGACCACTGAATACCTTAAAGGCTTGTCGACGGATAGGAGGTCAAACTACTCGCTGTGGAAAGCAGTTTAGTCTATCAAGAAACTTATAATCCACTCGGCACGAATAAAAAAAGCTTACGGCGAATGGATAAGAGAAGACAAAGAGAAAGCGAATTTGTTTGCCTTTCGACGGCCCGCCGTTGGCTGATGTTCAAAACAACAACGCGGAACCTAATAGCTTTAGAATGAAAAAAGTTTCATTAGTTGAACTCCGGCAAACTTAAAAATAATAAGGCACCGGGTTACGACCTGATCACAGGCGAAATATTGAAAGAACTACCGTAAAAGGCACTAGTCAAGCTACTTTATATGATAAACGTCTCTCTTACACATCTATATGTTCCAAGGCAATGAAAAGTTGCTGAAGTCATTATGGTTCCAAAACCAAGGAAATGTGCAAATGATAAAAAATATAATAGGCCCATATTGCTTCTGCCGATAATATCGAAAGTATTCGAGAAACTTCTGCTGAAGCGATTACAACCAATAATTGCAGAAAGACGTTTGATCCCGGATCATCAATTCGGTTTCAGACCTAACTATTCCACAATAGATCAAGTCTGAAGAATAACGTGTGAAATTGAAAAAGCCTTAGAAGGGGAAAAAATGTTCAAGTGCTTTCCTCGACGTAGTACAAGGTATGGCAGAAAGGCTTGAAATATGAGCTACGGCAAAACTTGCCGGAAGACATGTTTAGAATATTGAAAAACTATCTTGAAAGCAGACTCTTTTGTGTTAGGTGTAGCACTGAATACTTGAGTTTCAAGCAAATTCGAGCTGGCGTACCCCAGGGAAGCGTCCTCGGTCCGACCCTGTTCCTGCTCTACACAAGAGACATACCTCTAGATGACGAGACAGTCGTGGCCACGTTTGCGGATGATACGGCCATCCTGGACTTTTATATAGAAACCTATAGTACTATCACTTGAACAAAGAGATCGATGCGCCTCTGTCGGACTGGAGTGATAGGTGCTCAGAGTGATCAAATATCTGAACCAAATTCATTGACATTTGAGTGTGGCTAGAGTGTGTAGAGAGGTTCATCCTCTGCATGTGAGGTTCATGTGGGGTTCATTTCATTGTTTTTTTTTCTTCGGTTTCTCTTACTACTTGGTGGCTAAGGAATCGTAGAAGAAAACACGTCATCGAAATGAATGAATCCCATTTTTATGAATGTCCTTTAATGAAATAAAAACAAATGCAAAACTTTGCGGTTTCCGTTCCACCTCCGTTCTATCGCTTTGAATTTTAGTCCAGTCAATAAGGCATCTGGAAGTTTCCAGATATTTATATATAGTATATATAGATGGGTATACTATAACTCGCGGTTTTTCCTCGCCTTACGGTTTTTTCCTCGCGTACATTTCGCGTTTTAATATTTCGCTTCTAAACAACATGCAAATTATTATTTCTACCCATTTTTCACTTCGCAAGCTCTCAATTAGGTTTGCAATTATTTCGCCAAAATATTATTTTGTATTTATTATTTCGCTATGTCTTATTTGGCTTTATTTCATATATATTTATTGAAATATATTTATATATTTATTGAAAAACAGCCATCTTAAACTAAAATCCATTAAAAAAGTGGACGTGGTCAATGAAAAGGCTAAAAAATTTTGGCCACTTCAAAGACAATTACAAGGCAATGTCACATTCCAAAAATGAATGCGCTAGCACTATTCTAACATAGCTAAAATTTGGAAAAAGTATTTTTTAAAATTAGAGATGGTCGCTCATACGGGGGTGTAGTGGGCGTGTCTGTGGGCGGCTTCGGCTAATTTTCAAACTTGATCTGGTCCAACGGACTTCCAGCCAATTTAATTTTAAATTTAAGGCATTGTCTTATTTCGCATTCCTTTACTTTCCGTTGCTTTCATTTTATCACATGTTAAGAAATTTCGCGAAATTTGTTAACATGTGATAAAATGAAAGCCAAACAAATTCAAAAACAAGTGGGAAAGTGCAACAGTGCGTAGGCAAAAGTTTCAGTCCATCTACGACGGATTGCAAGATACCCGACCATACCAAAAAAAAACTGCCACGCCTCCAAAAAGTGGGCGGGATACAAAAATAAAACAGTTGAATGCTTTCCGCCTTTTTAATTAAAAAAAAAAACATTTTTTTAAAGACACGCCCACAAAAGTGGGCGGAGGCACATAGGACTTATACATGAAAGTTAGAAAATGCTAGTATTAACAACTTTTGGCATATAATTTTTAGTCAAATTTCATATATATTTATTGAAATATATTTATATATTTATTGAAAAACAGCCATCTTAAACTAAAATCCATTAAAAAAGTGGGCGTGGTCAATGAAAAGGCTAAAAATTTTTGGCCACTTCAAAGACAATTACAAGGCAATGTCACATTCCAAAAATGAATGAGCTAGCACTATTCTTACATAGCTAAAATTTGGAAAAAGTATTTTTTTAATTAGAGATGGTCGCACATACGGGCCTGAAGTGGGCGTGTCTGTGGGCGGATTCGACTAATTTTCAAACTTGATCTGGTCCAATGGACTTCCAGCCAACCCACAAAATTTCAGTTCTGTACCTTAAAATTTAACGCCTAAAAGTTGTTTACATACGGACGGACGGACGGACATGGCTTAATCGATTCTCCTGTCGGTCCCATTCATATCTCTTAAGGTCTTAGGGGTCTACGGTGATTATTTCACTGCGTTACAAACTATACATCAAACTTAATATACCCTGGGTCGGGTATAAAAAAAAATATTTCGCCAAGTTAAATTGGTATCCAAAACATAGTAAAACTCCATAAGCAAGTATGCTGCTTAAAAAGCTAGAAAAAAGCTGAAACAAAGATAAATAAAAAGCCAAGTCAATATCTTTTGTTTTTTATAACTTTTTTTTTATTAACAAATCTGCATCTATAGACATAGTTTTAAGTTTATAAAAATTGTAAATAGTTTACACTTCTTATAAACTTAAAACTAATTTAAACCAGTGAGTAAGTGCTACAGTGTGTACGCAGAAGTTACAGTCCGTAAAACGGACCGTTGAATACCCCATCCTATCCCACTGATGGCATGGTTATTTTTTAGCATTTTTATTATTTTTTAGCATAAGTAATGCAAACTTCGAAAAGGGGCGTGGTCCAATCGCCCCTAATTACAAACTATCAAAAATGAGATATTTCCAAAGATATTTCCAAATTCAATATTTTTGAAAAATCGACCCCTAAAAAGTGGCGTAGCTAAAAACTTTATCTGTCTCGTTTGCCTAACTTGCAACTTTTTTTGTTTCATGCTTTCCTAAATTAGGCTCAAGGTCAGTCGCAATTACGGTTTTCTGGAAAATTTTTAGGTTTTTCTTCAATTCTGCCTACAAATGTGGGAGTGGGCCAAAGTCTTGTATGAACAAAATTTAGAACTAAGCGTTTTCTACATAAAATATTAAGCAAAATTTTTTTCCATTTAGAGGAAAAATATTGAGTAATCTGCATTTGAAAAATTACCTTTAAAATAGATGGTTTACCAATAAAATTTTTCTTTTTTGTTTTTTACGTTCATTAGGAGATGCTAAATGTGAAATTTCAGCCTTTAAGAACGTCTTACAGTTTTGAAATCTCTGGAGGTAGTTGCACATTTAGACCGATTGTGGGCGTGTCTTTGGGCGGATTTGAAAAATTTTTACATGTGTACTGCTTCGCATGACGCGCACCTGACGTACGAAGTTTCAGCACTTGTACCGCTTCCAGTGCAAGTTATTCTATGTACCCAATTTCAGCTCCCTAACTTGAAAATTAAGACCTAAAAACGTGTGACATACAGACAGACGGACGGACGGGCGGCCATGGCTTATTCGATTCAGAATTCAGTCTCGATCAAATGCCCTCAAGGTCTTGGGGGTCTTCTATTATTATTTCACCCTGTTACAAACTATGTGACAAACTTTATATACCTCCTATCCTATGGGATGGGGTATAATAAAAGCGATCCGATACAATACTAATAATAATACAGAATGAAGCTTTCTGTGTTATTATTATGCCGGGAAAATTTAAAAAAAAAATAGTTTTACAAACGCGTAATTGCTTGAACCACCTGACTTTTAGGCTGTCACAAGGTCACTGCACGCAAAACCCATAAAAGTGCAAAAAAAACATGCTGATTTAATAAATCAGCTAAATAGCATGGCGCGATTTAACGGTTTCCCAGATAAGCAAAATCGAAAACATTAAACGCCGGTTATACAAACGCAAAACAAAGAAATTCTAAATAAGTAATACGAGTTAATATTTTAGCGAAATGAGCGCATAACGAAGTGACAAACCGCCACATAAGTTTTGCGAATTAGAGGATATTTAGACTGTCGCGAGATAATAGTTTGGGAAATGAAAACACCGAATTGATGGGGACATATATATATATATATATATATATATATATGTATAGTTTCCAATATTCTAAACCGCTTATAATTTTTATGATTTAATTCCTGCATCAAAGCTCTTTCGCTCGTGGATAGAAAAGACTAATAGTAAACTAATAGCAAAACAAATTCATGCAAAAAGGGGATAGGAAGAAAGGGTTACAGGCAAATTATGCTTTTTTGCCCGTATCACCCGCAGCATAAACTTGTTTGTCCCATTTCTTTTGAAAATAATCTTGATTGTACACCTTTTAATGTCTGCAAGCAGAATCTAACATCCTTTAATACGGCAATATGGATAACTGAAAAAAGATTTGTTCAGACTTCAGCACAATTACTGTATCCACAAATGTTTTTTATTTTTGTTATTTCTACGGAAAAATAATATTGATATTTGCATGATTAAAGAAACTCAAAAACGGGTCTGGACCCAAACTTAAAGCTTACAATGACTATCACGCACATCACCCTTCGCAAAATTCGAGAGGAGGATCCTCCCTCTTCATTAAGAACTGCATAAGGCACTTCAAGAGCACAGAAGTTGAGCTAGACTCTATGCATATAAGTTCAGTTTCTGTAAAAATTTACTGCTTAGATTACAACATTGCATCTTGTTATTTCCCGCCGGGATATAGACTGGTGGAAGACGATCTTGATCGTATGTATGACTTCATTGGGTCCAATTTTATTATTGGGGGTGACCTTAAGGCGAAGCATACTTTTTGGGGTTCAAGATGCAATCCAACAAGAGGCAGATTACTGTACAAGAACAGTATGAAACATGCGGTGGACTTTTTCCCCACAGGAAACCCAACAGTTTGGCCAACCGACAGGAATAAAATCCTGACCCTGTCGACTTCTTCATTGAAATGGGTCCTGTCACGGTCGCCAAAATGTTCAATCGGATTACTTCTATTTGCTCCTCAGGTCAATTTTCTTGATTAAATTTATCTGCCTAGGAAATTTCCTCTGGATAAAAAAGGTTCAGAGACGTTTCTCAAGATATTATACTTGATGTAATACTGCGGCGAGGCGAAGATCTAAAAAGCGAAATTAAAGAAGAGGACCGTATTCGACGACTTATGATTGACTTCTAATTTTATCGAACTCCATTGCTAATAACGAAAACTTTGGTTAAGTACATCGATTGGTTTTAGTACATGATACGTAAAGGGAAAATTATGGCCGATTATTTATTTGGGCGGCTTATGACGTAATTGGTATAATTCATATATTTGATTTTAGTATATAAAGATATGATAGCAACATGATACAATTGAAATGTTTATAATGCATTTAAGTAAAAGATAAGATGAAATTCTCATAGGAGTCGAATGCTTTAGAAAAGTCAAGCAAAATTAGAAACGTTAACTAATTGTCCAACCTGCCTTTTGTCGTCAGTGACGCTCAACCATGCTGTTACACAGCTATGTTTTTCCTGGAAACAGGTTTGCTTTGCAGTTAGCATATTATTTGAGGCCAGGTGGCTACTGATTTATTTTGAAGAATTCTTTCAAAAGTTTTGGACAGAAAGGACAAAATGGAAATAGGCCGAAACTAATCAGTCATCACCTTTTGCGTTTTTAGGGATAGGAATGATTTTGGAAGAAATTTAGGAATCTTAAAGTTTCTTGGCCCAATTTCATATATTTTTTGTATTGGCCACGCCCCCAAAAGTGGGCCCAGGCTTATAATTTTTATCAATTATTTGTAATTTCGTTTGACTCAGGAGAAAATACGGTAAAAGCAAAAATTATTTTAGAAAAAAATAGTTTTTTCCTATATACACCCCTTAAAAATGGGCGAATACACTTAACAAACAAATTGTGTTTCCGTCATCATTTACAGTTCGATCACTCCTTGGCTTGATTCACAGCTGACGACCTGTTAAGGCTGTACTTAGTTGGTCGGAGTACATTTGGCATTTGACCCTGCGAATTTCAGCAACCACTGAAAAAACTGCGAAAATGTAACATAGAGAAATAATAACAATAGACCCCCAAGACCTTACAGCCGGAGAGCTGATGATATACCCGACCCAGGGTATATTAAGTTTGATGTATAGTTTGTAAAGCAGTGAATTAATCACCGTAGACCCCTAAGACCTTTTAGAGATATCAATGGGACTGACAGGAGAATCGATCAAGCCATATCCACGAAGTTTTAAAATTAGCTGAATCCGCCACAGACACGCCCACTACAGGCCTTAATATACGACCATTTCTAGTTTAAAAAATAGCTTTTCCAAATTTTAGCTATGGTACAATGGCGCTAGCGCATTCACTTTGGTATTTAATATTGCCTTGTAGTTGCCTTTGAAGCAGCCAAAAAACTTTGGCCTTTCCATTGACCACGCCCACTTTTTTAAAGGATTTTAGCTTAAAATGACTGTTTTTCAATAAATATAATATGAAATTTGACTAAAAATTATATGACAAAATTTGTAGATATTAGCATTTTCTAACTTTTATGTATGTGTTGTATGTGCCTCCGCCCACTTTTGTGGGCGCGTCGTTAAAAAAAGTGATTGTATACCCTATACCGCAGGAATGGAGTATATTAAGATAGATACAGGCAAATATGTAACATAGAGAAATAATGACGATAGACCCCCAAGACTTTAAGGGCATATGATCGAGACCGACTTCTGTGTTGAATGAGCCATGTCCGTCCGTATGTCACGAATTTTTAGGCCTTAAATTTTGAGCTAGGAAGCTGAAATTTTGTACGTAAGCTCTCTGTCATCCGAAGCAATACAAGTGTTAAATTTTTTTAAATCCGCCCACAGACACGCCCACAATCGGTCTAAATGTGCAACAACCTTCGGTGCTTTCAAGACTGTAAGACGTCGTAAAAAGCTGAAATTTATTATTTAGCATCTTTAATTGATTGCAGGTCATAAAAAATAAAAACAAAGTCTGCAGACTTCCCCTTGTGGGCGTGGCATGGATTGAAAATGTAATCTTTCAAATGGAATTTATTCAATATTTTTTCTTAATATATTATGTAGAAATTTTTTTTTTTAATTTCTTTCATACAAAGTTTTGGGCTACGCCCACGTTTGGAGGCAGAATTTAAGAAAAACCTCTAATTTTCCAGAAAATACATTTTTGGCATGGAATTAAAGGGTAATTGTTCAAATGCAATTTATTCAATATTTTTGTTTAATTTTGTTATGTTTTGTAGATATGTTTTGTAGAAAATATTCAGTTCTACATTTTGTATATACAAAGTGTAGCGCCACACCCATACTTAGAGGCATAATTCCATAAGAAACCTATAAATTTCCAGAAAAACGTGGATTTCGACTGCTTTTAAGCTTTACTAAGCATAGAATAAGAAATAAAATTTACCACATAATGAACACCGGATACTATTTCAGATTTCGTTCGTACAAAGTTTTCGGCCACGCCAGTCCGTAGAGGTCGATTTCAAAAAAAATATTGAAGTTGAACCAAAAAATTACAGTTTTGCGTACATTTTACTATTACTTCTACTTCTACAACTACTTCTCTAACAAACTGAAAGAAATGTTGCAAGATTCTTAAAATCATGAGACCACTGAATACCTTGAAGGCTTGTCGGCGGATAGGAGGTCAAACTACTCGCTGTGGAAAGCAGTTAAGTCTATCAAGAAACTTATAATCCACTCGGCACCAATAAAAAAAGCTTACGGCGAATGGATAAGAGAAGACAAAGAGAAAGCAAATTTGTTTGCCTTCCGACGGTCCGCCGTTGGCTGATGTTCAAAACAACAACGCGGAACCTAATAGCTTTAGAAAGAAAAAAGTTTCATTAGTTGAACTCCGACAGACAATAAGCAAACTTAAAAATAATAAGGCACCGGGTTACGACCTGATCACAGGCGAAATATTGAAAGAACTACCGAAAAAGGCACTAGTCAAGCTACTTTATATGATAAACGTCTCTCTTGACATCTATACGTTCCAAGGCAATGGAAAGTTGCTGAAGTCATTATGGTTCCAAAACCAGGGAAATGTGCAAATGATAAAAAATCTAATAGGCCCATATTGCTTCTGCCGATAATATCGAAAGATTACAACCAATAATTGCAGAAAGACATTTGATCCCGGATCATCAATTCGGTCTCAGACCTAACTATTCCACAATAGATCAAGTCTGAAGAATAACGTGTGAAATTGAAAAAGCCTTAGAAGGGGAAAAAATGTTCAAGTGCTTTCCTCGACGTATTACAAGGTATGGCAGAAAGGCTTGAAATATGAGCTACGGCAAAACTTGCCGGAAGACATGTTTAGAATGTTGAAAAACTATCTTGAAGGACTCTTTCGTGTTTGGTGTAGTACTGAATACTTGAGTTTCAAGCAAATTCGAGCTGGCGTACCCCAGGGAAGCGTCCTCGGTCCGACCCTGTTCCTGCTCTACACAAAAGACATACCTCTAGATGACGAGACAGTCGTGGCCACGTTTGCGAATGATACGGCCATCCTGGCCTTGTATATAGAAACCTATAGTACTATCACTTGAACAAAAAGATCGATGCGCCTCTGGTGGACTGGAGTGATAGATGCTCAGAGTGATCAAATATCTGAACCAAATTGATTGACATTTGAGTATTGCTAGAGTGTGTAGAGAGGTTCGTCCTCTGCATGTGAGGTTCATGTGGCGTTCATTTCATTGTTTTTTTTTTCTTCGGTTTCTCTTACTACTTGGTGACTAAGGAATCGTAGAAGAAAACACGCCATCGAAATGAATGAATCCCATTTTTATGAATGTCCTTTAATGAAATAAAAGCAAATGCAAAACTTTGCGGTTTCCGTTCCACCTCCGTTCTATCGCTTTGAATGTTAGTCCAGTCAATAAGGCATTTTTTTAATATTATATTGTAATATATTGTTTTAATATTTCGTTTTTAAACAACATGTAAATTATTATTTCTTCGCATTTTTCACTTCGCAAGCTCTCAATTAGTTTTGCAATGATTTTGCCAAAATATTATTTTGCATTTATTATTTCGCTATGTCTTATTTGGCTTTATTTACTCTCGCATTATCTTATTTCGCATTCCTTTACTTTCCCTTGCTTTCATTTTATCACATGTTAAGAAACTTCGTGAAATTCGTTAACATGTGATAAAATTAAAGCCAAGCAAATTCAAAAACAAGTGGGAAAGTGCAACAGTGTGTATGCAAAAGTTTCAGTCCATCTACGACGGATTGCAAGATACCCGACCAAACCAAAAAAAACTGCCACGCCTCCAAAAAGTGGGCGGGATACAAAAATAAAACGGTTGAATGCTTTATACTAGTTGGTTGCATACATTTCGGTCTAAAGCTCCGCCTTATTAACTTAAAAAACCATTTTTTAAGGCCACGCCCACAAAAGTGGGCGGAAGCACATAGGACTTATACATGAAAGTTAGAAAATGCTAGTATTAACAACTTTTGACATATAATTTTTAGTCAAATTTCATATATATTTATTGAAATATATTTATATATTTATTGAAAAACAGCCATCTTAAACTAAAATCCCTTAAAAAAGTGGCGTGGTCAATGAAAAGGCTAAAAAACTTTGGCCACTTCAAAGACAATTACAAGGCAATGTCACATTGCAAAAATGAATGAGCTAGCACTATTCTTACATAGCTAAAATTTGGAAAAAGTATTTTTTTAATTAGAGATGGTCGCACATACGGGCCTGAAGTGGGCGTGTCTGTGGGCGGATTCGACTAATTTTCAAACTTGATCTGGTCCAATGGACTCCCAGCCAACCCACAAAATTTCAGTTCTGTACCTTAAAATTTAACGCCTAAAAGTTGTTTACATACGGACGGTCTACGGTGATTATTTCACTGCGTTACAAACTATACATCAAACTTAATATACCCTGGGTCGGGTATAAAAAAAAAATATTTCGCCAAGTTAAATTGGTATCCAAAACATAGTAAAACTCCATAAGCAAGTATGCTGCTTAAAAAGCTAGAAAAAAGCTGAAACAAAGATAAATAAAAAGCCAAGTCAATATCTTTTGTTTTTTATAACTTTTTTTTTATTAACAAATCTACATCTATAGACATAGTTTTAAGTTTATAAGAATTGTAAATAGTTTACACTTCTTATAAACTTAAAACTAATTTAAACCAGTGAGTAAGTGCTACAGTGTGTACGCAGAAGTTACAGTCCGTAAAACGGACTGTTGAATACCCCATCCTATCCCACTGATGGCATGGTTATTTTTTAGCATTTTTATTATTTTTTAGCATAAGTAATGCAAACTTCGAAAAGGGGCGTGGTCCAATCGCCCCTAATTACAAACTATCAAAAATGAGATATTTCCACAGATATTTCCAAGTTACGCTTAAATGTACGTAAAAATGAAATTTTTTGCTTCTAATTCAATATTTTTGAAAAATCGACCCCTAAAAGGTGGCGTAGCTAAGAACTTTATATAAACGAAATCTGGGCTGAAGTCTCGTTTGCCTAACCTGTTACTTTTTTTGTTTCATGCTTTCCTAAATTAAGCTCAAGGCCAGTCGAAAATTAGTTTTTCTGGAAAATTTTAGGTATTTCTTCAATTCTGCCTACAAATGTGGACGTGGCCTAAAGTCTTGTATTTATAAAAAAAATGTGGAACTAAGCGTTTTCTTAATAAAATATTAAGCAAATTTTTTTCAATTTCAAGCAAAAATATTGAGTAAACTGCATTTGAAAATTTACCTTCAAAATAGATGCCACGCCCACTAGAGGAGGTTTACCAATTAAGTTTGTCTTTTTTGTGTCTTACATCATTAGTAGATGCTAAAAGTCAAATTTCAGCCTTTTAGAACGTCTTACAGTTTTGAAAACTCTGGAGGTAGTTGCACATTTAGATCGACTGTGGGCGTGTCTTTGGGCGGATTTCAAAAATTTTTACACTTGTACTGCTTCGCATGACATGAACCTTAAGTACGAAGTTTCAGCACCCTAGCTTAAAATGTAAGGCCTAAAAACATGTGACATACAGACGAACGGACGGACGGACATGGCTCATTCGATTCAGAATTCGATCTCGATCATATGCCCTTAAGGTCTTGGGGGTCTACCATTATTACTTCAACGTGTTACAAACTATGTGACAAACTTAACCCATTTATTCCCACGGTTGCGTTAACGCAACCAACAGGAAAATCATAATTTTCTGGCAAAATGGCTAACATTTTGAATACTTTCTCGGCTCAATTGTGCTTATAAGTATTTAAGCTTTCATATAAAATTGAGTTTTATTCATAACATGTATTGGACTTTTGTTAAATCTTTAACTAAGTTACCTTTAATTTGAAAAATACACCACCATGGTTTAAATATTCCCTAAAAATAATGTTCCAACAATTTTTTAAAGTTTGAATGTGCCCTCGTGTAAAGAATATATCTCCTAACAGAAATAAACAAAAAAAAAAATCAATATATGTTCGTAAGTTTTTTTAATCCGCTGTGAAACATAACGTTGCGAAAACGCAACATTGGTACCAAATATGAAATCTTAGCAGATAATGAGAGATTTTTAAATTTTTAGCGTTCTTGGTAGGCCATGAGATATTTTTTAATATTGAGCCTTTTACCAACGGATATTTTTATTTATTTTCTGCAAATTGTTTGATATTTGTTGTGAATATTTTCTTGAACACTGAGTGTAAACTATGCGCTGGAATGACAATTCCGTTGTTACAGTGACAAGCAATTGCGAATCTGTACAGACAAATGTTATCGTAAAAAGTTAAATCGTAAAGAAAAAAAGATAGAACTCGATACTACAACCGAAAGTCATATAATAACATATGATTGCCATGTAAAATATATATATGAGGGTGTTGACCTACACGACGACGCAGTGGCAAACTGCCGTATAAAAATTGGCGGCAAAAAATTGTGGTGGCCATTATTTATCAATGCGATTGATTCTGCAATAGTTAATGCTTGGAAGTGGGGTGCCGTGGCGTAGTATGGTTAGTGCGTGTGCTTACTACGCCGGAGGTCTGGGTTCGAATCCTGCCATCGTCATCTGACTTGTCAAAGACTTGTTCTTTTTCACGGTCCCCACCTATGCAAGGGGCTGACAAGCCCTTCGAGAGTAGCAATCGTCTTGAAAAACTTCTCAAAGTGCCGATCGGATTCGGAAAAAAATTCTAGGTCCCCTTGTATGTGAAGGAATTAAACACACGCAGCATACATTGTTGAGAAGTTGGCCCTGGTTCACCTCGAGCTGTTGCGCCACTCTATTTTTTATTCTATAAATGCTTGGAAGCTGCACAGAATTGTGTACAAGGAAAAGCCTATATCGCAGCTGGATTACAGGTCTGAGCTTGTTCGCAGTTTCATAAGCATCAGCAAGTGCAAAACACAATCTGTTCGAGGACGTGGTTCAACTTCATCTCTACCAACTTCTTCCCGATTGGATAATTTTGGCCACATTATTGAACGTAATCATGAAAACAGAAGGCGATGCAGATTTTGTGACAGCACAACTGCATTTTTGTGCAGCAAATGCCTAATTCCTCATTAGGATTCTCATTGTTTTAAGGCTAACCATATTTAAATTTTATCTGTGTTGTATTGTACCAATGCGTTAACGTAACATGTTAAAAAAGGGCCTTGCGGCTGAAAAAAAATTAAAAAAAAAAAATTAAATGATTAAAAACACTTTAAAATACTGCTTTCCGTTTTAATTTTGTTTATTTTTTGAATATTTATAATAGTGGTCCTAAATGTGTTAATATACCTCCTATCGTATGGGATGGGGTATAATAAAAGTGATCCGATACAATACTAATAATAATACAGAATGAACTTTTCTGTGTTATTATTAATTGCTTTGAACCACCTGACTTTTAGGCTATCACAAGGTCACTGCACGCAAAACCAATAAAAGTGCAAAAAAAACATGCTGATTTAATAAATCAGCTAAATAGCATGGCGCGATTTAACGGTTTCCCAGATAAGCGAAATCGAAAACATTAAACGCCGGTTATACAAACGCAAAACAAAGAAATTCTAAATAAGTAATGCGAGTTAATATTTTAGCGAAATGAACGCATAACGAAGTGACAAACCGCCACATAAGTTTTGCGGAATAGATGAAATATATTTAGACTGTCGCGAGACTTTCGCGAGTCTGCGAAATGAAAACAGCGAATTGATGGGCACCCATATAGATATATATAATATAGTTTCCAATATTCTAAACCGCTTATAATTTTTATGGTTTAATTCCTGCATTAAAGCCCTTTCGCTCGTGCACAGAAAATCCATACAAATCCATGCAAAAAGGGGATAGGAAGAAAGCGTTACAGGCAAATTAGGCTTTTTTGCCCGTATCACCCGCAGAATAAGCTTGTTTGTCCCATTTCTTTTGAAAATGTTCTTGATTGTACACCTTTTAATGTCTGCAAGCAGAATCTAACATCCTTTAATACGGCAATGTGGATAACTGAAAAAAGATTTGTTCAGACTGCAGCACAATTACTGTATCCACAAATGTTTTTTATTTTTGTTAAATGGCGTTAGTTTTATTACATTTTAAGCAAATCTAACATACTTTTGTTTGGAAACATGCAAAAAATTGAGACCTTCAGTGTCCTTTAAAGGAAACTCATTGCATTTTAAAACCCCTTTTCTAAATATAACTTCTATAACATCCGATCAATATGTAAGACTTTGAACTTAATCAATGAAAAGTGTCTTAAGAATACCAATCAATAAAAATCGAAGCATACAAATATACTTATTGTTAAAATTGCAATTGTCTACATTCAGGGGCGAAGCGAGGGGGGGGGGGGATGGGAGGGTGTCGCACCCCCCACGATATTCAAATGATTTCCAAGAGTCGGCAAATAAAGGAGGTTAAAATTTTTGAATCCATGCAAATTAAGAAAAGTCGGTTATTATGAATGAATTTTTAAGAATTTGTTTGGCACAAATCGTAAAAAAAATGATATATTAGCTTTGTTTTTCATTCTTAATGTCTTAAAGTCGGCATTTCCAAAGCCTAAGCCTTGGTGAAATGCCAATAACGCCATAGTTTTTTCATATTAAGGAGTACCCACAGTCGGCAAATGACCAAATACTTCGCCTTTGACACATGCTGACTAATTCATAAACAAAATTATATTACTTACTCGGTCAAATTAAGGCGCTACATACAGTTGGCAAACGACAAAATATTTTGCCTCTCCAAATGCCGATTAATTCATAGTTTTTTGGCTTACTTATTTAAGGAGCACCTACAGTCGACAAATTACCAATTATTTTATCGTTCGGAAATGCCGACTTATCCATAGTTTTTTGATTATTAAAACATTAATTGGCTTAGCCGGTAATTAGCTAAATCGGTAAAAATTTAACCAATTCTTACAGTCGGCAAAGGACCAAATACTTCACTATTGTGGGATCGCCGATTACTTGATAGTTTTTTGATAATAAAAATGAAAATAAATGGCTAATTCTACTCGGTAAAGACGTACGTAGTAAAAATTTAACTTCATACAGTCGGCAAATAACCAAGTAGGTATGTCACACTTGAGAAATGCCTATTACTTGATAGCTTTTCCATTCAAAATTAAACTAAATGACTAAACTCGGTAGAAGTTTAAGAAATGCCTATTGTCAGCAAAAGACCTGGCTATTTTTTTTTATTATAAAAACTTTTTTTTTATACAAATGAATATAAATGGTAAATTATGCTCGGTAAAGCTTGAGAACTACATAGTCGACAAATAAGCAAACAGTCAAAATTTGGAAAATGCCGATTACTTTATTGTTTTTTACGTTTTAAAAATGACAATAAATGTCCAAATCGGTAAAAATTTAAGAATAGGTAGGTACCTACCTACCTAGAGTCGGCAACGACAGGATGCCGACCACCTTTTTCAAAATTAATATTATTTGCACATTATTTAACAATTCTTATGCACAGAAAGGCCCATAAAATCACTCAAGCATTGGAATTGCGCATATTTCCGATTTTCGTAAATACCATAATTTTTCATTGCTGGGCAAATAGAGCTTTCCCTGTATTCATTCCTTACACGCAAAAAAGTCGGTACCCTTTTTTCGGCGGACTGCTTGACAACTCACGACGCAAACAGTTCCACTATCTCAAAAAAAATCAAGATGGAATCTGAGGCGAAACTATTGCAATTTTAGATAGCATTAGGAATAGCGTGCAACGAAAGTGATGCCAATAAAAAAAAACATTAAATTTAATTCAATGAAAATTATTGTCTGCATTTTCGTTACCATTGAGATGTTTTTTGGTGTTTTTCTTCCTATTTTCTTTTCGCCCCAACAACACACTCTTTTCCGGAAAACAGAAAGACAGCGGGTATTCGTTTTTTTTTTAATTAGCACATTTTTTTTCACTTTTCTTAAAAGCACACAAAAACAGATACACACAATGACCATGGAGTTATCGGCAAAAAAGCGGAGTCGTATTGAAAAAGCAAACCCACACTGAGAAAACTCTACTATGAATTTTTCAAAAAGAAACATATTTGGCTACATGTTCAAAATGAACAAATAAAACTTGGTTCAATACAAATTCAAATCTATTTGAACTCTTAAAAACTATGGCTTAAATGGAATCGAGTTTAAATCAAAATCATTCAAGTTTGGCAACCCCTGCAAGGTCGGGGTTAGAATAGCCTTGAGGTAAGGTATGCCTGTCGTAAGAGCCGACTAAAATCCACCGGAAGAAGTATTCTTTAATGTTTCAACGGATGCTGTCGATGCTGCTCCATTTGAGGCAACTTTCGGCAGTAAGGTTTTAACTTATAGATGAATCTGAAGGTTAAATTAAAATTCAGAAGCGTCTGTCACACATTGTGCGGCTCACTGGTCGGCGTCTGTCTCCAAAGGGGCGACTGTATTTAAAAATGAAAATAGAAGTGACATACCTATTTCTCATAAAAACGACAAGTTAAAAAAAATGGCAATGAACAATGTTTAATCATAAATACTCAATAAAGTAACTTAAATGTAATCAGATCTTAAATAAGCTGAATAAGTTTTCACGTAAAGAATTGTAGTAAATGTTCTAGGTCGTACTTGCAATGCAAAGCAATCAATTACAGTCCACACAAAAAGGAGAGGGTTTTTTTTGAATTGTTGAACCCTCGAAATCGAAGCAAATGAGGTAAAGTAATTGTACCTAAATAAGAATCAGTATTTCTTTTATTTCACAAGAATTTTTGCTGTCGATTTATCATTGGTCCTTCGAGCCGGATAATTCAAAAAGATCGTTTGATAATTCGTTTGATTTAGAGCTGGAAAATTTATTCGTGCGCCAATTCGTCGTCGGCGCCATAAATTTGTTCATAACCTATCATATCGGTATCGCATATCGTCTTTCGTTTAAATTTGTGCGCGAATTCGTCGCTGTTACAAAAATTACGAAATACATCGCATATTCGGTCGACAAAGACTTGTGGCATAACCTTGTCATCGTGACCACATACACGCACACGCAAGTTCATGAAGATTTCTGAATCGATGTACGGATGATGTCCGAATCGACTTGAAATCTTGTCATCATCCCGTTGCGTAAGAAGAGTTCGTCTTTACACAAGAGTGCGACAGTGATCGAAAAAAAGGCCGGTTTCCAAGAGTTTCACTTCCACTGTTCCACCGTACTCTCACTGTTAAGCGTCTAGGGTTGTGCATAAATTGTTTGCAATCAGAACACACTGTAAAGGATTGTGCAGCAGCCAAGTGTAAAGTTTGTCGCGAGTCGCATCATTCACTGCTCCATCGGTTTCGGATTCCACCACCAACATCCAGTGATAGCAAAGCATCTAGTTCTGATCTAGACCAAGGTATGGTCGATGCAAATGCCCCTGCTACGTCCAAAACCACATTGCATTTTACAGACACGCAGGATAGTTTAAGTGTACATGTATTTCTTTCTACTGCTATGGTGATGGTTAGAGCAGCGAATGGTGAATATATTCCAACACGGGTGCTTTTGGATTCTGGTTCCCAACTCAATTTAATTTCAGAGAGTTGAACTCAAAAACTGCGGTTGAAGCGCACTTATGTCAGTGGCAAATTGCGTGTAATCGGGGACATCAACTTCCCCGCTCGTCAAAAAACATTTGTCTCGATAAGGTCAAGGGTGAGCGACTATGAAACAAATATCGACTGTTGGATATTGTCATTTATAACATCAAATCAGACCGATGTTTGTGTGGATGTCACTGATTGGTGTATACCCCCCGATGTTCAGCTCACTGATCCCAATTTTAACAAGCCTCAACGCATCGATATGCTCATAGGAGCTGTTATATTTTTTGATCTACCATCTGATGGTCGAATGAAGCTATTAGAAGAACTTCCTCGATTGCAGAACACTATGCTGGGTTGGATTGTTGCTGGCCAATTTAGTTCTCAGTGTTCCACGTCTCGTTTATGCAACGTAGCATCCAATGCAAGGGCGAAATCAAACATGGAGATGGACTATTTAGTAGGCGTAGCTGGGGAATATTCACTGGACGATCTGTTGAAAAAATTATTAGCAATCGAAGAGGTACATGCAGAGTTGCCAAATTTGACCGAAGAGCAGATAGCCTGCGAAAATATCTTTTACGATTCGACACCGAGCAGACGGTCAACTAGAAGTTCAACTGCCCTTCAAAGAAGATCCCAGCGTTCTAGGTGACTCACGACGAACTGCAGAGAAGAGGTTCCTATCGTTGGAAAAACGTCTTGAAAGGAGCCCGGAAATCAAGCAACAGTATGTCTCCTTTATGAGAGAGTATAAATCTCTGGGGCATATGGAAGCGGTTCCAGTGGATGAGATTGGGGGCATCAAATACTATATGCCACATCAATGTGTTCTGCGTCCTGAGAGCTCTTCAACTAAATTAAGGGTCGTCTTCAACGCGTCATGTCGAACATCGACCAATATATCCTTGAACGAAATCCTAATGGTAGGTCCAACAGTCCAGCAGGAGTTATATTCCATTTCTCTCAGGTTTCGGCTGCACAAGATTGCACTGACTGCAGATGTACCAAAAATGTACAGACAAATTTTCGTGCGTCCTAATGACGCAAACTTTCAGGCAATTTTGTGGCGGGACAGTACAAATGCGAGTGTTAAAGTATTTTGATTAACAGCGGTAACGTATGGTACGTCATCAGCACCATACCACGCCACCCGCTGTTTGTTGTACTTAGCTGAGAAACATCAACAAAACTATCCGACTGGATCCGCGGTTATCAATCGCGACTTTTACATTGATGACCTCATATCTGGTGCTGATACACTGGAAGAAGCTGAAGAGATTCGAGTACAGGTTGAGGCGGTGCTAAACAGTGCGGGGCTTGAATTGGAAAAGAGGTATTCGAACGACAACAAGCTGATGGAAAAAATCCCCTCGTCGAACAGCGAAACAACGCTAAGAATAAACGACAGTGACATCATTAGAGCTCTTGGTATAATATGGGAACCATTAAGAGACGAATTTCAGTTTTTCAACCCATTGGAAAATAGGCAACATATCGATAACATCACCAAAAGGACAGTTTTAGAGGACGTGGCTCGACTTTTCGACCCATTGGGGCTAGTTAACCCTGTAATCGTTTTTGGAGAAATATTTCTGCAGCGGCTTTGGATTTCAAAGGTGGGATGGGACGAGGATATTGGCGATGACCTGAAAAAGGAGTGGATTAAGTATCGGTCCCAACTTAGCGAACTCACAAAGGTGCGTGTTCCAAGATGCATATTTTCCAAGCAAGCAATTTCCTGTGAGTTACACGGCTTTGCAGATGCGTCGTTGAGAGCATACGGATGTTGTCTCTATGTCCGTACAACAGATGCATCTGGGAGTATTTCTGTTCATTTGCTCAGCGCGAAATCCAAGGTAGCACCTATATCAACGCAAAGTTTGCCAAGGCTAGAATTATGCGCCTCGTTACTTCTCTCAAGATTACTTCGTCGGGTACTAGATGCTCTTGGAAACAGATTTGACCAAATGATTTTGTGGACAGATTCTAAGGTCGTTCTCGATTGGCTCGCAGACCATCCGTCGTCGTGGAATACATTCGTGGCCAACCGTGTCTCCATCATACAGGAACTAAGTACAGGTGCTACTTGGAGACATGTGGGGAGCAAAGCCAACCCTGCTGACATCGTATCTAGGGGAGCAATGGTCGCAGACTTGCTGCAATCAATCTGGTTCCGAGGTCCAGAGTTCCTGTACCGTCATCCTGATCAATGGCCTGTAACGCAAGCAGTCTCTTCGAAGAACGTTCCTGAACGCCGACAGAAAAAATCCGTCCTGTTAGGAACAACACGAAAAACCAGATTCGATGCTGAAAACATGGATATAATCGAAAAATATAAATTCGTAAGCGATTATAAACGAACAGTCAGAATTTTCGCCTACTGCAATAGATTTGTCGAAAATTTTAAGAAAATATTTTCAAAGAAGCATCGAATTGAAGAATTACAGCTCGGTGAATTGTCAGTCGGTGAGTACAAAGCCGCATTGACCAAGATTGTTTTTTGTATTCAGCAAAGTAGATTTCGGACCGAAATTTCCAGTCTCCAGTCTAGCAATATTGTTGACTCAAAGAGTCGAATCAGGAAGTTGAATCCGTTCTTGCAGGCCGATCCTCTTGTGCCTTATTTGTTGCGTGTTGGCGGGCGTCTTGAGCTGTCAGAGTTGCCTTATGATAACAAACACCCGATTCTGTTGCCAAATTCGCATCAATTCGTTCTTAGCTATCTCAATTATGTTCATCTAAAGAATTATCATGCGGGTTGGCGACAAGGATTGTGCACAATTATCTCCGATGCTTTCGAATGCGACCAAGGTTAAGAGAGCAAATAATGGGTGATCTTCCAACGTCCCGAGTATGCAGCGCTCACCCATTTTTGATCTCAGGCGTCGATTTCTGTGGTCCCTTTCAGACGACGTTGAAGATTAGAGGAAGCCGGACCACAAAGTCGTACATGGGTGTTTTTGTATGCTTCACCACAAAAGCCGTCCATTTGGAAATTGTATCAGATTTGTCGTCGAACGGTTTTTTGGCTGCCCTACGGAGATTTGTCGCTCGTCGTTGCATTTGTCGTCAGTTGTATTGTGACAATGCCACGAATTTTGTGGGGGCTAAGAATGAACTAGCAGAACTTCGAAAGCAGTTTTTTAACCAGAATGTCCAGTCATCTATTTATCGAATCGGCGCAGAAGACCACATTGAATTCCACCACATTCCACCTCGCTCGAGAAGAAGAAGATAAGCCCTCTGGCTCAAGCAAGGCTAGACCAGAAGCGAAAATTCGTCCACCTCCCGCAATAAACATCGTCGGGATAGCAAACATCGGGAGATTGCGCAACCTTCTTGCAAACACGGTGAGAACAGAAAACTATAAGCTTACTTCGCACCGAAATAACGTGTGGAAAGTAAATGTTGACAACGCCGATTCCTATCGCGCACTGTCTCTTGCGCAGATAGACTGAATGCAGAAAGAATCGAGTGGTATACTTATCAAAATAGGTACAAAAAACCACTGCGAGTCATTGTAGAGGGAGGCGCTCCACCCATCATGCACAAAAGAACACGTCGTAAAAGACGTAAAAAATAAAGGCCTTAAAATTACTGATGCCGTCAATATCAATAAAAAGGAAAAGCAACGCACGGAAGGAGAAAGAGATACTGTGATCAGACGCGGCCTTCCAATTTTTATGCTCTCCTTTGAAAGAACTGAGAGCATAAGCGATATTTATAAAATAAAAATGGTACTTAACATCAGGGTTAAAATCTAACCCATGCGAAAGGGCAATAGACTGATACCACAGTGTAAGCGATGCCAAGAATTCAGGCACACAAGTGCCTACTGCCAAAAAGAACCACGTTGCGTGAAATGTGCCGGAAAACACCTCTCAACAGAGGCAAAGTTGACATAAAGGCTCCAGCAGTTTGCGCCAATTGCCACGGAAACCACCCCGCAAACTATCGAGAATGCGAAGTAGCCATAGAGCTGCAAAAGGGACGAGAACCTCTTAAGGAAAATACTCGAGGAATCCAAGCCTAGGACGTCCAAAAACTGCTGAAACTCCTAATAGTCTAAGAGCTGGTGAAAATTGAAAATTGATGAACAACAAAATCACGTACTTTGATGTGTTGACCTATACGCGGTACTGCGAAAAATGGTGTTCTGCCCGATCGCAGGCGATCCCTAGGGTGCGGTACGCGGTCCTTGCAACTTTTTGAAAATAATACCGAAATTCAAAAAGTTTTAAAAGTTTCCTGGAAGTTTAAGAAAAATATTGCGTTCCTTTCAATACCCCACCGCATTTCTTGGATGGCAGTTATGTCTGCCTTGCAGTCGTTAAGGGCCTCCGGTAGTTGCTCGGCTGCACGTGGTCTATTAAGGGACCTAACATTCCACGTACAGATCCGGAGCTCGTTGTCCTTTTCTCAACATTGGTCGTCAACAGTAAATCAGTCCGAATCCGAGGCTTGTTTCTGCTTCGTGACTGGTGTTTCTTTTCGTGGCCGGGAAGTCACACCGACGGCACCTGGAGGACCAAATCCTTTATTTAGCTCCAAAGACGGAGAGCCGGATAGCCCGCTCCTTATAGGCCTGAGCTCCGAATACGTCGTAGTAGCCCATATAAGGTGGTTCACTAAGTAGCTTGGCCTGAGTGGAACTATGGACGCCACCGTTGATTCCATCTGGGGAATTCCTCTTCGCTGCCGTTGGGATGCAAGGCGAAGTGCCTTAGTGGGAACACTCCTAAGAATGACCTAATGACCTTACTCCAAATGAACGACCTACCTATATAGAAACAAAACTGAAAAAGGATAACTACGTTATGTACATATATCGTACAACAGGTACAACAGGTAAACAATTATACATTTCAGCTTGGGTGACGTGTTTTTTCTATTGTCTAGGGAGTTAGATAACAGGACAAGATTTTTATTAAGTCCAGTGAGAGGATTGTGGATTAAGATACCTATACTTCTGCGAATTTTCATTCCAGCATCTAAAGTATTGTGTAGGGGTATGGGGTAGGGGTATAAAAAACTTGCGGTTTTTTTCTCTCATTTTATTATTTCGCTGCGTACATTTCGCGTTTTATTAATTCGGCTTTAAACAACTTGCAAATTATTATTTCGCATTTTTCACTTCGCAAGCTCTCATTTAGGTTTGAAATTTTTCACCAAAACATTATTTTGCATTTATTATTTCGCTGTCTTACTTGGCTTTATTTACTCTCGCATTATCTAATTTCGCATTCCTTTACTTCGCTATTGATTTATTTGGCGAAATATTATTTTTTTTTTTTTTGAATTTGTTTGGCTTTAATTTTATCACAGGTTAAGAAATTTCGCCAAACAAATTCAAAAAAAAATAATATTTCGCCAAGTAAAATTGGTACCTTAAACATAGTAAAACTCCATAAGCATGGATGCTGCTTAAAAAGCTAGAAAAAAGCTGAAACAAAGATAAATAAAAAGCGAAAGCAATATCTTTTGTTTTTTATTAACAACAGATATTTTTTTTTTATTAACAAAAACAGAAAAAAGTTCTTATTAAGGTACATTTCTAAATCTACTATGTACACTTCTTGTAAACTTAAAACTAATTTAAACTAGTGGGAGGGTTACAATCCGCTTAGGCGAATCGTTTGAAATCCCATCCCAATTGACCACAGTCAAGCTCCGAAATGTGTCATAAATCTTGGTGTATTTAGAATTTCTCAGTAAGGAATCTTCCCCCTAAGAAAGGGGCGTGGCATCCACCACTTCTCAATCACATCGTATTTTTGTTTATATATTTTATCAGAAGTGGTATATACGTATTGATTGCATTTTCATATTAAAAATTTGGTTTATACTTAAAAACGCCCCCAAAAGTGGGCGTGGCGAAAATTTATTCACTTGAGTTTATAGCTTACGTACATATCTGAACATTTGATAGTGCAAGTTTTTTGGATTTAAAGCAAATATATCAAATAAAAACCGTTTATTAAAATGCATATTAAGTATGACTACGCCTACAAGGAGTCGGTATTCGCTTTTTTTTTAATGCTTATCACAATACACTTAAGCGAGGATAGCGCATACCAAATTTCAGCTTCCTGCGACAACTTAGATTTTTCATGCTAATAAGTAAAGTTGGCGTCAGTGGGCGATTTAAAAAATTTCTACTGCTCGGGACCTAGAAAGAACAGATATTAAGTTTCAAGTTCCTAGCTCAAAATTAAAGGCCCAAAAACTACCGACACACGGAAGGACGGACGGACGGACATGGCTCATTCGACTAACAATTCGGTCTCGATCATATGCCTTTAAGGTCTTGGGGGTCTACGGTGATTATATCTCTATGTTACAAACTAGGAATCAAACTTAATAAACCTCCTATCCTATGGGATGGGGTTTAAAAACATAATTACTTAGTTATCTAATGAAATGAAAAACAAAAGTGATCCGACATAATAATAATACAGAAGCTTTCTGTGTTATTGTTATATCGGGGATATTGTACAAAAAAATACTTTTAAAAACGCGTAATTGCTTTGAACCACCTGACTCATAGACCATCACAAGTGACCTTGTGACACGCAAAACCCATAAAAGTGCAAAAAAAACATGCTGATATAAAGAATCAGCTAAATTAGCGCGATTTAACGGTTTCTCAGATAAGCAAAATCGAAAACATTAAACGCCGGTTATACAAACGCAAAACAACGAAATTCTTAATAAGCAATGCGAGTTAATATTTTAGCGAAATTAACGCATAACGAAGTGACAAACCGCCACATAAGTTTTGCGAAATGAAAACATTGAATTGATGGGCACCCATATAGATATATATAATATAGTTTCCAATATTCTAAACCGCTTATAATTTTTATGGTTTAATTTCTGCATCAAAGCCCTTTCGCTCGTGCATAGAAAAGACTAATAGTAAACTAATAGCAAAACAAATCCATGCAAAAAGGGGATAGGAAGAAAGTGCTACAGGCAAATTATGCTTTTTTGCCCGTATCACCCGCAGCATAAGCTTGTTTGTCCCATTTCTTTTGAAAATGTTCTTGATTGTACACCTTTTAATGTCTGCAAGCAGAATCTAACATCCTTTAATTCGGCAATATGGATAACTGAAAAAAGATTTGTTCAGACTTCAGCACAATTACTGTATCCACAAATGTTTTTTATTTTTGTTAAATGGCGTCAGTTTTATTACATTTTAAGCAAATCTAACATACTTTTATTTGGAAACATGCAAAAAATTGAGTTCTTCAGTGTCCTTTAAAGGAAACTCATTGCATTTTGAAACCCCTTTTCTAAATACAGTGGACTCTCTCATAAGCGGACACTGACGGTTCCAAGAAATTTGCCCGCTTATGAGGGGTGTCCGTTTATAAGAAAAAACCAGTAAGTGCGAGAGTGGGTATGTATTAGCTTCGGTCCGTCTGCAACGAACCGTGGTAGATACATATACCCTATTCCTATTCTTCTTTCCATTCCTATAACTTATGTTTGCTTCACACTTACAAAAAAACCTACTTTTTCAAGACATAGCCACGTGAGCGCCGCATCATCCGATAAGCCAATACATTTCCCTGATCCTAATCTCGAGCTCGTCACGCTTCTTCTTTACGTGTGGTTTCCACCTTAGTTTAGCGTCCAGTGTCATCCCTAGACATAATGCTTAATGCTGCATTTGCATAAGGTATTTGTGCAGAATTTATAAGCCGAAATAAATTGTTAACCCTTCTGTAAGTTAAATTCACATGCGTAGACTTGTTCTCGTTAAGAGCGATTCGCCAAGTTTTCGTGAAGACACAAATTCTGTTCAATGCTCGTTCAAGGTTTCTCGTTGATGACTCGACTCATTCACCTGTTGCCAGGATGGCCGTATCGTCCGCAAACGTGCCCACGACTGTCTCGTCATCTAGAGGTATGTCTCTTGTGTAGAGCAGGAACAGAGTCGGACCGATGACACTTCCCTGGGGTACTCCAGCTCGAATTTGCTTGAAACTCGAGTATTCAGTACTACTCGTAACACGAAAGAGTCTGCTTTCAAAAAATTTTTTCAATATTCTAAACAAGTCTTCCGTCAAGTTTTTCCGTAGTTTATATTTCAAGCCTTCGTGCCATACATTGTCGAAGGCTTGCGATACGTCGAGGAAAGCACTTGAACATATTTTTTCCCTTCCAAGGCTTTTTCAATTTCATGCGTTATTCTGTAGACTTGATCTATTGTGGAATGGTTAGGTCTGAAACCGAATTGATGATCCGGGATCAAGCGTCTTTCTGCAATTATTGGTTGTAATCGCTTCAGCAGAGGTTTCTCAAATTCTTTCGATATTATCGACAGAAGCGATATGGGCCTATAAGATTTTTTATCATTTGCACATTTCCCCGGTTTGGAACCATAATGACTTCAGCAACTTTCCATTGCCTTGGGACGTATAGAAGTCTAAGAGAAGCGTTTATCATATAAAATAGCTTGACTAGTGCCTTTTTTGGTAGTTCTTTCAATATTTCGCCAGTGATCAGGTCGTAACCCGGGGCCTTATTATTTTTAAGTTTGCTTATTGTCTGTCGGAGTTCAACTAACGAAACTTTTTTCATTCTAAAGCTATCAGATTCCGCGTTGTTGTTTTGAACGTCAGCCAACGGCGGACCGTCGAAAGGCTTGAATGTTTCTTCTAAATGTTCAGCAAACAAATTCGCTTTCAAAGAGGGTTTTGTCTGTGGGAGCCCTTGTGCCTTACCATCTTCTATGCGCTCTTCTCTTTTCCCGAATCAATTCTTCGATTTCGAGCGGATATGTTGTGCGTACATGCCCGTCGGTGCTAACTGCGTTGTTTTGGGACGATGTGTTGTTCCAGGCAGCGCTCTGAATTTCTTCAATGAATTTATCAACTGCGGTTTCTAACTCGAAGGAAGTTCTCAATGGCACTTTCAAGCCAACACCCTCCTTACAGTTCTTTCTGAAGGCATCCCAGTTAATGTTTTTGCTAGCTAATCTGGGAGCTCTTTCTATTTCCGCCTTCTGATCTGATAAAGATCATAACACTCTTCGATTCGCGTAAGGTATTTTGGGTACCCTTTAGCGATGAAAAAGCCGACAAGGTCAGGCCAAGAGGGTCTTCAAATTTAAGCCCCTCCCCCAGGTTCAGGACGACCGAACCTCCGTTTTAGGGACCAATACATTGCGGATGCCAGAGCGCTTGGTCTGGACAATTGAAATCAACAAGTCTAGGAACGCAAATAATGGAAGGCTACTGTGAATTAGGCAGAGATCTCGCATTGGTTAGGAGCCCTTTCAAAACAAAAAATACAATTAAATACTGAGCATTATGGACACCAAGACCAAGGTAAGGGTCTATTTGCACGAGCCACAGACAGAAATTTCCTAGATAGTTGAGTTAACATTGGCCTTTGATTCATCAGACTTTATGTACCCGTAAACTGTTTCGTCGCACGTGGAATGGGGAAGGCCAGGCTTAAAACAACGAAAGTGGGTTTTTTTAATTCCACTCCGCACCGTACCATTGCCATCCGATGCCATTCCACTGACTCGATGGTGGTTGTGTAATTTTCATTGAATTAAATAAAATGTTTTCACATTAACACCACTTTTGGTCAAATATATTGGTAATGCCTACAGCTACAATTGCATTATGCATTAGTAGGAATCTGATGCCTTACGACCCTTAGCCTTACTGCTTACTCCCATTTGCATTTCTAGTTTCTGTGTGTTGGCTTCTGTTTGAGAGAATGAATTTTTTTGTGTCGGTCGTTTTCGAGGCGTTCGTCGAAATGGTTATATTTTAATATTTTTCATATATTTTTTTTTTCAATTTAGAATAAATTTTCCGAGAAATCAGGTTTTCAAATATTTCAGATGTTAAAAGTGGACATAGTCAATAAAGTGGGCGGTCTAATTTTTGCCTAATTAAAGGCTTCTGGTCGATATTGCTCTCCACCAAAATTTGAGTTCATATGTTTTGTCTATCTTGACCAAAAGGCATTTTGAAAAAAAATGTAAATTTGAGGTTGTCTGACATTCACGCTAATTGTGGGCGTGGCTGTGGGCAAATCTTCTCAATTTTCATGCTTTGTCTTTACAAAATGAGAACCAAGCAACGCTGCAAGTTTCAGCTTCCTAGCTCAATTTTAAAGACCTCAAAACTGCATACATACATGAAACATGAATAAATGGGCATTTGTAAATTTTACCGACTTAGGTAGCCATTTATTTTTGTTTTAATAATGAAAAAACTATGGATTAGTCGGCATTCCCTGACGGTACCTACAATTTGCCGACTGTAGGTACTCCTTAATTTTTACCGAGTTGGCCATTTATTTTTGTTTTTATAATAAAAAAACACGAATTTATCGGCATTTGCGAAAAGCGAACTTTTTTGTCGTTTGCCGACTGTATGTAGCGTCTTAATTTGACCGAGTGAGTAAGTAATCTAATTTCTTATGAATTAGTCGGCATTTGCCAAAAGTGAAATACCTATTTGGTCATTTGCCGACTGTGCCGACGAGTTCGACTAAGACATTTATATCAAAAAACTATGAAGAAATCGGCATTTCACCAAGGATACGGCTTTGAAAATGCCGACTTAAATACATTAAAAATGAAAAACAAAGCTAATTTGTAATTTTTTAATGATTTGCGCCAAGCTTTCTTGAAAATTGTTCCTTTTTATTGTGCGATCGAAGATGAATTGGCTAAACGCATTTTTAAAACACCACCATACAAAAGTGAGGTAAATGGGCGGATTGAACGCTTCCGAACAACAAACAAACCGAACAGACTCCTCGCTCGAGTATAACTTTACAGTCCACTCAACAACTGGCAAAAACCGGTTGAACTTTTCCTTGGCCGATCACCCAAAATAACTCCCGAAGATTCCTGAACAACTCTTGAACAAAATGAAACGAAAAACGATCCCCTATTTCCCTACCTTTCACATGAATACCAGCAAATACAAAATTTTATCTATAACCTTAAACCACAAAACCCAAAAGATCCTTAAGCTTCATAGGTTCCGCGTGGAAGTGGATTGCTGGCAATCCGGACCACGACGATTTTGTGACAATCAAAAGAAAAATGAATAATTTACTTTTCAATTCAAATAACCAAATTATAATCAATAGTCTACATAACCATAATCAATAACCTAACAAAAATTACTTACGAGATTGAAGCAATGATAACAGAGAGCAGAAATACAAATAAAGAAATTACATCCGAAATTCAATATAAATTTAAAATTATAAAAGAAGAACTACAGAATATAAACTTAGCTATTCGTTGGGCAAAAGTAGGAATTGTCAATTCGCTCATCCTATCAAAGGAAGAAAAAAGTCTAGCCATCAAAACATTAAATAAAGAAAATATTCCCTTTTCTACTATAAAAGAAGCGTTTAATTTTGCTAAAATTAAAATTATAACATTCAATTTCAATTTTATATATTGTCAACATTCCAATAACAGACTATAAGTGGGCGTGGCGAAAATTTATTGACTTAAGTTGATAGCTAAAGCACATATCTGAACATTTGATAGTGCAAGTTTTTTGGATTTAAAGCAAATATATCAAATAAAAACCCTTTATTAGAATGCGTATTAAGTATGACCACGCCTACAACAGGGCGGTATTCACTTTTTTTTTTAAATGCTTATCACAATACACTTAAGCGAGGATATCGCATACCAAATTTCAGCTTCCTGTGACAACTTTGATTTTTCATGGTATAAAGTAAAGTGGGCGTGTCAGTGGGCGGATTTCAAAAAATGTTACACTTGAAAGAACACACATCAAGTTTCAAGTTCCTAGCTCAAAATATAAGGCCTAAAAACTACCGACAGACGGACGGACGCACGGACGGACGGACATGGCTCATTTGACTTACAATTCGGTCTCGATCATATGCCCTTAAGGTCTTTGGGGTCTACGGTGATTATTTCTCTATGTTACAAACTATGAATCAAACTTAATATACCTCCTATCCTATTGGATGGGGTATAAATAGACAGGAAAATGGAATTCACTTAAAACTAGTGGAAGGGTTACAATTCGGTTAGGCGAATCGTTGGGTACCCCATCCCAATTGACCACTGTCAAGCTCCGAATTGCGTCATAAATCGTGGTAGTTAAATTTTTGTTTCTATTTACTTTAATTATAGTAATAATTAATAAATAATAATAATGAATTAAATGTAGAACCAAGTATTTGCTACATTATATATTATGAAAAAAATTTCCGATTTGAAATAAAAATGTTGAATAAATTGCATTGGAAGCTTTACTCTTTAAATCGACGCCACGCCCACTAGCGGCGGTCTGGCGATTTAGTTTTTGCTTTTATATCTTATGATTAGGAGATGCTTACTGTTAAATTTCAGCTTTTCGGTTAGGCGAATCGTTGGGTACCCCATCCCAATTGACCACTGTCAAGCTCCGAATTGCGTCATAAATCGTGGTAGTTAAATTTTTGTTTCTATTTACTTTAATTATATTAATAATTAATAAATAATAATAATGAATTAAATGTAGAACCAAGTATTTGCTACATTATATATTATGAAAAAAATTTCCGATTTGAAATAAAAATGTTGAATAAATTGCATTGGAAGCTTTACTCTTTAAATCGACGCCACGCCCACTAGCGGCGGTCTGGCGATTTAGTTTTTGCTTTTATATCTTATGATTAGGAGATGCTTACTGTTAAATTTCAGCTTTTCACGACGTCTAACAGTTTTGAAAGCACTGGAAGTAGTTGCACATTTAGACCGATTTTGGGCGTTGGTGACGTACGGACGGACGGACTGACAGATGAACGAACGGACTTGGCTCATTCAACTTAGAGTTCGGTCTTTATCATATGTCCTTGAGGTATTGGGGGTCTTTTTGGCGCCCGGCGCTGACTAATAATAGGCGCCCATTAAAAACGAAGATATGAGAAAAATATAGCGTTCCTTGCAACTTTTTGAAAATAATACCGAAATTCAAATAGTTTTAAAAGTTTCCTGGAAGTTTAAGAAAAATATTGCGTTCCTTTCAATACCCCACCGCATTTCTTGGATGGCAGTAATGTCTGCCTTGCAGTCGTTAAGGGCCTCCCGTGATTGTTGCTCGGCTGCACGTGGTCTGTTAAGGGACCTAACATTCCACGTACAGATCCGGAGCTCGTTGTCCTTTTCTCAACATTGGTCGTCAACAGTAAATCAGTCCGAATCCGAGGCTTGTTTCTGCTTCGTGACTGGTGTTTCTTTTCGTGACCGGGAAGTCACCCCGACGGCACCTGGAGGACCAAATCCTTTATTTAGCTCTAAAGACGGAGAGCCGGATAGCCCGCTCCTTATAGGCCTGAGCTCCGAATACGTCGTAGTAGCCCATATAAGGTGGTTCACTAAGTAGCTTGGCCTGAGTGGAACTATGGACGCCACCGTTGATTCCATCTGGGGAATTCCTCTTCGCTGCCGTTGGGATGCAAGGAGAAGTGCCTTAGTGGGAACACTCCTAAGAATGACCTAATGACCTAACTCCAAATGAACGACCTACCTATATTGAAACAAAACTGAAAAAGGATAACTACGTTATGTACATATATCGTACAACAGGTACAATAGGTAAACAATTATACATTTCAGCTTGGGTGACGTGTTTTTTTCTATTGTCTAGGGAGTTAGATAACAGGACAAGATTTTTATTAAGTCCAGTGAGAGGATTGTGGATTAAGATACCTATACTTCTGCGAATTTTCATTCCAGCATCTAAAGTATTGTGTAGGGGTATGGGGTAGGGGTATAAAAAACTTGCGGTTTTTTTCTCTCATTTTATTATTTCGCTGCGTACATTTCGCGTTTTATTAATTCGGCTTTAAACAACTTGCAAATTATTATTTCGCATTTTTCACTTCGCAAGCTCTCATTTAGGTTTGAAATTTTTCACCAAAACATTATTTTGCATTTATTATTTCGCTGTCTTACTTGGCTTAATTTACTCTCGCATTATCTTATTTCGCATTCCTTTACTTCGCTATTGATTTATTTGGCGAAATATTATTTTTTTTTGAGTTTGTTTGGCTTTAATTTTATCACAGGTTAAGAAATTTCGCCAAACAAATTCAAAAAAAAAATAATATTTCGCCAAGTAAAATTGGTACCTAAAACATAGTAAAACTCCATAAGCATGGATGCTGCTTAAAAAGCTAGAAAAAAGCTGAAACAAAGATAAATAAAAAGCGAAAGCAATATCTTTTGTTTCTTATTAATAACGGATATTTTTTTTTTATTAACAAAAACAGAAAAAAGTTCTTCATTAAGGTACATTTCTAAATCTACTATGTACACTTCTTGTAAACTTAAAACTAATTTAAACTAGTGGGAGGGTTACAATCCGCTTAGGCGAATCGTTTGAAATCCCATCCCAATTGACCACAGTCAAGCTCCGAAATGTGTCATAAATCTTGGTGTATTTAGAATTTCTCAGTAAGGAATCTTCCCCCTTAGAAAGGGGCGTGGCATCCACCACTTCTCAATCACATCGTATTTTTGTTTATATATTTTATCAGAAGTGGTATATACGTATTGATTGCATTTTCATATTAAAAATTTGGTTTATACTTAAAAACGCCCCCAAAAGTGGGCGTGGCGAAAATTTATTCACTTGAGTTTATAGCTTACGTACATATCTGAACATTTGATAGTGCAAGTTTTTTGGATTTAAAGCAAATATATCAAATAAAAACCGTTTATTAAAATGCATATTAAGTATGACTACGCCTACAAGGAGTCGGTATTCGCTTTTTTTTTTAATGCTTATCACAATACACTTAAGCGAGGATAACGCATACCAAATTTCAGCTTCCTGCGACAACTTAGATTTTTCATGCTAATAAGTAAAGTTGGCGTCAGTGAACGATTTAAAAAATTTCTACTGCTCGGGACCTAGAAAGAACAGATATTAAGTTTCAAGTTCCTAGCTCAAAATTAAAGGCCCAAAAACTACCGACACACGGAAGGACGGACGGACGGACATGGCTCATTCGACTAACAATTCGGTCTCGATCATATGCCTTTAAGGTCTTGGGGGTCTACGGTGATTATATCTCTATGTTACAAACTAGGAATCAAACTTAATAAACCTCCTATCCTATGGGATGGGGTTTAAAAACATAATTACTTAGTTATCTAATGAAATGAAAAAAAAAAAGTGATCCGACATAATAATAATACAGAATGAAGCTTTCTGTGTTATAATTATATCGGGGATATTGTACAAAAAAATACTTTTAAAAACGCGTAATTGCTTTGAACCACCTGACTCATAGACCATCACAAGTGACCTTGTGACACACAAAACCCATAAAAGTGCAAAAAAAAACATGCTGATATAAAGAATCAGCTAAATAACATAGCGCGATTTAACGGTTTCTCAGATAAGCAAAATCGAAAACATTAAACGCCGGTTATACAAACGCAAAACAACGAAATTCTAAATAAGCAATGCGAGTTAATATTTTAGCGAAATCAACGCATAACGAAGTGACAAACCGCCACATAAGTTTTGCGAAATGAAAACATTGAATTGATGGGCACCCATATAGATATATATAATATAGTTTCCAATATTCTAAACGGCTTATAATTTTTATGGTTTAATTTCTGCATCAAAGCCCTTTCGCTCGTGCATAGAAAAGACTAATAGTAAACTAATAGCAAAACAAATCCATGCAAAAAGGGGATAGGAAGAAAGTGCTACAGGCAAATTATGCTTTTTTGCCCGTATCACCCGCAGCATAAGCTTGTTTGTCCCATTTCTTTTGAAAATGTTCTTGATTGTACACCTTTTAATGTCTGCAAGCAGAATCTAACATTCTTTAATACGGCAATATGGATAACTGAAAAAAGATTTGTTCAGACTTCAGCACAATTACTGTATCCACAAATGTTTTTTATTTTTGTTAAATGGCGTCAGTTTTATTACATTTTAAGCAAATCTAACATACTTTTATTTGGAAACATGCAAAAAATTGAGTTCTTCAGTGTCCTTTAAAGGAAACTCATTGCATTTTGAAACCCCTTTTCTAAATACAGTGGACTCTCTCATAAGCGGACACTGACGGTTCCAAGAAATTTGTCCGCTTATGAGGGGTGTCCGTTTATAAGAAAAAACCAGTAAGTGCGAGAGTGGGTATGTATTAGCTTCGGTCCGTCTGCAACGAACCGTGGTAGATACATATACCCTATTCCTATTCTTCTTTCCATTCCTATAACTTATGTTTGCTTCACACTTACAAAAAAAACCTACTTTTTCAAGACATAGCCACGTGAGCGCCGCATCATCCGATAAGCCAATACATTTCCCTGATCCTAATCTCGAGCTCGTCACGCTTCTTCTTTACGTGTGGTTTCCACCTTAGTTTAGCGTCCAGTGTCATCCCTAGACATAATGCTTAATGCTGCATTTGCATAAGGTGCAGAATTTGTGCAGAATTTATAAGCCGAAATAAATTGTTAACCCTTCTGTAAGTTAAATTCACATGCGTAGACTTGTTCTCGTTAAGAGCGATTCGCCAAGTTTTCGTGAAGACACAAATTCTGTTCAATGCTCGTTCAAGGTTTCTCGTTGATGACTCGACTGATTCACCTGTTGCCAGGATGGCCGTATCGTCCGCAAACGTGCCCACGACTGTCTCGTCATCTAGAGGTATGTCTCTTGTGTAGAGCAGGAACAGAGTCGGACCGATGACACTTCCCTGGGGTACTCCAGCTCGAATTTGCTTGAAACTCGAGTATTCAGTACTACTCGTAACACGAAAGAGTCTGCTTTCAAAATATTTTTTCAATATTCTAAACAAGTCTTCCGTCAAGTTTTTCCGTAGTTTATATTTCAAGCCTTCGTGCCATACATTGTCGAAGGCTTGCGATACGTCGAGGAAAGCACTTGAACATATTTTTTCCCTTCCAAGGCTTTTTCAATTTCATGCGTTATTCTGTAGACTTGATCTATTGTGGAATGGTTAGGTCTGAAACCGAATTGATGATCCGGGATCAAGCGTCTTTCTGCAATTATTGGTTGTAATTGCTTCAGCAGAGGTTTCTCAAATTCTTTCGATATTATCGACAGAAGCGATATGGGCCTATAAGATTTTTTATCATTTGCACATTTCCCCGGTTTGGAACCATAATGACTTCAGCAACTTTCCATTGCCTTGGGACGTATAGAAGTCTAAGAGAAGCGTTTATCATATAAAATAGCTTGACTAGTGCCTTTTTTGGTAGTTCTTTCAATATTTCGCCAGTGATCAGGTCGTAACCCGGGGCCTTATTATTTTTAAGTTTGCTTATTGTCTGTCGGAGTTCAACTAACGAAACTTTTTTCATTCTAAAGCTATCAGATTCCGCGTTGTTGTTTTGAACGTCAGCCAACGGCGGACCGTCGAAAGGCTTGAATGTTTCTTCTAAATGTTCAGCAAACAAATTCGCTTTCAAAGAGGGTTTTGTCTGTGGGAGCCCTTGTGCCTTACCATCTTCTATGCGCTCTTCTCTTTTCCCGAATCAATTCTTCGATTTCGAGCGGATATGTTGTGCGTACATGCCCGTCGGTGCTAACTGCGTTGTTTTGGGACGATGTGTTGTTCCAGGCAGCGCTCTGAATTTCTTCAATGAATTTATCAACTGCGGTTTCTAACTCGAAGGAAGTTCTCAATGGCACTTTCAAGCCAACACCCTCCTTACAGTTCTTTCTGAAGGCATCCCAGTTAATGTTTTTGCTAGCTAATCTGGGAGCTCTTTCTATTTCCGCCTTCTGATCTGATAAAGATCATAACACTCTTCGATTCGCGTAAGGTATTTTGGGTACCCTTTAGCGATGAAAAAGCCCACAAGGTCAGGCTTTTTATTCCTGTCGGCTGGCCAATATGTTGGTTTACCTCGTGAACCCCAAAAAAATTGCTTCGCGTTAAGCCAATATCTACATCGCGGATGCCAGAGCTCTTGGTCGGGACAATTGGAAGCTGCAAGTCTAAGAACGCATATAATGGAAGGCTACTGTGAAATAGGCAGAGATCTTGCATGGGTAAGGAGCCCTTTCAAAACAAAAAATACAATTAAATACTGAGCATTATGGACACCAAAGCTCCAGCCAAGAGGGTCTTCAAATTTAAGCCCCTCCCCCAGGTTCAGGACGACCGAACCTCCGTTTTAGGGACCAATACATTGCGGATGCCAGAGCGCTTGGTCTGGACAATTGAAATCAACAAGTCTAGGAACGCAAATAATGGAAGGCTACTGTGAATTAGGCAGAGATCTCGCATTGGTTAGGAGCCCTTTCAAAACAAAAAATACAATTAAATACTGAGCATTATGGACACCAAGACCAAGGTAAGGGTCTATTTGCACGAGCCACAGACAGAAATTTCCTAGATAGTTGAGTTAACATTGGCCTTTGACTCATCAGACTTTATGTACCCGTAAACTGTTTCGTCGCACGTGGAATGGGGAAGGCCAGGCTTAAAACAACGAAAGTGGGTTTTTTTAATTCCACTCCGCACCGTACCATTGCCATCCGATGCCATTCCACTGACTCGATGGTGGTTGTGTAATTTTCATTGAATTAAATAAAATGTTTTCACATTAACACCACTTTTGGTCAAATATATTGGTAATGCCTACAGCTACAATTGCATTATGCATTAGTAGGAATCTGATGCCTTACGACCCTTAGCCTTACTGCTTACTCCCATTTGCATTTCTAGTTTCTGTGTGTTGGCTTCTGTTTGAGAGAATGAATTTTTTTGTGTCGGTCGTTTTCGAGGCGTTCGTCGAAATGGTTATATCTTTAATATTTTTCATATATTTTTTTTTTTCAATTTAGAATAAATTTTCCGAGAAATCAGGTTTTCAAATATTTCAGATGTTAAAAGTGGACATAGTCAATAAAGTGGGCGGTCTAATTTTTGCCTAATTAAAGGCTTCTGGTCGATATTGCTCTCCACCAAAATTTGAGTTCATATGTTTTGTCTATCTTGACCAAAAGGCATTTTGAAAAAAAATGTAAATTTGAGGTTGTCTGACATTCACGCTAATTGTGGGCGTGGCTGTGGGCAAATCTTCTCAATTTTCATGCTTCTCAAATTTCATGCTTTCGCTGCAAGTTTCAGCATCCTAGCTCAATTTTAAAGACCTCAAAACTGCATACATACATGAAACATGAATAAATGGGCATTTGTAAATTTTACCGACTTAGGTAGCCATTTATTTTTGTTTTAATAATGAAAAAACTATGGATTAGTCGGCATTCCCTGACTGTACCTACAATTTGCCGACTGTAGGTACTCCTTAATTTTTACCGAGTTGGCCATTTATTTTTGTTTTTATAATAAAAAAAACACGAATTTATCGGCATTTGCGAAAAGCGAACTTTTTTGTCGTTTGCCGACTGTATGTAGCGTCTTAATTTGACCGAGTGAGTAAGTAATCTAATTTCTTATGAATTAGTCGGAATTTGCCAAAAGTGAAATACCTATTTGGTCATTTGCCGACTGTGCCGACGAGTTCGACTAAGACATTTATATCAAAAAACTATGAAGAAATCGGCATTTCACCAAGGATACGGCTTTGAAAATGCCGACTTAAATACATTAAAAATGAAAAACAAAGCTAATTTGTAATTTTTTAATGATTTGCGCCAAGCTTATTCTTGAAAATTGTTCCTTTTTATTATGCGATCGAAGATGAATTGGCTAAACGCATTTTTAAAACACCACCATACAAAAGTGAGGTAAATGGGCGGATTGAACGCTTCCGAACAACAAACAAACCGAACAGACTCCTCGCTCGAGTATAACTTTACAGTCCACTCAACAACTGGCAAAAACCGGTTGAACTTTTCCTTGGCCGATCACCCAAAATAGCTCCCGAAGATTCCTGAACAACTCTTGAACAAAATGAAACGAAAAACGATCCCCTATTTCCCTACCTTTCACATGAATACCAGCAAATACAAAATTTTATCTATAACCTTAAACCACAAAAACCCAAAAGATCCTTAAGCTTCATAGGTTCCGCGTGGAAGTGGATTGCTGGCAATCCGGACCACGACGATTTTGTGTCAATCAAAAGAAAAATGAATAATTTACTTGTCAATTCAAATAACCAAATTATAATCAATAGTCTACATAACCATAATCAATAACCTAACAAAAATTACTTACGAGATTGAAGCAATGATAACAGAGAACAGAAATACAATAAAGAAATTATATCCGAAATTCAATATAAATTTAAAATTATAAAAGAAGAACTACAGAATATAAACTAAGCTATTCGTTGGGCAAAAGTAGGAATTGTCAATTCGCTCATCCTATCAAAGGAAGAAAAAAGTCTAGCCATCAAAACATTAAATAAAGAAAATATTCCCTTTTCTACTATAAAAGAAGCGTTAAATTTCGCTAAAATTAAAATTATAACTAATTCAATTTCAATTTTATATATTGTCAACATTCCAATAACAGACTATAAGTGGGCGTGGCGAAAATTTATTCACTTAAGTTGATAGCTAAAGCACATATCTGAACATTTGATAGTGCAAGTTTTTTGGATTTAAAGCAAATATATCAAATAAAAACCCTTTATTAGAATGCATATTAAGTATGACCACGCCTACAAGGGGGCGGTATTCGCTTTTTTTTTTAAATGCTTATCACAATACACTTAAGCGAGGATATCGCATACCAAATTTCAGCTTCCTGTGACAACTTTGATTTTTCATGCTATTAAGTAAAGTGGGCGTGTCAGTGGGCGGATTTCAAAAAATGTTACACTTGAAAGAACAGACATCAAGTTTCAAGTTCCTAGCTCAAAATATAAGGCCTAAAAACTACCGACAGACGGACGGACATGGCTCATTCGACTTACAATTCGGTCTCGATCATATGCCCTTAAGGTCTTTGGGGTCTACGGTGATTATTTCTCTATGTTACAAACTATGAATCAAACTAAATATACCTCCTATCCTTTTGGATGGGGTATAAATAGACAGGAAAATGGAATTCACTTAAAACTAGTGGAAGGGTTACAATTCGGTTAGGCGAATCGTTGGGTACCCCATCCCAATTGATCACTGTCAAGCTCCGAATTGCGTCATAAATCGTGGTAGTTAAATTTTTGTTTCTATTTACTTTAATTATATTAATAATTAATAAATAATAATAATGAATTAAATGGAGAACCAAGTATTTGCTACATTATATATTATGAAAAAAATTTCCGATTTGAAATAAAAATGTTGAATAAATTGCATTGGAAGCTTTACTCTTTAAATCGACGCCACGCCCACTAGCGGCGGTCTGGCGATTTAGTTTTTGCTTTTATATCTTATGATTAGGAGATGCTTACTGTTAAATTTCAGCTTTTCACGACGTCTAACAGTTTTGAAAGCACTGGAAGTAGTTGCACATTTAGACCGATTTTGGGCGTTGGTGACGTACGGACGGACGGACTGACAGATGAACGAACGGACTTGGCTCATTCAACTTAGAGTTCGGTCTTGATCATATGTCCTTAAGGTATTGGGGGTCTTTTTGGCGCCCGGCGCTGACTAATAATAGGCGCCCATTAAAAACGAAGATATGAGAAAAATATAGCGTTCCTTGCAACTTTTTGAAAATAATACCGAAATTCAAATAGTTTTAAAAGTTTCCTGGAAGTTTAAGAAAAATATTGCGTTCCTTTCAATACCCCACCGCATTTCTTGGATGGCAGTAATGTCTGCCTTGCAGTCGTTAAGGGCCTCCCGTGATTGTTGCTCGGCTGCACGTGGTCTGTTAAGGGACCTAACATTCCACGTACAGATCCGGAGCTCGTTGTCCTTTTCTCAACATTGGTCGTCAACAGTAAATCAGTCCGAATCCGAGGCTTGTTTCTGCTTCGTGACTGGTGTTTCTTTTCGTGACCGGGAAGTCACCCCGACGGCACCTGGAGGACCAAATCCTTTATTTAGCTCTAAAGACGGAGAGCCGGATAGCCCGCTCCTTATAGGCCTGAGCTCCGAATACGTCGTAGTAGCCCATATAAGGTGGTTCACTAAGTAGCTTGGCCTGAGTGGAACTATGGACGCCACCGTTGATTCCATCTGGGGAATTCCTCTTCGCTGCCGTTGGGATGCAAGGAGAAGTGCCTTAGTGGGAACACTCCTAAGAATGACCTAATGACCTAACTCCAAATGAACGACCTACCTATATTGAAACAAAACTGAAAAAGGATAACTACGTTATGTACATATATCGTACAACAGGTACAATAGGTAAACAATTATACATTTCAGCTTGGGTGACGTGTTTTTTTCTATTGTCTAGGGAGTTAGATAACAGGACAAGATTTTTATTAAGTCCAGTGAGAGGATTGTGGATTAAGATACCTATACTTCTGCGAATTTTCATTCCAGCATCTAAAGTATTGTGTAGGGGTATGGGGTAGGGGTATAAAAAACTTGCGGTTTTTTTCTCTCATTTTATTATTTCGCTGCGTACATTTCGCGTTTTTTTAATTCGGCTTTAAACAACTTGCAAATTATTATTTCGCATTTTTCACTTCGCAAGCTCTCATTTAGGTTTGAAATTTTTCACCAAAACATTATTTTGCATTTATTATTTCGCTGTCTTACTTGGCTTTATTTACTCTCGCATTATCTTATTTCGCATTCCTTTACTTCGCTATTGATTTATTTGGCGAAGTATATTTTTTTTTTTGAATTTGTTTGGCTTTAATTTTATCACAGGTTAAGAAATTTCGCCAAACAAATTCAAAAAAAAATAATATTTCGCCAAGTAAAATTGGTACCTAAAACATAGTAAAACTCCATAAGCATGGATGCTGCTTAAAAAGCTAGAAAAAAAAGCTGAAACAAAGATAAATAAACAGCGAAAGCAATATCTTTTGTTTTTTATTAACAACAGATATTTTTTTTTTTTTTATTAACAAAAACAGAAAAAAGTTCTTCATTAAGGTACATTTCTAAATCTACTATGTACACTTCTTGTAAACTTAAAACTAATTTAAACTAGTGGGAGGGTTACAATCCGCTTAGGCGAATCGTTTGAAATCCCATCCCAATTGACCACAGTCAAGCTCCGAAATGTGTCATAAATCTTGGTGTTTTTAGAAATTCTCAGTAAAGAATCTTCCCCCTAAGAAAGGGGCGTGGCATCCACCACTTCTCAATCACATCGTATTTTTGTTTATATATTTTATCAGAAGTGGTATATACGTATTGATTGCATTTTCATATTAAAAATTTGGTTTATACTTAAAAACGCCCCCAAAAGTGGGCGTGGCGAAAATTTATTCACTTGAGTTTATAGCTTACGTACATATCTGAACATTTGATAGTGCAAGTTTTTTGGATTTAAAGCAAATATATCAAATAAAAACCGTTTATTAAAATGCATATTAAGTATGACTACGCCTACAAGGAGTCGGTATTCGCTTTTTTTTTAATGCTTATCACAATACACTTAAGCGAGGATAACGCATACCAAATTTCAGCTTCCTGCGACAACTTAGATTTTTCATGCTAATAAGTAAAGTTGGCGTCAGTGAACGATTTAAAAAATTTCTACTGCTCGGGACCTAGAAAGAACAGATATTAAGTTTCAAGTTCCTAGCTCAAAATTAAAGGCCCAAAAACTACCGACACACGGAAGGACGGACGGACGGACATGGCTCATTCGACTAACAATTCGGTCTCGATCATATGCCTTTAAGGTCTTGGGGGTCTACGGTGATTATATCTCTATGTTACAAACTAGGAATCAAACTTAATAAACCTCCTATCCTATGGGATGGGGTTTAAAAACATAATTACTTAGTTATCTAATGAAATGAAAAACAAAAGTGATCCGACATAATAATAATACAGAATGAAGCTTTCTGTGTTATTATTATATCGGGGATATTGTACAAAAAAATACTTTTAAAAACGCGTAATTGTTTTGAACCACCTGACTCATAGACCATCACAAGTGACCTTGTGACACGCAAAACCCATAAAAGTGCAAAAAAAAACATGCTGATATAAAGAATCAGCTAAATTAGCGCGATTTAACGGTTTCTCAGATAAGCAAAATCGAAAACATTAAACGCCGGTTATACAAACGCAAAACAACGAAATTCTAAATAAGCAATGCGAGTTAATATTTTAGCGAAATTAACGCATAACGAAGTGAAAAACCGTCACATAAGTTTTGCCAAATGAAAACATTGAATTGATGGGCACCCATATAGATATATATAATATAGTTTCCAATATTCTAAACCGCTTATAATTTTTATGGTTTAATTTCTGCATCAAAGCCCTTTCGCTCGTGCATAGAAAAGACTAATAGTAAACTAATAGCAAAACAAATCCATGCAAAAAGGGGATAGGAAGAAAGTGCTACAGGCAAATTATGCTTTTTTGCCCGTATCACCCGCAGCATAAGCTTGTTTGTCCCATTTCTTTTGAAAATGTTCTTGATTGTACACCTTTTAATGTCTGCAAGCAGAATATAACATCCTTTAATACGGCAATATGGATAACTGAAAAAAGATTTGTTCAGACTTCAGCACAATTACTGTATCCACAAATGTTTTTTATTTTTGTTAAATGGCGTCAGTTTTATTACATTTTAAGCAAATCTAACATACTTTTATTTGGAAACATGCAAAAAATTGAGTTCTTCAGTGTCCTTTAAAGGAAACTCATTGCATTTTGAAACCCCTTTTCTAAATACAGTGGACTCTCTCATAAGCGGACACTGACGGTTCCACGAAATTTGTCCGCTTATGAGGGGTGTCCGTTTATAAGAAAAAACCAGTAAGTGCGAGAGTGGGTATGTATTAGCTTCGGTCCGTCTGCAACGAACCGTGGTAGATACATATACCCTATTCCTATTCTTCTTTCCATTCCTATAACTTATGTATGCTTCACACTTACAAAAAAACCTACTTTTTCAAGACATAGCCACGTGAGCGCCGCATATCACTCCATACAATACTTTTTTTAAATTTTGCTGGTGGGTAAAAAGCAACAACGCACTGGCATACCCCTTCTTGACTTATTTTGTTCTTCCTTTGAAAAACACATAGGAAGAGAAAAGATAAAAAAGCACACATTCATACACTCAAATGCAGCTTACATCCACGGGCCACGGACCACGGACGACGCGACAGCGCCGCCACAGCCTGCTATGTTTACGAGTAGGTAGACACGAGATGAGATACCGCTATTTTTCCTGGGTAACACCAATAACTTCAGGGATCTTTTTTTGTGTCTCGGAAGGGCGCAATAAAAAGGGAAACAAAATAAAATATAACAATGTGTGTTTGATATGTTCTTTGTCCGTTTAAGAGAGAGTGAAACTCTATCGTGGTTAAGAAAATTGGTGTCCGCGTCCGGTTATAAGAGAGTCCATTTATGTGGATGTGATTAGCTTGAAAAATCATGCTCATAATTCCGTTCTTAAAAATTTGTCCGGTTATGAGAGATGTCCGCTTATAAGAGGTGTCCTTTAGGAGAGAGTTCACTGTATAGCTTCTATAACATCCGATCAATATGTAAGACTTTGAACTTAATCAATGAAAAGTGTCTTAAGAATACCAATCAATAAAAATCGAAGCATACAAATATACTTTTTGTTAATATTGTAATTGTCTACATTCAGGGGCGTAGCGAGGGGGGGGGGGGGTCGCAGCCCCCCCGTTATTCAAATGATCTCCAAGAGTCGGCAAATAAAGGAGGTTAACATTTTTGAATCCATGCAAATTAAGAAAAGTCGGTTATTATGAATGAATTTTTAAGAATTGGTTTGGCACAAATCGTAAAAAAAAAATGATAAATTAGCTTTGTTTTTCATTCTTAATGTCTTAAAGTCGGCATTTCAAAAGCCTAAACCTTGGTTAAATACCAATAACGCCATAGTTTTTTGATATTAAGGAGTACCCACAGTCGGCAAATGACCAAATACTTTGCCTTTGGCACATGCTGACTAATTCATAAACAAAATTATATTACTTACTCGGTCAAATTAAGGCGCTACATACAGTTGGCATACGACAAAATATTTTGCCTTTCCAAATGCCGACTAATTCATAGTTTTTTGGCTTACTTTTTTAAGGAGCACCTACAGTCGACAAATTACCAATCATTTTATCGTTCGGAAATGCCGACTTATCCATAGTTTTTTGATTATTAAAACAACATTAATTGGCTTAGCCGGTAATTAGCTAAATCAGTAAAAATTTGACCAATTCTTACAGTCGGCAAAGGACCAAATACTTCACTTTTGTGGGATCGCCGATTACTTGATAGTTTTTTGATAATAAAAATGAAAATAAATGGCTAGTTCTACTCGGTAAAGACGTACGTAGTAAAAATTTAACTACATACAGTCGGCAAATAACCAAGTTGTCACACTTGAGAAATGCCTATTACTTGATAGCTTTTCCATTCAAAATTATACCAAATGACTAAACTCGGTAGAAGTTTAAGAAATGCCTATTGTCGGCAAAAGACCTGGCCAATTTTTTTTATTATAAAAACTTTTTTTTTATAAAAATGAATATAAATGGTAAATTATGCTCGGTAAAGCTTGAGAACTACATAGTCGACAAATAAGCAAACAGTCAAAATTTGGAAAATGCCGATTACTTTATAGTTTTTACGTTTTAAAAATGATAATAAATGTCCAAATCGGTAAAAATTTAAGAATAGGTAGGTACCTACCTACCTAGAGTCGGCAACGACAGGATGCCGACCACCTTTTTCAAAATTAATATTATTTGCACATTATTTTAAAATTCTTATGCACAGAAAGGCCCATAAAATCACTCAAGCATTGGAATTGCGTATATTTCCGATTTTCGGAAATATCATAATTTTTCATTGCTGGGCAAATAGAGCTTTCCCTGTATTCATTCCTTACACGCAAAAAAGTCGGTACCCTTTTTTCGGCGGACTGCTCGACAACTCACGACGCAAACAATTCCACTATCTCAAAAAAATAGAGATGGGATCTGGGGCGAAACTATTGCAATTTTAGATAGCATTAGGAATAAAGTGCAACGCAAGTGATGCCAATAAAAAAAACATTAAATTTAATTCAATAAAAATTATTGTCTGCATTTTTCGTTACCATTGAGATGTTTTTTAGTGTTTTTCTTACTGTTTTCTTTTCGCCCCAACAACACACTCTTTTCCGGAAAACAGAAAGACAGCGGGTTTTCGTATTTTTCAATTAGCACATTTTTTGTTCACTTTTCTAAAAAGCACACAAAAACAGATACACACAATGACCATGGAGTTATCGGAAAGAAATCGGCAAAAAAGCGGAGTCGTATTGAAAAAGCAAACCCACACTGAGAAAACTCTACTATGAGTTATTCAAAAAGAAACATATTTGGCTACATGTACAAAATGAACAAATAGAACTTGGTTCAATACAAATTCAAATCTATTTAAACTCTTAAAAACTATGGCTTAAATGGAATCGAGTTTAAATCAAAATCATTCATGTTTGGCAACCCCTGCAAGGTCGGGGTTAGAATAGCCTTGAGGTAAGGTATGCCTGTCGTAAGAGCCGACTAAAATCCACCGGAAGAAATATTCTTTAATGTTTCAACGGATGCTGTCGATGCTGCTCCATTTGGGGCAACTTTTGGCAGTAAGGTTTTAACTTATAGATGAATCTGAAGGTTAAATTAAAATCCAGAAGCGTTTGTCACACATTGTGCGGCTTACTGGTCGGCGTCTGTCTCCAAAGAGGCGGCTGTATTTAAAAATGAAAATAGAAGTGACTTACCTATTTCTCATAAAAACGACAAGTTAAAAAAAAAATGGCAATGAACAAAACGAAAGATTTGATTACCCCAGGTGGCAGCCCAGCTATGCTGGAAAATCCACCCTCTTCGGAGGCAGGCTCTACGGATTCTGGGGAGAGCCTTTTATTGCTTATAAATCCTTTTGAGAAAAGGACAAAACTAAATCGATCACCACCACCTAGATCGAACATATCCGGAAAAAGCAGTCCACCGGTAAACCAGGACTCTGTGAAAATTAAGAGCTTAGAAAAGGAGAATAATGAACTCCGCGCTAAGCTTAGTGAAAAAGAGCGACTCTTCCAAGTTCTAAAAATGGAAGTTGACTCTCTGCGAAAAGAAAACGAGGATATTAAAAATACTTGTTTAACGAAAGACTGTGAGGTAACGAAAGAGTGTGTAACACCGAACCGGCCAGCAGTCGAATACTTCACGGACGAGGACGAACTTGCACTTGAGACCGATTCAGTCTCAAGGAAAGGGTCTAGCAAGAAGCGAAAGGCGAATTCCTCTCCCGAAGTAATGCAAAAAGAAGATAAGCCCTCTGGCTCAAACAGGGCTAAACCAGAGGCTAAAATTCGTCAACCTCCCGCAATAAACATCGTCGGGATGGCAGACGTCGGGAGATTGCGCAACGTTCTTGCAAACACGGTGAGAACAGAAAACTATAAGCTTACTTCGCACCGAAATAACGTGTGGAAAGTAAATGTTGACAACGCCGATTCCTATCGCGCACTGTCTCTTAGACTGAATGCAGAAAAAATCGAGTGGTATACTTATCAAAATAAGTACGAAAAACCACTGCGAGTCATTGTAAGGGGGCTCCACCCATCATGCACAAAAGAAGACGTCGTAAAAGACGTAAAAAATAAAGGCCTTAAAATTATTGATGCCGTCAATATCATTAAAAAGGAAAAGCAACGCACGGAAGGAGAAAGAGACACTGTGATCAGACGCGGCCTACCAATTTTTGTGCTCTCCTTTGAAAGAACTGAGAGCATAAACGATGTTTATAAAATAAAAATGATACTTAACATCAGGGTTAAGATCGAACCCATGCGAAAGGGCAATAGACTGATACCACAGTGTAAACGATGCCAAGAATTCAGACACACAAGTGCCTACTGCCAAAAAGAACCACGTTGCGTGAAATGTGCCGGAAAACACCTCTCAACAGAGTGCAAAGTCGACATAAAGGCTGCAGCAGTTTGCACCAATTGCCACGGAAACCACCCCGCAAACTATCGAGGATGCGAAGTAGCCATAGAGCTGCAAAAGGGACGAGAACCTCTTAAGGAAAATACTCGAGGTCAGAATCAAAGCCTAGGATGTCCAAAAACTACTAAAACTCCTAAGCCAAAGACTCCAAAGACGCCAAAGCCGATCAAAAGTGCGAGATTGGCAAAGGAAACGTCGACAAAAGGCGTAAAAGCTCCACAAAACAGCGGCGCCAGTTCAAGTTCAGCGGAGAAACCACCACTAGTCGGACCGAAATCATCGGAAAAATAATGCTATTTGGGATTGATTCAGGTGGTACTGGACCACTGATTGTCACAGTGGTTAATACAATGTTCTCTGTTTAATACAATCTGCTGGTCTAAGCTTATTGGGCGGTCGCGTTGGCAAGATAAGCTAGGGCTCATAGCGAACCAATTCCCTATGACATATTCATTCAGCTAGTTTTCAAACTTGATCTGGTCCAATGGACTTCCGGCCAACCCACAAAATTTCAGCTCTCTACCTTAAAATTTTAGGCCTAATAGTTGTTTACATACGGACAGACGGACGGCCATGGCTTAATCGATTCTCCTGTCGGTCCCATTCTTATCTCTAAAGGTCTTAGGGGTCTACGGTGATAATTTCACTGCGTTACAAACTATACATCAAACTTAATATACTCGGGTATAAAAAAAAAAATGTGACGTTAAAAATAAGTGATTCTTTTTTCAGTTAAAAAGGCGGAGTTTTAGGCCGAAATGTATGCAACCACCTAGTATAAAGCATTCAACAGCAATATTTTTGTATCCCGCTTTCGGCGGCGTGGCAGTTTTTTTTTGTATGATCGGGTATTTCCGTCGTAGATGAACTGCATAGAAGCTTTTGCACGCGCACTTTGCACTTTCCCATTTGTTTTGTTTAGGATCTCCTGTGGATGTGTGGTAAGTCGGAACAGGTGATGAGAACCACTTCAGAGAAGCCAAGGTTTATAGAATGAAAGGGTGCAAGTAACGTGTGAGGTCATAAGCAAAAAGCCACTACGGTAACTTTTCTTCTGTTTATGAACTCACCAACAAACAAATACATTATTTTACAGAATGCTTACAGAAATTAAAAGAAGATCGGGGCCACACCTGTTTCGCACCTTCTAGCTAAGCTATAGAGATCACGGCTGGGATCACTATTATGAGACTTGGTGTGTATTATAATCTAAAATTCTCTATGGCTTGCATTGGTGACATAATGGGTAGATTTGGACTGAAGCAAGACGTTAAGAGCACTCGTTTACAACCAAGTTATTTGAGGTCATTTTCTTGTTAGGCCGTATTGTTGTGAAAGGACCAAATATCTCAGAGAAACAGAGGAGGGTTATTTAGAGTGTTATGCGTGCTGCCAAAAATGGAAGAACTTTCTCCAGGCAAAGAAGAAAGGCAAGTTCAATAATTCCCAGGCGTAAAAAGAGTTTGCTCCACCTTTGGCAAGAACTTATTGAGATATCCTCACCGAAAAAACTTCCATGTTCGCCACATGAAGAAATCAAGCGGCTTGAGAGCGAGAAGATTTTCTGATTTTCTGCTCTCAAAAAAAAAAATTAATACGGAATGTGTTGTTTTTTTTTATTTTTTTTTTTTTGTTTTTATACCCGACGAGGGTATAATAATTTTAACGCATAGTTTGTAACATCGTAAAATAATAATCGTAGACCCTTAAGACCTTATAGAGATATGATCGAGGCCGACACGTGAATCGATTAAGCCATGTCCGTCCGTTCGTCTCTATGTGTGAAGGTTTTAGATCTTCTAAGCCAAGCTAGAGAGCTGAAACTAGGTACACAACTTGGTTCTTTCGTTTTTTTTTATAATGTACTCCAGAACAAGGGATTGGCTACCCTTTTAATGGTTAGCATCTCACGAGCGTAAAGGATTAGAAGAAGGGAAAAGGCGTGAGAGGTACCGGTGCACTCTTGTTTTGAACAGTTGTGGGTTGTATTGCGTAGGAAAGAGTTGTCGTGGTAGGACATTCCTCATTCGCGTTTACGGCTTATGAAAGAACCTCTAAACTTGACAGTACGCCCGAAAGTCGGCTCAAGGGTGAACTGATGAGCATTTGATCGTTGGCGAGTATTACCGTTGAATAATTTAAGGGGTGGAACGCAAATGGCTATTTCGTTGGAACACTGTTTGTAAAAAAAAAACGGTAAAACAGTGACAGGCAAGAGACATTGCGTCGATGTTCAAGTTAGTCGATAGACTTTGCAATATTTCTGTCACCTATGAGTTTTATCGCGCGTTTCTGGATCCTATCGAGCAGGTGCAGTGCTGTTTTAGGAGCACCAGCCCAGACATGGGAGTTATATTCCATTTTAGGGCGGATATACCCCTTATATAAAATAGCCAAATCAGAAGGGGTGAAATATTTCTGGCACTTTTAAGGAAACCTCGGCATTTCGCAGCTTTCTTGGCGACGTCGAATATGTGGTCATTCCAACTAAGGTTGTTATTGACACACATACCGAGAATGGAAAGCGTTTCAATGGAAAGCAATTCATGGCCATTCATGGACAATGGCTGGGTGTTTCGGTTTTGCTTCAATGACAGAAGACAGCATTGAGTTTTAGAAGCATTAAACTCTACTCTATTTTGAGATCCCCATCATACAATGCTGTAAAGGTCAGAGTTTAATGAGTCTGAATATGAATATGCAAGGAATGGTTCCACTTTTCAGTGAGATATGCCATCAAATCACCAGTGGACCTTTTGCTACAAAACCGTATTGCCGGTCATTAAGGAGTTTTCGTCATTCAAGATATTTCATAAGCTGATAATTAATCAGCGTTTCCGTGACCTTAGAAAGAAGGGAAGTTAGTGCAGTTGGACGATAGTTAGAGGGAGAAGAAGAATCGCCTTTTTTAGGGACAGGCTGGACAAATGCTGTTTTCCATCTACTCGGAAAGAGACCTGAGGAGAAGGACCGATGGAAAAGCTTACACAATGGTTTTGCCAGCGTGAAAGAACACCTCTTCAGAACTATGGGGGATATTCCATCTGGACCAGCGGATTTGTGAATGCTGAGATCTCGAAGTACTCTCATGACTGTACGAGTGCGAAAATGAATTTGTCCCATGTCATATACGACGCGCTCAAGTACAGGCGGGCACATTGCAGAATATGGGCGCATGGAACTAGCAGCGAAATGCGCTGCAAGTAGATTTGCTTTGGCCATAGACGTGACAGCTGGAATGTCATTGTAACCGAGTGTTGGGATGGAAGATGAGGCACAGTTTTTAACATTTTTTACGAAAGACCGAAAGTTTTTACTACCCTTGGGACAATGTTGTATTTTCTGCCTCAGCTTTTGGTCGTATTGGAACTTAACACGGCGAATATGAGCATTACAATCATTTCTGGCTTGCTTAAACTTTTTTCGGTTTACCTGAGAAGGGTTGGCCTTGTAGGACCGAAAACATAACTCCGAGAAAGCACAAGGACCAGTTAAAGCGACCGAAGAAGTTATTAAGGCCGTCCCAGTTTGCTTTCTCGTACCGCCAGACTATTCGTTTAGGAGTTATTTCCTTATTGGGTTGGCCCCCAATAAGAATTTGGCTGATATGACGCAGTGGTCTGACGAACCTAGAGGAGAGAGTACATTTACGGTGTACTTATCGGGATGGGAAGTTAGAAACAAGTCCAGAGTGTTGGCGGAATGATTGTTAATAGCTGGTACCCGTGTAGGCTCGTTTACAAGTTGCGTCAGATTGTTTAACGCAGCAAAGATCTCAACATACCTTCCTTCGGGTGTTGACTGACCAGAATGTCGAAGCCACTTAGAATTGTGAATATTGAAATCGCCCGTAATCACGATTTCATTATTAGGATGCAGGGAAACAATTTTTGCGAAGGAATCTGACAGTGTATCAATCTCATTACAAGTTAATGCACTGCCAAAGTTTGGACTTCTGTGCACGAAACAGTAATGAATGGTTTGTCTACGGACGGTGAAATCTATCCACATGAAATTAAATTCCGGGTTGGAACAGGTGTTGAGTTGTGGAGGAATGTGGTAGACAATATCATCACGTATATATACGGCGAGGCCTCAGCGAGAAAAGAATAATGGCTCTAAGCGATACCCAGGCAGTTTGAAACCCGGGTCGATTTCGCCGGTTTCAAGATTTTTGCCTAAAACCTAGGTTTCGCAAAGAGCCAAAACAGCTGGGCTGTATATACAGGTATGGACGTATGCAGCTATAAAGTTTTTCCTCAACCCAGGAATATTGCATATGTCAACGCGAAAGTCCTTCATAACGCAAAAAGTAGAAACAAACAACTATTCAAAACAATTACTAAACGACACAACACTAAGCAGAATTGTTGCGTGTAAACTTTTGCAAAGAAACACCACAACAATGATTTGCAAGTACTATGCCTTTACAAAAGCATTGCACGGTGATTTTTTTTTTTTGATGCCGGTTTAATTCACTACACTACTGTTTTTTTTTTGTCACATCTATTAACTTTTAATTCAACGAGCGAACGGAAGAGTTTTAGAAATGGTTTTTTTTCTTTATTGACAATTTTGAAGAAGCATTTTCGATTTTAGGACTTACTAGAAAAGAGTTTTGGCGGAAATCGATAGCGCGAGCGTGTGCGGCCGTGATGAGTGCAGAGCGATCACCATCACCGGTTCTTTTGTTGTACAGACAAGGTGTGAAAATTGCCTTAATCCGGCACCGGCCACGCCCACTACTGTCTTCGATGTGAGACAACCTCTATTTCACATTTTCTTTCAAAATGCCGTTTGGTCAAGCTAGACAAGGCGTAGGAACTCAAACATTGGTATAGAGCAATAGTGGGCACAAACCTGCAAGAAGGCAAAAATTGGACCGCCCGTTAGATCTTTAAAAACCCGATTTCTCGGAAAGATCACCCCAAATCGAAAAAAATTAAAGATCCTAATTAAAGGTACATACAAAATTTTGAGCTCCGCCCACTTTAAGGGGCGTTTTTAGGTGAAAACTGATTTTTTCGAAATAATTTTCGGTTTTAACGCATATTGTCATGATTCTAACGAAATTACAATGATTTGATTTTCATTTTTAACCTAGCTTTTGGGGGCGCCCATACAAATAATATATGAATTCGGGACAAAAAAATTTGTGCAAGAGTTCGTCTGTGACAAACTTCTATATACCCGACCCTTTATACCGTGTAATACCAAATCTTAAATTTTTTTATCCCGAATTCATATATTACTTGTATAGGCCCCCAAAAGTGGGTCTGGGCTAAAAATTAAAATCAATTAATTGTAGTTCCTTTACAATCATGACAAAATGTGTTAAAACCGAAAATTATTGCAGAAAAAACAGTTTTTTCCTAAACACGCCCCTTATAAAAAGTAGATATTTAAAACTTTGCCCCCTGGCTCTGATTGATAATTTTTATACCCGACCGAGGGTATATTAATTTTATTGCATAGTTTGTAACACAGAAAAATAACCACCGTAGACCCCTAAGACCTTTTAGAGATATGATCGCGACCGACAAGTGCGTCGATTAAGCCATGTCCTTCCGTCCGGCCGTCTGTCCGTCTGTCCGTATGTGTGAAGTTATTAGGTCTTTAAAATTGAGCTAACGCTCAAACTTGGAGTATATCTTGGTTCTTATTGTGTACAGACAATGTGTGAAAATTAGTTAAATCCGCAGACGACCACACCCACTACTGGCTTCAATGTAAGACAGCCTCAATTACAATTTTTTTTTCAAAATGCCTTTTGAAAGAAAATTTGGTGTTTCGCAACAAATTTTCGTTGCGAAAATATTGTTTACCTGACTTATTGCCAAATGTCGCGGGCATGTGTGCGGCAAAAGCATTATGCACTGCGCGGTGTTTTTTTTTTTACCACGAAGGAACACAAGGCGTTTTCGTTCCTGTTGTCACTAAACGATAACAATTTCGATATAAATATATAAATTTGATCTTAATAAAATTGTCGCGACCGAAACACGAGAACGAAATTGTTTTTGTTTATGTTTTGACCGGTTGTCAAATGGGGCAGTTCTGACAGCGCTGACAGTGCCTTCTCTTTGTGAGAGAAAAATGCCATGCCGACAAGGTAGCTTAGACCGTCTCTTAATCTTCACTGGTTAACACAAAAAGTTGGAATTCACTCGAGTGCGATTCCAATTTTGTTCATCTCTTTACCGTAGAACCACAGTGATGTAGCTGTAGCGGTAGTAGTAGCGGTAGTAAGAGCTGTCAAAAGTTAAAACACATGTATTCAGTGTATTTCGCACACAATGTGTGTCTGTGGCGGTAGCGCGTAGCTGTGGCGGTAGTAAGAGTTGGCCAACTTTTAACTTTCATAGCGCTACACGGTTGACAGCGCTACACGGTGGACAGTTCAACACGAGTAAAGTAAACAATGGAGGAAAAGGACGTCGAAAAGTTTATGGAGATGGTTAGATCTAAAGAAATTTTATGGAAATTGTGTCATCCGTTGTACAAAAATATTAAATCTAGCTCAAATTAACTCAGAGGATCGGCCATTGTTTATAAACGAGGCTTTTGTTCGACATAGCCGCGCTACACCATTGTGTTCAATTTTTTTCCGTACTACGCCACATGGCTCCGCGGCTGTACTACGTACTACAGCTACATACTACCGCTACGGGCATTGTGGCTCCACGGTTGCAGATAGCAAAATACACTCAAGAGAATTATAATTGCAGTGTTTGAAACTGTGCTGCGTCTCGCTAAACAAACCGGCGTTGGCTTAAACCATTTTAAACTTTTCACGGAGCAAAGGCAGACGCCTTAAGTCCCAGTAAAAGAAGTGCGATTTTTAATCTTGTCAACAAAGTAATCCGGTGCAAAGCACGATATTTTAAGTTTAGGTCCCGAAAAATTGGTGTGTTTTACTTCTTGTCGGGAAAGTAATTAGTTTGTTAAGGAGTGCATAGGTCAAAAGCAGTACCTACCAAAGGTAATAAAAATTAATTTCACTTGCATACATGCAACTGAAATTGATGTTTTTGCATTAGGGAATTTTTCAACAACGATCCCAGTGATTCGGACGTCACATTCTTGGTCGTGGGCGTCCGATTTTTCAATTCCAAACAAAAAAGTCGAGTGTCCGGATAGTCAAACTTAAAAAAATCGACAGTAGCTGTAACCCTTCCGCTATCCATTTTCAACATTCAACCCAGCCACCAGTAAACCCGAGCGATCGGTGGCCGTACGGTTAAGCGTACGGTACTTTGGAATTTCACAAAGAGCACCCCAGTTCAAGACAATGGCAGAAAGGATTTTTTTGTATTTAAATATCATTCACAATATACGTACATTATGCAAATTGAAGCTAAAACTTTCATAGCAGTCATTTTGGAGTGAGAAATATTATTTTCATGTAAAGTTAAGTCAAAAAAAGAATTTAAGTAGATTAACGGTTGCACGAAGTGTATATATATATAGTTGTAGCTAAGGTGTGGTCGCTAAAATTTATTTTAAGTATACGTGAAATCATATTTGCAAAATTATCAATTATCAATCAATTTGCATAGAGTGCATTTAAAAGACAGGTGTAGGTTGAACAACGAAAGTTCACCAAGGAGCGACCTGGATGCTGTGGCTACTTTATCGCCAGTTGCTGTGTATATAAGCACAGCAACTGGGTTTTCGTGGCGGACAAAGGCCCTTGAAGTGGGTGTTTAAATATATATTGTTATGCGAGCGTAGGCTCTAGCTGCAAAACTCAGACATATCGTCAGCAGTTCCACCATCAAACAATATTCCGGGAAACAGCACGACAGCAGTTCCCACAGACAGCACTTCCAAGAAACAGAAAGCTAAGCAAAAACAGATTTTATTTTTGTAACGAGGTAGGGTAACCGATAGAGTAGAATTGAATTGTGTTCGAGTTGTCAACAAGTACGGTCGCTTTAAGCAAACTATAAAACAAAGATAGTAAAATAAAGATAATTGAATACTGAAACTCATTGTGTTTTCGCATTACTTATGGTGGAAAAGTAAAGGTTGCCGAAGTCGGTCGTGTTGCGTTTTCTCATTGTTTACGCTTGTGAAGTAAAGGTTGCTGAAGTTCATCGCTGGTTCAAAAACAGATCTTCATCAAGTTCCCAAGGGTAATACCGGAGGAATCCCCAAATACTACCAAATAAATCTCTGGCCTGGCGGAAGGATCGCTGATCTACTAAGACACAAACGCGTATAGCCAAGGCATAACACGTTTTTCTGGTGGCAGCGGTGGGATTCATCATTGATCAGCAGAGAGGATCTTCAATCGAACATCAGCAGAGCAGATTAAACAATCAGCAGAGCAGATAACCATCAGCAGAGCAGATTAAACAATCAGCAGAGCAAATAACTATCACCAGAGCAGTAAACAGAATCAAACGCCGATGGATTTAGCAGCAATCATATTGTGAGTCCGTTTTATTATTTTTTTTATTTTTATTATTGTGAAGTGGCTATCTCCTATTAAAGTGTTAATGTTTTCAAGAGATCAGTTAGGTAGTTTGAGCAATAGTGATAACAGTCTAGACCGTGACGATTTGTATAGTGACATAAGTAGTGATATTAGTGACAACATGCCCGACGCAGTTCCAATTTCTGTTTTGACAGCATTCATCCCAACATTTAATGGGACGAGCGATGAGGTTTTCACCTTTATCGATTCTTGCAATGATGCCATCGAACTGGCATCTGATGACCAAAAGAATGTCCTGTTTAAATTTATAAAGACCAAAATTCGTGGCAACGCCACAACAATACTCATGAACAGAGAAATCGAGGACTGGGAGAGTTTAAAGAAGGAACTGACACTAGTTTTTCGTGAGCCTCATAGTGCGCTCCAGTTGCATAGAGAGCTGATCTCTATAAAACAATATAGAGATGAAACGGTTGTGCATTTCATGCAACGCGTGGAGACCCTGCAAAGACGTCTTTTACAAAGCAAACTTATAGACGTCAAAGTAGAACATAGAGCAGGTCAAATAGATTATATACAAAATGAGGCGTTGACAGTGTTTATTAATGGCCTAAGAGAAAGATTGTCTACATATGTAATCACTCAACGACCTACAACGCTCGCAGAAGCCAGCAAATTCGCTTGTGAAGAAGAACAGCGAATAAATTTATTCAAAACGAATACGCACCATGACTACACGTCTAAGAACTTAGCCAAAATTAATTATACAGACACAAGATGTTGCTACAATTGTGGGAAACCTGGTCATTTAGCCAGAAATTGCAGGCAGCCCAGGAAAAACAGAGTAGAGAATAATCCATTCTGACAAGAGCAACTTGCCAACCAATGACAGCTTCCAAACCAACCGTCTACCTCGAATAATGCTCACTTTAAAGGAAGGGATTTTTAGAAGACTGCGCGGTTAAAGAGGCAATCGTGCAGCTTAGACTAGTAGATAGTTCGGAAAGTCCTCATGTGTTAGCTAGAGTGAATGGAGATTTAAGGAAACTCATTATAGACACGGGTGCGGAGATATCGATAATTCAAGCGGACTGTGTTTATAAAGATGAGGTAAATGAAGGAAAAGTTATGCAGTTTAAAGGAATAAGTGGACAAATGTGCCAAACCTTGGGGGAAGTAGAAACGAGTGTAGAATTTGCCGTAAAGAGTAATAGCACTAGGTCGGAGGTATTAATATTTCAAGTAGTTGAGAATAATTTATTAGGAAATTACGATGGAATAATCGGAAACCATTTCCTACGAGAGGGTGGGTTCACGATTGATTACCAGGAAAATGTAATTAGTGGAAAACTTGGCAAAATTCCTTTGAGATATCACCACGAAGAGAGAATCGTCAAAGAGAGATCGGAAGTATTCAGGACTGTCATTGTTGACAAAAATCTTGAAGGAGAAATAGTGGTACCTAGACAAGAATTAGGAGAAGGTATTATTGTACCTAATTGCGTTACTGAAAATAAAGGAGGCACATGTTTAGTTTCTATAGTTAACACTACGGAGAAACCTTTCAATATAAATGGATTAAGCATCCAAGGGATAAACTTAGGAGATTTTGATGTTGCTAATAAAAGGCCAAATAGAGTTGTTAGTAATATCAGAACGGATCATTTAAATGCTGAGGAGAAAGAAAAATTATTAGAAATAGTAAAAGAATTTAGTGACATATTTAGCATTGAAGATGAGAAGTTGACTAAGACCGATTTCATCAAACATAAAATACGCACTGGTATTGGAACGGAGCCTGTGTTTACAAAGAGCTACCGTTATCCCAAGGTCCATGAAGAGGAAGTGCGAAAACAGGTTAATAAACTGAAGGATGATGGCATAATTCGAGACAGTAGTTCTCCTTGGAGCTCTCCATTGTGGATAGTTCCAAAGAAGACAGACGCCAGTGGGAAGAAAAAGTGGCGTATGGTTATTGATTTCCGTAAGCTAAACGAGCTTACAATTCCGGATAACTACCCCCTGCCGAACATTAGCGAGATATTGGACCAACTTGGAAAAGCAAAATACTTTTCCACCCTGGACTTAACGTCCGGTTTCCATCAGATTCCGATGGATGAAGATGATATGGAAAAAACTGCGTTTAGTACACCATATGGGCATTTTGAATTCACATGAATGCCAATGGGTTTGAAAAATGCACCAGCCTGCTTTCAGCGGCTGATGAACAAAGTCCTAGCTGGATTACAAGGGATCAAATGTTTGGTTTATTTAGATGATATTGTCATACATGGACAAAATTTAGAGGAGCACAACCAAAAATTGATTGCAGTGTTCGAGCAGCTCAGGAAAGCTAATCTAAAATTGCAACCAGACAAGTGCGAATTTCTTAGAAAGGAGGTTTCGTACTTGGGACATGTCATTACTGATAAAGGGGTAAAACCAAACCCAGACAAAATTGAGTGTATAAAGCGAATGGAATCACCTAAAAATGTTACAGGTATTAAGTCTTTTCTCGGAATGATAGGCTATTATCGGAAATTCGTAAAAAACTTTAGCAATATTGCTGAGCCAATGAACAGACTTTTAAAAAAGGATGTCGCATTCGTTTGGGGTACGGAACAACAACAAAGCTTTGAAAAATTAAAGGAAGCAATTACTCAGCACCCAGTTTTACAATACCCTGATTACACTCAGCCTTTTATCATCACTACAGATGCTTCCAATCGAGGCATCGGTGCCGTGCTTAGCCAAAATCATGAAGGGCATGATTTACCAATACATTTTGCTAGCAGAACTCTTAATAAGGCCGAGGTCAATTATACAACAACAGAAAAGGAATGTTTGGCCATCGTTTGGGCAACGAAACAGTTCAGGCCGTATATTTATGGTACAAAATTCGTCATACAGACAGACCACAGGCCCTTGACGTGGTTATTTAGAGTCAAAGACCCAGGTAGCAGAATTGTCAGGTGGCGACTAAAGTTAGAGGAGTTTGACTATACCATTGTCTACAAAAAGGGGAAGGAAAATGTAGTTGCAGACGAGTTAAGTAGAAATGTGGGAATAAGAAACGATTCAGGTATAGATGCTGACGAGTCAGGCAAATATATTAGAGTTATAGAAAAGGAGAATGAAGAAGCTCCAGCAAATGTAACAAGTAAAAATATTCGAGTCACAGAACAGGAGAAGGAAGAAACTTGGCAAGATCTACTAAGCCTTTTAGAAGAAGATGGTTTTAGTACCAGGGATCCTAATGTAGAAGATGTTCAAGTGGGCAATGGAAATGACGAAGTGATTGAGGAGATTTTGAACGATGTTAATGACGATATCTTAAATGATGTACATACAACTGAAGAGCTCCCAGTTATAGTAGAAGAAAATAATAGTGTTGAAGCTATAGACAATGAAATAGATGAAGACACGGACGACGACGGTAGAGAGTTTGTAAACAATGATGATAGGAAAAAGGAAATCATGAAAGAATACTACGAAGGTCTGATAGGGGGCCATACCGGCCAAAAAGCCACATATTCAAAAATACGAAAAAAATTCAAATGGAAAGGCATGCAAAAATGCATTGAAAACTTTGTCAGAAATTGCCCTCAGTGTCAAACTGAGAAGGTTAATAGGGCTCCCACTAGGAATCCAATGAAGATCATTAGTTCCGCTGACAAAACATTAGAAAAAATAATGATCGATATTATAGGGCCATTTCAGGAAACTGAAGAAGGTTACAAATTCGGACTAACAGTACAAGATGACCTCTCAAAGTTCATAAAATTTGTTCCACTTAAGAGTAAAGACATGAAAACTGTTGCTCGTGCGATTATGGAAGAGTGGATTATGAACTTTGGAATGCCAAAATTTATTCTTTCAGACAATGGTCTCGAGTTCTGTAATGGACTGTTCAGCGAATTTTGTCAATTATTAGGGATTAAACACATAACAACAAGCGTTGCATACCCACAAGCCAATGGCAGTGTCGAACGTGCACATTGCCGATTGCTAGAATATTTGAGGTCAACTGGAAAAGAGCTAAATGAGATGGACAATTGGAGCAAACGCATGCCATATGCTGGATTCTGCTATAATAGTACTGTCCATAATACAACAGGATACACCCCTTATGAAGTTGTGTTTGGTAATGAAGTAAATAGACCAAGTGGGGTAGATTTAATCCAGGAAAAGTCGATTTACGACTACGTTGACGAACTAAAATCTAACTTGTTTGATATACAAGCAGAAGTAAAGGAAAAAACTAGAAGTTGCAGAGAGAAAGCTAAAGTAAGGTATGATAGGAAGTTGGGAAAGCCAAAGGAATATAAAATAGGTGAAAAGGTTTTAGTACGTAATGAACGAAAAGGCAAACAGAGGAGTACTTATAAAGGTCCATTCACTATAGTTGACGTCCATGAGGACTACCTCATAATAAAACTTCAAAACAAAACCCAGAAGTTTAATAAGGCTAACGTCAAACCCTATTTTTCAGAGTCTCAATCATCAGCCGGATCTCGGCAGAAAACGTCCACATAAGAGACCTGCAAAACAACAGTGGGTTATATTTCAGCCATGTAGGAGACGCAAAGGAAATTCGTAGCCATGTAGCTTTAGTAATAAACTTAGACGTTAACGCTTTAGATCTATCAAGTAATAATGTAAGAAGTATAATTAATTCTAAAGATAGTCTCTGTATTGAATCCAGAGCAGGATGCAAAGAGTATCAATTAGCAGCAAAGAGAGAAATTACTAAAATTGACCATAGAATTAGATTAATCTTAGGAATAGTCGGAAAACCAAGAAGAGAAAAGCGCGGTTTGATCAATGCTTTAGGTACAGGTTTTAAGGTTCTATTTGGAACCATGGACAGCGAAGACGCTGATTACTATTATAAAGCAGTCCAAAGTATTTCTGAAAACGAAAGTCGGATCAAAAACGGAATGGAAGAAAACATCAAGGTACTGAGTCATTTAAATAAGCAAGTGCTAGAAAGTGTAAAGAATAGCAATGTTACTTTAAAGAAAATCAACGATGTTATTAATGAATTAAACAAAGTTAATGCTAAAGAAATTGATCTTAACCGAACCATTCTCTTAACGTCTTATTATGATGAATTATCGAGTAAAATTAACCACAAAATTATGCAATTGGAACTTGAAATTGAGCAGCTTATTGACAGTTTACTATTTATACAAGCAGGTATCCTTCATCCCAGAATCATAGAGCCAATAGATCTGATCAATGAATTAAGAGAATTAGAGCATGAAAATAATTTAGCTGTAGAACCAACCACGGAAAACTATTCTGAAATTTTGAAAACATTAGAACTTAAAGCATTTACGAAAGAACAAAACATTGTTGTTGTAATTAGTATCCCAACAGTATCGAAAGAAAATTTTGAAATATACGAGATAGTTACTGTACCCAAAATTGTAAAGAACGGAGTAATTATATTAGGTTTAAGAAATAAATATTTGATAATAAATAAAAATAGAGAAGAATATAGTCTTAAGGAAAAATTGGATGATTGTAAAATTTTTAACAAAGCTTATGTTTGTAAACCTCAATTGCTTAGAAGCACAATAAGTGACTCGAATTGCGAGATAAATGTATTCATGAGAAACAGGGCAAATAATTGTAATGTAAAACCTGTTAATTCAAAAATTGAAATTTTCCATAAATTAAAAGATAACCTCTTCATATTCACTGTAACAGAGGAAACTAGGTACACATGTAAATGTAAAAATGAAACCGAGACTGGCCAACTTTTTGGATCAGGTACAATTTTGATTGGAAATAATTGCAAATTTGAAACGTATGACATGACGCTAAGAACAGTAAATAGTAATGTTGAAATAGCTATAAAAGATAAATATTCGTATGGTGACTTGGAAGATTGCTGCTGGAATTCAAGAATAAAGGATATAAGATTGGACCTGGAACCGATGTCAAAAATAACGGCTAAAGATATCCATGAACTGCAGGACCTGACGGCTGAGATCCAAAACCAGCGAAACTTTTAGACGAAGGCTCTAAAGAAAATACCCGAAAGATCTCAAGGGATATTGATATCAATATTTGGAGTTCTTTCCTTAATCCTGATCAGGTACACAGTTTGGAAGTGTAACCGAGGATCAGGAAGGACAACCATAGCCCTGTTCAACAGATGTTTCAACAGGAAGCATCGCGTGAATCCCGAGACGACGCTAAGAATTTCAGCAGAAACATACACAGAGGAAAGCGCCCAGGAGCATGTGGAAATGAGGACACCCAAGCCCAATCTCAGGATAAGGTATCCTTAGATGTGTCTTAAAGGGGGAGGTGTTATGCGAGCGTAGGCTCTAGCTGCAAAACTCAGACATATCGTCAGCAGTTCCACCATCAAACAATATTCCGGGAAACAGCACGACAGCAGTTCCCACAGACAGCACTTCCAAGAAACAGAAAGCTAAGCAAAAACAGATTTTATTTTTGTAACGAGGTAGGGTAACCGATAGAGTAGAATTGAATTGTGTTCGAGTTGTCAACAAGTACGGTCGCTTTAAGCAAACTATAAAACAAAGATAGTAAAATAAAGATAATTGAATACTGAAACTCATTGTGTTTTCGCATTACTTATGGTGGAAAAGTAAAGGTTGCCGAAGTCGGTCGTGTTGCGTTTTCTCATTGTTTACGCTTGTGAAGTAAAGGTTGCTGAAGTTCATCGCTGGTTCAAAAACAGATCTTCATCAAGTTCCCAAGGGTAATACCGGAGGAATCCCCAAATACTACCAAATAAATCTCTGGCCTGGCGGAACGATCGCTGATCTACTAAGACACAAACGCGTATAGCCAAGGCATAACAATATATATATACATACATACGCGCAACGAGTAGCTTTTGTTAGAGTTAGCTTGTAACGATCAATTTTGCTTTATTTTGATTTAAAGTGAATGTACTTATTTGGAGTTTTTTGTTAACAAAGTAATTTTAATAAATCTAAATAATGTTGAATAAAATTGATTTTGTGTGAACCTAAAAGTTTAAACATGGTGTTCTTTTAAAAAGGGAATGAAAGGATGAGGAGGTTTGGAAAGTGAAGAATGTTCTGGTGAGAAAAAGGAAGTTGCCGATTAAGGGGTTACCGAGGCGAGTAAGGTAACCAAGGTAGGGAGGGTTTCGATAAAATTTCCCGCAGGCGATTGTAAAATGTTTTTGCAAGGAAACTGACCCATTTATCCTTCAAATCCCACTTCAAGGCTAACACCACAACAAAATAACTTTCCTAAACCATGACTTTAACGTGAATAAGCTTTGGCGGAGTTTATGAGCTTATGAATAGAGGTAAATTCTTCACCTTTCTGTACATAACATTGACATGGTTTGACTTGTTCTCGTTAATAACGATTCGCCAAGCCTTCGTTCAGATGCAAATTTTGTCCAAAGCTCTTTGGAGGCTTCTCGTTGATGACTCGTCTGATTCACGTGTTGCAAGGATGGCCGTGACGTCCGCAAAAGTGGCCATAAGTGTCTCGTTTTAGGGCGTTTTAAGGTGAAAACTGATTTTTTCGAAATAATTTTCGGTTTTAACGCATATTGTCATGATTCTAACGAAATTACAATGATTTGATTTTCATTTTTAGCCTAGCTTTTGGGGGTGCCCATATAAATAATATATGAATTCGGGACAAAAAAATTTGTGCAAGAGTTCGTCCGTGACAAACTTCTATATACCCGACCCTATATACCGTACCAAATCTTAAATTTTTTTTAATCCCGAATTCATATTTTATTTGTATAGGCCCCCAAAAGTGGGTCTGGGCTAAAAATTAAAATCAATTAATTGTAGTTCCGTTACAATCATGACAAAATGTGTTAAAACCGAAAATTATTGCAGAAAAAACAGTTTTTTCCTAAACACGCCCCTTATAAAAAGTAGATATTTAAAACTTTGCCCCCTGGCTCTGATTGATAATTTTTATACCCGACCGAGGGTATATTAATTTTATTCCATAGTTTGTAACACAGAGAAATAACCACCGTAGACCCCTAAGACCTTTTAGAGATATGATCGCGACCGACAAGTGCGTCGATTAAGCCATGTCCTTCCATCCGGCCGTCTGTCCGTCTGTCCGTATGTGTGAAGTTATTAGGTTTTTAAAATTGAGCTAACGCTCAAACTTGAAGTATATCTTGGTTCTTATTGTGTACAGACAATGTGTGAAAATTAGTTAAATCCGCCGACGACCACGCCCACTACTGGCTTCAATGTAAGACAGCCTCAATTACAAATTTTCTTTCAAAATGCCTCTTGAAAGAAAATTTGGTGTTTCGCAACAAATTTTCGTTGCGAAAATATTGTTTACCTGACCCGATTTTTGCCAAATGTCGCGGACATGTGTGCGGCAAAGCATTATGCACTACGCGGTGGTTTTTTTTGTGACCACGAAGGAACACAAGGCGTTTTCGTTCCTGTTGTCACTAAACGATAACTTAAATTACGATATAAATATATAAATTTGATCTTAATAAAATTGTCGCGACCGAAACAGGAGAACGAAATTATTTTTGTTTATATTTTGACCGGTTGTCAAATGGGGCAGTTCTGACAGCGCTGACAGCGCCTTCTCTTTGTGAGAGAAAAATGCCATTCCGACAAGGTAGTTTAGACCGTCTCTTAATCTTCACTGGTTAACACAAAATGTATGGTTGGAATTCACTCGAGTGCGATTCCAATTTTGTTCATCTCGCAGATAGCAAAATCCCTTCAAGAGAATTATAGTTGCAGTGTTTGAAACTTTGATGAGTCTCGCTAAACAAACCGGCGTTGGCTTAAACCATTTTTAACTTTTCACGGAGCAAAGGCAGACGCCCTAAGTCCCAGTAAAAGAAGTGCGATTTTTAATCTTATGAACAAAGTAATCCGGTGCAAAGCACGATATTTTAAGTTAAGGTCCCGAAAAATTGGTGTGTTTTACTTTTTGTCGGGAAAGTAATTAGTTTGTTAAGGAGTGCATAGGTCAAAAGCAGTACCTACCAAAGGTAATAAAAATTAATTTCACTTGCATACATGCAACTGAAATTGATGTTTTTGCATTAGGGAATTTTTCAACAACGATCCCAGTGATTCGGACGTCACATTCTTGGTCGTGGGCGTCCGATTTTTCAATTCCAAACAAAAAAGTCGAGTGTCCGGATAGTCAGACTTGGAAAAATCGACAGTAGCTGTTACCCTTCCGCTATCCGTTTTCAAGACTAAACCCAGCCACCGGTAAACCCAAGCGATCGGTGGCCGTACGGTTAAGCGTACGGTACTTCGGAATTTCACGAAGTGGACCCCAGTTCAAGACAATGGCAGAAAGGATTTTTTGTATTTAAATATCATTCACAATATACGTACATTATGCAATTTGAAGCTAAAACTTTCATAGCAGTCATTTTGGAGTGAGAAATATTATTTTCATGTAAAATTAAGTCAAAAAAAAAGAATTTAAGTAGATTAACGGTTGCATGAAGTGTATATATATATAGTTGTAGCTAAGGTGTGTCCGCTAAAATTTATTTTAAATATGTACATACGTGAATTTAATTTAAAAGACAAGTGTAGGTTGAACAACGAAACTTGTAGGTTGAACAACTGTGGCTACTTCATCGCAAGTTGCTGTGTATATAAGCACAGCAACTGGGTTTTCGTGGCGGACAAAGGCCCTTGAAGTGGGTGTTTAAAGATATATATATACATACATACGCGCAACGAGTAGCTTTTGTTAGAGTTAGCTTGTAACGATCAATTTTGCTTTATTTTGATTTAAAATGAATGTACTTATTTGAAGTTTTTTGTTAACAAAGTAATTTTAATAAATCTAAATAATGTTGAATAAAATTGATTTTGTGTGAACCTAAAAGTTTAAACATGGTGTTCTTTTAAAAAGGGAATGAAAGGATGAGGAGGTTTGGGAAGTGAAGAAAGTTCTGGTGAGAAAAAGGAAGTTGCCGATTAAGGAGTTACCGAGGCGAGTAAGGTAACCAAGATAGGGAGGGTTTCGATAAAATTTCTCGCAGGCGATTGCAAAATGTTTTTGCAAAGAAACTGACCCATTTATCCTTCGAATCCCACTTTAAGGCTAACACCACAACAAAATAACGTTCCTTAACCATGACTTTAACGTCAATAAGCTTTGGCGGAGTTTATGAGTTTATGAATAGAGGTAAATTCTTCACCTTTCTGTACATAACATTGACATGGTTTGACTTGTTCTCGTTAATAACGATTCGCCAAGCCTTCGTTCAGATGCAAATTTTGTCCAAAGCTCTTTGGAGGCTTCTCGTTGATGACTCGTCTGATTCACGTGTTGCAAGGATGGCCGTGACGTCCGCAAACGTGGCCATAAGTGTCTCGTCATCTAGAGGTTTGTCTCTTGTGTATAGCAGAAACAGGGTCGGACCGAGGACGCTTCCCTGGGGTACTCCAGCTCGAATTTGCTTGAAATTCGAATATTCAGTACCACACCTAACATGAAAGAGTCTGCTTTTAAGATAGTTTTTCAATATATTCTTTCCATATCTTCTGGCAATGTTTGCTGTAGCTATAGTTGTAGTAGTAGTTAAAGTTAACTTTATTTATACAAGCATATTCTAATGTTTGTATTACATGTTTAACAAAAATTAGCGTTGGCTTTTGCCGTCAGCCGAGAGAAAGGGTTGAAACAAAATATAAAAAAACTAAAACGCTTCGTTTATAATTTGTAGACGATACCTCAAAGCCGTTTTTAAAAAGTAAAACAAAGTGATCCATTTTTCTCCATATAATATATTTGTGACTTCATCTAGTGCAAGAGTATTCTTTCCCCAGAAGCATCTCTGAGTTGAGTGGAGTATTGGGCACGATCCAATAAAGTGAAGGACATCCTCCCTCGTTCCCAGGTTACACAACGTACATTCGTCTCTTACGTCTGTTCTATGCGGAATGTAGTTCAGATGTAGGAGTTCGCCTCTGGCTTTGAAAATTGTTGAGATGACTTCAATATCGTTCCGGTCATGAAAGTAATTTTTCTCCCCAAGGTCGTGGTCTAGTGATTTGTAGAGGAATCTTGTTTGGCTTTGTTGACATTGCCTCTCAAACAATACCCGCGTTGAGCACTCAACCTTTTTCAGCAAATATTTCAAAGCGTTTTCTAGGTTTGTTCCGGTTAGATTTTGTAATTGAATACTATGTTCTTGCCCTAACCTTGTCCACTAAGCAAAAAAATGTAAGTTTTTATTGTTAAGGTGTATGGCAATCTTATGGGAGAGGCGATGAGTTGGTAGTGCCAGAATTTTTTGAACATAGAGGAAATGCAGCCTATGTGTGGAGGTGAAGCGTTGGTAGGCCCGTTTCAAGATGTAACATGTAGGTCGGCGTATTTTCCGGTAGGCGAAATATTTTCTTTAAGAAGTATCTTAATAGTTTTTCGACATCTTCGAAACACCAGACTCCCCACACTTGTGCCGCGTAGCACATTATTGATCTCATGACTGCTTGGAATATTTTATACTTCACGCTTGGTGCTATATTTCTTTTTCCTAAAATTCCTTTCCAGTTACAGTTCATTGCATGTTTTGATTCCTTTAGCTTCTCTTGTAGGTGTGTTTTGAATGATGTCTGAGGGGTAATCAGAAAGCCTAGGTATTTGTATTCTTTGACTACCTCCAATTCCACATTTTGCCAGTTCCACTTTACTTGGAGTTTCCATAAACGACAATGTTCCTGCAGCTTGTTGATCATCAGTTGAAGCATGTTTGGCGTTTCTGCGTGTATCACAATGTCGTCAGCGTAGAGCAAGATCTTTATGAAAAAACCGTCAGACGACAAACCACCCGGAAGAAATGACACAAGGTCGTCGAGGTATATTGAGAAAAGTAGAGGGCTAAGGAGACATCCTTGTTTTACCCCCGAATTCGTTTGGAACGAGCTAGACAGATTTTTTCCATCCCAAACCACAGACAAATTTTCTTCGTACAATTTTCGTAAAACCGTCAGCACTTTCGTCGACACTCCTAGGTTGCTCAGCTTAAGAAAAAGGGCTCTTCTATCGATGGAGTCAAAAGCAGCGTTAAAATCAGCGAAGAAAGCATACAGTTTCTTGCTTTTGTCCAAATAAATCCTGGCGATGTCCGCAAGAGAGAAAATGTTATCTATTGTGAAAACCCGCTTGAAACTCGCTGAGTAAGTAATTTTCCTGTATCCAGTTTGTTAGCCGTTCCAGAATGATTCCTATAAAGATTTTCGTGACCGCACTCAAGAATGAGATTCCCCTGTAGGTGGTTGGCTCGTTTGGATCACCTTTCTTAAATATCGGAAAAATTATTTTTTTCTTGAAAGAGGCTGGTACTTCACCTTTGGGGAATATACAATTATAAGTTTCCGTGAGCTTCTGTAGAAAGTCGTTTGTTGCGTTTTTGTAAAAATTCGTATGAGATAAGATCTTCCCCTGGAGCCTTTCGAAAGGAGTTCTTAATGGCACATTCAAGCCAACACCATCCTTACAGTCTTTTCAGAAGGCGTCCCAGTTCATGTTTTTGTTGGCTTATCTGGGCGCTTTTTCTATTTTCGCCAGTCTTCCACCCATCTTCAAGATTACTCCTGAGTGGTCTGAGCAAAGATCATAACACTCTTCGACTCGTGTAAGGTATTTGGGGTACCCTTTAGCGATGAAGAAGTCGACAAGGTCAGGCTTTTTATTCCTGTCAATTGGCCAATATGTTGGCTTTCCCGTGAAGAAAAAGTCCACCCCACGTTTCATACTGTTTTTGTACAGTAATCGGCTTCTTGTTGAATTTCATCTTGAATCCCAAAAAGTATGCTTCGCGTTAAAGTCACCCCCCATGATAAAATTCGACCCAATCAAGCCATATATGCAATCAATGTCGTCATCTACCAGTCTATATACCGGCGGGAAATAGCAAGATGCAATGTTGTAATCTAAACAGTCTATTTTAACAGAAACTGAGCTTATCTTCATGGAGTCTAGCTCAACTTCTGCGTTTTGCAGTGTTTAATGTCGTTTTTGATGTAGAGGGAGGGTCCTCCTCTCGAATTTTCCGAGGTTACAATGACTATCAGGTGATGTGCCTGATAGTCATTGTAACATTTTATTTTGGGTCCAAACCCCTTTTTGAGGCGAGTTGATATTGATAAACGACAATTGAAAATTTATTATTAATTACCGTCTATTTTATTCAGAAGGCCGTTTGCATTCCATGTAAGTATTTTAAATAACTGTTTCATATTCATTTTTTCTTGTACGTTTTTCGAGGTTTGAACTCGAGCTTGCCCAGTTTGTCAAATATTAACTTGTTAATTTTAGTCTGATCCTAAAGTTTTTCCAAGATTACTATGAGGATCTGAGCCACCGCATCAGTTGTGGACGATATTGCCTTGTTCTCGTCTGACGCAACCTCTGCTTACGATTCCCGTCCAACAAGTGGCGTTTTTATACCCCATCCCATAGGATAGGAGGTTTATTAAGTTTGATTCATAGTTTGTAACATAGAGAAATAATCACCGTAGACCCCCAAGACCTTAAAGGCATATGATCGAGACCGAATTGTTAGTCCCTGTGTCGGTAGTTTTTAGGCCTTAAATTTTCAGCTAGGAGCTTGAAACTTAATATCTGTTCTTTCTAGGTCCCGAAGCAGTACAAGTGTTAAAATTTTTAAAATCCGCCAACTGACACGCCCACTTTACTTATTAACATGAAAATTCAAAGCTGACGTAGGAAGCTGAAATTTGGTGCGCGGTATCCTCGCATAAGTGTACTGCAATTGACATTTCAAAAAAAGGCAAAACCCGCCTCATTTGGGCATGGTCATATTTCATTTGCATTTTAATAAAGGGTTTTTATTCGATATATTTTCTTTGAATCCAAAAAACTTGCGCTATAAAATGTTCAGATATGTGTGAAAGCTATCAACTGAAATGTATAAATTTTTGCCACGCCCACTTTTGGGGGCGTTTTAAAATATAAACCAAATTTTTAATGTATAAATGCAATCACCACGTGTATACCACTTCTAACAAAAAATCTAAACTTAATTTTAATTTTAATTTGGTCTTTTGTGGCGGTTTTACGCTTTGCTTTCTCAATCTCGCACTTTTAATTGGCTTTGGCGTCCTTGGAGTTTTTGGCTTTGGAGTTTCGGTAGTTTTTGCACTTCCAGGCTAGCGTTCTGACCTCGATTGTTTTCCTTAAGGGATTCTCGTCCCTTTTGCAGCTCTATGGCTACTTCGCATCCTCGACAATTTGCTGGATGGTTTCCCCTGCAGTTGACGCAAACTGCTGGAATCTGCACGTCGAGTTTGCATTCTGTTAAGAGGTGTTTACCGGCACATTTCAAGCAACGTGGTTCTTTTTGGCAGTAGGAACTTGTGTGCTTGAATTCTTGGCAGCGCTTACATTGTGGAGTAAGTCTATTGCTCTTACGCATGGGTTCTATTTTAACCTTGATGTTAAGTACGATTTTAAAATTTATAAATTTCATTTATGCTCTCAGTTCTTTCAAAGAAAGCATAAAAATTGGAAGGCCGCGTCTAAGCACAGTGTCTCTCTCTCATTCCGAGAGTTAATGATATTACCGGCATCAATAATTTTAAGGCCTTTGGCTTTTACATCCCTAACAAAGTCTTACGTTATTCCGGTGCGAAGTAGGCTTATAATTTTTGGTTCCCACCGTGCTGGCAAGAAGATTGCGCAGTTTTCCGTAGTCTGCTATTCCGACTATGTTTGTTGCTAGCGGAACGCAAATTTTCAATTGTCGTTTAGCCTTGTTTGATACAGAAGGCTTATCTTCTTCTTGTGATTTAGCCTTGTACTTCGGGGGAAGAATACGCTTCTTGCTAGACCTTTTCGTCAAAGTGGAATCGGTCTCACGTGCAAGTTCGTCCTCGTCCGTAAAGTATTTGCTTGCTGCGACGAGTATTTTTAATATCCGCCTTTTCTTTTCGCAGAGAGTCAACTTCCATTTTTAGATCTTGGAAGAGTCGCTCCATTTCACTAAGCTTAGCGCGGAGTTCATTGTTTTCTTTTTCTAAGCTTTTAATTTTCACTGAGTCCTGGTTAACCGGTGGACTGCTATTCCCGCACATGTTCGATCTAGGTGGTGGTGATCGGTTTAGTTTTGTTCTTTTCTCAAAAGGATTTATAACAATAACAGGTTCTCCCTAGAATCCGTAGAGCCTGCCTCCAAAGAGGGTGGATTTTCCAGCATAGCTGGGCTGCCACCTGGGGTAATTATATCTTTCGTTTTGTTCATTGCCATTTTTTTTAACTTTTCGTTTTTTAAGAAATAGGTTAGTCACATATATTTCCATTTTTAAATTCAGCCGCCCCTTTGGAGACAGACGCCGACCAGTGAGCCACACAATATGTGACAGACGCTTCTGGATTTTTATTAAACCTTTAGATTCATCTATAAGTTTAAACTTTGCACGATGGAGCAGCATCGACAACAACTGTTACAACATAAAACAGTAAGTAAATAAGTAAAAATAAGTAATAAGTAAAATAACAATAAGTAAAAAATTTTACTCTTTAAATTCCAGTAAAATAAGTCTGTTCTTCGAAATAACCTCTGATAGGAACATCCGGAGATTCATACCGATTTTTTTTCTTTTGGTTCTTGTTTAGATGATTAATACCTAAGTTAAGACTCTAACAAAGTCTTTTGATTATGAAAACACAGAGATCGATTATTCGCGGATTTGAAAACTTAAACACAAAATTAAAAAGCCAAGCATAAGGACGGACGGACGGATTTGTTTAATTCGAGTTTAGAACCAAAACTCGTTTTTGGCCATATGACCTTAATGTCTTGTGGACATATCGTTATAACATCGCTATGGTACAAACAAGGTTACGAACTTAAACCTCCTATCCTTTGGGTTCGGCTGTAAAAATATGGAATTATTTTGTACCCTATTCATATGTGTAGTACACAAAAAAATAAAAAAAAATACTTACTATGAAGCTCCCTTTGGGCTCCACTAAAATCAAGTATGATGGGCCAAATGTAAAACATCTAGCAACGTTTATGTCGAAAATGGATATAGTGTCATGGACGTCATCTATGATTCTTATCATACTTCTCTGTGACTCCTTTGAAGATGCAACTAGTGCTTTCTCACTGACCATCTGAAGAAATGTTATACTTTTTTCTGTAAAACTTAACTCAAAGACTTCCTTGGTGACATTGAAAATTGAGCCATTATCGTATGCGCAGAAACAGACGTTGCAGGAGGATGTAATTGCTGTTATTTTTGCAGATGTTACTGGCGGAACTAATATGGACCAGCTTTTTGTATCTGTAGTGCACAATTGGTGTACCTGAAATAAAAAAATCATTTTGAAATACAACGGCTTATCTCAATAACGAAGCAATAACGAATAAGAATCCAAAAGTAGGTATGTATATTATTAAATAAATCCCTTTTTAATTGAGAAGCGAAGCGAACGCATCGTTTGTTGTATTAGGGAGCGGCTCCTATAGCAAAGCCATACAAAATTTAATTTGATATTGAAAAGTGCTTTACATGCAAGTGCTACTGCTTAGTACTTTGTGCTTTTTATACCCTGCAGGTTCGACCATCTCTAACTTTGAAAAATACTTTTTTCAATTTTTAGCTGTTACAATGGTGCTTGCCCATTATACCCGGCCCAGGGTATATTTATTTTAATGCATAGTTTGTAACACAGTGAAATAATTACCGTAGCCCCCTACGACCTTTAAGAGATATGATCGAGACCGACAGGTGAATCGATTAAGCTATGTCCGTCAGTCCGTATGTGTGAAGTTTTTAGGTCTTTTAAATCGAGCTAGGACGCTCAAACTTAGAGTGTATCTTGGTCCTTATTTTGTACAGACAAAGTGTCAAAATTGTTAAATCCGCCAACGACCACGCCCACTACTGGCTTCAATGTAAGACAAACGCTATTTCAATTTTTTTTTCAAAATGTGTTTTGGTCGAGTAAGACAAGGCGTAGGAACTCAAATTTTGGTATAGAGCAATAATGGCCCAAAACCTCTAATAACGCACCACAATTGGACCGCCCACAATATCGACCATGGCCACTTTTAACATGTTAGATCTTTAAAAACCCGTGTTCTCGGTAAGTTCACTCAAAAAAAAAATATATGAAAAATATAAGTAATATTAGTAACATAAATCGTATATGAATTCGGGACAAAGAATTTTTAGATTTGGTGTTACACGATATATACGGTCGGGTACAAAGAAGTTTGTCACAGACGAACTCTTGCACTTACTTAATTGTTTTTGGTATGTAACATTGCCTTGTCGCAGAATAAGTTTGGCCTTTTCATTGGCCACGCCCAATTTTTTATTAGATTGGCTTAAAATGACTGTCTTTCAATAAATACATGTGAAATTTGACTAAAAATTGTATGATTAAAGTAGATATTAGCATTTTCTAACTTTTTGGTATTTAAAGTATTTGTGTATAAATTTTTAAAATCCGCAACTGACCAGGATGGCCGTGTCGTCCGCGAACGTGGTCGGTCATAACTGTATCGTCATCCGCAAATCACAAAACATAAGATTACACCATTTTGAGAAAAAAAGTTCATACACAGCGCAGCCTCTTCATCGAAGTTTATGAAAAACAGATTCGTGAGCAGTGATTGTCCAGCGCCGATTGTTGTGTAAACGAACCGTCTTTTTTTATGCGCGTACAAATTTACAGCGAATTCTCGTGATGTCATATTTATGCGCATAAGGTAATCTTTATATTCTTTCATTCATGATCGTCATCTAGACGTATGTCTCTTGTGTAGAGCAGGAACAAAATCGGACCGAGGACGCTTCCCTTGGGTACGCCAGCTCAAAAGTGCTTCAAGATGGTCTTTCAATATTTTATTTATATCGTTTGGCAAGGTTTGCTGTAGCTTGAACTTCAAGCCTTCGTGTCATACTTTGTCGAAGTAACTAGAACATATCTTTTTCTCTTCTAATGCTTTTTCAATTTCATGCGTTTTTCTGTAGACGTGATCTGTTGCTGAATGATTAGTTCTGAACCGAATTGATGATCCGGGATCAAGCGTCTTTCTGCAATTATTGGTTCCAATCGCTTCAGCAGAATTTTCTCAAACACCTTCGGTACTATCGGCAGAAGCGATATGGGCCTCTAAGATTTTTTGGCATTTGGACATTTCCCCGGTTTCGGAACCATAATGACGTATAAGAGAAGCGTTTATGGTATAAAGTAGCTTGACTTGTGCCATTTTCGGTAATTCTTTCAAGATTTTGCCATTGATCAGGCCGTATCCTTATTAAGTTAGCTTATTGTCTGCCGAAGTTCGGCTAATGACACTTTTTTCATTCTGAAGCTATTCTTTTGCACAATCGTCATTATCTTTCTTTATTGGAGCCGAGTTCATCATAGGTTTCTTGATGGACTTAAGTGCTTTCCACAGCGACTAGTTTGAGCTCCTATCCGCCGGCAAGCCTGCAAGGTATTCAGTGGTCCCGCGATTTTTAAATTCTTGCAACATTTCTTTTAGTTTGTTAGAGAGGTGGTTTAAGAGGGTTTTGTCTGAGGGAGCCCTCGTGACTTGCCATCTTCTACGCACTCCTCTCATTTCACGAATCAATTCTTCGGTTTCGAGCGGAATCTGTTGTTGTCAAAAAGCTGTCAAAAAATTTCAATTATCTGCTTGAAAGTTTTAAGTCCGTTGTTGTTAATGTTTCTTCATATTCTCAACCTGTAATTAATTCTGAAGTTTCTACATCTACCGATGATGCTCTTCTAAACTATACTAATGCTATACATACATGCTTGAACGTCTACTGAAGAGAATACACGTAGAGGCATACTACCGTCTGCACTTAAAGACCTCAAAGTCCTTCACAGCGCTCCTTCGTCTGGCAGAAGAAAACGCGAGGCCACTCCCAATCACAATCTTGATGCCGTCCCTCAACCCAGACGCCCAAATACTAGATCTCATCAGTACTTGAATGGTAGTTTTTCTCTAGTATTTCTAGTTTTGAAAGCTCTGGAGGTAGTTGCACATTTAGACCAATGGCGTGTATGTGGGCGTGTATTTGGGCGGATCTCAAAATTATTTACACTTTTACTGCCTCGCATGACCTGGAGCTTACGTACAGAACTTCAGCTTACTAGCTCAAAATGTACGGCCTAAAAGCATGTGACATACAGACGGACGGACGGACGGAAGGACATAGCTTATTCGATTCAGAATTCGGTCTCGATCATATGCCCTTAAGGTCTTGGGGGTCTACATTATTATTTCACCGTGTTACAAGCTGTATGACAAACTTAATATACAGTAGCCGAAATAAGTATAAAGACACTCATTGTCACACTGTTCAATTTGAGGTGGAGGCTTAACGCCTGAACATATGCAAACATATTGTTCCCCAAATTTGTAGGTTAATCTATCATCTCACAAACAAAATCAAGACGGTACCGTTATCTACAATAGAATTTTAGAAACAGGATGATTCGTGATAATGAACTAAAAAACCAGCTCAAAAAACTGCGAAATAAGTATAAAGACACTTAAGATATTTCAATTTTGTGGCAAGTTTTTCTAATTTCTTTTAGTTTTAAGTGTGTTAAAATATTAAAACGGTATTTTTCAAGGTCACCTGCGCAAATTCGAACATAAAACGACGATAAAAAATTACTTACGTAGTAACGCCTCGCGGAACTCATTTGACACGGAAAGAAAAGGAAAATAATTGCAAAACACAAAGAGCACAGCCTATCAGACCGTTCAATTGTGATGAAAATAAGGTGAGCTGTTTCCGTTATCTGTATTTTAAAAAATTTAAGTGAAAATGATGCCACTGCTAAAAGTTCTGATTTGAATTTTTGAAACTAAGATGCTGTTTCTCTTTCTGATAAATTTAACTAAGATCTTCCAGTGCTCAGGCGTTAAGCCTCCACGTCAAATTGAACAGTGTGACATTGAGTGTCTTTGTACTTATTTCGGCTACTATACCTCCTCCCAAGTAACAATTTTACTTTGATAAGGCTTTAATTTTCGATTTTGGGAGGCTATTACTTCTATAAGGCCTCTAAGGTACCAGCGGATTATTTCCGAGGTAAACGTTTCAGACACAATTTGTATAAGACCTTAAGGCAGCTGCAAAGAGGTCTTATAGAAGAACAAGTTCCTGTTAATCTCCTCTGTTAATTTGCAAGAAGTCTACTATTTCTATAAGGCCTTATAACATCGTCGGAATTTCAGTGCAGAATGCGAACTACCTCTTTAAGGCCGTATAGAAGTTTCGGTATCACTGTACCTGTATAAAGCATTTTGTTGCAATATTTACCGAAGCTCATACTTGAAAATGTTGCTTGTATAATTTTTTCCATTGCAAGCACTACCGAAACTGTTAAAAACAGCTTCATCTCCCAAGCCTTATAGAAAGTGTTATTTGTATATAGTTTCTTGTAGCAGGCTGCGCCGACATTGTTGCTTGTATAAAGTTTCTGTTGTATGCACATTATGTGCATACATACATTTTCCAACGGCTCTGAATGTGAATCGATCCGGCAGAAATGCTGCGATCGATATTTTACCACTGGCAATCGATTTACGCTGAGTAGTTCAAACGAGTGAACGAAGTCCAATTGGCCTTGACTCAACTGAACGCGAATGAGGTCCGTGGAAAGTCGAATGCTAGAATTCTGGGAGTCTGATTGCAACAAGCGAAACGTACGGTCGTTTATTTTATAACGTTTTACATTATAACATTCTGGCGCAGCCGATATCCCCGCGAGTTTAAAAGTCGAGTAAGCGAACCTTTTTCCCTAAATTAAAAACAAAGTGTATGAAAAAAAACCGTGTTTATGTAGTGAATGGAAGTTATCAAAAAATAAAAATAAAAAGATACCAAAGCCATTGCCGAAAACAGTGTTTCTGTTCAGCTTATTATTTTAAGCTCGTTGAAAAAAGAAAGAAGTAAAATAAGTACCTCCACAAACCAAGACAGTGTATACCAGCGTACCACATAGCCATAGCCCGCAAGCTAAAGGAGCTAAGGTAAGTGTACCTAATATTAAATTTTTATTTCAATTTCAATTACTTTTTTTTATTTTTCTTGTCTCTTGTGTGTCTTATTACACGTTTGCTCGCACTAGTCTTATGGGATAGGATAAGATGAGGGTAGTTGTTGATTTCTTTCGTTTTAATTCATAATACTTTGGTTTTTCTCTCTCGATATTTGTGTGTAGCCCATTTTCTCTCACTAGTTTTCCTTAATTGCTGTGACGAGTTTAGTTTCTCTTTGAGGAAATAGAAATTAAAGGAAGCAAAATTAGTGGCGGATATTAAGAAACTTAAGGATCAAATAGAGCTGTTCAGAAAGGAAGAAAGGGAGCAACGTCAAGAAGTTCAGGGACTAAATGAGTCTCTGCTATCTGAACTTAAAAACTTGACTGCCAGAGTAGTCTTTCTTCTCAATAAGGAGAAAATTAGTTCAAGCTGGGGACAATTTACAATGTTGGAAACAACTGACGAAATTGTGTCTGAGCTAATCTCGGCAATAAGGGTTCAGCAACAAAATCAGTGCGAACAGATTTCAGATCTAAAGCATTAAGCGGCAGCTAAAGAAAAGCAGACAGTGGCTCTTCAAGCCACATTAGAAGAAGCGGAAGAAGAAAATAGAGTTGCTTTTGAAAAAGCTAGTAACTCAACTGCTAACGCTTCCAAAAGTTCTGCTGGAAATCCTAGAGGTATTACACAGGTTAATAACGATAAACCCAAAGTATCGCCAAGCGTTGTTATAATAAACAAAAGTAAAATGTCCTACGAAAGTGTGCCAAAAGTTGTCGCTCGTATGATTCCCTAGTTTTCTGGGCAGAGAACTCCTGAACTAACGGGGAGAGTGCATGAGTTCCTTAACGCGTGCCAGCTAGGTTTAAAGTGCCTTTCGGAAACTATCCTCTACCTAATTATCCCTCATTAGGCCACTCTTTGCCGCATTTCCCGACCACTCCACTGTAATGTCTTGCGGAAGGAATGTTGAACCAAATCTGAAAAATATCCCTACGCAGACAAGATATTAATGTCCCAGCTCTTAAACTCCGCTGTCACACAGGCGTCTATACTTACCAGCAGCAAAGCTGCTAGACTAGGTAAGTGAGTGGGCGAGGAGAGTGCTAGTCCGAATTAAGTTCCTTTAAAGCCTATTGGCTCCGTCAGATGAACAGAATAAAAACAACAATCTCCGTGGCTGAGGTTCTAAGAATGAACATTTATTGAAACTTTGCTTAGGCTATTTATACAAAAATTATGGTTATCGATTCCCATTCGAGTACCCAATACCTGTTCTCGATATCCGATAACCGCAGCGTCATCATTTATGAGTTTCTTTACCCTTGCATTTGACCGAACGGCAATAGCCATAGAATCTGCTTGGTCAAGGCAATAGTGCATCGACTTGCACTTTGCTCCCCATTAGGCTACACATGCATTCATGCATTTGTACCGCCTCGGTAATTCAACCCCCAACTCATTGACAAGTGCATAGCGCATTCCAAATGCACTGCGCTACGGTATAGCTATGGTATAGCGATATGATACCATTATATGTAACAGCGCATGGCTGGGTTGCTTACTATATTTTTGGATGCAAAGAGTGGGTACCGAAACATTATATGGTACGTGTGCCAGGGTGACTCAAGTTCATAGTCTTTAAATGGTTCATGTATTTATGGGTTTTGCTTGCTATGACTAAATAGTTTATTAATTGCCCTGAGTTATGACGCGGCTTGTGATTGAATATCGCAAGTGAAATGGGAATAGAAATAAACGAGCACTGGCATTCCTCACACCACAATGGTCAAATTCAATTGCAAGTGACCAATCTCAGCTTAGCATGACACCGCAATATTCTCTTAACACACACTTATCATCAACCCCTACAAATGGACCAAATGTACCGTACGCAATTCCAGACTCCAATGCATCCGTACGACATGCACAGAAAAATAAGACGTCAAGACAAGTCTAACCATACTTATGCGGAATGTCGCCAAAGGAAAAACACGCCCTTTTGCGAAATATGCCAGTCGTACGGGCACCCACTAGACAATTGCCCCAGAAATGCAGTTTTCGCTGTAAGCCAAGGACCACAAAAGAAAAAATGCCTTTGGTGCTCTCGGCTGGGTCATTCGGAAGACGAGTGTTACAGCAAACAAAATTATTTGAAGGTCAATTATTCGGTAAACTCAAGCGGGCACAGTCAAAAATAGGCTGTGCCCATAAGCCTGAAGATAACAAGCAAATAGAGCAAACTACAACTGATCAGCTTATCACACCGTCATCTACACCACACGATTTTGTGGATAAAAAAGTTCGCCCAAGTAAAGCGACTGCCACAAATCAAGCAAAAAATAAAGATCGCAAGATCTTTCCTCTCTAGGGAGGAGAGGGAGAGGGATAAAGATCCCGATCTCGAAAAAAAATAAGAAATCGGAACGAAAAGAGGAAGCGAATAATTTTTTCAATATCCACCGACTCAAATCAAGTCCAAATTTTTTTCGAGGTCAGTACCAGAGTACCTTGACAAACTCAAAGGTATCTGGTTACTTACTTACTTAAGGTGGCGCTACAGTCCGGGGTGGACCTGGGCCTCAGCCAACAAGCTTCGCCAGCCAGCTCTGTCTCTAGCTAGCCGTCTCCAGTTTCGCACGCGAAGTTGGCTGAGGTCCCCTTCCACTTGCGTGCGCCACCTGAGTCTCGGTGCTCCTCTACCGCGTCGTCCCTGCGGTGTGGATTCGAAGATTTTCCGGGCCGGGGCGTTGGTGTCCATCCGCTCTAGATGACCCAGCCATCGTAGACGTTGTGTTTTGACTCTTTTGGCTAGGTCGGTATCGCTGTACAGCCCGTACAGTTCGATGTTATATCTCCTCCTCCACTCTCCGTCTATGCAGACGGGACCGTAAATCGTCCGAAGAATTTTCCTCTCAAAGCAGCCTAAAGTGTTTTCATCCGCCTTTGACAGGGTCCTTGCTTCTGCACCGTAAAGCAGGACTGGGATGATGAGGGTCTTATACATGGACACTTTAGTTGCTCGAGAGAGGGCTTTGCTACTCAATTGCCTTCTTAGCCCAAAGAAACAGCGATTGGCAAGAGTTATCCTTCGTTTGATTTCAGCGCTGGTGTCATTGTCTGAATTGATAGCGGAACCCAGGTAGACAAAGTCCCTAACTACCTCAAAGTTATAGCTGTCGATGGTGATGTTTTGTCCAAGACGTCGGTGTTGGGTGTCTTTTCTTGATGACAGCATATACTTGGTTTTGCCCTCATTGACTGCTAAGCCCATATTCGCCGCTTCCGTCCCAATACTCACGAAGGCTTCACTGACATCACGCTTTGTTCTACCGATTATGTCAATGTCGTCTGCGTATGCAAGTAGTTGAACGGACTTTTGAAAGATTGTACCTCTGGTGTTGGCGCGAGAGTTCTGCACAATTCTCTCAAGTATGATGTTAAAGAAGTCGCATGACAGCGCGTCGCCTTGTCTAAATCCTTTTTTGACATCAAAGGGGTCGGTGAGGTCTTTGCCGACCTTGACGGAACAGCGTGAGTTTTCCATCGTCATCCTGCACAGACTGACGAGTTTGGCAGGGATGCCAAAACTAGACATTGCGCTATATAGCTCGTCTCTAAAGATGCTGTCATACGCGGCCTTGAAATCGATGAAGAGGTGGTGTGTATCGATTTGGAATTCCTGGGTTTTCTCCAAGATCTGCCGCAGTGTGAATATTTGATCGATGGTGGACTTTCCTGGCCTAAAGCCACACTGATATGTGCCTATCAGATTGTTGACAAACGGCTTCAGGCGTTCACACAGTACAGCAGAAAAGATCTTGTATGCGATGTTAAGAAGACTTATGCCTCTGTAGTTGGCACAACTCAGAGGGTCTCCTTTCTTCAGGATCGGGCAAACAATGCTGAGGTTCCATTCGTCGGGCATGCTTTCTTCCGACCATATCTTGCAGATGAGCTGGTGCATGCTCCTAACCAGCCCATCGCCAGCGGATTTAAAAAGTTCGGCAGCTAGGCCGTCTGCTCCGGCTGCTTTGTTGCACTTGAGCTTAGACACAGCTACTTTCACCTCCTCCAGGTCGGGTGGGCGGTATCGTTCGTATGCTTCGTCGGTAACGTCTTCGCCCGGGTTGAATGGTTCGTTCTGCCTGACAGCGGTATTTGGATCGTCCTCGCCGTTATACAGTCTGCAGAAGTGGTCTTTCCAAATCCTCAGCACTGACTGCGATTCTACAACGATGTTCCCTTGATGGTCCTTACAGGCTTCAGTTCGAAGTTTATACCCTTGGCAGGACCTTTTGATCCTTTGGTAAAACTTTCTAACCTCATTCCTGTTGTAACATCTCTCTATCTCTTCAACCGCGCGCTTCTCGTGCTCTCTCTTTTTCCTTCGGAGAAGCCGGTGCTCCTCTCTCCTCCTCTGCTCGTAGAGCTCGCGAGCAGCTCTAGTCCTTCTGTGCAGCGCCGCTTTGTATGCTTCCTGTTTAGCTGCATGTGCTTGCCGGCATTCATCGTCAAACCAGGGGTTTCGTTGTGGTCGCCGTGTGAAACCCAGCACTTCAGACGCGGCGTCTCTGATGGCATTTTGGCAGTGTTGCCACTGGCTATCAATACTTGATGCTGGTTGCATAGGACTTCGTAGAAGGTTTTGAGAGACTCGGTTGGAGAAGGACCTGGCGATCTCTTGCGATTGTAGTCGGCCGACGTCAAACTTCCTCACAGTATTTCCATTACTTGGCGCTGGTCGGGATATCCGCAGCCGTACCTTGGCTACAACAAGGTAGTGATCCGAGTCAATGTTGGCCCCTCGGAAAGTTCGGACATCCATGATACTGGAGGAGTGCCTTGCGTCGATCGCAATATGGTCAATCTGGTTGACGGTTGATTGATCGGGAGATCTCCATGTCCCTTTGTGGATATTGAGATGCGGGAACTGTGTACTAGCTACCACAACGTGTCGCCCCGCAGCAAAGTCGATCAGCCTGAATCCGTTATCGGAGGTCGTGTCGTGCAGGCTATGCTTTCCGACCGTACGACCAAAGATGCCCTCCCTTCCTAGCTTGGCATTAAAATCGCCTAGGACAATCTTAATGTCGTAGCTAGGGCACTGCTCATAAGTTTTGTCCAGGAGCTCGTAGAACATATCTTTGGTCTCGTCATCTTTCTCCTCTGTGGGGGCATGTGCGCATATCAGGCTAATGTTGGCGAATTTAGCCTTGATGCGGATCGTCGCGAGGCGCTCGCTTACAGGGTTGAAGCTCAAGACTTTTTGCCTAAGTCTGCCTCCAACAACGAAACCACATCCAAATAGGCGCTGTCTTTGATGCCGATAGCAGTCGCCGTAGTAGATGTCGCAGTTTTTCATCCTTCTTTTGCCCGGCCCGTCCCACCGTATTTCTTGGATGGCAGTAATGTCTGCCTTGCAGTCGTTAAGGGCCTCCGCTAGTTGCTCGGCTGCACGTGGTCTGTTAAGGGACCTAACATTCCACGTGCAGATCCGTAGCTCGTTGTCCTTTTCTCGTTTGCATTGGTCGTCAACAGTAAATCCGTCCGAATCCGAGGCTTGTTTCTGCTTCGTGACTGGTGTTTCTTTACGTGGCCGGGAAGTCACCCCGACGGCACGACCCCCAACCTGGAGGACCAGATCCTTTGCTTAGCTCTAAGGACGGAGAGCCGGATAGCCCGCTCCTTATAGGCCTGAGCTCCGAATACGTCGTAGTAGCCCATATAAGGTGTTCACTAAGTAGTTCGGCCTGACTGGAACTATGGACGCCACCGTTGATTCCATCTGGGGAATTCCTCCGCTGCCGTCCGGATGCAAGGAGAAGTGCCTTAGTGGGAACACTCCTCCCCCCCTCTCTCGTCTGCTACCCCCAACAACCTTCCAAAGGGGTTGGAACCCAATCTCCAGTTGAGGTACTAGGCACCCGGTGTTCACCACGGGGAGGTGAGAGTAGGAGTTGATAGACAGAGGTGGGTTTAGAAAACCTGTGGATGCTTGTATCCTCTTGAGTGCACATGTCTATCCTTTGACCACCATCTGGTTACTAATGGTATCTGGTTACTAATGTACAACTTTTGACTTATTTGTAAACAGAAAAAAAAAAACAAATATAACAAGCAAATTCCGGCCTGAGAGTAATAGGAAACGCAGTGAATCGCCACGCAAATGTGGAACAAAGAAACTGCAAGCACCTAGCTCATCAAAAGGTTGGAATAACAAAAGTGCATTGAATTCATGTGCAAACATTTGCCTAGGTCAGGGTATAAGGTTTATTGGCACTCAGTTTTTTTTACCGTTTCTACGGTTAAAAACAATCGTGCCGTACATGTAGTCAAGGGGTACATATAGACCCCGCGAGCATATATTGTTCCACGTTAAAAAACTAAAAAAACACGATGTTTATGTTAAATTACCAATGCGTTCCGCAAAAGGTGGAAATATTTTGGTACTCGTGGACACAGGAGCGGATTGTAGCCTGCTGAAAGAAAGTTGTCTTAGACATGCTAACGACATCAATAGAGCAGAGCAGAAACGTTTGGGAGGCATATTTGGTGGGGTAAATACAACATTGGGCTCATTTAGAACACGCCTGGTTTCTCCTCAAAAGTTCCATACCCCTTGGAATGTCATCAATGACGCTGTGGATCCGTAGTATCACTTATACCGTATCGAAGCGAATTACTTTCTTCGATGTGAACAAGAGGAAAATTATTACATTACCCCTGCAATGTTTATCCCGCAATTGGAACTCATTCAGTTTACACATCGCAGCTCGGACTCAAACCCTTGTCGAGCTCAAAGTTCTTAATGCTGGATCGAAAGAACTTGTAATTCATTCTCAGGAAATCGACAATGGTATTTACTTCGGTAATTCTATAGTCAAGGCAAACAATGATTTTGTACGAGTACCAATAATTAACTCCACAACGAGCAATTACTGTCTTCCAAATAACCATTTTATTCTTATTTTAAAGAATACGACTTTGTAGGGGAAAAACAGGGTCAGACAATTTTCAGTGTATCAACAAAAGACCAAAATAATAAGCGTGTCGAGTTGCTTTTGAATTCCCTTAAATTAGGTGTTACGAGGGTAGTAGAGGAAGCTAGGTAGGTGGAGAGGAATGGATTGGGCAGGAAACTAGGATGAGAAAAGAAATTATGGATGTGATGAGAGAGGGAAGGTTAGGAATGTCAAAGATGAAAACCAGGCGTGCTTGCGATGCGCGGCTCAGCATTTAAATTAAACATGTTAATGAACAGCTATTTTATTTATGATTTCTCTATTAAATTAGAATGAATTTTAGATTCCGCGAAATAATTTGAAAATTAAAATCAAACTCCTATATGGGTGCTTAATTTTCGCGATCCCAGTAAATGGCAATTGCCTAACCAAAAATAACGGTAATCTTATTAAAATCCTACCTAAAAAGAGCTCTATTTAGGGGTATATCAAGATAGGGGTGTTTTCCCAATAGTAAAAAACCAAGTCAAAACCCAAAAAAAAAATACTAAACGCGGTCAGGGATTTTCAGAAATTTAAGCCTCCTTAACATAAAAAAATTTTTTATATCTAACAAGAATATATATACATTTTTAAAAAAAATTATCACGCCAATCCGTCATCGCTGCTGGAATTTCTGAAAAGTTTACAGATTTACGTAAAAATTCTACGAAAGAAATTTAAAACATTTTAGCATAATCACTCACCCTGTAATACACTTCCTTAAGAAAACACGCACCGCAAAAGCCTTATTCGTCCACTTTGAATATTCCTTTCTGAAATTTCCTTTGACATCCGTTGAGCGGCCTTGGTGAATATTTCCACTGGCTGAAATTTTTTTTTCTTTTTAAGTTCACTGAATTTACCAGAGAAATTTCTACCTACGTTTTTCTGTCGCCTTCTCAAGAAAAACAAAATTTTTCTGTCCTCCATCACACCAATTGAACATCATTTGCGTTTTTAGCGCTACAATATATATATATAAAAAAAACTCAAAACTTTATTCGAGGCCACTATTTTGGGACACCCTATTTTATTCTCCGACACGGTTGAAGGCTAAAACGACAATGCCCATCAAAATCACTGGGCTTAGCCGGTGTATCCTCTTCAGCCAAATTCTGGCCCATGTATTCCTCATGTTATCGCGATAAAAACGTCCATCTTTATTTTCTTGGACAAAGAATTGCATTTTGCTTATTTACCCAACGGATAAAAAAAACTTAATTTATCATGACCATGAGCGACAGGAATATGGCTCACGTATACATTCTTATGAGCGCTCTCAATTTTTATTTACTTAATTTCATTGTGTGTGATGCCTTATAGTAGCGCTTTCTTCACATGTTGCCGTCGGGGAAAACGGTGGCGCTGTAGTCGTTATGGAAGTGGGGGTCACTTGTCAAATTGACAGCCCCCGAAACGCTGAATGGAACTTCGGAGGTAAGTACACAATAATATTTTCGTGAAGAAAATGAGTTATTTTCGCGTTAATTTTAATGATTTCCTTTAATTTTATTTGCAGGTGGCCGTAACAAACCTCGGGGCTTGCGTTGATGCAAGTGCGGCAAGGACAGAGGCAAGAAAGCCTGCGGAAACAACACCACGAAAACCCACGTCAACATGCCAGCGTTCATACATGGCCATGTATACACTGGATGTATGCATGCATGTATGTGCTTAAATATCCGGAGCGCTCAACAAGGTAAACAACAAGTAAAATTTTGTGTGTAAAATCTTCTCGCAGTTTTTTTTCATTTCGCAGATGATTTATGCAAAAAAAAAGAAAATTCGGCCGTTTCATTCATGGAAAGAAAAAAAAATCTTCCGGACGGGGCTGCAGTGTTTGGACGTGTCTGGCAAACCAAAAACAGGTGATATTACTCATTACAGGCTGGTATATACTCATTTTACAACAAAACGTATTATGTACGTGTTTGTTCTTGCAGGCAACCTTATGAATATACGGCGAGGTGAGTGCATCGGGTTCCAGAAGTAACCTTACAAGGAAATAGGTTTGAAGTGGCCAAAAGGTAAACGAAAAGAGTTGGAATAATATATGCATAATTTTCTCACTGTTTGTTTTTATTCCCCAGGTAGCTGTGATGTTGCGACTGGGAAATGCAATGCTCCTTGCAGGTAATGGATGAGGAGCGTAAAATCTGTTCCTCGGACGATTAGAAGCTGACCACCGTACGAAAATAAGTGTACAGGTAAATATGCTATGCATACTTTTAATTGTGCTGACGTAACCAAATATTTTGTTTGTTTATTTCATGTGCAGTGCGACCTGTAGGGGAAGAGCCCACGAGACTCTACCATTAAGCTACGCCGGGCAATTTCGTGCTTAGAAAGCGGATGGAAAAGTGTGGGAGTACGTGCGGTGCTAATGCAAGAGGAAATGAGTCTCTGCTATCTGAACTTAAAAACTTGACTGCCAGAGTAGTCTTTCTTCTCAATAAGGAGAAAATTAGTTCAAGCTGGGGACAATTTACAATGTTGGAAACAACTGACGAAATTGTGTCTGAGCTAATCTCGGCAATAAGGGTTCAGCAACAAAATCAGTGCGAACAGATTTCAGATCTAAAGCATTAAGCGGCAGCTCAAGAAAAGCAGACAGTGGCTCTTCAAGCCACATTAGAAGAAGCGGAAGAAGAAAATTGAGTTGCTTTTGAAAAAGCTAGTAACTCAACTGCTAACGCTTCCAAAAGTTCTGCTGGAAATCCTAGAGGTATTACACAGGTTAATAACGATAAACCCAAAGTATCGCCAAGCGTTGTTATAATAAACAAAAGTAAAATGTCCTACGAAAGTGTGCCAAAAGTTGTCGCTCGTATGATTCCCTAGTTTTCTGGGCAGAGAACTCCTGAACTAACGGGGAGAGTGCATGAGTTCCTTAACGCGTGCCAGCTAGGTTTAAAGTGCCTTGAAGTGCCTTTCGGAAACTATCCTCTACCTAATTATCCCTCATTAGGCCACTCTTTGCCGCATTTCCCGACCACTCCACTGTAATGTCTTGCGGAAGGAATGTTGAACCAAATCTGAAAAATATCCCTACGCAGACAAGATATTAATGTCCCAGCTCTTAAACTCCGCTGTGACACAGGCGTCTATACTTACCAGCAGCAAAGCTGCTAGACTAGGTAAGTGAGTGGGCGAGGAGAGTGCTAGTCCGAATTAAGTTCCTTTAAAGCCTATTGGCTCCGTCAGATGAACAGAATAAAAACAACAATCTCCGTGGCTGAGGTTCTAAGAATGAACATTTATTGAAACTTTGCTTAGGCTATTTATACAAAAATTATGGTTATCGATTCCCATTCGAGTACCCAATTCCTGTTCTCGATATCCGATAACCGCAGCGTCATCATTTATGAGTTTCTTTACCCTTGCATTTGACCGAACGGCAATAGCCATAGAATCTGCTTGGTCAAGGCAATAGTGCATCGACTTGCACTTTGCTCCCCATTAGGCTACACATGCATTCATGCATTTGTACCGCCTCGGTAATTCAACCCCCAACTCATTGACAAGTGCATAGCGCATTCCAAATGCACTGCGCTACGGTATAGCTATGGTATAGCGATATGATACCATTATATGTAACAGCGCATGGCTGGGTTGCTTACTATATTTTTGGATGCAAAGAGTGGGTACCGAAACATTATATGGTACGTGTGCCAGGGTGACTCAAGTTCATAGTCTTTAAATGGTTCACGTATTTATGGGTTTTGCTTGCTATGACTAAATAGTTTATTAATTGCCCTGAGTTATGACGCGGCTTGTGATTGAATATCGCAAGTGAAATGGGAATAGAAATAAACGAGCACTGGCATTCCTCACACCACAATGGTCAAATTCAATTGCAAGTGACCAATCTCAGCTTAGCATGACACCGCAATATTCTCTTAACACACACTTATCATCAACCCCTACAAATGGACCAAATGTACCGTACGCAATTCCAGACTCCAATGCATCCGTACGACATGCACAGAAAAATAAGACGTCAAGACAAGTCTAACCATACTTATGCGGAATGTCGCCAAAGGAAAAACACGCCCTTTTGCGAAATATGCCAGTCGTACGGGCACCCACTAGACAATTGCCCCAGAAATGCAGTTTTCGCTGTAAGCCAAGGACCACAAAAGAAAAAATGCCTTTGGTGCTCTCGGCTGGGTCATTCGGAAGACGAGTGTTACAGCAAACAAAATTATTTGAAGGTCAATTATTCGGTAAACTCAAGCGGGCACAGTCAAAAATAGGCTGTGCCCATAAGCCTGAAGATAACAAGCAAATAGAGCAAACTACAACTGATCAGCTTATCACACCGTCATCTACACCACACGATTTTGTGGATAAAAAAGTTCGCCCAAGTAAAGCGACTGCCACAAATCAAGCAAAAAATAAAGATCGCAAGATCTTTCCTCTCTAGGGAGGAGAGGGAGAGGGATAAAGATCCCGATCTCGAAAAAAAATAAGAAATCGGAACGAAAAGAGGAAGCGAATAATTTTTTCAATATCCACCGACTCAAATCAAGTCCAAATTTTTTTCGAGGTCAGTACCAGAGTACCTTGACAAACTCAAAGGTATCTGGTTACTAATGTACAACTTTTGACTTATTTGTAAACAGAAAAAAAAACAAATATAACAAGCAAATTCCGGCCTGAGAGTAATAGGAAACGCAGTGAATCGCCACGCAAATGTGGAACAAAGAAACTGCAAGCACCTAGCTCATCAAAAGGTTGGAATAACAAAAGTGCATTGAATTCATGTGCAAACATTTGCCTAGGTCAGGGTATAAGGTTTATTGGCACTCAGTTTTTTTTACCGTTTCTACGGTTAAAAACAATCGTGCCGTACATGTAGTCAAGGGGTACATATAGACCCCGCGAGCATATATTGTTCCACGTTAAAAAACTAAAAAAACACGATGTTTATGTTAAATTACCAATGCGTTCCGCAAAAGGTGGAAATATTTTGGTACTCGTGGACACAGGAGCGGATTGTAGCCTGCTGAAAGAAAGTTGTCTTAGACATGCTAACGACATCAATAGAGCAGAGCAGAAACGTTTGGGAGGCATATTTGGTGGGGTAAATACAACATTGGGCTCATTTAGAACACGCCTGGTTTCTCCTCAAAAGTTCCATACCCCTTGGAATGTCATCAATGACGCTGTGGATCCGTAGTATCACTTATACCGTATCGAAGCGAATTACTTTCTTCGATGTGAACAAGAGGAAAATTATTACATTACCCCTGCAATGTTTATCCCGCAATTGGAACTCATTCAGTTTAAACATCGCAGCTCGGACTCAAACCCTTGTCGAGCTGAAAGTTCTTAATGCTGGATCGAAAGAACTTGTAATTCATTCTCAGGAAATCGACAATGGTATTTACTTCGGTAATTCTATAGTCAAGGCAAACAATGATTTTGTACGAGTACCAATAGTTAACTCCACAACGAGCAATTACTGTCTTCCAAATAACCATTTTATTCTTATTTTAAAGAGTACGACTTTGTAGGGGAAAAACAGGGTCAGACAATTTTCAGTGTATCAACAAAAGACCAAAATAATAAGCGTGTCGAGTTGCTTTTGAATTCCCTTAAATTAGGTGTTACGAGGGTAGTAGAGGAAGCTAGGTAGGTGGAGAGGAATGGATTGGGCAGGAAACTAGGATGAGAAAAGAAATTATGGATGTGATGAGAGAGGGAAGGTTAGGAATGTCAAAGATGAAAACCAGGCATGCTTGCGATGCGCGGCTCAGCATTTAAATTAAACATGTTAATGAACAGCTATTTTATTTATGATTTCTCTATTAAATTAGAATGAATTTTAGATTCCGCGAAATAATTTGAAAATGAAAATCAAACTCCTATATGGGTGCTTAATTTTCGCGATCCCAGTAAATGGCAATTGCCTAACCAAAAATAACGGTAATCTTATTAAAATCCTACCTAAAAAGAGCTCTATTTAGGGGTATATCAAGATAGGGGTGTTTTACCAATAGTAAAAAACCAAGTCAAAACCCAAAAAAAAAATACTAAACGCGGTCAGGGATTTTCAGAAATTTAAGCCTCCTTAACATAAAAAAATTTTTTATATCTAACAAGAATATATATACATTTTTAAAAAAAAATATCCGCCAATCCGTCATCGCTGCTGGAATTTCTGAAAAGCCTTATTCGTCCACTTTGAATATTCCTTTCTGAAATTTCCTTTGACATCCGTTGAGCGGCCTTGGTGAATATTTCCACTGGCTGAAATTTTTTTTTCTTTTTAAATTCACTGAATTTACCAGAGAAATTTCTACCTACGTTTTTCTGTCGCCTTCTCAAGAAAAACAAAATTTTTCTGTCCTCCATCACACCAATTGAACATCATTTGCGTTTTTAGCGCTACAATATATATATATATAAAAAACTCAAAACTTTATTCGAGGCCACTATTTTGGGACACCCTATTTTATTCTCCGACACGGTTGAAGGCTAAAACGACAATGCCCATCAAAATCACTGGGCTTAGCCGGTGTATCCTCTTCAGCCAAATTCTGGCCCATGTATTCCTCATGTTATCGCGATAAAAACGTCCATCTTTATTTTCTTGGACAAAGAATTGCATTTTGCTTATTTACCCAACGGATAAAAAAAACTTAATTTATCATGACCATGAGCGACAGGAATAAGGCTCACGTATACATTCTTATGAGCGCTCTCAATTTTTATTTACTTAATTTCATTGTGTGTGATGCCTTATAGTAGCGCTTTCTTCACATGTTGCCGTCGGGGAAAACGGTGGCGCTGTAGTCGTTATGGAAGTGGGGGTCACTTGTCAAATTGACAGCCCCCGAAACGCTGAATGGAACTTCGGAGGTAAGTACACAATAATATTTTCGTGAAGAAAATGAGTTATTTTCGCGTTAATTTTAATGATTTCCTTTAATTTTATTTGCAGGTGGCCGTAACAAACCTCGAGGCTTGCGTTGATGCAAGTGCGGCAAGGACAGAGGCAAGAAAGCCTGCGGAAACAACACCACGAAAACCCACGCCAACATGCCAGCGTTCATACATGGCCATGTATACACTGGATGTATGCATGCATGTATGTGCTTAAATATCCGGAGCGCTCAACAAGGTAAACAACAAGTAAAATTTTGTGTGTAAAATCCTCTCGCAGTTTTTTTTCATTTCGCAGATGATTTATGCAAAAAAAAAGAAAATTCGGCCGTTTCATTCATGGAAAGAAAAAAAAATCTTCCGGACGGGGCTGCAGTGTTTGGACGTGTCTGGCAAACCAAAAACAGGTGATATTACTCATTACAGGCTGGTATATACTCATTTTACAACAAAACGTATTATGTACGTGTTTGTTCTTGCAGGCAACCTTATGAATATACGGCGAGGTGAGTGCATCGGGTTCCAGAAGTAACCTTACAAGGAAATAGGTTTGAAGTGGCCAAAAGGTAAACGAAAAGAGTTGGAATAATATATGCATAATTTTCTCACTGTTTGTTTTTATTCCCCAGGTAGCTGTGATGTTGCGACTGGGAAATGCAATGCTCCTTGCAGGTAATGGATGAGGAGCGTAAAATCTGTTCCTCGGACGATTAGAAGCTGACCACCGTACGAAAATAAGTGTACAGGTAAATATGCTATGCATACTTTTAATTGTGCTGACGTAACCAAATATTTTGTTTGTTTATTTCATGTGCAGTGCGACCTGTAGATGAAGAGCCCACGAGACTCTACCATTAAGCTACGCCGGGCAATTTCGTGCTTAGAAAGCGGATGGAAAAGTGTGGGAGTACGTGCGGTGCTAATGCAAGAGGAAAAGAAGGTGAGTTTGATTTTTGAACATGCATGCGGGACCTTAGTATTTTGCTTAATTATGTGATAACCTTATTAAGATGATAAATATAATTTAAAAGATTTAGTTAATTAAAAAAAATTTAAAACAAATACACTAAAGAAAGACCTAATCTATTAGTATAATCCTAAAGAATAAATAAAAATTAAAATTATAAACTAAACTGCAGTCTTTCAATCTCGACATTACAACACATATAAATACTTGCAACCATAATAAATAACTAAAAAAAAGAATAAATCAGTGTTTTACTAAACTAACCTAATGACTTAAAGTGACAGAAAAAATGATCTACATTAACATCTCAAGTAACCTTATACAAAATAAATTGTTAATTAATAAACTAATCCTATAAAATGATAAAAGTGGACATAACGAGTAATAATTTAACGAATACTTAATCCTAAAATAAATAAATAAAATATCAGAGTGAAAGGCGGGAAAGATAGATAAATAGATAAAGCTAATAACATGCGCAATTTAAAATGTCAGGAAGTTGTTTGACTAGGCTTCTATTGCACGATTTATTGCTTCAGGTCTTTTGCATGGTAGACTCCGATTGCTTTTCCAGCCAGGTTTTCCAGCTCGTACATATTTTGTCCGACTGGCTTAATGACGGGACACTTAACGTACTTTGGGCAAAGTTTGGCGGAGAGGTACTTGGACGTATCGCTTAGGACGAAATTCCTTCGAAAGACCTCTTGCACAGGTAAAAAGCGTACGGGTCGTGTACGAACGTTGTAGTTCTTCGTACTTTTTTCATTAGACCTTCGTTAATTTTCCTTAATTTTGTCTCTCAAATCGTGTTTGTCGTGGGAAAGTCAATAGTTCGCTGTCGTCTACCGCGTTCAACATCTTGATAAACTTGTAACTGCTGCCGTGTGTCATCATATTAAGCCCAAAGAGAGCAAAGTATGGTGACACTCCGGTTGATGTATGAATGGAACCTCGCAGTGCGCCTGTGATATCACTTAAGTGAATATCCCAGTCGCGCTGATCACTTTTTATGTATGGACGTACGTAATGCCTATTAGCTCTGTCCGAGGCATTAGATTGAGGGCCGTATTTCGCGGTTCTGAAGTGACGCACTCCATACTTCTGCAGGAGGTGTTGAAAGATGCCCGCTAGAAATTGTATGCCGTTGTCCGAGTGGACAATTTCGGGAACTCCAAAGGTGTTGAAGATTTCCTCTTGCAGGAACCGTATAACGATTGAAGAGGTCGCTGCCCTAAGGGGTTTCAGAAAAATAAATTTTAAAAAACGGTCCATTACGACAAAGACAAAACGATTACCTGATTTTGATCTTGGGTAAGGGCCGAGAAAGTCTATATAGATTTTCTAGAAAGGTCGATCAGAGCAGTAGGTGTCAGAAAAGAGGGGCTTGACACTTAGTTCGTTGCTTTACGTTCTTTGCATGCTGTACTATGGTCTAAACAGTCTTTTCCCAGGATAGAAACGCTCGCCCCACTGTCTAACAAGCCAAGAACGTCCTTCCCAGCTATCTGAATCCTGGTATATGGTCTTGGATCTTGACTATAGCTAGATGTTGCAGAAACGATGAACCTTTTTAATTCTTTTTTCTTTCGGAATCTTTCCCTAACTTTCAAATTTTTTTTAGAAGTTTTGCTTCCACTGTTTTTAAATATCCCATCCCTTGTTTCCTGATACTCCTATATTCTAACATGTAATGGCTTACTAACCCATATTTCTTTTCTGACACCATCATCTTCCTCTTTACTATCCTCTGTAAACTTGACTCGTTTTAAAATTGTTAACTGTTTAGTTTGGACTTTACAGGTGTTTTGCTTAATTTCTTCTACGGGGTCTGGGTTGAATGCGACTCCCCCGGTAGCATCGCGTTCCGAATCCTGTTTTCCGGATTGCATATCTCGGGCACTTGGGTGTTACTACATCTTCTTGACCGCATCGATAGCAAAAGAGTCTCTTCTCATTCGAAGAGCAGTCCGTGAACCCATGGCCTTCAACTTTGCAGTTCCAGCATTTTAGAACTTTTGGTTCCGAGCGAGAACCTGGTACTGATGGTCGAGTACTCGAATACTGCATCGCAGCGACATAGCTGTTAGGCTCGTAAGAGTCGTATGATTTTGTCTCGTCTTGAAACTTGAGCTCGTTGGCTTGATATCGTCCAGGACGGTGTGGTCTCGGTGGTTCTCTACTCGGGAACGCTTTTTCTGCATCCCGGCAAGAGTGCCTCAGTTGATCCAAGTTGTAAATTGGTATGGGATATACCAGTCTTCCCACACTCTCCTTCAAGTTCCGCTTCAGGATCCTAACCAACTCCATTTCCGGGATAGGGATTCGCAGCTGGGATCGCAATCGGGAGATCGCTTCGAAGAATTCATCGCACGTCTCCCAGGTGCTTTGACGTCGGTCCATGATATCCCGTATTATTTCGAAGTCTGACTTCGAATTCCGGAATTGAGCCAAAAGAGCTTCACGTAAAATTAGCCAATCCGGGCGAAAATGTGACCTTTGGTATTGCCAATACCATTCATAGGCGGCACCTGAGAGAAGGAGATGAAAATCTCGCAGGATCTCCAACCACGAACACTCATACTGACCCTGAAATGTTTCTTAACGGAAGATAAAGTCCTCCACGGTGAGTAACTCCGGCTTCCCTTCGAAAACTAAACCCCACTTATCGATTTTTATAGGTCCTCGAACTGCTGGACCTAGTCTCGGGACACTGGAGTAAGCTATTGGATTTTCTGGATATCCACCGGGAGCTTGTCTCACCTGCTGTTGTTTTTGTTGGGAGTAGCGAGGTTGACGAGGGGGAGGCTGATTTATTCCCTGATTAACTCTGCTGCTGTGTCCCTGGTTTGTATTGGATAAACTAACAAAGGACTTAGCTGCGGGATCTAGTTGACTGTAGGTCACTCTCTGCACTGGATTCTGCTGTGGTGGATTTTGCGTTGCTACTGGGATCATCGGTTCACTTTCTAGACGGGGCCCAGTTGCCCCATTCAAATCCCTCATAAACTCACGGAAGTTATAGCGCATTTGCTTCCTTAAATTGTTGTCTCAATGTCTGATGGTGTGACTGAAGCGCGTTAACGACAGCGAAGTTAATGTATGATGTGAATGTATGAATAATGTGTTAGAGTAAAAAGACGTTTATTATTATTTACTTAGATATCTAGCCCGCTGTCTTTAGCTTGGCTGCGACTAGTATCCTTTTATTTTATTGTTTTATTATTGAGTTATAAGGCCCGCTGTCTTTAGCTTGGCTGCGACCTTTATCATTTAACTCTAAATTCTACTCTGCCTGTTCCTTCCTCATCGATCCCTTTATATAGCAATTTTACCAACGATCTTATCCCTACGCAGCATATTTCTCCTTCCTTACCAATGATCTATTTTTAATTTGATTGTTTGTTTGTGCACGGTCAGCATAATGCCACTTATTAGTGCTCGCTCTTAATGCCCGCACCATTTACGAGTGCATTGGCCGAATCGTCGCGTGCGATCGTTCGGCCCTACACTTTGATCAAGTTACACAATACGAGGTTCTTAATTGTTCCTCATGATTGTTTACTTGTGGGCTGTAGGAGGTTGGGTATAACATATCGAAAAAGTGCAAGACAAGTGTGAGTTGATTCTTCATACACTTGTCATGCCTTGTACTGTGGTCGTATTACGAAAAATGCAAGCACCATGGATTGGACAGATGGTTGTTCTGTAGGTCAGTGCGGAAAAATATGCTGTGTAATTGGGTTTCGCCGAAATGAATGGTTTGTTATGGTATGATTTATGATTAATTTGGGGTCTTTTTTATAGGAATGTGTGTACTGCAGATGTGCGGTCACAACATCCCAACCCCCTTAGAAAAAGAAAATTCTTACCTAGAAGAAGTTAAGAATTTTCTGCATTTGAGAGAAGAAATGTCAGGTTACTTCGATGAGAGAGGAAAAGTCAAGTTTGATTTACGCCTAAATGTTACAATATGTTATAGTTTTACAATATAATTGATTTAGTGTTTATAATTACAATATTTATAGTATATTCTTACAGTAATGCAGTCTAGTTTATATGATTGATTTTTAATTGAATGTTTAAGATATTTTTTAGTATTACAGTTCATACATGTTGGAAGTTTTGACATTATTCTTAGTTTTAACGTATAATAGAGGCATAACAAATGTTAAATGTCAGGAAATGCGACATTGATTTTACGAAATTATAGTTATGATAATTAAACAATTTGAAATTAATCTTCACGATAATTGTAAAATGTAGAATAAAATGTTTTTCTATTATCCTAGTACAAATGTTGGGTATTTCTGTTCGGTATTATTTTCTGGGATAATTGTTATTTGGGGATTTTGTGGGGGTTTGGTTATTGAATTTTTATTTACCTTATATGTTTTATATCTTTTGCATGAAACCGCAAAGATTAATGTACCGACAATGAAGTAAATGACGACGTAATGATGGACATCATGTTTGTCCAAGTTTTTTAGTGGTTTACTTTCTTCCATTTTCAAATCGTAAATGCCTTGTGAGACTAGGTTCAAGCCATGTTGGCTTGAAAATCTGATAACGGCGGTTTTATTAGGATTGCTAATTAGTGGACTCCGGATAGTGTATCTTAGGAGCTCAGAAATATTAATCGGGGGGATAAAGTAATTATTCAGGCTTGAAGATCTTTCATTGAATGCATGTATGGTCAAATCTTTGGTATTTAAATAACAGTTGCCGTAGATTTCGATAATGGCAGTGTTTTGTAAAGTGTGGGTCGTTACGTTGTCCTCACAGATTTTATTGATGATTTGGGGTGTTAAGGTTGAGAATAGCCATTTGTTTGGGTGAGAGAGCTGTATCCATTCTAGGTCTGATTTCTTTACGGCACAGGATTTGAGTAAAGTGGTTGTACCTTTGAGTAGTTCGATCTCACAGTTTGGCTTTGTTGAATCTACTTTCATTAGCGGATGCATCGGAATCGGTTGTTCCTGCTTTTACATTCGTTTTAGAATTCGTTTGATGATAGACCGAAATAGTGTTCTTTCTTGAAATCGACTATTAAAAGTGGGTATGAAGGCTGTATAAAGAGAAACAGGTTTTCATTCTTTGTGGGGAAAGGTCTGACTTTGTAAGGCTGGAAGTTATCCACTAGAGGTTATGGTATTCTTAGTTAGTATATGACCTTTTGCTGTGTTATTGCTACATTAGTTGTGCATATCTGATATAAGGAAATAATATTGTCATCTTGTGTTACATAGGGCAACCGTATTCCATTTGGCAATGCTTGTTTGGTGGAAGCGAGAGCTGATTTTAATTGAGTTGATGATACAATTGCTGGGTGGGGTTTCCTATGTTTAACATCGGTTACCAGGTCAATGATGTCGTCTATCGTGTTTCGATACCTTAAGATGATAAGGGTAACGAGTGAGGTTAAGGATTCTATTTCGGAAAAGGACTTTTGTTGATTAGCTGAATTCGCAAAATTTTCAAGGTTTTGTTTAACGTTGTCAATTTAGCTGTTGATTGCTAATAATTGCTTTTCAATTGCTTCTTCAGATTTGCTAATAATGTTTTTAGTAGTTTCTATTATTGTGGTTTGGTTCTTAAGAAGTGACAATAGGTGATTTTCATTGAATTTTACTTTCTCTATTTGTTTGTCAGAATGTCTGGCGTCATCTTCATCAAGTGTCCCAAATAATGATTTACTAAGCATACCTATGGCATTCATCAGTGCTCTTTTTTCGCGCTTTAATCCAAGCAATATATATTTGTTTTGAAGATCCATCATTAAGTGGTTCATCTCGCTTATCGCCCCATCGCAAATTATTCCGAACTCTGTGTTAGATTGGAGAGCTTGACACAAGTCGTTGATTTCGGTAACGTATTGCACAGCGTGATTCAATGCGGTAACTAACTGAGTTAGGTCGTAATACACGACCAACTTCCATTCACTGGAGTATAGTTCCATGTTTCCTAATTCTTCAAAATAGATACCAGCTTGCTGGCGGATGGGCAAAATCTTAAGTTGTGCCGTTACTTCTGTCATGCATATGAGTCCAATAAAAATAAGGGACTTCATTTTCCTGCAAGTTGACATGAGTTAGTTCTGGTCCTTATTTAATTTGTTGGTGTGTAAGAGTGTGGGTTTTTGAAAAAGAAATAAAATGAAGCTGTATATTACTTTATCCGAAACCATAATTTCTTGATTGATTTTCCTCAATCCACCTATACAGGACATTCCGGTCCTCTAAAGCCTACCATTCCCCTGTGTTTAGTATATTCCTCTCTAGATCCTCCAGGAACGTATGGATGGATTCAACGAATATAGGCTCTGTTCGTGGCGATAGCTCGTTGACCCTGGGAATGCTTTCAGATATTTGTCGTCGGTGATGGGATAACCGGGGTTTGCCTAACTGGATGTTTTTTAGTATATAGCTAGGGCAAAGATCTAGGTTGAAATCTTCCGTTTCTAACCCGAAACTGACCGAATCTCCGAAAGTCAATTCTTTCCATTCAGGACCGATAATTTGTTCGTTTACGTAGGTTCCATTTGAACCTTGCTTATCTTTTATATATACCCTTTGATTGCTACGGCGTATGTATAAATGGGCGTGTTTGGCGGATACTAATGGGCTAGGAATGGTCAAGTTACTCGGCGAGTATGAGCTACTTATCGTAGTTTTCCCGGTCTTTAACGGTAGTACCCTCTGAGACACTACATTAACCAGCTTCCATGTGGTTGATGGTTCGTAATTTGTTGTCTCCATTCTGCGAGTAAAAGAGAGTAGGGTCTTGCTTTAGAGAATCTCGCATGTTTTTCAGTCATTAAAAATTTTAATGTCATTATTGTGTACTGTTTTCTGTTTCTTTCCTATTTGGATCATTGTGTTTTCGTTGGAAATTATCTTGATGATGACGTAAGGTCCTTCCCACAGAGCAGTAAACTTATTTTTTCTTACATGTTTCTTTAACAGTACCTTGTCCCCTACATTAAAACCTTTTATTTTGCTATTCTTATCGTACTGCCTCTTTGAACATTCTTTCTTTCTTTGAAGAATTTCATTGGCAGTTTGGTAACCATATTGGAGCCTAACCCTTAGCTCATTAACGTAATTTTCGTAATTGTACGAGGCTTTGGGTGTTTGCTCGAAAACAATAGGTATGTTAGCGGGAAATCCGTATAGTAATTCGTATGGCGTGAAGCCTGTGCTTCTATGTGGTGTAGTGTTGTACACGAACATGGCGTAAGGTATCAATGTGTCCCAAGCAATCGGGTCCTGGTTGACATAGTGGCGGAGGTATTCCGCCAAGGTTCTATGACTTCTTTTTAGTGCTCGTTTGTTTGTGGGTGGTACGGAGTTGAGTTTAGTTTCTTGATTTTCATAATGGAACATATTTCTTTAAAAAGTGTGCTTAGAAAATTGGTACCTTGATCAGTAAGTAAAGAAGTTGGAGTACCATGTCGACATATAATGTTTTTAACAAAGACTCTGGCTACCGTTGTGGCCTCAGCGTTGGGTAAAGCATATGCTTCCGAAAATTTTGTGAGGTCATCCTGGAATGTAACTAAATATTTTTGATCACTATAGCTTACGGGTAATGGTCCTACTAAATCCAAAGCAATCCTTTCGAATGGTCTGGAACTCGTTGTAGTGATTTTCATGGGAATTTTTGAATCTCCCCTGCTTTTATTTAGCTGACGGGAGGTACATTTCTTTATGTAGGATTTTATGTCTTTCAACATGGTTGCCCAGTAATACTTGGACTTCATCTTATTAAGAGTTCGGGTGACTCCCTGGTGTCCACCAAAAGGTGAGTCATGATACTCAAATAAGGCTTTTTTTATGGAATCTTCATCTGTTAAAATAATTCTGTTATCACTGTTAATATGTTCATGTATGTCAAGGTTTTTGAATCATTCCTTAGTGCTGACAAGGAAAATCCTATGGAATTAAAACCTTTTTCTAATAAGATTTCTCTTGCTTCGTTAAAGCTACGTTTGGAAATCGTTTCGTCTTTTTTGCTTCTGAAGGGAATTGGTAAGGTTACCGCACAAATTGCTTGGTTATCTTTTGTTTCAAGTGTTGTTATCTGTCCTACCTGAGGTTTAGTAAAATCAGGAAATTTTTTCTTGAGGATTTCCTCATCTCTTGATTCCGTGAGTGGCAAGGTCATCATTTTTAACTGAACCCTTTTGTTATTTAGAATTGGTCCATCTTCTTCCTGGAGCGTAAAGCTTGATAGGACTTGAATATCATCGGGTTCTTTGTATGTTTTCTGTAAAGCATCAGTAAGCTTTTGTCGTTGTCCACGTGTGGTCACTAGTACTTGCTGACCGTTAAGGATCTCAGTTGCAGCTTCTGGCTTTGGAATACGACTTAATGCGTCGCCATTGGAGTTGTATTTTCCGGCTTTGTATTGAATTTCGTTTTCATATTCCTCCAATAAAATTCTCCAGCGACCAAGTCTAGATGTTGGATCTTTAAGGTTCATGATCCATTGGAGTGGTTTATAGTCAGTGCATATTATAAATTTTCTCCCATAAATATATGGTCGGAATTGTGTTACCGCGAAAATTATGGCTAGCAGCTCTTTTTCTGTAGTACTGTACCGTGTTTCAGCGTCGTTTAATGTGCGACTGGCAAAAAATATAGGCTTGTCCTCTCCAATTTTACCTTGTGACAAGACTGCACCTAATCCGATATCACTAGCGTCAGTTGTGGCTATGAATTTTTCTTTAAAATTTGGGTATGCCAATAGCGGAGGTGTTATGAGTTTGCCTTTGAGTTTATGAAACGCCTCATCACAAAAAGCATCCCATTTAAAGGTGACATCTTTTTTTAAGAGTTTTGTGAGCGGTTTGGCTATGGATGAAAAATGTTCAATAAAACGCCTGTAATAGCCGACAAAGCCTAAGAATGATTTGATTCCTTTTACATTTTTCGGTACTGGGTAGGTTTCAACTGCTTTGGTTTTTTCAGGGTCAGGTTTGAGTCCATGCTCAGTAATAATATGACCCAGGTACATCAGTTCTTTTCTGAGGAAATTACATTTGTCTGGTTGTAGTTTAAGGTTTTGTTCACGCAATCTGTTCAAAATTCTTATTAATTTTTTATTGTGTTCGTCGAGGTTAAATCCCTAAGGGACGATATCGTCGACATATACGAAACAGTCAAAGCCTTGCAAACCCATGAGAGCGGTATTCAGAGACGCTGAAAAGTAGCTGGCGCATTTTTAAGACCAAATGGCATACGTGTATATTCATAGTGCCCATAAGGTGTGCTAAAAGCAGTCTTACTTCTAGAGTCTTTATCCATAAGGAATTGGTGAAAACCTTTGGCTAGATCGAGGGTACTGAAATATTTTGCTTTACCCAGTTGATCCAAAATGTCAGTGATGTTGGGTAGAGGATAAGCATCACCAATGGTAAGGTTATTAAGTTTACGGAAGTCAACAACTACTCTCCATCGTTTATTACCTTCTCGATCTGGTTTCTTTGGAACCAGAAGTAATGGTGAATTCCAAGGACTGGCGCTTGGTTGAATAATACCATCTTGTAACATATCTTGTACCTGTTTGTGGATTTCTTCCTTTTGACTTTCTGGAAGTCGATAAGGCCTGGTGAAAAGAGGAGGCTTGCCCTCTTCCGTAAGGATTTTGTGTGGCATGGCATCTGTTTGGGTAAGATGGTCGCCTTCTAGATAGAACAAGTCATTGTACTCTCGACATATCTGCAAGATGGATTTCTTTTCTTCAGAGTTGCAATGCTGCATATCGAGAAGTGATTAAAATTTGTCAAGTCTATTTTTGACTTTGTCACTCGATTTAGTAGAGACTAAGCCAAAGTCGTCTAGCTCGTCCCATTCTAGGTCGATATTATGTACGTGGATTTTTTGTTTAGTTTCCAACGTATTCATAATTAAGACCTTAACTTTGCAATTTTCAGGGCGGGCTATCGTTTCGCCTAAATAAACTCCAGGATATATTTCTTTCTTTTTAATTATGATGTCTTGGGATTCAGTGTTACAACGTTTATTTTTAATGGGAAGCTCTACTACCTGCTGTGCTCTAGGTTCAAGTACTATGTATTTTATTTTTACTGGGTTTGTGACCTCAGTCTTGTTTCTATTTTCCTCAGTCTTTCCATCTGCTGAGGCTCTTTTGTCCTTAGTCTTACATTTTGCTGGGTTTTTATTTATTTTTAAATTTTGCTCAGTCTTATTTTTTGCTGAGGCTCTTTTGTCCTTAGTCTTACATTTTGCTGGGTTTTTATTTATTTTTAATTTTTGCTCAGTCTTATTTTTTGCTGAGGCTCTTTTGTCCTTAGTCTTACATTTTACTGGGTTTTTATTTATTTTTAAATTTTGCTCAGTCTTATTTTTTGCTGAGGCTCTTTTGTCTTTAGTCTTACATTTTGCTGGGTTTTTATTTATTTTTAAATTTTGCTCAGTCTTATTTTTTACTGAGGCTCTTTTGTCCTCAGTCTTACAGTTTGCTGGCTTCACATGCTTGGTCTTATTATCTGCCAAGTCTTTTTTAATTTGGTTGGATAGTTTTTGATGATTCGACTGATCGAACAGTGATTTTCCGGAGAAAACTTGTTCTGTGTCAGTTTTTATTGAGTCCTCTATTCCGGCCCGAAGACAATTAGAATCAGGTTCGGACTCCCATGCTGCAGTTGCGTCTTCTACCATGGTGGTTAATTCACACACAGCTTTATGGAAGATGTGTTTATCCTCAATTTGTATTTTTAGTTCGTCGCTTTCATAGTCGATATGACATTGATATCTTCTCAAGAAGTCATTACCAATTATGCCATCATATTGCAAGTTGATTTGCGACGGAGAAACATAAAGCAAGTGATCTAGATGAATGAATTTATTATTTGCATCGAACTCTAACATTGCGGGGATTTGGCCTCTCGTATTAAGAGAATCGCCCGAAATTGTTAAATTTTTAAAATTTTCATCTGTATTTATACAATTGTGTGCTAGTAATCTGTTTTCTTTTATAAGACTTATTTCGGCACCCGTGTCGATAAGGAATGTGAGGTATTTTTTATTTGTTTCTGGGTGAATTTTGATTCTTATTACTGGTTCTTTAAATTCGGGACACAGTGAAACCGACATACTTAATTTTTTATTTGGGTATTCTATTTCTGGGTTTGGAGGACACTGTTTTGTATATTCGCTCGTGAATGAATATCCAGCGTTTCCACCCGAGCGTTCTCGTTTCCCGAACTACGAGACGCTTCACCCTGATTTGTGTGGTGCCTAATATTAGATTGCTTTAATTGTGGGGATTCTTGGAAAGGATTATTTTGATTTCTTGCCCGGAACGGATTATTATGGGCTATCCGAGTACGACATTCTGTTGCGGTATGGTTGGGTCGATTACAATAATCGCACCGTACTACGTGCATTTCTTTTTTGATTTGTGGCTGGACGTTAGAAAAATTAGGTAAAGGTGTATTTCGATAACAAGTGGCGGAAGAATGCCCCATTTTGTTACAAGTTTGACATGTAGGTCTAGTCTTTGTTATTATTGGTTGGTTTCTGAAACACATATTAGATGTATGTCCAACTTTGTTGCAAGTTTGGCACACTGATTTGGGTTGGGGGGAGTTTACCCGCCTATCTTGGTGACCCGCACGATCAAGGCGAGATGCATGTTCGCAAGCGTAGATTATAGACTGTTTTAAGTCTTTTTCGCCATGCGCTTGCATGATTAGCCTTAAGTTTTCGCTCCTAAGGCCATCCCCAAAGATTTGTAAGGCTAGCTTACTATTTTCTGCTACCAGGTAGCTCCGCACAGAGGTATCACAGGTACTGGAATATGTGGCTTTGTTAAGAGAGGTGAGTAAGTTACTTACTCGGTCACCGAATTCTTTGACCTCTTCTGGGGGTCGTTGTTTAGTGGCCAAAAGCTCATTTTGCACCACGGAACGTGATTGAGTTATTTTAAATTCTTTCTCTTATTCCTTGACCAATTCGCTCCAAGTACCAATGGTCTTGTATTGTATGAGGTCAAACGCGGCACCTTGCAATCGCGTTTTTATGGTGTTAAGGAAAGTAGGGTGGTCCTCCGTCTTAACGGACCCAAAGAGGGTGTTTCCGCACGAAACGAATTTATTCAATTCATTGGGGTCACCGTTAAAACTAGGGACAATATTAAATATGTCGTTTATCTGGATTTTGAATTCCATAGCTAAGTAGTTATGAAATGGTAGTAACTCAAAGAGTTCTACAATGAGTCGTCTCTTACGGGTCGAAATTTTATCGATTTGAAGTTAAAAATATTTTGTTTTATCGCCGCGGTTAACTCGATAAGGCAGATAAAAATTTTAGGGAGTGATTACGATTGGGTAGTGTTTAAATGTTTTGTACTGATTTGGAGTGTAACTAGTGTTTTACTTGGAACTTAAATTTACGCTAAATACCTTAATATATTTTTCTGCCTCTGTAGTAGTTTCTGCTTCGGTGCTGCTGCTGTTGCTATTGTTGTTGCTGCTTTCTGATGTTCGTTCCCCTTCTTTTTTTTTCACTGCCAGGAGGGCTTCTCGCCCTAAAGCTGTAGATTACGGCCTGGTCTTTTATCACTGCACAATTTCTGCCTCCGGCGTCCTTTTCGGAATTCGCCAGGCCTTACTTGCACTTTTATTTTACTTTCTGGTGTGTAGCCCCAGAACGCCTCGAGGATACAAAGTATATCTCCCGTAATGGTAGCGAGATCTTCGTGAGATCCCACCGCTGCCACCAAATGTTGTGACCCAAATTCTGCCGTGCTTTCCGATATGGAGAAGAGCAGCTTCGGGGAGGGTATAAAGACGTTTATTATTATTTACTTAGATATCTAGCCCGCTGTCTTTAGCTTGGCTGCGACTAGTATCCTTTTATTTTATTGTTTTATTATTGAGTTATAAGGCCCGCTGTCTTTAGCTTGGCTGCGACCTTTATCATTTAACTCTAAATTCTACTCTGCCTGTTCCTTCCTTATCGATCCCTTTATATAGCAATTTTACCAACGATCTTATCCCTACGCAGCATATTTCTCCTTCCTTACCAATGAACTATTTTTAGGACGCCTACGACCATTGTCCGAAAATAATGTCACCCACTTCAAGTGCGGTGCACCCTATGTGATACGCATATGTTTACCGTAATTGTTTGTTTGTGCACGGTCAGCATAATGCCACTTATTAGTGCTCGCTCTTAATGCCTGCACCATTTACGAGTGCATTGGCCGAATCGTCGTGTGCGATCGTTCGGCCCTACACTTTGATCAAGTTACACAATACGAGGTTCTTAATTGTTCCTCATGATTGTTTACTTGTGGGCTGAAGCAGGTTGGGTATAACATATCGAAAAAGTGCAAGACAAGTGTGAGTTGATTCTTCATACACTTGTCATGCCTTGTACTGTGGTCGCATTACGAAAAATACAAGCACCATGGATTGGACAGATGGTTGTTCTGTAGGTCAGTGAAAAAAATATGCTGTGTAATTGGGTTTCGTTTGTTATGGTATGATTTGGTATGGTATGGTATGGTATGGTTTGTTATGGTATGATTTATGATTAATTTAGGGTCTTTTTGATAGGAATGTGTGTACTGCAGATGTGCGGTGATAACAAAGCCTTCAAGTCTGAAGAAACTTGAGGTGTACCCTGAAGACCTAAAGGATGAACACTACTACTCTGCTGTCGATCATTAATTGGTAAGTTTGGAGGTTGCTCATCTAGCAAGTTCAGGTAGATAAGTTGATCAATGCTTCTAATTTCTTCCGCTCTAATGTTAGCTATGGTCCTTGCACTGTCGCTCTGTGCGTCTTGCGGAGCAAAACCTGGCTGACTAAGGCTACTATACGAGGGCGCTTGAATTGAGTCGGCGGAGCTAGATCGGCTGGCAGATCGAGTGTATCTTGAATTCGCTGATAACTGGTGGGATGGTTCAGGTAGCTGTGGCTGAACGGGTGATGAACGAGGTGAGTGTAGTACTCTCGGTATAGCACCGGTGGATTGAGGTTGTTCTCGAGGCGTAAAACCGGTCGCATTGTGCTCCATTGCACTCTCCCTAATTCTTTCATTTATTTTTTTTTTTTCAGCAGACCTAATCATCTTGATTCTTCGCGTGAATTTCAACTAATTTCAAAAAACTCGATGCTAGAGAATGTCTGTATCGAACCTACGCACAACAGAGAAAAAATTAAAACGAAATCGGACCCAAGAGGATATAAAACTCGCTAAAAATTTTTAATTAATCTTAAAGAAACTAATCAGAAACTAATCAGGACAAATATTAAATCTAACCTAAAGAATAAGTAATAAAAAGAAAACGAATGGTAACGACTTTAACTTACGGAAAGTAAAAACTATCATTAAAGAACCAAAATAAGACAACAAAAAAAAAAACTAACCTAAAAAAAATCTAACAATGTTCGACGAAATAATTTTCAAAAAGAATATACGATGTTTGTTTGAAAAGCTTAAAAAGTGTAACCGTCAATTGCGATTATATATTATTTAAAAACAAAACCCAAAAAGTAATTTATACAGGAATATCAATAGAAATGTTTCAACAAATCAATAACCAAAACTAACTAATCAAATCTACAACTAAAACTTATACAAAAAAATCAAATAAATCAATGTGCAAAATCAAAACAGTTTTTAAAAAAAATGAATTTGTTTTTAAAATGTGTGTTGAGTTTGTTTTTCATGTGATTACGGGGATGCTTACGGTGGCTGTTTCGGTGGCGAAATGTTTTGGCGAATTCACGTGTGAACGACGAACAAGTTCTTTCAGCTTAACTTTTGAACTTGAAGTTAAACTTTCTTCAATGTGGTGACTCGAGCTAAATTTCTGTTTGAAAACATACAAGACAAGGACACACAATGTTGTTGCTTCCTACGCTCCAGCTATTTCAATTGGTCCTGAGGACTCTTACGAAAGACTTGGATCGTAAGAAACAACAACACATTTACGACACTGCGGCCAAATATATTCGTTGTCAAAACCGAAAGTTCTCGTCGCAATTAAGAGGCACGTTAGAAAACTTTCCTCTCAAGACTTACGAGCTTTCGATTTTGACAACCAACACATTTGCAAATGGACAAAAACAATGTCTTCAATTGTTGTTGATGTCAACATCGAAGCTGGCTCGTCGCAAATAAACTGGCATTCCTAAGGGCGATCCGCTTATGACTGACGAGTCTTCGATGTTCACCTCAACAACATTTGAGGACAAAATACGACATAATGGACAAAATAACTAGCACAAACGTTCGGGCGCCATCTTGTTACGAGGGCAGTAGAGGAAGCTAGGTAGGTGGAGAGAAATGGATTGGGCAGGAAACTAGGATGAGGAAAGGAATTATGGATGTGATGAGAGAGGGAAGGTTAGGAATGTCAAAGACGAAAACCAGGCATGCTTGCGATGCGCGGCTCAGCTCGTCGGTGTGTCGTGGAATCTTCGTTTCCGCCTCTGACTTTACCCCTAACAAAAAAACATAAATCATGCTTATTAAACACAAACCACTTACTTTACCCTCTTCTCCGTTGAAGAGAGTTACGTTGCCTCCGTTATGGCTTTAGCACACCCTTCACATCCCCTGAAAATTACTTCACCAAACCATTAAGCACTTTTGCGCCTGATGAAAAATAACAGTTCGAGCCTCTTTTGGACGTGGCATCACAAATTTTGATTTAAATTTAACCATGTTGATGAACAGCTATTTTATTTATGATTTCTCTATTAAATTAGAATGAATTTTAGATTCCGCGAAATAATTTGAAAATTAAAATCAATCTCCTATATGGGTGCTTAATTTTCGCGATCCCAGCAAATGGCAATTGCCTAACCAAAAATGACGGTAATCTTATTAAAATACTACCTAAAAAGAGCTCTATTTAGGGGTATATCAAAATAGGAGTGTTTTCCCAATGGTAAAAAACCAAGTCAAAACCCAAACAAAATACTAAACGCGGTCAGGGATTTGCGGAAATCTAAGCCTCCTTAACAAGAAAAATTTTTTTTATATCTAACAAGAATATATATGCATTTATAAAAAAAATTATCACGCCAAATGATTAACATTCAATAAAAAAAAATATAAAAAATTTTTAAAATGCAAAATTATAATATAACGTTGTTCAGCGTTCGGTCCATGCAAAAATCTGAACGCTGGAGCGGGTCATCAGCGCAAGGGCAAACGGTATCGTTAATGGCAGGGACTTTTGTTTTGCAAAAACACTTTTACAATTATTTTAAAATATAAAAAAATTTCTTCAGGACAGAAGTCTTGCTTTTAACTTTAACTTTTGTTTTCATAGATTTAGTGAATTTAATTTATAATTTATATTATCTTCTTTCTTTTCAGGTTTTCTTCTTTTTTCAGGATTTACGAATATACTTACTTTTAAATTTTTACTTTCACAATTTACTTTAGAATATTTACTTTAATTTCTTAATTTTTACTTAATTTTACTTTTTATTATTTTTGGACTTATTTTTTTATTTATTTTTATTTTTTGGCGGCGATCCGGGTCTGACATTCAGCCGTGATCGCCGTTGGAATTTTGAATAATTTACAGATTTACGTAAAAATTCTACGAAAGAAATTTAAAACATTTTAGCCCCCTCCTTTCTTTTCTAGTATTAAAAACAAATCACTCACCCTGTAATACACCTCTTTAAGAAAAAACGCACCACAAAAGCCTTATTCGTCCACTTTGAATATTCCTTTGACATCCGTTGAGCGGCGGCCTTGGTGAATATTTCCACTGACTGAAAAAATTTTTTTTTTCTTTTTAAATTTACTGCATTTACCAGGGAAATTTCTACCTACTTTTTTCTATCGCCTTCTCAAGAAAAACAAATTTTTTCTGTCCTCCAACACACCAATTGAACCAATTGAACACCATTCGCGCTCTTAGCGCTACAATATATATATATAAAAAAAACTCTAAATTTTATTCGGGGCCACTATTTTGGGACACCCTATTTTATTCTCCGACACGGTTGAAGGCTAAAACGACAAAGCCCATCAAAAACGGGTTTAGCCGCTGTACCCTCTTCAGCCAAATTCTGGCCCATGTATCCCTCATGTTATCGCGATAAGTACGTCCATCTTAATTTTCTTGGACAAAGAATTGCATTTTGCTTATTTACCCAACGGATAAAAAAAAACTTAATTTATCATGACCATGAGCGACAGGAATAAGGCTCGCGTATACATTCTAATGAGCGCTCTCAATTTTTATTTACTTAATTTCATTGTGTGTGATGCCTTATAGTAGCGCTTTCGTCACATGTTGCCGTCGGGAAAAATGGTGGCGCTGTAGTCGTTATGGAAGTGGGGGTCACTTGTCAAATTGACAGCCCCCGAAACGCTGAACGGAGGTAAGTACACAATAATATTTTCGTGAAGAAAATGAGTTATTTTCGCGTTAAATTTAATGATTTCCTTTAATTTTATTTGCAGGTGGCCGTAACATAGGTTCAGCCTTAAACCCGGAAGAAAAAGGACTATCGAACAGCTTTGTGTTGAATATAGTGATGTCATCATGGTTGAGGGAGATTCGCTCACATACACCCCAGTTTTAGCCCATAGCATCCCCATAAAGTCGGATCAGGGAGAATTCAACACCAAGCAGTACAGAACTCTAGAGATACACAAGAAGGAAATTGACAAGCAGGTAAAAAGCCTGCTTAAACAAGATATAATTTCCGCAAGCAAGTTTCCCTGGAATTTTCCATTGCTCATTGTTCCCAAAAAGTCTGCTGATGGTGAAAAACGGTGGAGGGTTGTAGTGGATTTTAGGAAACTAAATGAGGTTACAATTAAAGATGCATTCCCACTGCCGAGAATTGAGGAAATTCTAGACCAGTTGGGCAACAGTACTTCACTACTCTGGACTTAGTTAGCGGCTATCACAAGGTCCTGATCGATCCTGTAGACCGACCAAAAACAGCATTCAGTACAAGCAAAGGACATTACGAGTTTAACAGAATGCCTTTTGGACTGACTGGTGCTCCGGCAACGTTCCAGAGAAAAATGAACCACATCCTGACAGGGTAACACGGTATGGATTGTTTCGTTTATCTGCATGACATTGTTGTGTATGGTAAGAATCTAGAACAACACAATCAAAATCTCTCAAAAGTTTTAGCGAGACTCAGGCAACACAACCTCAAATTTAACACCGAAAAGTGTAATTTCCTATGTCGTGAGGTTACATAGCTGGGACATATATGCTCGGAAGCCGGAGCCTTACCCGACCCAACTAAAACCCAATGTGTCACAGAGTTTTCCGTGCCCAAAAATGTGAAGCAAATACAGTCCCTCCTAGGACTTACTAAATACTATCGGAAGTTCATACCAAACTTTTCTTAAATAGCCGCACCAATAGTGAAGGTTCTAAAAAGACAGGCTCTTCGAATGGACTGACGATTGTGAGAATTCATTCGAAAGTCTTAAAAAAGCAATTTCTTCAACACCTATATTGATCTACCCAGACTTTACAAAGGCATTCATTTTGACCACCGACGCCAGCAAATAAGCGTTGGGGGCTGTCCTGTCTCAGGGTAAGGTAGGTGAAGATAAACCTATTGCGTATGCAAGCCGAACACTCAACAATGCAGAAAGGCGGTATTCGACTATTGAAAAGGAACTTCTCGCTATAGTTTGGGCATGTAAGCATTTTAGGACGTACCTTCTAGGTCGATTTTTTACAGTTTACACAGACCATCGCCCTCTCGTTGGAGTGTTTAATGTTAAGGATCCAACAACGAGGCTCATCCGTTTTCATCATCAGTTGTCTGAATATGATTATAAGATCATTTATAAGCCAGGAAAGATAAATTGTAATGCAGATGCATTAAGCAGGATACATAGGGAAAGCGAAAAATCAAAATTATTCAGACCAGGAGTAAGACTATTAAACCTAAAGAAGCAAAAGGTTCATTAATAGTTACCCAGCCAACAAGCGGAAACAACCTTAATAAAACCTTTCAGTTTTTGACAAACGCCGCAGAGATTCAAACAGTTCTGCGCGATTTTACGAAACTTATACGCGAATTCGTCGTCAGTTTAGATGGCGCAACATGCGAAAGGATGTTGAAAAATATATTTAAAAAGGTGTGGAAAATGCCAAAAAAATAAGGCAGGTAAATTGACCAAAATGTCAATGGTTTTGACAGACACCCCTTGCCTTCCTTTCGATAAGGTATACATGGACATGGTTGGTGTTCTTCCCTTGACTTATTCTGGCAAAAGATACATCTTAACGTTTCAATATGATCTGTCGAATTTTATGGCATGTGTTGCAATCCCGGATGCTGAAGCATCCTTGGTAGCCAAAGCATTTTATGATGAAATTATTACAAGATTTCACATTCCCAAGTTACTTTTTACAGATAATGGTACTAATTTCACTTCAAAGCTTTTTTTTTGAAACTTGCAAGCTTATAGAAAGTCCACATTAGCGCCTATCATCCACCAGCCAATGGATCTTTGGAACGTAGTCACAGACCCTTAGCGGAATATCTAAGGAGCTTTGTTGACAATAACGATCAAAGTTGGGACCAATGGCTGAGACAGGCAATGCATGTTCACAACAACACCGCACATGCGGCCACTAAAATGACTCCAACAAGAAGTTTGTTCGGTATCGAATTCGAAATGCCAACAAATTTGAAAAGAACTCCTGCCTCTCTGTATAGCGCTGAGGACTATCCGCAATTACTGAAATACCAGTTGCAAGTCTCATGAACTTGCTCGAAATAACTTGAACAAGGCAAAGCTAATTTCAAAGCAGCAGTACAATCAGCATACAAACACTCACTTGTTCAAGGTTGGAGAAAAGGTTATGCTGAGGAACCCAGTTAGGAAAAATAAGTTCTCGCCCATTTGGTTGGGACCCTACGAAGTGAAATCGGTAAACGGGCCAGTAAACACGCATATACAAGTAGGGAAGAAGACCAAAAGGGTACACAACAACCAACTCAAACTATTTTTCCAGTAATTCACTATGAAATAATGATCAGACACGGTGACGAGGATCGTTGTTACTCGTGCCGTACCGCAATAAAGTTTTTTTTTAGTGTTGAATTTTTTTTGCGTAATAATCAAAAATTACTCTTTACAGATCCAGTCCAACTACAACTAGATATTCGAGGAAGTCCATTTAACCATTCAACCATTTATTTTTGTACCTTTTTGTTTATTTGTGACACCCGAAATATTGTAAAAATTAAAATGATACTCTTGCTTTGTTACACAATTGTTAGTTTAAGTCAAGCTACAGAACCTTTCGATCGCAGCTAGAAATAACACCATACCAATTCAAGCAACTCCCTCCCTTGCCGGCAGTTTTCGAGACGATCGTAAAGGCAGTGTTTTTCAAGGATTCGTGGACAGTCTTCACGCAAATTACATCTATGGATTTCTCTGCAGTTCTTAATTTTATCGAGATGTGTGACCATCGAATAAATCAGCTTTGTTCAAGGATAAGATCAACGAATTTTGCAGAACAGTGTAAGCTGGTGACGAATAAAGTGCGCGTAGTAGCAGCCAACCTACGTAAAAAAAAACAACCATATGCAACACGTTTTTCAGCAAAGCCATTATAGGAAAAAACGAGCGATTGAAGCAGTTGGCAGCTTTACCAAATGGGCTTTCGGAACGATGGACAGCAATGATGCCCGAAAGATCTATAACCAACTTCGTTTGATGAAGGGCCATGAACAACAAACTCTCGACTTAGTGAAAAAGCAAGTGTCGGTTATGAATTTGAACTTGGACAAAATTCACAAGCCTGTAAAACAACTGGTAGCGGAAATGGAACAAGTGGGGCACAACCTCAACAATGTAAGTTCAGAGTTAAACAATTTCGCTGCAAATACGCACCATGAAATCGGCTCTCTCCAGCTACAGGCAGAGATAAGGGCGGCAGTGACTCTGGTCATATCAAAATTGCTAGAAGTTCAAAATCGCCAATCAATCGAGCTCTCAATTTTAAATGATTGTTTCGAACAAAAACTTCATCCCTTCCTTTTGGACACAACTTCATCCCTTCCTTTTGATATTTTTGATAAGCTAATGAATACATCAAAGTCAAAAATGTATTTCCAGGACCTCTCCATTTTAAATCAAGCAGCTGAGGTATCAACTTATCCGGATGACAGCTCAATCATAGTCAAGATAACTATTCCATTGCCAGAAGCGACAATGTTTGCTGTTCATAAGGTGTACCCAATTCCTGCAAGTTTGAATACGAAATGGTATTTAGTTGTGAATATTGAGTCCAAGTACACCACTGAAGCTGACAACCAAGGTTCTTTTATTCTGATGTCCCCAGATGATTACAACCATTGTGTGGATGTGCGCTTTAACTCCAGTCTACCCACTTAAGTATGCAGATACAGTAAGCCAATCCACACCAGCGGCACATCAATCTGTGAAGTGGAGCTTCTGCAACACTCCCGTTCCTCAGTAAATAGTTGTGGCTACGTTGCCGTGCCTGCTCGGCGAGGCATGCTTGTTAGGATGATCCCCAGAAATCAATGGTTGTTAAACTTCAAGGAATCCCTCACGTTAAATTTCAACTGCCAAGGCGTCCGTTTTGCTCCAGTTTTTGAACAGCTTGGAGTGCTGAGCATTTTGAGGCCCTGTGAAATTGGGACGAAGGAAATGCGTCTGCCATTCGAGCAAGCTTGGGAGGCGACTTCTGTGATGAAACAACCACAAATTGACCATGAGGAACTACTACACGTTTTGCGAAGCAAGTTTGGCAGGCAGTCAGCTGAAGACCGGAAAATTTTATCACCGTTACATCTTGGGAGTCACGCGGACCTTTTGAAATCACTATCGAAAGGTAAAAAATCGGTTGAGGAATTGGAAATGGAGGCTAAGCTAATTGACTTCCACCAAAAGGGAGCAGCCTAGCAGGACGAACTAGAAATCCATCGTTACTCTCTGCTATCAGTCCCAAGCATTGCAGTTGTTGCGGTTATCATTGTAATTTTCGTAAAATTTTGCCATAAAATGCACCCTAACGATCCACATTGTGCAGTGAGCATCGCACCTACGGTTCATCTAGCTGCCGATGGCGAAAGATCACATACTCCAGTCAAAACCATCGAAGGGAGGGAGACACCATCAAGGAAATCCAAGAGAGACCTTACATACGCCCGTGTGTAACATTAAGATATAATTATATGGTTCTTTACATTTTTTTGTACTTTATCGATTTTAATTTTCTTAATCGTAAGCCAAGCAAAAAGAAAAGGAAAAAAAAGAAAAAATAAAAAATGACTCGTGAGAAATTTAGCACTCAGGTGAGCACGACTTCATTCGGGGTAGCGAGGGATGTTGTATGCACATTTTGTGCATACATACATTTTCCAACGGCTCGTGTCAGGTGTGGATTTCAGCGGAAATCGACAGGTGAATATTCTGCAGTGAATGTAAATCGATCCGGCAGAAATGCTGTGATCGATATTTTACCACTGGAAAACAATTTACGCTGAGTAGTTCAAACGAGTGAACAAAGTCCATTGGCCTTGACTCAACTGAACGCGAATGAGGTCCGTGGAAAGTCGAATGCAAGAATTCTGGGAGTCCGATTGCAACAAGCGACACGTACGGTCGTTTATTTTATAACGTTTTACACTATAACATTTTCTGCTGCAAGCCTTGCGAAACTGTTACTTGTGTAAGGTGTCCGAGGCTACTCGAAACTGTAGATTGCAGTTTTCTTTTGCAATATTTTGTTTCAAATCTAACAGAAAATGTTACTTGTGTAAGGTTCCCGCTGCAAGCTTCACAGAGGCTGTTACTTGTATAAAACTTCTGGCTGCAAGCCTCACGGAAACTGTTGATTATATATGGCCTCTTGTTGTAGCCATTACCGAAACTGTTGCTTGTATAGAGATTCCTGTTGCAGGCTTTACCGAAACTGTAAACTGAATGTAGTTTTCTTCTGAAATAATTTTGTTACAAGTCTAGCAAAAACTGTTACTTGTATAAGGCCTCCTGTTGCAGGCCTTATAGAGGGTATTTCTTGTATAAGGCTTCCTGTTGAAGGCTTTACTTGTAAAAGGCTTCCGGTTGCAGGCTTTATAGAGGCTATTGCATGTATAAGACTTCCTGTTGCAGGCTTTATACAGGCTATTACTTGTATAAGGCTTCCTGTCGCAGGCTTTATACAGGCTATTACTTGTATAAGGCTTCCGCGTACAGGCTTTATAGAGGGTATTACTTGTATAAGGCTTCCTGCTGCAGGCTTTATAGAGGCTATTGCTTGTTTAAGACTTCCTGTTGCAGGCTTTATACAGGCTATTACTTGTATAAGGCTTCCTGCTGCAGGCTTTATAGAGGCTATTGCTTGTATAAGACTTCCTGTTGCAGGCTTTGTAGAGGCTATTACTTGTATAAGGCCTTCTATTGCAGGCTTTACAGAGGCTGTTGCTTGTATAAGGCTTCCTGCTGCAGGCTGTATAGAGGCTATTGCTTGTATAAGACTTCCTCTTGCAGGCCTTATAGAGGCTATTGCTTGTATAAGGCCTCCTGTTACAGGCTTTATAGAGGCTATCACTTGTATAAAGCTTCCTATTGCATGCCTTATAGAGGCCATTACTTGCATAAGACTTCCAGTTGCAGGCTTTATAGAGGCTATTGCTTGTATAAGGCTTCCTGCTGCAGGCTTTATAGAGGCTATTGCTTGTATAAGACTTCCTGTTGCGTTTTATAGAGGCTATTACTTTTATAAGGATTCCTGTTGCAGGCCTTATTGAGGCTATTACTTCTAAAAGGCTTCCTCTTGCAAGTCTTATAGAGGCTGTTACTTGTATAAGGCAGGCTTTACCGAAACTGTTGTAACAGAAAAAATCTCCGAAATAAATAAAGAAAAAAATCTTTCGCTGGGTAAGGCTTGAACCAGGAGCCTCTTTTACCAAAGGCAAGCACTCATCCACTGGCTACGTCGTTGCCGTGCAAGTAGTCGCGAAAACATCATATAAAAATAAATGGAGCGTAAAACGAAAAAAAAAGAAAATTTATTGACGGGGATCGTTCCTGGGTACTGCAGTCGTGACTGGGCGTGGCAGTCGTGACGCTTTCCACTAGACTATCGCCTTATATGAATAGTGGAAGCAAAAGCGGCATTAGTTGATACGTAAAGTAAAATGGTTTCGGTAGGACTTCTTTTCAGCTTGTATAGCTTGCTAGCCTTACCGAAGCTTGGCAGAGATGTGGATTAAAGCTCAAAACAGATGAGCAGCGGGTCTGCATGTATCACTGCTAGCAGTACTGCCTCTAAAACAGATGTGCACCCTTTTTGACATTAACGATGCCAAGTTTTATACAAGTTTGTCAAACGGTTTTTATATACTTGTCAACTGGGTGAAAAAGTAAACAAAAACTGACAAATAAAACTGTCAGTCAACAAACAGTCAAAACTTTCAGATTTGCAAGCAAAATGCAACTTTAAGCAAAAAATGCAACCGTGAATTTAACAAATGCATAAATTCAACAAAAGCAACCGTGTGCTTGGATGAACGAGAAAGTTGGAGAATTAATCTGCCTTTCTAAGTAAGGCTAAAAATATTTTATTTATAGAACACGGATAGGATGAAAAGGTGATCTTTGTGTTGTGAAAGTAGTGCATACTACCACAAAAGGGTGCACGGATTCAAGGAGATCACATATTCGGAACACTTTTTCGATACCTTCCACTTATTTTTTTAAATTATTTTTGAGTCAATTCAAGGAACACAATAACTACAACAACTTCATTCCCTATCAGCACACTCTAGGTTTGATAGTTTATTAATAATTCGGACTTCTACAGAAGCTTTTGAATTTTTTCATAAAAAAACGCGGTTTGCTTGGCATCCCCCTGTTCGGAAATTGTGAAAGACGTCAGATTTTGACAGCCGTGGTAAAAGGTCTATGGAGCGAAAAGCAAATGGCGCATGTAAAAAAAAAAGATCTGTTTGGATGGCGATACTCACGGGCCATAAATTACTGAATAACTAGATATTCAACTTCGGACATGTAAAGCTTTCCCCACAAGCTGAAATTGATGAATTTACCCATTCTCCGACATTTGTTTACAAATGTGAGTAAATTCATGAATTCGTCATTTCCATGCAATATCGTTTTGCAGCTTTTACATCAGCTGATCGCGTAAGGTAAATTGTTGTTGTATCTTCTTACACGTATTTACCGACAAGGAAATTTAAAGCTTTAAAAAAGCTTTAAAGGCTTTGTAAAAAACGTAAACAAATGGGTGTTGGAGGGTAAGAGGGACGCAAGTTGAATATCTAGTTATTCAGTAATTTGTGCCACGGGCGTAAGCAAAAACTTCTTCAGGAAGGGGCAATATCTGAATTCGAAAAATGCTAAGGCTTTTTTTGTTAATAACGTACGCCAGCAGGGCTTTTAAACGGATTTTTTTTTTTCAAACTTTTTTTTTAAACGGATTCAATAATTGTTAGTTATTCTACATAGATAATGAAGACATTCTACATTCTGCAAACACATAAAGTAACGAATTCCATTAAAGGATGGCTAGGATGAATGGATTCACTATATTAGTTTTTAAATGTCATCGGAAATCCCTAAGAATCTGTACATTTTCGTCCATTGACATCGGAGCCATCCTTTGATGGAAATCGTTAACTTATGTCTTGATAAAATCAAGACGAAGTATATTTTGGGATTTTCATAATAATGTCATCAGAAAGCCTTGAAAGTTGGCATTTTTCCATCCATTGACATCGTAGCCATCCTTTGATGGAAATCGTTACTTTATGTCTTGATAAAATCGAGACGATAAAAATTTTGGGATTTTCATAATAATGTCATCAGAAAGCCTTGAAAGTTGGCATTTTTCCATCCATTGACATCGCAGCTATCCTTTGATGGAAATCGTTACTTTATGTCTTGATAAAATCAAGACGAAGTATATTTTGGGATTTTCATAATAATGTCATCAGAAAGCCTTGAAAGTTGGTATTTTTCCATCCATTGACATCGTAGCCATCCTCTCATGGAAATCGTTACTTTATGTCTTGATAAAGTCCAGACGAACTATATTTTGGGATTTTCATACTAATGTCATCAGAAAGCCTTGAAAGTTGGCATTTTTCCATCCATTGACATCGTAGCCATCCTCTCACGGAAATCGTTACTTTATGTCTTGATAAAATCCAGCCGAACTATATTTTGGGATTTTCATACTAATGTCATCAAAAAGCCTTGAAAGTTGGCATTTTTCCATCCATTGACATCGTAGCCATCCTTTGATGGAAATCGTTATTATATGTCTTTATAAAATCGAGACGAAGTATATTTTGGGATTTTCATACTAATGTCATCAGAAAGCCTTGAAAGTTGGCATTTTTCCATCCATTGACATCGTAGCCATCCTCTCACGGAAATCGTTACTTTATGTCTTGATAAAATCCAGACGAACTATATTTTGGGATTTTCATACTAATGTCATCAGAAAGCCTTGAAAGTTGGCATTTTTCCATCCATTGACATCGTAGCCATCCTTTGATGGAAATCGTTATTATATGTCTTTATAAAATCGAGACGAAGTATATTTTGGGATTTTCATAATAATGTCATCAGAAAACCTTGAAAGTTGGCATTTTTCCATCCATTGACATCGCAGCCATCCTTTCATGGAAATCGTAACTTTGCCTTGATAAAATCCAGACGAACTATATTTTGGGATTTTCATACTAATGTCATCAGAAAGCCTTGAAAGTTGGCATTTTTCCATCCATTGACATCGTAGCCATCCTCTCATGGAAATCGTTACTTTTTGTCTTTATAAAATCCAGACGAACTATATTTTGGGATTTTCATACTAATGTCATTAGAAAGCCTTGAAAGTTAGCATTTTTCCATCCATTGACATCGTAGCCATCCTTTGATGGAAATCGTTACTTTATGTCTTGATAAAATCGAGACGAAGTATATTTTGGGATTTTCCTAATACTGTCATCAGAAAGCCTTGAAAGTTGGCATTTTTCCATCCATAGACATCGTAGCCATCTATCGTAGCCTAATATAGTGAATCCATTCATCCTAGACATCCTTTAATGGAATTCGTTACTTTATGTCTTTGTAAAATGTAGAATGTCTTTATTATCTATGTAGAATAACTAACAATTATTCGTTTAAAAATTTATTTAAACAAGCCCTGCTGGCGTACGTTATTATCAAAAAATCCTTATGCCTTAGCATTTTTCGATTTCAGATATTGCCCCTTCCTGAAGAATTTTTTGCTTACGCCAATCAAACAGATCTTTTTTTTACATGCGCCATTTGCTTTTCGATCCATAGTGCCTGATTTTATTTGGTTCATCTTAGCCTGATGTGTCAGAATTACTAAGGTGAGGGGAAGCGTCAGTGTGGTGGCCACTGTTCAATTTCAGTTTTATTTTGAGAAATAAAATTTGGGTTAGGTTAGGTTAAACCAAATGAAAACAAGACCTTTTACCATGGCTGTCAAAATCTGACGTCTTTCACAATTTCCGACAATGGGGATGCCAAGCAAATCGCGTTTTTATTTGAAAAAAATTCAAAAGCTCCTGTAGAAGTCCGAATTATTAATAAACTATCCAACCTTGAGTGTGCCGATAGGGAATAAAGTTGTTGTAGTTATTGTGTTCCTTGAATTGCCTCAAAAATAATTTAAAGAAAATAAGTGAAAGGTATCGAAAAGGTGTTCCGAATATGTGATCTCCTTGAATCCATGCACCCTTTTGTGGTCGTATGCACTATTTTCACAACACAAAGATCACCTTTTCATCCTATCCGTGTTCTATAAATAAAATATATTAAGCCTAACTTTGAAAGGCAGATTAATTCTACAACTTTCTCGTTCATACAAACACACGGTTGCTCTTGTTAAATATATGTGTATGTGTAATTTTTACTTGTTATCCATAAAAAAATGAACTTTTTTTGGCATCCCGCGTTGAAAATACCAATAGATGTCAAACTGTCAAAAGGTCTATACTACTATATATTCCTTTTACACGTAACTTCGTGAAAGGGGCGAGAGCGCACTGTTTTTTATTGGTATTTGTGCACCATTTAAGCAAACGACACAAACACAACAGAGTTCCTGTTAGGCCTTATAGAAGTTTAAACGAAGTCTTACCAAAACTGTTAGGAATATCTTCGTTAGAGCGCGAGAGAGATGAACTGTTTCGTTTATTGGTGTTTGTGCATCATTTTAATATGAGAAACAATACAGTTTCTATTAGGCCTAAAAAAGTTGATGCGAAGTCTTACCGAGACTGTTAATGAAATGTTTTGCTTAAAGAGCGAGATAGCACTGTGGTTGTTAATCCACATCTCTGCCAAGCTTCAGTAAGGCCTTATACAAGCTGAACAGTAGTCCTACCGAAACCATTTTACTTTACGTATCAACTTATGCCACTTTCGCTTTCATTATTCATGTAAGGCGATAGCCTTGTGGAAAGCGTCACGATTGCCACACCAGAGTACCCAGGATCGATCCCCGCCAAAACCAAGTAAGTAAATATTTCAAATTTCAAATGTTCACTAATATAATTTCCTACATGCATAAAATAAATAAAAATTGACATCATTTCAGACAGCAAAGAACTTACAACAGCCAGATTAACAGAGGGAAAAGATAAATCAACAGAGAAGGAGACTGTACAATTAAAAAATGTTTTTTTTTTTTTCGTTTTATGCCCCATTTATTTTTATACGATGTTTCCGCGACGAGTTGCACGGCAACGATGTAGTCTAGTGGATGAGTACTTGCTTATGGGAAACGAGGACCCCAGTTCAAGCCTCACCCAACGAAAGATCTTTTTTCTTTATTTATTTCGGAGATTTGTTCTGCAACAACTGTTTCGGTGAAGCCTGCAAGAGTAAGCCTTATACAAGAAACAGCCTTTATAGGACCTGCAACCTGAAGCCTTATACAAGCAATAGCCTCTATAAAGCCTGCATAAGGAAGCCTTATACAAGTAATAGCCTGTATAAAGCTTGCAACAGTAAGGCGTATACAAGCAATAGCCTCTATAAAGCCTATAGCAAGAAGCCTTATACAAGCAATAGCCTCTTAAAAGCCTGCAACAGGAAGTGTTATACAAGCAATAGCCTCTATAAAGCCTGCAGCAGGAAGCCTTATAAAAGCAATAGCCTCTATAAAGCGCGCAACCGGAAGCCTTATATAAGTAATAGCCTCTAAAAATCCTGCAACAGGAAGTCTTATACAAGCAATAGCCTCTATAAAGCCTGCAACTGGAAGCCGTATACAAGTAATCACCTCTATAAAGCCTGCAACAGGAAGTCTTATACAAGCAATAGCCTCTATAAAGCCTGCAGCAGGAAGCCTTATACAAGCAATAGCCTCTATAAAGCCCGCAACCGGAAGCCTTATACAAGTAATAGCCTCTAAAAATCCTGCAACAGGAAGTCTTATACAAGCAATAGCCTCTATAAAGCCTGCAACTGGAAGCCGTATACAAGTAATCACCTCTATAAAGCCTGCAACAGGAAGTCTTATACAAGCAATAGCCTCTATAAAGCCTGCAGCAGGAAGCCTTATACAAGTAATAGCCTGTATAAAGCCTGCAACAGGAAGCCTTATACAAGCAATAGCCTCTATAAAGCCCGCAACCGGAAGCCTTATACAAGTAATAGCCTCTAAAAAGCCTGCAACAGGAAGTCTTATACAAGCAATAGCATCTATAAAGCCTGCAGCAGGAAGCCTTATACAAGTAATAGCCTGTATAAAGCCTGCAACAGGAAGTCTTATACAAGCAATAGCCTCTAGAAAGCCTGCAACAGGAAGCCTTATGCAAGTAATAGCCTGTATAAAGCCTGCAACAGGAAGTCTTTTACAAGCAATAGCCTCTAGAAAGCCTGCAGCAGGAAGCCTTATACAAGTAATAGCCTCTATAAAACCTGCAACAGAAAGCCCTATACAAGCTATAGCCTCTATAAAGCCTGCAGCAGGAAGCCTTATACAAGCAATAGCCTCTATAAAGCCTGCTACCGAAAGCCTTTTACAAGTAATAGCCTCTATAAATCCTGCAACAGGAAGCCTTATACAAGTAATAGCCTGTATAAAGCTTGCAAAAGGAAGTCTTATACAAGCAATACCCTCTATAAAGCCTGCAGCAGGAAGCCTTACACAAGCAATAGCCTCTCTAAAGCCTGCAACCGGTAGCCTTATACAAGTAATAGACTCTATAAAGCCTGCAACAGGAAGTCTTATGCAAGCAATAGCCTCTATAAAGCCTGCAGCAGGAAGGCTTATACAAGCAATAGCCTCTATAAAGCCTGCAACCGGAAGCCTTATACAAGTAATAGCCTCTATAAAGCCTGCAACAGGAAGTCTTATACACGTAATAGCCTGTATAAAGCCTGCAACAGGAAGCTTTATACAAGTAACAGTTTCGATAAAGCCTAACAGTAGGATTTATACAAGTCTGTTAGGTCTTTACAGAACAAACAACAGTTTCGGTAAAGTCTAACAGGAAACTTTATACAAGCCTGTTAGCACTTAACAGTTTCGGTAAAGATCTCCAAATGGGCTTCTGTAAGGCCTTTCACACACTATTTCGCGGGAGGGGAAACAGTCTGTTTAGAACCTTACCGCAACAGAAATGTTGCTTGGGCTATCCTGTGGGATTGTATATAACTCGTTTGTACGTAAGGCCCACGTCATGCAAAGCAGTACAAGTGTAAAAATTTTTGAAATCCGCCCATAGACACGCCCACAATCGGTCTAAATGTTGCAACTACCTCCAGAGATTTCAAAACTGCAAGACGTTCTAAAAGGCTGAAATTTGACATTTAGCATCTCCTAATGAATGTTAGACACAAAAAAGAATTTAATTGGCAGACCTCCTCCAGTGGGCGTGGCATCTATTTTAAAGGTAAAGTTTCAAATGCAGTTTATTCAATATTTTTGCTCAAAATTGAAAAAATTTTGCTTACTATATTATGTAGAAAAAGCTTAGTTCTACACGCTTCTAGTGAAAGAAATAATCAACGTAGACACCTAAGACCTTTTGGAGACATGATCGAGACCGACAGGTGAGTCGATTAAGCCATGTCCGGCCGTCCGTCCGTCCGTTGTTGCGGTCAAAAATCGCGCAACAAAGAAGCTCTTTGTCTGTCCTTTTGGTCCCATCCCTCCACTTCACTTTTTGGGCTTCCCCGTCTGTCTTTCCCACTTGTGTTCCCTCTTTTCTTCGGTACAGGTTCCTTAGAGCAAGTCTCGGTCAGGACCAAGACTGCGCGAGTCAACTTAAATCCAGATGGAGGATCCGGAGACTCTAGCTTATTTGAATGAGCTCAAACGCCAAAGAGTCCAACACTTGAGCACCACTACCACCAACAAATTATAAAGAGAGATTGACCTAAGTCATACATCCACCTTGAGCGAAGAACATCAATGGCCGAAGGCCCATCCTAATCGTGTCTCTAAATGTAAAGAATGGCTTGTTATAGGTAGAGTCCCCTTCCCCAAATCTGCGCGAAAGTCCACTAGGGTAATGTAGTATATCGCGAGTTGAGTATGGTAGTTCCTTCTTCGTTCTCCTTATGAAAATGTATAACACTATTCTCCTTCTGAGAATAGGGTTAAATGATGGATCACTGAATGCTCTCTTTTCGGTTCGGTTTCGAATTCTACCCTATAATTCGCAGTGGGGCGAATTGGTACGAATTCTTGTGTGAGAGGAATGCAGCTGGGGTTCAATAACGGCAAGCATGCCCAGCAAAGAGCTGAGCGTGGCTTGAAACGCCGTGCCCGATAACCACTGTACCGGAATGAGAGGATTGGTTGAATGTGTGTGTGAATGAGTCATGGTTTGTTTGGGAAAAAGCCAAGCGTGGGTGAATCACTTCTGGTTTACCTAGCGAGTTTGGCGGAAGGGAAAAGAGAACTGGGAGTAGAGAAAAGGATTATTGTTGAGGAAAAGATCCAGAGAAAGAAATTTTGGAAGCCAAAAGATCCAGGATAAGGGACTTAATAAGAGGAATAGAAAGGAAAAGGAAAAAGGAACGAAAAGGAGAAAAAGAAAAGATAAGTAGAGTGTTTAACGAGATTTGTGTTTGTGTTTTGTGAGGAAGAAATAGTTGACTGGTAGACTTTCGTTTCGAAAAAAAATCCCTAGGAAAAGACGGGACACGCGACCCTTTTAGTTTTAACTATTTTAAATATTCAGGACCCTATATAGTGCGCCATTCTACCCTTGCGGCGATATTTCTACAAATGTTAAACTTTGCTGTCATTCGGCCATTTCTTTTGTTTGCGTTGTTTCTTTTGTTTCGAGTAATTCATCGGCCAAATCTTTTAGTTTTAGTCTTGTTAATAAATCGCCTTCGTTCTTCTCTGAACGTTTATAACGACCTAAAACACTTGTGTTATTCTTTTGATCGGACCTAATCATTTTCAGCTACCTACAGTTTTTTTGTTTTACTTATAAAACAGCTGGCGCCCATTTAAATCCACGTACAAAAATCATTACGCATCTTATATCGCGTATCAATCATCTGTTCTCGGAACCCACGGAAACCACCCCCTTGCTGAGCAGTCGGGAAGCACAGCAACAACTTGCTGTGTTGTTGCACTTTTTCGCCGCTAGCTTTTAGTTTTCATAAATTGTTTACATCCGCGAGCGCATCGTCGGCGCACATTCGATATTTATTTTAACTCGGGAAAAAGTGTAACAAAGTGGCAGCCCAACGTGGTTTTCTGTTTATATTTAATGAAATAAGAACTAGGTATATTACCTGCCTATCAACACCAATTTTATTGGTCGACCCTGCCCCTACATTAACTCCGTCTGTTGCCTAAACTCTTGTGTGAAGTGTAAAGTGTTTGTCAGGAAAGTTTGTGTTCCTAGAATTTTGCAAAGTGCGATTTACTTTTTATTTGTTTTGTTTCCTAGGATTATTTGGTGAATGGTGATTTACTCTGCAGTGCATATGAAAAAGAGAGATTGGATTCGAGTGGAAAAGGAATATTTGCTTGTCACAACACTGTCCCATCCGATCTGGCTTGGAGAAACAAGAATTGCGTCACACCCACCTGTATGCTACTCAAATTCGTTTTTTCCGTAAGTCTTTTTTGTTTATCATATTAAATATTTTGTTTTTGGCCCCATATTTTTTATTTTCGTGTTTTATTTGGTTTTTCATTATTCGTACCTACGGAATTAGTGATCGTGAGTTTTAGTTTTGTTCTTTCTCTCTCTTGCATATTTGCAAGGGCACGTGCAAGCGAGTTGTTGTTGTTCTAAATTTTGCTTAGATTCATCTGTTTACTTTTGATCGCAAACAACACAGAAAACAGTGTTGCCGACATCGTTTTTGTCTAATACCTTTTTTAATACCTTTGTACGTATTAAAAAAGGTTTAGTTTGCTTTTTGTATACTAAAAGTAGTATAGTAAGCTTTTTGATACTTATGTTAGTTAATTGTATTTTAGGCATAATTTAATTTGTTTCGGGTGATAAAAAATTTATTAGAAGAGAATAATTAAGAATGGATATTAATCGTTTAGCGCAGGATGAACTTGCATATGAAATGCATTGCAGGGGTCTTTCGGTAGGGAAAGTAGATGAGATGCGAAAGTCTCTTCGCGCGGTTAGGGCTATGGAAAAACGGGGTTCATTCGAATCGTGCGAATACCCGTTTCAGTTCTTCGAAGATAGGAAAGCGGTAGAGGGGAAAATTGAAGAAATTCGAAAGTGCTTTGAATATCAGCCTCAACGGAACTCATCGGAGTTTAAAAAACTACAAACGAAAATCGAATGGGCGATATCGCGAATAGGCAGGTCGTATCCCAAATTTCCAGAAGAGGAGAAGCCAAAAAACTGATCAAAACAGAACTTATGATGCTTCTAGCGGATCTAGAAGACGATGACGACAAAGAAGAGGAGAATGCAGAACACCAGCGGGAAAAAGAAACCGTAGTGGAAAAGACACCGTAGTGGTAGCACCGAACAACTCACCACCATCGACTTCGGGTAGTGCATTGCTACGGAGTAATGCAGTCGATGGTGAGCGAGACGATCGCGCATACATCCCTACCGAGAGAGCGGAAAATCTCTCGAAGTGGGATTTAAAATTTACGGGAGAACGTTGCGGGGCATCGGTAAATTCTTTTCTAGAAAGAGTTGAGAAACTTAGGGAAGCTAGGGGGATTTCTGAATCCCAGTTGCTTAGGTCGGCAGTTGATTTATTTTCAGGGAAGGCACTTATTTGGCTTAGAGCGGTTAGGAGAACTGTCACTTCTTGGCAGGAATTAGTAAGGGAGCTAAAATTGGAGTTTTTGCCTCCAAATTATGAAGATCTTCCTCTAGGAGAGATCAAACGTCGTAACCAAGGGAAGGATGAATCCATCGGTGTATATGTGGCCACCATGGAAAATATGTTCCGTCGATTGTCTGAGCCGCTCTCGGAACGTTGTAAATTAGGGATTTTGCAGCGTAACATTTCTCCGTTTTACCAAACGCAATTGGGCTTGGTGGAACCATCTTCGATTCGCGGTCTGGTAGTTTTGGGAAGGAAGTTGGAGATGGTCCGAGCAAACGTGGAATCATTTGCGCCGCCTCCAAATTCACGTTCGCGTAATCTTTTGGAACCCGACTTGGATTACGTGTCAGTTGAGGAACCAATCTCACCAACAGTCGCCGTCGTAAGTAGGGACCCTCAACCTGTAAGGAGGTTGAGGTGCTTCAATTGTAACAGGGAAGGCCACTTTTCTCGGGAATGTTCCGCTCCTAGGAGATGTTTAGGTTGTGGTCAGCTAGGGGTTATTCGTAGGGATTGTAGGACATGTTCGGGAAACGGGATTCGGTCTCTTGTGTCAGCAGGACAAGAGCTCCGTCGGTTTTAAATAGGTTGCCTGCTGGCAACCAGTCGGACGTTCAGTTAGGTTTCACACTTGAGGAAAAGGAGATTGACGTGCGCCCATATTTAGGAGTTAGCGTTTATGGAGTTAATTTAGTAGGTTTATTAGATTCAGGAGCTTCGCGCACGATCATCGGTAGAGATGGATGGAAAGTTTGAGAGGATATAGGTTTAAAATTAGAAAAGACAACAGTAGGCAGGGTAACTTTAGCTGACGGTGCGGGAGTAGGAGTAGAAGGTAGCATATCGTTACCATTTGTAGTGCAGGATAAGTCAGTGTTGCTGGAATGCCTCGTGATTCTAAAACTCCCTCTTGTTTTGATCTTGGGTGCCGATTTTTGGGCCCGTGCGGAAATCGTCCCGGATATACGATCAGGACAGTGGAGTTTTTCTAATCAAGCTGCGGTAGCTTCAATTTCATCCATTAGAGAGAGGACGGATTTGGATGAGGTGCAGGAAAAGCAACTTCTGGGTCTAATCGAGAAAGTTTTTAGGGAAATGCCAGAGGGCATAGGTTGTACTACGTTGGTTGAGCATAGGGTTAGGACGTCTTCTCAACGAATTAAGCAGTGATATTATCCGGTTTCGCCTGCAATTCAACAACATGTAGATAGGGAATTAGAAAAGATGTTAAAGGATGGCGTGATAGAAAAGTCAGATAGTTCTTGGGCTTCACCAATAGTAATGATTAAGAAGAAAGATCGTTCTTATAGGTTCTGTGTAGATTATAGGAAGTTAAATCAGGTTACAGAAAGGGATGCTTACTCTTTACCCTACATTTCCGCCATCCTGGATAGACTGAGGAATGCCAAGTACCTTTCGTCCTTGGACATTAAATCTGCTTATTGGCAGATACCTATGGAGGAACAGTCGAGGAAATACACGGCTTTCACAGTCCCCAACCGGGGACTGTTCCAGTTCAAGCGCATGCCATTTGGTCTGCATAATGCTCCTGCGACTTGGCAACGGTTTATAGATAACGTGCTGGGAGCCGATCTAGAACCCTTTGTCTTCGTGTACCTCGACGACATTGTCATCGTCACCGAGTCCTTCGACAAACAGGTAGAGATTTTGCAGGAAGTCCTTAAGCGGTTGCGCGCTGCAGGACTTATAGTTAGTAGGGAAAAATGCAATTTTTGTAGGCCATCTCTTAAGTTTTTAGGTTATGTTGTGGATCGCAATGGGTTGCATGTGGATCCAGAAAAGGTTGAGAGCATGGTAAAGATACCCGCACCGAAAAATATCAAACAAGTTAGGAGTTTTATAGGAACGGTATCCTGGTATAGGAAATTTATACCAAACTTCGCAGTTTTGGTAAGGCCGTTGACTGACCTATTAAAGAAAGGGAGTAGGTTCGTCTGGTCTGAAGAGTGCGAGGGGAGTTTTCAGAAAGCAAAGGAGTGCTTAGTAACTGCCCCGATATTGACGTGTCCGGATTTTCAGCGGGAGTTTGTCGTGCAAACCGACGCATCGGACTTTGGGATTGGAGCAGTGCTCTCTCAGAAATTCGAGGAAGGTGAGAAAGTAATCTGTTACTTAAGTAGGTCTTTGGATAGGAACGAGAGGAACTTTTCAACCACGGAGAAAGAGTGCTTAGCGGTTCTGTGGGCTATTGAGAAGTTACGACAGTATATCGACGGCGTTCGATTTAAAGTTGTGACGGATCATTACTCACTGATCTGGTTGAGCAATCTCAAGGATCCGTGCGGTAGGCTAGCTAGGTGGGCGGTTAGGTTGCAGAAGTTTGACTTCGAAATCGTGCATCGGAAGGGGAAAGATCACGTCGTACCCGATTTGCTTTCACGGACGGTTCCGGTGATAGGGGAAATACAACAGCAGGTTTCTGATCCTTGGATCGCGAAGATGATAGCGAAAGTAGAATCGAACCCATTAGCTTTTCCGGCCTGGAGGGTCGATAAGGGAATTTTATATAAATTTGTTAAGGCAGGTCACGTGATTGTGCATGACAGTAATTTAGAATGGAAGGAAGTAGTAGGAAAACAGGATAGAATTAAAGTTTTAGCAGAATGTCATGACAATCCATTAGCAGGTCATATGGGAGTAAGGAAAACTTTTGCTAGAATAGGAACTAGGTACTATTGGCCTAAAATGAGGTCAGATATTACCAAGTATGTTAGGAACTGTAAGATATGTCAGAGTGTGAAACCTGTGAATGATAAGCCGGCTGATTTGATGGTTGAGAGGAAAGGTATTTCTAATCCGTGGGAAATGATGTGTGTAGATTTGGTAGGCCCTCTTCCAAGGTCGAATAGAGGTTTTGTTTACATCATGACAGTGGTTGATTACTTCACAAAGTTCCTCTTATTGTTTCCTCTTAGGACAGGGAAGGCTGCTTCTATCTGCAAGGTTCTGGAAGACAACGTGTTTTTACTTTTCGGCGTACCCAAGTGGACCGTTTGTGACAATGGTCCCCAATTTCGAGGAAAGGAACTGAAAGCGCTATGCGACGCGTACGGGTCACAGCAACGATTTACAGCGAATTATCACCCCCAGGCTAATCCCGCGGAGAGGATTAATAACACCCTTAAAACCGTTCTGCGTGCCTATGTGTCGCAGAACCATAGGACGTGGGACACACATCTGGAGAAGGTAGCTTGTTGCATCCGCACTGCGCAACATGACGTTTTAGGAGTTTCCCCGTACTACGCGAATTTCGGGAAGGAGATGGTTACTTGTGGTCGTATGTCTTCGACCCTAGGTATCACCTCAGACAGGTTCGATAGGGACTCAGTAGGGAAACAGGATCCACCCAGTACTTCAGCTAGTAGTTTAGATAGGGATACAGAGAATAGGACAGATAGTGAGTCAGATTTAGGAGTTAGGGAAATCAACATGACTGAGCTAGGAAAACGTTTTGAGGAGCTAAGGAAAGATACTAGTTAGCGGAGGCAGCCAAGAAGTCATCGAAAGCATACAATCTTAGGCGGCGAGATGTTCAATATCTGCCGAATGAGATCGTATGGCGTAGGAATTACATCCTTTCAGATGCAGCGAACTACTACTCAGCGAAATTAGCCCAAAATACATCGGCCCCTTCAAAATTCGTAGGCGAGTCTCCCCTTGGACGTACGTGCTTGAAGATGACAACGGAAAGGAACGAGGAACATGGCATGTGAAGGACCTTAAGCCATATATCGACGACCCATACGATCCACCAGCGTTTCCATACCATCGGCCAATCTCTTGCTAGCCCGGCCATGGCTCCCCTTCTATGTTGATGGCCAATCTTTTGTCAGTCCGGCCATGTCTGCTTCTGTTACGTTTTGTTTTACCTTTCGATTCCTAGGTGCCCTATTGAAATGTGTACCACATTTCACGGGAGGTAAAGGTGGAGTTGTTGCGGTCAAAAATCGCGCAACAAAGAAGCTCTTTGTCTGTCCTTTTGGTCCCATCCCTCCACTTCACTTTTTGGGCTTCCCCGTCTTTCTTTCCCACTTGTGTTCCCTCTTTTCTTCCGTACAGGTTCCTTAGAGCAAGACGGACGGTCAGGACCAAGACCGCGCGAATCAACTTAAATCCAGATGGAGGATCCGGAGACTCTAGCTTATTTGAATGAGCTCAAACGCCAAAGAGTCCAACACTTGAGCACCACTACCACCAACAAATTATAAAGAGAGATTGACCTAAGTCATACATCCACCTTGAGCGAAGAACATCAATGGCCGAAGGCCCATCCTAATCGTGTCTCTAAATGTAAAGAATGGCTTACTATAGGTAGAGTCCCCTTCCCCAAATCTGCGCGAAAGTCCACTAGGGTAATGTAGTATATCGCGAGTTTCGGTTCGGCTTCGAATTCTACCCTATAATTCGCAGTGGGGCGAATTGGTACGAATTCTTGTGTGAGAGGAATGCAGCTGGGATTCAATAACGGCAAGCATGCCCAGCAAAGAGCTGAGCGTGGCTTGAAACGCCGTGCCCGATAACCACTGTACCGGAATGAGAGGATTGGTTGAATGTGTGAATGAGTCATGGTTTGTTTGGGAAAAAGCCAAGCCAAGCGTGGGTGAATCACTTCTGGTTTACCTAGCGAGTTTGGCGGAAGGAAAAGAGAACTGGGAGTAGAGAAAAGGATTATTGTTGAGGAAAAGATCCAGAGAAAGAAATTTTGGAAGCCAAAAGATCCAGGACAAGGGACTTAATAAGAGGAATAGAAAGGAAAAGGAAAAAGGAACGAAAAGGAGAAAAAGAAAAGATAAGTAGAGTGTTTAACGAGATTTGTGTTTGTGTTTTGTGAGGAAGAAATAGTTGACTGGTAGACTTTCGTTTCGAAAAAAAATCCCTAGGGAAAGACGGGACACGCAACCCTTTTAGTTTTAACTACTTTAAATATTCAGGACCCTATATAGTGCGCCATTCTACCCTTGCGGCGATATTTCTACAATTGTTAAACTTTGCTGTCATTCGGCCATTTCTTTTGTTTGCGTTGTTTCTTTTGTTTCGAGTAATTCATCGGCCAAATCTTTTAGTTTTAGTCTTGTTAATAAATCGCCTTCGTTCTTCTCTGAACGTTTATAACGACCTTAAACACTTGTGTTATTCTTTTGATCGGACCTAATCATTTTCAGCTACCTACAGTTTTGTTGTTTTACTTATAAAACAGCTGGCGCCCATTTAAATCCACGTACAAATATCATTACGCATCTTATATCGCGTATCAATCATCTGTTCTCGGAACCCACCCCCTTGCTGAGCAGTCGGGAAGCACAGCAACAACTTGCTGTGTTGTTGCACTTTTTCGCCGCTAGCTTTTAGTTTTCATAAATTGTTTACATCCGCGAGCGAATCGTCGGCGCACATTCGATATTTATTTTAACTCGGGAAAAAGTGTAACAAAGTGGCAGCCCAACGTGGTTTTCTGTTTATATTTAATGAAATAAGAACTAGGTATATTACCTGCCTATCAACACCAATTTTGGTCGACCCTGCACCCTACATTAACCTTGTCTGTTGCCTAAACTCTTGTGTGAAGTGTAAAGTGTTTGTCAGGAAAGTTTGTGTTCCTAGAATTTTGCTATTACTTTTTATTTGTTTTGTTTCCTAGGATTATTTGGTGAATGGTGATTTCCTCTGCAGTGCATATGAAAAAGAGAGATTGGATTCGAGTGGAAAAGGAATATTTGCTTGTCACAACACTGTCCCATCCGATCTGGCTTGGAGAAACAATAATTGCGTCACACCCACCTGTATGCTACTCAAATTCGTTTTTTCCGTAAGTCTTTTTTGTTTATCATATTACATATTTTGTTTTTGGCCCCATATTTTTTATTTTCGTGTTTTATTTGGTTTTTCATTATTCGTACCTACGGAATTAGTGATCGTGAGTTTTAGTTTTGTTCTTTCTCTCTCTTGCATATTTGCAAGGGCACGTGCAAGCGAGTTGTTGTTGTTCTAAATTTTGCTTAGATTCATCTGTTTACTTTTGATCGCAAACAACACAGAAAACAGTGTTGCCGACATCGTTTTTGTCTAATACCTTTTTTAATACCTTTGTACGTATTAAAAAAGGTTTAGTTTGCTTTTTGTATACTAAAAGTAGTATAGTAAGCTTTTTGATACTTATGTTAGTTAATTGTATTTTAGGCATAATTTAATTTGTTTCGGGTGATAAAAAATTTATTAGAAGAGAATAATTAAGAATGGATATTAATCGTTTAGCGCAGGATGAACTTGCATATGAAATGCATTGCAGGGGTCTTTCGGTAGGGAAAGTAGATGAGATGCGAAAGTCTCTTCGCGCGGTTAGGGCTATGGAAAAACGGGGTTCATTCGAATCGTGCGAATACCCGTTTCAGTTCTTCGAAGATAGGAAAGCGGTAGAGGGGAAAATTGAAGAAATTCGAAAGTGCTTTGAATATCAGCCTCAACGGAACTCATCGGAGTTTAAAAAACTACAAACGAAAATCGAATGGGCGATATCGCGAATAGGCAGGTCGTATCCCAAATTTCCAGAAGAGGAGAAGCAAAAAAACTGATCAAAACAGAACTTATGATGCTTTTAGCGGATCTAGAAGACGATGACGACAAAGAAGAGGAGAATGCAGAACACCAGCGGGAAAAAGAAACCGTAGTGGAAAAGACACCGTAGTGGTAGCACCGAACAACTCACCACCATCGACTTCGGGTAGTGCATTGCTACGGAGTAATGCAGTCGATGGTGAGCGAGACGATCGCGCATACATCCCTACCGAGAGAGCGGAAAATCTCTCGAAGTGGGATTTAAAATTTACGGGAGAACGTTGCGGGGCATCGGTAAATTCTTTTCTAGAAAGAGTTGAGAAACTTAGGGAAGCTAGGGGGATTTCTGAATCCCAGTTGCTTAGGTCGGCAGTTGATTTATTTTCAGGGAAGGCACTTATTTGGCTTAGAGCGGTTAGGAGAACTGTCACTTCTTGGCAGGAATTAGTAAGGGAGCTAAAATTGGAGTTTTTGCCTCCAAATTATGAAGATCTTCCTCTAGGAGAGATCAAACGTCGTAACCAAGGGAAGGATGAATCCATCGGTGTATATGTGGCCACCATGGAAAATATGTTCCGTCGACTGTCTGAGCCGCTCTCGGAACGTTGTAAATTAGGGATTTTGCAGCGTAACATTTCTCCGTTTTACCAAACGCAATTGGGCTTGGTGGAACCATCTTCGATTCGCGATATGGTAGTTTTGGGAAGGAAGTTGGAGATGGTCCGAGCAAACGTGGAATCATTTGCGCCGCCTCCAAATTCACGTTCGCGTAATCTTTTGGAACCCGACTTGGATTACGTGTCAGTTGAGGAACCAATCTCACCAACAGTCGCCGTCGTAAGTAGGGACCCTCAACCTGTAAGGAGGTTGAGGTGCTTCAATTGTAACAGGGAAGGCCACTTTTCTCGGGAATGTTCCGCTCCTAGGAGATGTTTAGGTTGTGGTCAGCTAGGGGTTATTCGTAGGGATTGTAGGACATGTTCGGGAAACGGGATTCGGTCTCTTGTGTCAGCAGGACAAGAGCTCCGTCGGTTTTAAATAGGTTGCCTGCTGGCAACCAGTCGGACGTTCAGTTAGGTTTCACACTTGAGGAAAAGGAGAATGACGTGCGCCCATATTTAGGAGTTAGCGTTTATGGAGTTAATTTAGTAGATTTATTAGATTCAGGAGCTTCGCGCACGATCATCGGTAGAGATGGATGGAAAGTTTTAGAGGATATAGGTTTAAAATTAGAAAAGACAACAGTAGGCAGGGTAACTTTAGCTGACGGTGCGGATTAGGAGTAGAAGGTAGGTAGGTAGGTAGGAAGGCATCGTTACCATTTGTAGTGCAGGATAAGTCAGTGTTGCTGGAAACTCCCTCTTGTTTTGATCTTGGGTGCCGATTTTTGGGCCCGTACGGGAATCGTCCCGGATATACGATCAGGACAGTGGAGTTTTTCTAATCAAGTTGCGGTAGCTTCAATTTCATCCATTAGAGAGAGGACGGATTTGGATGAGGTGCAGGAAAAGCAACTTCGGGGTCTAATCGAGAAAGTTTTTAGGGAAATGCCAGAGGGCATAGGTTGTACTACGTTGGTTGAGCATAGGATTAGGACGTCTTCTCAACGAATTAAGCAGCGATATAATCCGGTTTCGCCTGCAATTCAACAACATGTAGATAGGGAATTAGAAAATATGTTAAAGGATGGCGTGATAGAAAAGTCAGATAGTTCTTGGGCTTCACCCATAGTAATGATTAAGAAGAAAGATGGTTCTTATAGGTTCTGTGTAGATTATAGGAAGTTAAATCAGGTTAAAGAAAGGGATGCTTACCCTTTACCCTACATTTCCGCCATCCTGGATAGACTGATGAATGCCAAGTACCTTTCGTCCTTGGACATTAAATCTGCTTATTGGCAGATACCTTTGGAGGAACAGTCGAGGAAATACACGGCTTTCACAGTCCCCAACCGGGGACTGTTCCAGTCCAAGCGCATGCCATTTGGTCTGCATAATGCTCCTGCGACTTGGCAACGGTTTATAGATAACGTGCTGGGAGCCGATTTAGAACCCTTTACTCTTCGTGTACCTCGACGACATTGTCATCGTCACCGAGTCCTTCGACAAACAGGTAGATATTTTGCAGGAAGTCCTTAAGCGGTTGCGCGCTGCAGGACTTATAGTTAGTAGGGAAAAATGCAATTTTTGTAGGCCATCTCTTAAGTTTTTAGGTTATGCTGTGGATCGCAATGGGTTGCATGTGGATCCAGAAAAGGTTGAGAGCATGGTAAAGATACCCGCACCGAAAAATATCAAACAAGTTAGGAGTTTTATAGGAACGGTATCCTGGTATAGGAAATTTATACCAAACTTTGCAGTTTTGGTAAGGCCGTTGACTGACCTATTAAAGAAAGGGAGTAGGTTCGTCTGGTCTGAAGAGTGCGAGGGGAGTTTTCAGAAAGCAAAGGAGTGCTTAGTAACTGCCCCGATATTGACGTGTCCGGATTTTCAGCGGGAGTTTGTCGTGCAAACCGACGCATCGGACTTTGGGATTGGAGCAGTGCTCTCTCAGACATTCGAGGAAGGTGAGAAAGTAATCTGTTACTTAAGTAGGTCTTTGGATAGGAACGAGAGGAACTTTTCAACCACGGAGAAAGAGTGCTTAGCGGGTCTGGGGGCTATTGAGAAGTTACGACAGTATATCGACGGTGTTCGATTTAAAGTTGTGACGGATCATTACTCACTGATCTGGTTGAGCAATCTCAAGGATCCGTGCGGTAGGCTAGCTAGGTGGGCGGTTAGGTTGCAGCAGTTTGACTTCGAAATCGTGCATCGGAAGGGGAAAGATCACGTCGTACCCGATTTGCTTTCACGGACGGTTCCGGTGATAGGGGAAATACAACAGCAGGTTTCTGATCCTTGGATCGCGAAGATGATAGCGAAAGTAGAATCGAACCCATTAGCTTTTCCGGCCTGGAGGGTCGATAAGGGAATTTTATATAAATTTGTTAAGGCAGGTCACGTGATTGTGCATGACAGTAATTTAGAATGGAAGGAAGTAGTAGGAAAACAGGATAGAATTAAAGTTTTAGCAGAATGTCATGACAATCCATTAGCAGGTCATATGGGAGTAAGGAAAACTTTTGCTAGAATAGGAACTAGGTACTATTGGCCTAAAATGAGGTCAGATATTACCAAGTATGTTAGGAACTGTAAGATATGTCAGAGTGTGAAACCTGTGAATGATAAGCCGGCTGGTTTGACGGTTGAGAGGAAAGGTATTTCTAATCCGTGGGAAATGATATGTGTAGATTTGGTAGGCCCTCTTCCAAGGTCGAATAGAGGTTTTGTTTACATCATGACAGTGGTTGATTACTTCACAAAGTTCCTCTTATTGTTTCCTCTTAGGACAGGGAAGGCTGCTTCTATCTGCAAGGTTCTGGAAGACAACGTGTTTTTACTTTTCGGCGTACCCAAGTGGACCGTTTGTGACAATGGTCCCCAATTTCGAGGAAAGGAACTGAAAGCGCTGGGTCCCAACCCCTTTGGAAGGTTGTTGGGGGTAGCAGACGAGAGAGGGGGGGAGGAGTGTTCCCACTAAGGCACTTCTCCTTGCATCCGGATGGCAGCGGAGGAATTCCCCAGATGGAATCAACGGTGGCGTCCATAGTTCCAGTCAGGCCGAACTACTTAGTGAACACCTTATATGGGCTACTACGACGTATTCGGAGCTCAGGCCTATAAGGAGCGGGCTATCCGGCTCTCCGTCCTTAGAGCTAAGCAAAGGATCTGGTCCTCCAGGTTGGGGGTCGTGCCGTCGGGGTGACTTCCCGGCCACGTAAAGAAACACCAGTCACGAAGCAGAAACAAGCCTCGGATTCGGACGGATTTACTGTTGACGACCAATGCAAACGAGAAAAGGACAACGAGCTCCGGATCTGCACGTGGAATGTTAGGTCCCTTAACAGACCACGTGCAGCAGAGCAACTAGCGGAGGCCCTTAACGACTGCAAGGCAGACATTACTGCCATCCAAGAAATGCGGTGGGACGGGCCGGGCAAAAGAAGGATGAAAAACTGCGACATCTACTACGGCGACTGCTATCGGCATCAAAAACAGCGCCTATTTGGATGTGGTTTCGTTGTTGGAGGCAGACTTAGGCAAAAAGTCTTGAGCTTCAACCCTGTAAGCGAGCGCCTCGCGACGATCCGCATCAAGGCTAAATTCGCCAACATTAGCCTGATATGCGCACATGCCCCCACAGAGGAGAAAGATGACGAGACCAAAGATATGTTCTACGAACTCCTGGACAAAACTTATGAGCAGTGCCCTAGCTACGACATTAAGATTGTCCTAGGCGATTTTAATGCCAAGCTAGGAAGGGAGGGCATCTTTGGTCGTACTGTCGGAAAGCATAGCCTGCACGACACGACCTCCGATAACGGATTCAGGCTGATCGACTTTGCTGCGGGGCGACACGTTGTGGTAGCTAGTACACAGTTTCCGCATCTCAATATCCACAAAGGGACATGGAGATCTCCCGATCAATCAACCGTCAACCAGATTGACCATATTGCGATCGACGCAAGGCACTCCTCCAGTATCATGGATGTCCGAACTTTCCGAGGGGCCAACATTGACTCGGATCACTACCTTGTTGTAGCCAAGGTACGGCTGCGGATATCCCGACCAGCGCCAAGTAATGGAAATACTGTGAGGAAGTTTGACGTCGGCCGACTACAATCGCAAGAGATCGCCAGGTCCTTCTCCAACCGAGTCTCTCAAAACCTTCTACGAAGTCCTATGCAAGCAGCATCAAGTATTGATAGCCAGTGGCAACACTGCCAAAATGCCATCAGAGACGCCGCCTCTGAAGTGCTGGGTTTCACACGGCGACCACAACGAAACCCCTGGTTTGACGATGAATGCCGGCAAGCACATGCAGCTAAACAGGAAGCATACAAAGCGGCGCTGCACAGAAGGACTAGAGCTGCTCGCGAGCTCTACGAGCAGAGGAGGAGAGAGGAGCACCGGCTTCTACGAAGGAAAAAGAGAGAGCACGAGAAGCGCGCGGTTGAAGAGATAGAGAGATGTTACAACAGGAATGAGGTTAGAAAGTTTTACCAAAGGATCAAAAGGTCCTGCCAAGGGTATAAACTTCGAACTGAAGCCTGTAAGGACCATCAAGGGAACATCGTTGTAGAATCGCAGTCGGCGCTGAGGATTTGGAAAGACCACTTCTGCAGACTGTATAACGGCGAGGACGAACCAAATACCGCTGTCAGGCAGAACGAACCATTCAACCCGGGCGAAGACGTTACCGACGAAGCAAACGAACGATACCGCCCACCCGACCTGGAGGAGGTGAAAGTAGCTGTGTCTAAGCTCAAGTGCAACAAAGCAGCCGGAGCAGACGGCCTAGCTGCCGAACTTTTTAAATCCGCTGGCGATGAGCTGGTTAGGAGCTTGCACCAGCTCATCTGCAAGATATGGTCGGAAGAAAGCATGCCCGACGAATGGAACCTCAGCATTGTTTGCCCGATCCTGATGAAAGGAGACCCTCTGAGTTGTGCCAACTACAGAGGCATAAGTCTTCTTAACATCGCATACAAGATCTTTTCTGCTGTACTGTGTGAACGCCTGAAGCCGTTTGTCAACAATCTGATAGGCACATATCAGTGTGGCTTTAGGCCAGGAAAGTCCACCATCGATCAAATATTCACACTGCGGCAGATCTTGGAGAAAACCCAGGAATTCCAAATCGATACACACCACCTCTTCATCGATTTCAAGGCCGCGTATGACAGCATCTATAGAGACGAGCTATATAGCGCAATGTCTAGTTTTGGCATCCCTGCCAAACTCGTCAGTCTGTGCAGGATGACGATGGAAAACTCACGCTGTTCCGTCAAGGTCGGCAAAGACCTCACCGACCCCTTTGATGTCAAAAAAGGATTTAGACAAGGCGACGCGCTGTCATGCGACTTCTTTAACATCATACTTGAGAGAATTGTGCAGAGCTCTCGCGCCAACACCAGAGGTACAATCTTTCAAAAGTCCGTTCAACTACTTGCATACGCAGACGACATTGACATAATCGGTAGAACAAAGCGTGATGTCAGTGAAGCCTTCGTGAGTATTGGGACGGAAGCGGCGAATATGGGTTTAGCAGTCAATGAGGGCAAAACCAAGTATATGCTGTCATCAAGAAAAGACACCCAACACCGACGTCTTGGACAAAACATCACCATCGACAGCTATAACTTTGAGGTAGTTACGGACTTTGTCTACCTGGGTTCCGCTATCAATTCAGACAATGACACCAGCGCTGAAATCAAACGAAGGATAACTCTTGCCAATCGCTGTTTCTTTGGGCTAAGAAGGCAATTGAGTAGCAAAGCCCTCTCTCGAGCAACTAAAGTGTCCATGTATAAGACCCTCATCGTCCCAGTCCTGCTTTATGGTGCAGAAGCATGGACCCTGTCAAAGGCGGATGAAAACACTTTAGGCTGCTTCGAGAGGAAAATTCTTCGGACGATTTACGGTCCCGTCTGCATAGACGGAGATTTCTAATTCTACCCTATAATTCGCAGTGGGGCGAATTGGTACGAATTCTTGTGTAAGAGGAATGTAGCTGGGGTTCAATAACGGCAAGCATGCCCAGCAAAGAGCTGAGCGTGGCTTGAAACGCCGTGCCCGATAACCACTGTACCGGAATGAGAGGATTGGTTGAATGTGTGTGTGAATGAGTCATGGTTTGTTTGGGAAAAAGCCAAGCCAAGCGTGGGTGAATCACTTCTGGTTTACCTAGCGAGTTTGGCGGAAGGGAAAAGAGAACTGGGAGTAGAGAAAAGGATTATTGTTGAGGAAAAGATCCAGAGAAAGAAATTTTGGAAGCCAAAAGATCCAGGATAAGGGACTTAATAAGAGGAATAGAACGGAAAAGGAAAAAGGAACGAAAAGGAGAAAAAGAAAAGATAAGTAGAGTGTTTAACGAGATTTGTGTTTGTGTTTTGTGAGGAAGAAATAGTTGACTGGTAGACTTTCGCTTCAAAAAAAAAATCCCTAGAAAAAAAATCGCGGGACACGCGACCCTTTTAGTTTTAACTACTTTAAATATTCAGGACCCTATATAGTGCGCCATTCTACCCTTGCGGCGATATTTCTACAATTGTTAAACTTTGCTGTTATTCGGCCATTTCTTTTGTTTGCGTTGTTTCTTTTGTTTCGAGTAATTCATCGGCCAAATCTTTTAGTTTTAGTCTTGACAATAAATCGCCTTCGTTCTTCTCTGAACGTTTATAACGACCTTAAACACTTGTGTTATTCTTTTGATCGGACCTAATCATTTTCAGCTACCTACAGTTTTGTTGTTTTAATTATAAAACAGCTGGCGCCCATTTAAATCCACGTACAAAAATCATTACGCATCTAATATCGCGTATCAATCATCTGTTCTCGGAACCCACGGAACCCACCCCCTTGCTGAGCAGTCGGGAAGCACAGCAACAACTTGCTGTGTTGTTGCACTTTTTCGCCGCTAGCTTTTAGTTTTCATAAATTGTTTACATCCGCGAGCGCATCGTCGGCGCACATTCGATATTTATTTTAACTCGGGAAAAAGTGTAACACCGTATGTATTCAGTTTTGAGGCCTTTGAAATTGAGGTAGGAAACTGAAACTTCCAGCGTTGCTTGGTCCTCATTTTGTTCAGACAAAGTATGAAATTAAGAAAATCCGCCCACAGCCACGCCCACGATTGACTTGAATGCCAGACAACCCCAAATTTACATTTTATTTCCTAATGCCTTTTGGTCAAGATATACAAAAGAACTCAAATTAGGTGGAGAGTAATATCGGCAAGAAGCCTTTAATTAGACAAAAATTGGACCACACACTCTATTGACCATGCCCACTTTTAAAATCTTAAATCTTTGAAAACCTAATTTCTCGGGAAATTCATTCTAAATCGAAAAAAAAAAATTTATGACAAATATTAATGATATTATTATTTGCTAAGTTTGTTGCATACAAAGCATTGGGCTCCGCCCACTTTTGGGGGCATTTTTTGGGAAAAAACTGTTTTTTTGTAAGTATTAATTAAAGTTAGTATTAGAAATACTAAGTAAGTATTACGAAATTAGAGTTAATTGTTTTTAATTTTCATCCTACGCCCTTTTTTGGGGGCATTCAAAAAATGGCCTATACAAATAACTGGCATTCAGTATATGAAACATACCAAAAAAAATTTGGTGTTAACGCGTTAAGAGGGTGGTGTATTTAGGTTCGTTATAGACGAACTCTTGCACTTACTCACTTGTTTTATGTTAGCTTCGTGAATCAATATAAAAAACATGTCGCAGTGTGTGTTCCTTTTGCCACCCATGTACGCGAAAATTGGCAGTAATCTGCAGGTCATGCCTGTGGCAATATTTTTTGCAATGTATAATAAAAAATAACTAAACTAAACTGTGGGTGCCGTGGCGCAGTGGTTAGTGTGTGTGCCTCTGACGCCGGAGGTCTGGGTTCGAATCCTGCCTCTGCCACCTGAAAAAAAAGACTTGTTCTTTTTCACGGCTCCCACCTCCGCGAGGGTCTGACAGACCCACGAGAGTAACATTTATCTTGAAAAACTTCTCAAACTGCCGTTCGGATTCGGCAAAAAAATGTAGGTCCCCTTGTATGTAAAAAAAAATATAGCACACACAGCATACTTGGTTGAGAAGTTGGCCCTGGTTCACCTCGAGCTGTTGCGCCACTCTATTTATTATTTATTTAAACTAAACTAAACTATACAATGACATTTAGGGATGACGTTACTTTTTTAGTCGAATATAAGTTTAAGACACTGTATGTAGGTAGCTACGATAAATATCAACGGGCCTTAGTATCTCCGAATATTTATAAATAGATAAATACACGTGCACAGAAACACTTATAAGTAGATTTTTATTATTTCAACTGTAATAAAGGTTTTAAGTAATACATACCCTATTTTTAGAATCCACAGCAACCAGAAGGATTGAATCACCGTAATTAAGGTCGAAAAGTTTGTTCCCTTGAAGCCATACATCGGGCTCGAATTGCGGATTGTTGGTAAAATCAATGCTTGTAGCCACGCTGCTTAGACGATGTGACCAATTTATAGTATTCTTTTCTTGCTGTCTTAAAGCAAATATATTTAAGACATCTGAATATTCTGATCCGCTAACAATTATATACTTGAATACGTTATCGTCTAATGGATAAATGTCCACACATGAAATGCACTCGCTTATATTTCCACGCAGAACTTCAGTTTTCTGTTCTATGCTTAAGACAATGAGGCCACGCTTAGTGCCTAATACCACATAACATCCGTCAGATGACAACCGAGCACAGACAAATGAATTGCCGGGATGATTATGTTTCAGATCATACATTGTTTCCAAGTCACCATTTAAGAATTCAAACTTTTGTTGTGCAAAACTAAGTCTCAAAACTTTGTCAGAGCAAACTATAACTATATTAGTCACCGATTGAATTATACACTCTCCGATATATATTATATTCAATGGATGTGGCCAATTAAAAGAGTGCCCGGTTTGTGATCCATCTCGTAAATTAAAGAAACTAATTTTTCCATCGTTATTTAAAACCATGTAATATTTATCAAGGATCTTAGAGAGATAAATAATGTTTTTTATTTTAGTAGGTAGCGTAGGTAATTTTTGGATTTCGAATTGATCTTTCTGTGAACTCCATGAATAAATACATACATCACCATTGGCAAAAGCTAAATGCAAATAAACTTTTGCGTTGTTGGATGGTTCAATATGAAACGTTTGTATCGCCCCACGTGCATTTTTTTGTAGTAGTTGTTTGCACTTTCTTTTTAACATCTCTGGACTATGTATAAGATTTAATGGATTCACTTTAGCGTAGCTGTTTTGCTTACGACTGGCACTCCGACGTCGGTCATCGCTAATGGACCAAACTTTTAAATATCCCTTGATATCCAAGGTTATAATATAATTATCCTGCATTATTAATTCCATTTTTTTAATCGGATATTTGTTGTCTGTTAAATACACCGGCTCATTATTATAGTCCAGCGAAAGATCAACTAACAAAATGTCATTGTTGTCAAGTGCAATAACGCAGGTGTCAGGTTCAGGTAATTTAATAAGTTTTGGTTTATTCGGTAGGCGTACTATTTGTCGGCGCTGGTGAAAGTGCCCTCTAAATGAAAGTTTTGAATGCACCGCTACGAAGCGTAGGATGTTAAACTTACTTTTCTTTGAACCAAATTTTATGATGCATGAAACTTGCTTGTTTGACAGCCTCTTCTCGAACAATACCACCAGTCATTAGGGCACACTGCAGAAGACGTGCATCCTTGGAGCGGAAAAGAATTTCTTCTACTGTTGGTAAAAACTCCAAGAGTGTTGATAACAGTTGCTTTTTGATGGTATCATCACCTAAAAAAATAAATAAACAAAAAATAGTAACAAAATACAATTAGAAATAAAGCGTCTATAAATGATAGCCATAATAAGAAATGCCATATCACCAAAAGAACGAGGGAAGGGATATAGGATTTTGACATGTCCAACCAACGCGTAGGGTAGCTGCATAATGTTCAAACATTTCCTAAACTACCTTTAAAAGAAATTGCCACGCTAAAGAAAATGTAACTTTTTAAATCCTTTATAGGGGTGGTTGCATACATTTTGCCCTTAAGGGTATGTTCCCTGCACAAATTTATGGTGGTGTGCTATTAAATTGAGGGATAACTTCCACGTTTTTAAAGATAATTTATTCTAATAAAAAACATTATTTTGGTATTGAATGTAGCCAGATATGCTCATCGTTAAAAATTCATTTAAGTAAATATAAAAGTTTTAACGTAGGAAAAACAATGTTTTCTTAGTATTATTTGGACCCAGTCTAAATCCTACCGCGGGGCAGTACTTAGAACTCACTTTTTTATTTTTTTTATATTATTTATTGAATGTTCATGTATTTTTCCTCAGAGCTGTTGTGGCAGAAAATTGATTTTTTGTTTTAACTATTGTAATTTGAGGTGCAAAAAGTAGACCTTTTTTGAATTTTACCATACATTTGCAAGCGCTTCTTCCAAAATACCAAACCGAATTTAATAAAATATTTATTTTTAAGTACATAAAGATAGATACTTTTTGTGGTATAATGGATATTTTTTTTTTGATGTACAAGGCTTTAAAACGAAAAATGCCGCATTTTCCCAAATCCGACCACGGGGCGAGCTCAGTTTTAAAAATTGATTTTTGATTTTTCTGTTAGCCCATACTCCATTTATTTCTAAAATTTGTGGTTGAAGCAAAAACTTAATTTTTTTTTGTTAATGTGCTTAGAATTGCAATTTTCGGTGACAACTTTTTAATCCGATTATTGAGGTAGCTAAATTACCTAGCAATCAATTTTTATTTTTGTATGTTTTTTCGTCATATTTTCCCTTTGCGTATTAAAACTCAAAGTTGTAACTGTCGTATAAACTTTACTATGAGATTTTTAAAAAGCGTCTTTTCGCATTTTTTGCAAATAAAATTCGTTGTAAACGCACACAATCGAATATGAAGTTCCCGCAAATGTTCACAATTATTTTTGGGCGATTCTTCATTACGAAGAAAATTCTTCATTACTAAAGCCCAACATTTTCGGGTGATTATTCATTTTTTGGTTTTGGGTGATTACAACTTGGGTGATTGTTTGCACAGACACACAGATCTTCCTTCTCAAAATCGCACTCGAAATATAACATAAATATTTTACAAGCGAAACAAATGAGCTATGGAGATGCGTTTGAAAAAATGTCGAAATTGTCCCCTCGCTGGCGTCGCGTAAACTCGACGCGTAAACTACGGAAAGTAGAGGTGCTTTGTGCTTGCCGACGAACTTGCGACCAGCGAACTGGCTACCAAATGACTTTACTCCAAGATACTGTTTCCAAATTAAAATCACAGCATGGAAATCTTTGAAAGATCAAATAATCTATAACTTGACACTACTACATAATCAACTTACACAAACTTCTGTTAAGATACTTGGAAGTTCGCTGATTTCAAAACGAATCCGTAGCGCCTTGTGTACATTACTGAGCGAATTGTAAATATTTTCACCAAGCTTTTAAAAGCTTTTTCACATTGAACCTAGTAGTGGGCGTGGCCGTCGGCGGATTTATCTAATTTTCACACTTTGTCTGTACAAAATAAGAACCAAGATAAACTTCAAGTTTGAGCGTCCTAGTTCAATTTTAAAGAAATAAAAACTTCTACGGTGATTATTTCACTGTGTTACAAACTATGCATCAAAATTAATATACCCTCGGTCGGGTATAAAAAGCTGCCTGATCCTTCCTGGGGACTCGAACCTGCGACGATTTCCTCTCTGCGTAGCTGGGCTGCTTAGTTGCAGGTGCCGCTACCAAGTGCGCTACCGCCAATGCTTAGTAATGGTGGTCTCCCAGAAGCTTGTTGTTTTCGACTATGGTTATTTATCGACGACAATATCCTGACAGGGTTGCCGCGATATCCCTAATGCGGATGTTCTGATATGGCTATACGTATATATAAAAAAAAAAACTTAAACTTGATTTATAGACTCTTTGCAAAAGACGATGCCTTTAAAATGTCGCGTTTTTAAAGTGTAGCCTTGATGCAACAACCTGGCTTTCTTGTGACTTGCAGCCAAATATTTGCACTTGAACTTCTTTGGTTGAGTTTTAAACTTTCTCGCGCACAGACCCTATATGGGTTAGCTCTGCGTCCGCCTTGGGGAATTGACTTTGTGCAGGCAGAAATTTCTAGGTGGCACAGTCCAAGGTCTGACCCGTTCGCAGCTGGAAGAGTACCACCTAGCCTCCTGGAACTCCTAGCAACGGACACCCCTCTCTTCTAGTACTTTTCTACTCAAATCGCTTCTTCCCGATGCCTGTATTGAACTTGTTATGGAGGGAGGAGTGAACGGGGCGACCGATCGATACACCAAGTTACGATCTGTCCTATTAACGCCATCTGTCGGAAACTGGGGCATTTTCCTATCTTCCTTAGGCTACCAATGCTAAAATCTACCAAGGTTTTTATTTTTAGTTTTAGCACAGCTCATTTCTAAACCAGGCAGTTCGTGCTTGGTTTAGTACATGGCTTAACACTGTAGCGCAAAAAGGACTTTATTTATTTTAATATTATGTCACGTTGAGCGTCATTTAAGTTTCTTTTCTTAATCTTTTTTGTATAATCGCTTTTAACGCTTTACAATCTTACAAGATATTATCTTAATGTTTAAGTTTTTTATGCTAGTATCCCAAGCCTTTGATAAAGTTTGGCACAAAGGCCTAAAATATAAGCTACGGAAAGTTTTGTCGGAAAAAATGTATAAACTCGTGGAGTCTTATCTTGACAACAGACTCTTTCGCGTGAGATACGGGAGCGAATAATCAGAATCTAAAGAAATACACGCCGGTGTTCCTTAAGGTAGCGTCCTCAATCCAACACTGTTTTTACTTTTTGCAAGAGAAGTACCTCAAGAAGAGACAACGACTGTAGCCACGTTCGCTGACGACAAGGCTATCATCGCTACGGATAAGACAGTTTCAAGATTCAAGTTTATTAAAGAACATATGGTATGTACATTAAGACATAGGTCTCTTTTAGTAATTAGGCTCAAGAGTTTAAAAAAACTTATTACATAAGGTGCAATTACAATTAGTATGATATGTTAGATTTTGACTTATATTAGCAAGGTTTACATGCAAAAGTATATATATACATAATTTAAAGTCACTAAATGACAAAAAATTTACCTCAAAATAAAAAAGAATAAAAGAGAAAAGAAAAGTCAACGAAGATGAAAAGTAGGTAAGAAGTTGAAGAAAAGAAAGAAAAAGAAAAGGAGAAAGAGTAGTTAAATATTCATTAATCTTTATAGTTACTGAATAGAAAAATGCCTAAATATTGCAGTTTTAAAGCTTGTGGCATTGCTTATTCCTTTGATGTTATAGGGCAGAGAATTCCATAACCTGACGGCATGAATGAAGAAGAACCTTGACGAGTTAAGATATTTAAATTTTGGTAAATTTATGTTAACTGTTCTGCGAGAAGAAGAAAACTCAGGCTTGCAATACAGATAATTTGGAGTTTTAGTCATTATAAGTTTGTGTAAAAATATACAATTTCTTGCATCCATGTATTGTACTAAGGTGCAACCCAAGAAACCTTTCACAAAGACCGATATCCGATCGTATCTGCGTAGTCCATGAATGTATCGAACTGCATCATTGAAGGCCACCTGTAACTTATTGCGTGACAACGAATCCATGCTACTAAAAACAACATCGGCATATGTTATTATGGAAAGTATAAGGGCTTGGACGAGCTTTCGTCGTGTTTCAAAGGGTGTGAAGTTTGCAGCCAACCACAGTCTACGCAAACAACCATATATACGACCAATGATATAGTTTATATGGTTGTTGCAGGGCAGATTGCGGTTTATAACGAACCCAAGCCGACTCCACTATCGCCAATTTCGATTCTGATATTTTTATATTTGGCATTAGACTCAGTTCAAAACTACTTTTTGATATGGGTAGAACCTGACACTTGGAAGGATTTAGCAGCAACCCGTTTTTGCTTGCCCAGTCATTAATCGCTGACAAATCCGTGTTTAAACAAAAAACTAATTCGTCAAGTCGATTCAAAGGCATAGACATGTACAGTTGTACGTCTGCGTACATATGCATACGAGTGTGTAAACATACCAATGGCAAATCGTTGACAAACATTGAAAATAAAATCGGTCCAAGTATGGAACCTTGTGGAACACCTTGTAATAAAGGCAAAGCAGAGGAAAACCTACCACCAATAACAACCCTTTGAAATCGGTTCGACAAGTAGCTTTTCAAAAGTTTAACAGCTCTGTCGCCAAACCCGAAGAGGTGTTTTAGCTTCCACAAAAGAATTTTGTGATTCACTTTGTCAAAAGCTTTCGAAAAATCAAGAAAACAAAGTAATGTCACGAGCCCTTTGTCATAGTCTTGCCTTACATCATCCAAGATCTTAACCATAGCAGACTGACAACTATGTCCTTCTCGAAAGCCTGACTGAGAAGAAGTCAATAGAGAGTTGAAGGATAAGTGGGATTTGATCTGGCGGGATAAAACTCTCTCAAATACTTTTGACAGGCATGGCAGGATGCTTATTGGCCTAAAATCGTAAACAGAATTCGCGTTGGATTTTTTGGCAATCGGAATAACCCGTGCATGTTTCCAAGCCTGGGGAAAGGTTGAAGTAATTATACACATAGAAGTCATAATAAACATAGAAATTTAACTGGTATACCATCTTCACCGATTGCATTTGATTTGATGGAGGCAATTATTGATATTACTTCAGACTCAGTTGTTACCTCAAACTCGGCTTGCCTTTGCACTGATGTAAAGTTGCTTGGAGGAGAGTCAAATATATCATCAGCAACTACTTTGTGAGCGAAATGAGCGTTTAGGTCATTTGCGTTTAACGAACAGTTATCATTCCCTCCTTTGCTAACACCAATTTTTCGAAGGTTCCTCCACAGTTCCTTTGGGGGCAAGGACATACTAAGTTAAGAGGAGAAGTAATTTCGTTTCGAATACCGCACAATGCTAGTGGCTGTGTTACGAGCATTTTTATAGGCGACCCAATTAAACGGAGAACGATAACGCTTCCATTTACTGTAAAGCTTGTTCCTGATTTTGAGCGCATTTAAAACTTCCGCAGTAAACCAAGGGAAAGTCCAATTGCGAACAAAAAAATGTCTTTACAGGCACGAAATCTTCAAAGAGTTGGGCAACACATAGCTGAATATGATTAATTTTCTCATTAGGATCTGGACTCTGTCTGCAAAGAAACCAGGGAGTAGTTGTTTGCGCCGCAACTAGCAGAGCATTGATGTTAATAGATTTAAAATCTTTAAAGTCAAAGGTCGTACATTTACTGGCATGAGAAAAATTAATATTGTACGTGCAAAGCAACAAGTCATGGTCAGAAACACCACCAAGGCAAATTTGGTCAAATAGAAGAACTGCTGATTGATCTGAAACAAGACCAACATCAAGAAGACTCGGTGGTGCATCAGCACGAAAACAAGTTGGATAGGACGTGTTTACAACATAAAGACCACTCGACGAGGCATGATCCACCAATTGGCGAGACCGAGAATCATTGTTCAATAAGTTGGCATTAAAGTCTCCAAATACAATTATATTAATATATCTTGGTGAAACAGTCGAACTATAAACGGGCAAACTCCAACGCGCTTTGAACAAAGTATGCAAATGGACAAAGACCTGGCGAATCGTCCTAAATGAGACAAAATCAACGCATGTAAATTGTACTTACAAGAGGATAAACAGCTTACCTCTATTTATCAATTCCGTACAAATTACTTACGCAAAAAACTTTTTGATGTTCAAGGCTTTAAAACGAAAAATGCCACATTTTCGCAAATCCGACCACGGGGCAAGCTCAGTTTTAAAAATTGATTTTTGATTTTTCTGTTTGCCCATACTCCAATTATTTCTAAAATTTGTGGTTGAAGCAAAAACTTAATTTTTTTTTGTTAATGTGCTTAGAATTGTAATTTTCGGTGACAACTTTTTAATCCGATTATTGAGGTAGCTAAATTACCTAGCAATCAATTTTTATTTTTGTATGTTTTTTCGTCATTTTTTCCCTTTGCGTATTAAAACTCAAAGTTGTAACTCTCGTATAAACTTTACTATGAGATTTTTAAAAAGCGTCTTTTCGCATTTTTTGCAAATAAAATTCGTTGTAAACGCACACAATCGAATATGAAGTTCCCGCAAATGTTCACAATTATTTTTGGGCGATTCTTCATTACGAAGAAAATTCTTCATTACTAAAGGGTGATTGTTTGCACAGACACACAGATCTTCCTTCTCAAAATCGCACTCGAAATATAACATAAATATTTTACAAGCGAAACAAATGAGCTATGGAGATGCGTTTGAAAAAATGTCGAAATTGTCCCCTCGCTGGCGTCGTGTAAACTCCTAAGGAAAGTAGAGGTGCTTTGTGCTTGCCGACGAACTTGCGACCAGCGAACTGGCTACCAAATGACTTTACTCCAAGATACTGTTTCCAAATTAAAATCACAGCATGGAAATCTTTGAAAGATCAAATAATCTATAACTTGACACTACTACATAATCAACTTACACAAACTTCTGTTAAGATACTTGGAAGTTCGCTGATTTCAAAACGAATCCGTAGCGCCTTGTGTACATTACTGAGCGAATTGTAAATATTTTCACCAAGCTTTAAAAAGCTTTTTCACATTGAACCTAGTAGTGGGCGTGGCCGTCGGCGGATTTATCTAATTTTCACACTTTGTCTGTACAAAATAAGAACCAAGATAAACTTCAAGTTTGAGCGTCCTAGTTCAATTTTAAAGAAATAAAAACTTCTACGGTGATTATTTCACTGTGTTACAAACTATGCATCAAAATTAATATACCCTCGGTCGGGTATAAAAAGCTGCCTGATCCTTCCTGGGGACTCGAACCTGCGACGATTTCCTCTCTGCGTAGCTGGGCTGCTTAGTTGCAGGTGCCGCTACCAAGTGCGCTACCGCCAATGCTTAGTAATGGTGGTCTCCCAGAAGCTTGTTGTTTTCGACTATGGTTATTTATCGACGACAATATCCTGACAGGGTTGCCGCGATATCCCTAATGCGGATGTTCTGATATGGCTTTACGTATATATATAAAAAAAAAACTTAAACTTGATTTATAGACTCTTTGCAAAAGACGATGCCTTTAAAATGTCGCGTTTTTAAAGTGTAGCCTTGATGCAACAACCTGGCTTTCTTGTGACTTGCAGCCAAATATTTGCACTTGAACTTCTTTGGTTGAGTTTTAAACTTTCTCGCGCACAGACCCTATATGGGTTAGCTCTGCGTCCGCCTTGGGGAATTGACTTTGTGCAGGCAGAAATTTCTAGGTGGCACAGTCCAAGGTCTGACCCGTTCGCAGCTGGAAGAGTACCACCTAGCCTCCTGGAACTCCTAGCAACGGACACCCCTCTCTTCTAGTACTTTTCTACTCAAATCGCTTCTTCCCGATGCCTGTATTGAACTTGTTATGGAGGGAGGAGTGAACGGGGCGACCGATCGATACACCAAGTTACGATCTGTCCTATTAACGCCATCTGTCGGAAACTGGGGCATTTTCCTATCTTCCTTAGGCTACCAATGCTAAAATCTACCAAGGTTTTTATTTTTAGTTTTAGCACAGCTCATTTCTAAACCAGGCAGTTCGTGCTTGGTTTAGTACATGGCTTAACACTGTAGCGCAAAAAGGACTTTATTTATTTTAATATTATGTCACGTTGAGCGTCATTTAAGTTTCTTTTCTTAATCTTTTTTGTATAATCGCTTTTAACGCTTTACAATCTTACAAGATATTATCTTAATGTTTAAGTTTTTTATGCTAGTATCCCAAGCCTTTGATAAAGTTTGGCACAAAGGCCTAAAATATAAGCTACGGAAAGTTTTGTCGGAAAAAATGTATAAACTCGTGGAGTCTTATCTTGACAACAGACTCTTTCGCGTGAGATACGGGAGCGAATAATCAGAATCTAAAGAAATACACGCCGGTGTTCCTTAAGGTAGCGTCCTCAATCCAACACTGTTTTTACTTTTTGCAAGAGAAGTACCTCAAGAAGAGACAACGACTGTAGCCACGTTCGCTGACGACAAGGCTATCATCGCTACGGATAAGACAGTTTCAAGATTCAAGTTTATTAAAGAACATATGGTATGTACATTAAGACATAGGTCTCTTTTAGTAATTAGGCTCAAGAGTTTAAAAAAACTTATTACATAAGGTGCAATTACAATTAGTATGATATGTTAGATTTTGACTTATATTAGCAAGGTTTACATGCAAAAGTATATATATACATAATTTAAAGTCACTAAATGACAAAAAATTTACCTCAAAATAAAAAAGAATAGAAGAGAAAAGAAAAGTCAACGAAGATGAAAAGTAGGTAAGAAGTTGAAGAAAAGAAAGAAAAAGAAAAGGAGAAAGAGTAGTTAAATATTCATTAATCTTTATAGTTACTGAATAGAAAAATGCCTAAATATTGCAGTTTTAAAGCTTGTGGCATTGCTTATTCCTTTGATGTTATAGGGCAGAGAATTCCATAACCTGACGGCATGAATGAAGAAGAACCTTGACGAGTTAAGATATTTAAATTTTGGTAAATTTATGTTAACTGTTCTGCGAGAAGAAGAAAACTCAGGCTTGCAATACAGATAATTTGGAGTTTTAGTCATTATAAGTTTGTGTAAAAATATACAATTTCTTGCATCCATGTATTGTACTAAGGTGCAACCCAAGAAACCTTTCACAAAGACCGATATCCGATCGTATCTGCGTAGTCCATGAATGTATCGAACTGCATCATTGAAGGCCACCTGTAACTTATTGCGTGACAACGAATCCATGCTACTAAAAACAACATCGGCATATGTTATTATGGAAAGTATAAGGGCTTGGACGAGCTTTCGTCGTGTTTCAAAGGGTGTGAAGTTTGCAGCCAACCACAGTCTACGCAAACAACCATATATACGACCAATGATATAGTTTATATGGTTGTTGCAGGGCAGATTGCGGTTTATAACGAACCCAAGCCGACTCCACTATCGCCAATTTCGATTCTGATATTTTTATATTTGGCATTAGACTCAGTTCAAAACTACTTTTTGATATGGGTAGAACCTGACACTTGGAAGGATTTAGCAGCAACCCGTTTTTGCTTGCCCAGTCATTAATCGCTGACAAATCCGTGTTTAAACAAAAAACTAATTCGTCAAGTCGATTCAAAGGCATAGACATGTACAGTTGTACGTCTGCGTACATATGCATACGAGTGTGTAAACATACCAATGGCAAATCGTTGACAAACATTGAAAATAAAATCGGTCCAAGTATGGAACCTTGTGGAACACCTTGTAATAAAGGCAAAGCAGAGGAAAACCTACCACCAATAACAACCCTTTGAAATCGGTTCGACAAGTAGCTTTTCAAAAGTTTAACAGCTCTGTCGCCAAACCCGAAGAGGTGTTTTAGCTTCCACAAAAGAATTTTGTGATTCACTTTGTCAAAAGCTTTCGAAAAATCAAGAAAACAAAGTAATGTCACGAGCCCTTTGTCATAGTCTTGCCTTACATCATCCAAGATCTTAACCATAGCAGACTGACAACTATGTCCTTCTCGAAAGCCTGACTGAGAAGAAGTCAATAGAGAGTTGAAGGATAAGTGGGATTTGATCTGGCGGGATAAAACTCTCTCAAATACTTTTGACAGGCATGGCAGGATGCTTATTGGCCTAAAATCGTAAACAGAATTCGCGTTGGATTTTTTGGCAATCGGAATAACCCGTGCATGTTTCCAAGCCTGGGGAAAGGTTGAAGTAATTATACACATAGAAGTCATAATAAACATAGAAATTTAACTGGTATACCATCTTCACCGATTGCATTTGATTTGATGGAGGCAATTATTGATATTACTTCAGACTCAGTTGTTACCTCAAACTCGGCTTGCCTTTGCACTGATGTAAAGTTGCTTGGAGGAGAGTCAAATATATCATCAGCAACTACTTTGTGAGCGAAATGAGCGTTTAGGTCATTTGCGTTTAACGAACAGTTATCATTCCCTCCTTTGCTAACACCAATTTTTCGAAGGTTCCTCCACAGTTCCTTTGGGGGCAAGGACATACTAAGTTAAGAGGAGAAGTAATTTCGTTTCGAATACCGCACAATGCTAGTGGCTGTGTTACGAGCATTTTTATAGGCGACCCAATTAAACGGAGAACGATAACGCTTCCATTTACTGTAAAGCTTGTTCCTGATTTTGAGCGCATTTAAAACTTCCGCAGTAAACCAAGGGAAAGTCCAATTGCGAACAAAAAAATGTCTTTACAGGCACGAAATCTTCAAAGAGTTGGGCAACACATAGCTGAATATGATTAATTTTCTCATTAGGATCTGGACTCTGTCTGCAAAGAAACCAGGGAGTAGTTGTTTGCGCCGCAACTAGCAGAGCATTGATGTTAATAGATTTAAAATCTTTAAAGTCAAAGGTCGTACATTTACTGGCATGAGAAAAATTAATATTGTACGTGCAAAGCAACAAGTCATGGTCAGAAACACCACCAAGGCAAATTTGGTCAAATAGAAGAACTGCTGATTGATCTGAAACAAGACCAACATCAAGAAGACTCGGTGGTGCATCAGCACGAAAACAAGTTGGATAGGACGTGTTTACAACATAAAGACCACTCGACGAGGCATGATCCACCAATTGGCGAGACCGAGAATCATTGTTCAATAAGTTGGCATTAAAGTCTCCAAATACAATTATATTAATATATCTTGGTGAAACAGTCGAACTATAAACGGGCAAACTCCAACGCGCTTTGAACAAAGTATGCAAATGGACAAAGACCTGGCGAATCGTCCTAAATGAGACAAAATCAACGCATGTAAATTGTACTTACAAGAGGATAAACAGCTTACCTCTATTTATCAATTCCGTACAAATTACTTACGCAAAAAACTTTTTGATGTTCAAGGCTTTAAAACGAAAAATGCCACATTTTCGCAAATCCGACCACGGGGCAAGCTCAGTTTTAAAAATTGATTTTTGATTTTTCTGTTTGCCCATACTCCAATTATTTCTAAAATTTGTGGTTGAAGCAAAAACTTAATTTTTTTTTGTTAATGTGCTTAGAATTGTAATTTTCGGTGACAACTTTTTAATCCGATTATTGAGGTAGCTAAATTACCTAGCAATCAATTTTTATTTTTGTATGTTTTTTCGTCATTTTTTCCCTTTGCGTATTAAAACTCAAAGTTGTAACTCTCGTATAAACTTTACTATGAGATTTTTAAAAAGCGTCTTTTCGCATTTTTTGCAAATAAAATTCGTTGTAAACGCACACAATCGAATATGAAGTTCCCGCAAATGTTCACAATTATTTTTGGGCGATTCTTCATTACGAAGAAAATTCTTCATTACTAAAGGGTGATTGTTTGCACAGACACACAGATCTTCCTTCTCAAAATCGCACTCGAAATATAACATAAATATTTTACAAGCGAAACAAATGAGCTATGGAGATGCGTTTGAAAAAATGTCGAAATTGTCCCCTCGCTGGCGTCGTGTAAACTCCTAAGGAAAGTAGAGGTGCTTTGTGCTTGCCGACGAACTTGCGACCAGCGAACTGGCTACCAAATGACTTTACTCCAAGATACTGTTTCCAAATTAAAATCACAGCATGGAAATCTTTGAAAGATCAAATAATCTATAACTTGACACTACTACATAATCAACTTACACAAACTTCTGTTAAGATACTTGGAAGTTCGCTGATTTCAAAACGAATCCGTAGCGCCTTGTGTACATTACTGAGCGAATTGTAAATATTTTCACCAAGCTTTAAAAAGCTTTTTCACATTGAACCTAGTAGTGGGCGTGGCCGTCGGCGGATTTATCTAATTTTCACACTTTGTCTGTACAAAATAAGAACCAAGATAAACTTCAAGTTTGAGCGTCCTAGTTCAATTTTAAAGAAATAAAAACTTCTACGGTGATTATTTCACTGTGTTACAAACTATGCATCAAAATTAATATACCCTCGGTCGGGTATAAAAAGCTGCCTGATCCTTCCTGGGGACTCGAACCTGCGACGATTTCCTCTCTGCGTAGCTGGGCTGCTTAGTTGCAGGTGCCGCTACCAAGTGCGCTACCGCCAATGCTTAGTAATGGTGGTCTCCCAGAAGCTTGTTGTTTTCGACTATGGTTATTTATCGACGACAATATCCTGACAGGGTTGCCGCGATATCCCTAATGCGGATGTTCTGATATGGCTTTACGTATATATATAAAAAAAAAACTTAAACTTGATTTATAGACTCTTTGCAAAAGACGATGCCTTTAAAATGTCGCGTTTTTAAAGTGTAGCCTTGATGCAACAACCTGGCTTTCTTGTGACTTGCAGCCAAATATTTGCACTTGAACTTCTTTGGTTGAGTTTTAAACTTTCTCGCGCACAGACCCTATATGGGTTAGCTCTGCGTCCGCCTTGGGGAATTGACTTTGTGCAGGCAGAAATTTCTAGGTGGCACAGTCCAAGGTCTGACCCGTTCGCAGCTGGAAGAGTACCACCTAGCCTCCTGGAACTCCTAGCAACGGACACCCCTCTCTTCTAGTACTTTTCTACTCAAATCGCTTCTTCCCGATGCCTGTATTGAACTTGTTATGGAGGGAGGAGTGAACGGGGCGACCGATCGATACACCAAGTTACGATCTGTCCTATTAACGCCATCTGTCGGAAACTGGGGCATTTTCCTATCTTCCTTAGGCTACCAATACTAAAATCTACCAAGGTTTTTATTTTTAGTTTTAGCACAGCTCATTTCTAAACCAGGCAGTTCGTGCTTGGTTTAGTACATGGCTTAACACTGTAGCGCAAAAAGGACTTTATTTATTTTAATATTATGTCACGTTGAGCGTCATTTAAGTTTCTTTTCTTAATCTTTTTTGTATAATCGCTTTTAACGCTTTACAATCTTACAAGATATTATCTTAATGTTTAAGTTTTTTATGCTAGTATCCCAAGCCTTTGATAAAGTTTGGCACAAAGGCCTAAAATATAAGCTACGGAAAGTTTTGTCGGAAAAAATGTATAAACTCGTGGAGTCTTATCTTTATTGTCACACTATCAGAACTGTGATGCAGTTTGTTTAATACAAACAATATCTGCAGCAGAAATTTGCCAAGCAGAAAACTGCCAACACGGGCTCATCAGTTAGTGCAAGTGTTAGTGGTTAATAAATTAAACATAAACTAACACCAAACACAAAACACTAAGAATTACAAAAAAACAAATGATAGAAACATTATTATTACAACAGATAAAAATTAGTTACGAACACAAGTAAAAAAAAAAAAAAACATAAAAATAAAAGTATATTTAATATTTAGACGAATTACACCGAAGCAGCCTCTTAAGTTTGGCTTTGTCCATGTCAAACTCTAAAATACTGGTATGTGCGTTGTAGGTGGAACACATACGGCTGATAGGCTCATTTTTCCCATAATTTGTTCTGTGCCGTGGAACGTGTAAAAGCTGAATTCTTCGGAGGTTATGAGAGCCTCCACGAAATTTAAAGCTTATACTAGATAGAAGGTCCGGTGCATCTATTAGACCTTGGACCAATTGCTGAATAAAAATCAAGTCATTATTTATCCGTCTTTGGGAGAGACTTTGAATGTTAAGCAATTTAAGCCGGTCGAAGTATGAGGGGAGATTGAGTGGATCTTCCCAGGGAAGTCCCCTTAGCGCGAACCGAATGAACCTCCGCTGGATCGCCTCGATCCTATTCGTATGGCATACTTGCGATGGAGACCACACTTGCGAAGCGTATTCAAGGTGAGTACGAACAAAGCTATTGTAAAGGGAAAGCGTGACGTAAGGGTCATTAAATTCTTTAGACCAACGCTTAATAAAGCCAAGCATGCAATTGGATTTATTTACAATGTAGTTTATGTGTTTTGAAAAGTCAAGGTTTTGACTAAAGAAAACACCAAGATCCTTAAAATGTTCAACACGGCAAAGAGCATGCTCACTGATGGAGTAAGAGAATGTTGTTACGATACGCTTTTTAGAAAAAGTGATAACTTGACACTTAGCTGGATTGAGGAAAAGACCGTTTTTGTTACACCATGTAGCAAAGCTGTTTATATCAGTCTGAAGAAGAACATGGTCATCAGAACTCTTAATAGTTCTAGATATCTTCATATCGTCTGCATATGATAGAATTTCGCTATAAGCGACACACGAAGGCGCATCGTTTATAGCAAGAATGAATAAGAGTGGGCCTAGATGACTTCCCTGGGGAACGCCGGAAATGGCAGGAAAAGAAACTGAAAAAAGTCCTCTAAATTTAACTTGGTAAGATCTTAAATGAAGATAAGACATAATCCAACAGATGAAATTTGGTGGAAAGCCAAGAGAAGTAAGCTTAAAACCAATAATTTCATGCGAAATCAAATCGAAAGCTTTGGAAAAGTCGGTGTAAACGCAATCAACCTCGAAGCCATTTTCTACTGCATCAGAACATTTTTTATAAAACGATAAAAGGTTAGTTACGGTAGACCTATTTTTAACGAAACCATGCTGTTCTTTGCAAATTATGTTTCGGCAGTAAAATATAAGGCTATCGCAAATTAATTTTTCAAACACTTTTGGAATGGTTGAAAGTTTAGCAATCGGCCTGTAGTTCACAATATCACATTTAACACCTTTTTTAAAGACAGGCGTAATAAATGAGAGTTTCCACATGGAGGGGAAGTGACCGGACGATAGCGAAAGTTTGAATAAATTTTGTAAAGGAGTGGCAAGAACATCCTTACAGTTTTTTAAAACGATAGGTGGTATACCGTCTGGACCAGTAGAACAATCGTCTTTAATGCTAGACAAGAGCTCATAAATAGTTTCTAAATGTACTGGTATATCACAAAAATTAACTTGAGCAGATTCTGTGAGATATTTAAAATAATCAGTGTCGACAGTAAATGGAGAATCTCTAAATGATTTGGAAAAGTGATCAGCGAAAAAATTGCATATCGTGCCAGGATCGTTGGAAGAACTGCCATTATATTTGAGAGTGGATGGATAGCCATCAACTTTTCTTTTAGAGTTAACAAACTTCCAAAATTCCCTGGGATTAGTTTTAAAATCTGAACCAATTTGAGAAACATAGTTGTAATACAAACGCTCTGCGAGAGCATTGAATTCACTGAAATGAAACATGAAATTATCAAGGTCAAATGTACTCAAATTTGTGATGTACTTTTTCCATGCTTTATTGCGTTTATTACGTAGGACTTTCAGTTCCTTGGTATACCATGGGTGGCTGAAGTTAGAGTTCTTGTTTTTCTTTATAGGTATAGTATTACTGATACAGGTATTGAGTATAGAATAAAATTTTTCTACAGAGTGCTCAAGGTCACTGGAGCAAACTATATTAGAAATACCGGATTTATTCAGTTCGTCAGATAGTGTGCGAAAGTTAGCCTTTCGGAAGTCAAAAGTGTATGAACAGTCAAATGAGTGGACATTCTCATGTATGTGACAGTTCAAGTCAAGAAAAACATCCAACGGGGGATGGTGAGTATCTATCTTAGTAATGCTGCACTTGGATTTACAAGCAACAGTACTAATTGCGTCAGAAGTAAAGACCAAATCGAGTATTCGATTATTTATGTTTTTTATACAGCTTACTTGCTGTAAGTCAAAAGAAATAATGTTATCTAACTTGTTAAGTGCTGCATGTGGTGACGAAATATGAGGAATGAAATGCGAAACATCATCAGATAAGACCCATTTCAAAGCAGGAAGGTTAAAATCCCCAAAGAGCAATACCGTACTTTGTCCACAGGCTAAATGAAATATAAACTCAAGGGCCTTAGCAAGCTCAGAATAAATTTCAACGGGACTATCGGGGGGGATGTACACATTAACAACATATACGAATTTGGGTAAAATGTCAAGTTTGACTCATAAAACTTCGGCATTAACAGTAAATGGAAATTTAACTTTGTCCGAGGTGATATGATCCCGAACAGCAATTAAAATTCCACCGCCTAACGCTTCGAGATCATCTTTATAACGATCTCTTCTATATACAAGAAACTCTTTGGTGAAGAGTTCTGCATCAGTAGTGCTAGCATTAAGCCATGTTTCAGTCAAAATAATGACATCATGCGGAAAAACCAAAGAATTTTTAAATATATCATCTGTTTTATGTTTGCTACGGATGGATCTTACATTTTGATAAAAAAAACATAGTCTACTATTTAGTTTTTTGAAATATTATTTGGTTGCTTAGATTTTGAGGGCCTGTATGCAAACTCTTTGACTAGAGTGTTAGACGGCCAAAGCCTATGATCACAGATTGACTCAAAGATAGAAGGAGGAACAACTATTTTGAATGAAGATACGAAACTATCAGGCTTGCTTAGTTTCATACAGCTGACCAAGTTTACGTTAGCAACGACCTTTTGAGATATCAGATGATGAATTATGTCACCAGGTGTGGTCTCGGGTTTCAGTCTTGAAATAAATACAGATTTAGGTCTGGGGACAGATTCTAAGGTGTTGGCATATTCAACAGCAGGCCCACTAGATGGTTCGATTGTAGTTTGAGGAACAACAATCGTTGAAGTGTGAGACGAAACAATCTCTTTATTGTTGTTTTTACGACGCCTCAGATTAACACGCTTAGGGTGAGATAAGGTATGGTTAGACGAATCATCTAAAACAGCAGTACTAGTCCTAGACAAGTGAATTTCGGACGGACCTGGGATGGACGAAGTACCTTGGTCAGGGCACTTTTCTGAAGACAAATCTGATGGTTGAAAGTCGGTAGAAGTCGAGGCGTTCGATTTGTCTACAGAACTAACGTAAGAGTGATTCTCAAAATCTGTCGAAGTGGAAGCGTCACACGAGTAATTGTACTCAGAGAATGAGGCAACGTTTTTTACTACACAATTAAAACTTTGAAGTAAATCACTGAAGTTATTAGACAACTTAGTGATATCCTGCTTGAAGGAAGATATCTTAAAAGCTAACTGGGAGAGCGATATCCTTTTGCATGGAGGGCAGTACCAAAAGGCTACGTCGGAGGAATTTACCTTCTCAAGAAATGCAGTGGTAGAGCCAACGCATTTAGCATGAAATAAGTTGCCGCAAGGATCATAGCAAGTAAAAAGAGGGATGTTAGCCTTGCTTTCACAGCACCTTTCAGCCGAACAAGCCATAATAAAATAATTTTTTTTTAGCTAAACAGAAACAACGAGAGAAGTACCTAATGTCTCGTAAAATTAATAATAATGAAATATATATTATATACAAAAAAAAAAAGTAAAATTAAATTGAATTTATCGGGGCTCGAACCTTGGTCACCGTACACAACACTCAAGGATCTTACCACAGAACCACCGCCTGTCACACAATTCCTGTGTGGATATTAGCTATTAAAGCAAATGAAGAAAAAAGACTATGATAGCAAACGAGAATTAAGCTTTACGGAAAGCACAAGGAAAACAAATTAAAAAGGGCTTTTGAGCTTTAAATGTGAGTGGGATTAGAAAAGATGATTTGAGTTAAGAGAGCAAAGCTATAGAGGAAAAAACCGTTTACAAGCAACAGCACGAAGGTCAATGCAAGCAACCAGCATAGAAAGAAAAATACTAGGTACACTGAATAATAAATGAAAATTAGATTATACGGAAGAACAATTACATAATTATATAAAAAGCTAAGAAGGGATGAAAAAATAAATATTACTCATCAAATACGCCTACATACACAGCTTCAAAGCACAGAAATGAAAAAAAGAAACAAGTTAAATTAAGTATAAAATTACAACAATAGCACAGAAACAATTGAAAAACCGTCTACACACTACAGCATGCAAGCACAAAACTGTTTTATCTTTTTTTATCTTGACAACAGACTCTTTCGCGTGAGATACGGGAGCGAATAATCAGAATCTAAAGAAATACACGCCGGTGTTCCTTAAGGTAGCGTCCTCAATCCAACACTGTTTTTACTTTTTGCAAGAGAAGTACCTCAAGAAGAGACAACGACTGTAGCCACGTTCGCTGACGACAAGGCTATCATCGCTACGGATAAGACAGTTTCAAGATTCAAGTTTATTAAAGAACATATGGTATGTACATTAAGACATAGGTCTCTTTTAGTAATTAGGCTCAAGAGTTTAAAAAAACTTATTACATAAGGTGCAATTACAATTAGTATGATATGTTAGATTTTGACTTATATTAGCAAGGTTTACATGCAAAAGTATATATATACATAATTTAAAGTCACTAAATGACAAAAAATTTACCTCAAAATAAAAAAGAATAGAAGAGAAAAGAAAAGTCAACGAAGATGAAAAGTAGGTAAGAAGTTGAAGAAAAGAAAGAAAAAGAAAAGGAGAAAGAGTAGTTAAATATTCATTAATCTTTATAGTTACTGAATAGAAAAATGCCTAAATATTGCAGTTTTAAAGCTTGTGGCATTGCTTATTCCTTTGATGTTATAGGGCAGAGAATTCCATAACCTGACGGCATGAATGAAGAAGAACCTTGACGAGTTAAGATATTTAAATTTTGGTAAATTTATGTTAAGTGTTCTGCGAGAAGAAGAAAACTCAGGCTTGCAATACAGATAATTTGGAGTTTTAGTCATTATAAGTTTGTGTAAAAATATACAATTTCTTGCATCCATGTATTGTACTAAGGTGCAACCCAAGAAACCTTTCACAAAGACCGATATCCGATCGTATCTGCGTAGTCCATGAATGTATCGAACTGCATCATTGAAGGCCACCTGTAACTTATTGCGTGACAACGAATCCATGCTACTAAAAACAACATCGGCATATGTTATTATGGAAAGTATAAGGGCTTGGACGAGCTTTCGTCGTGTTTCAAAGGGTGTGAAGTTTCAGCCAACCACAGTCTACGCAAACAACCATATATACGACCAATGATATAGTTTATATGGTTGTTGCAGGGCAGATTGCGGTTTATAACGAACCCAAGCCGACTCCACTATCGCCAATTTCGATTCTGATATTTTTATATTTGGCATTAGACTCAGTTCAAAACTACTTTTTGATATGGGTAGAACCTGACACTTGGAAGGATTTAGCAGCAACCCGTTTTTGCTTGCCCAGTCATTAATCGCTGACAAATCCGTGTTTAAACAAAAAACTAATTCGTCAAGTCGATTCAAAGGCATAGACATGTACAGTTGTACGTTATCTGCGTACATATGCATACGAGTGTGTAAACATACCAATGGCAAATCGTTGACAAACATTGAAAATAAAATCGGTCCAATTATGGAACCTTGTGGAACACCTTGTAATAAAGGCAAAGCAGAGGAAAACCTACCACCAATAACAACCCTTTGAAATCGGTTCGACAAGTAGCTTTTCAAAAGTTTAACAGCTCTGTCGCCAAACCCGAAGAGGTGTTTTAGCTTCCACAAAAGAATTTTGTGATTCACTTTGTCAAAAGCTTTCGAAAAATCAAGAAAACAAAGTAATGTCACGAGCCCTTTGTCATAGTCTTGCCTTACATCATCCAAGATCTTAACCATAGCAGACTGACAACTATGTCCTTCTCGAAAGCCTGACTGAGAAGAAGTCAATAGAGAGTTGAAGGATAAGTGGGATTTGATCTGGCGGGATAAGACTCTCTCAAATACTTTTGACAGGCATGGCAGGATGCTTATTGGCCTAAAATCGGAAACAAAATTCGCGTTGGATTTTTTGGCAATCGGAATAACCCGTGCATGTTTCCAAGCCTGGGGAAAGGTTGAAGTAATTATACACATAGAAGTCATAATAAACATAGAAATTTAACTGGTATACCATCTTCACCGATTGCATTTGATTTGATGGAGGCAATTATTGATATTACTTCAGACTCAGTTGTTACCTCAAACTCGGCTTGCCTTTGCACTGATGTAAAGTTGCTTGGAGGAGAGTCAAATATATCATCAGCAACTACATTGTGAGCGAAATGAGCGTTTAGGTCATTTGCGTTTAACGAACAGTTATCATTCCCTCCTTTGCTAACACCAATTTTTCGAAGGTTCCTCCACAGTTCCTTTGGGGGCAAGGACATACTAAGTTAAGAGGAGAAGTAATTTCGTTTCGAATACCGCACAATGCTAGTGGCTGTGTTACGAGCATTTTTATAGGCGACCCAATTAAACGGAGAACGATAACGCTTCCATTTACTGTAAAGCTTGTTCCTGATTTTGAGCGCATTTAAAACTTCCGCAGTAAACCAAGGGAAAGTCCAATTGCGAACAAAAAATGTCTTTACAGGCACGAAATCTTCAAAGAGTTGGGCAACACATAGCTGAATATGATTAATTTTCTCATTAGGATCTGGACTCTGTCTGCAAAGAAACCAGGGAGTAGTTGTTTGCGCCGCAACTAGCAGAGCATTGATGTTAATAGATTTAAAATCTTTAAAGTCAAAGGTCGTACATTTACTGGCATGAGAAAAATTAATATCGTACGTGCAAAGCAACAAGTCATGGTCAGAAACACCACCAAGGCAAATTTGGTCAAATAGAAGAACTGCTGATTGATCTGAAACAAGACCAACATCAAGAAGACTCGGTGGTGCATCAGCACGAAAACAAGTTGGATAGTACGTGTTTACAACATAAAGACCACTCGACGAGGCATGATCCACCAATTGGCGAGACCGAGAATCATTGTTCAATAAGTTGGCATTAAAGTCTCCTAATACAATTATATTAATATATCTTGGTGAAACAGTCGAACTATAAACGGGCAAACTCCAACGCGCTTTGAACAAAGTATGCAAATGGACAAAGACCTGGCGAATCGTCCTAAATGAGACAAAATCAACGCATGTAAATTGTACTTACAAGAGGATAAACAGCTTACCTCTATTTATCAATTCGGTACAAATTACTTACGCAAAAAACTAGGCGAAATATCTAAGCATGACCCTAGCCGTAAAACTCAAGTGGAATCCACACGTTAAAAAGAAACGCGGTGAACTTGAAATCAAGCTACGAGAACTGAATTGGCTTATCGGAAGTTATTCGGAACTAAGTGTATATAACAAACTGCTATTGTAAAACCATCTTGGACGTACGGTATACCACTTTGGGGTTGTACCAAATCCAGCAACATATCTATTTTAGAAACTTTTCAAAATCAGACCCTAGGAGCAATCGTATATAGCCAAATAAATGATAGCCATAATAAGAAATGCCATATCACCAAAAGAACGAGGGAAGGGATATAGGATTTTGACATGTCCAACCAACGCGTAGGGTAGCTGCATAATGTTCAAACATTTCCTAAACTACCTTTAAAAGAAATTGCCACGCTCAAGAAAGTGTAACTTTTTAAATCCTTTATAGGGGTGGTTGCATACATTTTGCCCTTAAGGGTATGTTCCCTGCACAAATTTATGGTGATGTGCTATTAAATTGAGGGATTACTTCCACGTTTTTAAAGATAATTTATTCTAATAAAAAACATTATTTTGGTATTGAATGTAGCCAGATATGCTCATCGTTAAAAATTCATTTAAGTAAATATAAAAGTTTTTAGCGTAAGAAAAACAATGTTTTCTTAGTATTATTTGGGCCCAGTCTAAATCCTACCGCGGGGCAGTACTTAGAACTCACTTTTTAATTTTTTTTTATATTATTTATTGAATGTTCATGTATTTTTCCTCAGAGCTGTTGTGGCAGAAAATTGATTTTTTGTTTTAACTATTTTAATTTGAGGTGCAAAAAGTAGACCTTTTTTTGAATTTTACCATACATTTGCAAGCGCTTCTTCCAAAATACCAAACCGAATTTAATAAAATATTTATTTTTAAGTACATAAAGATAGATGCTTTTAGTGGTATAATGGATATTTTTTTTTGATGTTCAAGGCTTTAAAACGAAAAATGCCACATTTTCCCAAATCCGACCACGGGGCAAGCTCAGTTTTGAAAATTGATTTTTGATTTTTCTGTTTGCCCATACTCCAATTATTTCTAAAATTTGTGGTTGAAGCAAAAACTTAATTTTTTTTTGTTAATGTGCTTAGAATTGCAATTTTCGGTGACAACTTTTTAATCCGATTATTGAGGTAGCTAAATTACCTAGCAACCAATTTTTATTTTTGTATGTTTTTCCGTCATTTTTTCCCTTTGCGTATTAAAACTCAAAGTTGTAACTGTCGTATAAACTTTACTATGAGATTTTTAAAAAGCGTCTTTTCGCATTTTTTGCAAATAAAATTCGTTGTAAACGCACACAATCGAATATGAAGTTCCCGCAAATGTTCACAATTATTTTTGGGCGATTCTTCATTACGAAGAAAATTCTTCATTACTAAAGCCCAACATTTTCGGGTGATTATTCATTTTTTGGTTTTGGGTGATTACAACTTGGGTGATTGTTTGCGCAGACACACAGATCTTCCTTCTCAAAATCGCACTCGAAATATAACATAAATATTTTACAAGCGAAACAAATGAGCTATGGAGATGCGTTTGAAAAAATGTCGAAATTGTCCCCTCGCTGGCGTCGCGTAAACTCCTAAGGAAAGTAGAGGTGCTTTGTGCTTGCCGACGAACTTGCGACCAGCGAACTGGCTACCAAATGACTTTACTCCAAGATACTGTTTCCAAATTAAAATCACAGCATGGAAATCTTTGAAAGATCAAATAATCTATAACTTGACACTACTACATAATCAACTTACACAAACTTCTGTTAAGATACTTGGAAGTTCGCTGATTTCAAAACGAATCCGTAGCGCCTTGTGTACATTACTGAGCGAATTGTAAATATTTTCACCAAGCTTTTAAAAGCTTTTTCACATTGAACCTAGTAGTGGGCGTGGCCGTCGGCGGATTTATCTAATTTTCACACTTTGTCTGTACAAAATAAGAACCAAGATAAACTTCAAGTTTGAGCGTCCTAGTTCAATTTTAAAGAAATAAAAACTTCTACGGTGATTATTTCACTGTGTTACAAACTATGCATCAAAATTAATATACCCTCGGTCGGGTATAAAAAGCTGCCTGATCCTTCCTGGGGACTCGAACCTGCGACGATTTCCTCTCTGCGTAGCTGGGCTGCTTAGTTGCAGGTGCCGCTACCAAGTGCGCTACCGCCAATGCTTAGTAATGGTGGTCTCCCAGAAGCTTGTTGTTTTCGACTATGGTTATTTATCGACGACAATATCCTGACAGGGTTGCCGCGATATCCCTAATGCGGATGTTCTGATATGGCTATACGTATATATATAAAAAAAAAACTTAAACTTGATTTATAGACTCTTTGCAAAAGACAAAATCGCTTCTTCCCGATGCCTGTATTGAACTTGTTATGGAGGGAGGAGTGAACGGGGCGACCGATCGATACACCAAGTTACGATCTGTCCTATAACCGCCATCTGTCGGAAACTGGGGCATTTTCCTATCTTCCTTAGGCTACCAATACTAAAATCTACCAAGGTTTTTATTTTTAGTTTTAGCACAGCTCATTTCTAAACCAGGCAGTTCGTGCTTGGTTTAGTACATGGCTTAACACTGTAGCGCAAAAAGGACTTTATTTATTTTAATATTATGTCACGTTGAGTTTTTTTTTTTTTTTTTTTTTTTTTTTTTTTTTTGAATACTAGGATGGACGGAGACTAAAACTCCAAAATCTTTCAAAGATACCAATACGCCCACTATAGCAGGTACATAATACCGAAGTAGCCGATATTGGTTATGCCCGATTTCCACGTGCTAAAAAACCACCCATTTATGAGAGACACTATGAAACTGCCAGAACGCACTTCATAGTAGTAAATTTTCGCTCTCTCATAATACTTCTTGACTACAACTAAGTTAACTTAACAAGTAGTTTACGCTTCCATAGTGTTGATCGCATTGGATAGGTTGCTTTCCAGTGAATGCACCTACTAAGCCGTTCATTCATGCGGCTTCACCCTACGTCGCTAGATCGAAGGGTCTTGTTCTTTGTAGTCGTCGCTCGTTGTTAACATCGTTAAGAGTCTCGTTTAGAGTACGGATCATTTCATTGTTGCAATGAACATGAAGGCGAGCATTAAGCTTTCGAGCGAAGTTTGTTACTTCTTCGCCCACGGTAGCTATTCCTAAATCTCTGTGAATATCGCTATTCCTAATATACCATGGAGCATTCACAATTGCTCTTAGTGTTTTGTTTTGGAAAGTCTGCAACATGGACATGTTGCTCGACTTGGTACAACCCCAAAGTTGTATACCGTATGTCCAGGACGGCTTTAACACCTGCCTGTACAAGAGCAGTTTGTTATATGTGCTTAATTTCGAAAATCTTCCGATAAGCCAATACATTTCCCTGAGCCTAATCTCGAGCTCGTCACGCTTCTTCTTTACGTGTGGTTTCCACCTTAGTTTAGCGTCCAGTGTCATCCCTAGATACTTCGCTTCATTTGCATAAGGTATTTGTACAGAATTTATGAACAGAGGCAAATTGTTAACCCTTCTGTAAGTGAAATTCACATGCGTAGACTTGTTCTCGTTAAGAGCGATTCGCCAAGTCTTCGTCCAGACACAAATTCTGTCCAATGCTCGTTGGAGGTTTCTCGTTGATGACTCGACTGATTCACCTGTTGCCAGGATGGCCGTATCGTCCGCAAACGTGGCCACGACTGTCTCGTCATCTAGAGGTATGTCTCTTGTGTAGAGCAGGAACAGGGTCGGACCGAGGACGCTTCCCTGGGGTACGCCAGCCCGAATTTGCTTGAAACTCGAGTATTCACTACTACACCTAACACGAAAGAGTCTGCTTTCAAGATAATTTTCCAATATTTTAAACATGTCTTCCGGCAAATTTTGCCGTAGCTTATATTTCAAGCCCTCGTGCCATATTTTGTCGAAGGCTTGCGATACGTCGAGGAAAGCACTTGAACATATTTTTTTCCCTTCTAAGGCTTTTTCAATTTCATGCGTTATTCTGTAGACTTGATCTATTGTGGAATGGTTAGGTCTGAAACCGAATTGATGATCCGGGATCAAGCGTCTTTCTGCAATTATTGGTTGTAATCGCTTCAGCAGAAGTTTCTCAAATACTTTCGATATTATCGGCAGAAGCGATATGGGCCTATAAGATTTTTTATCATTTGCGCATTTCCCCGGTTTAGGAACCATAATGACTTCAGCAACTTTCCATTGTCTTGGAACGTATAGAAGTCTAAGAGAAGCGTTTATCATATAAAGTAGCTTGACTAATGCCTTTTTTGGTAGCTCTTTTAATATTTCGCCAGTGATCAGGTCGTAACCCGGGGCCTTATTATTTTTAAGTTTGCTAATTGTCTGTCGGAGTTCAACTAACGAAACTTTTTTCATTCTAAAGCTACCAGGTTCCCCGTTGTTGTTTAGAACGTCAGCCAACGGCGGACCGTCGAAAGGCTTGAATGTTTTTTCTAAATGTTCAGCAAACAAATTCGCTTTCTCTTTGTCTTCTCTTGCCCATTCGCCGTTAGCTTTTTTTATTAATGCCGAGTGGATTATAGGTTTCTTGATATACTTAACTGCTTTCCACAGCGAGTAGTTTGAGGTCCTATCCGCAGCCAAGCCTTCAAGGTATTCAGTGGTCTCACGATTTTTAAGATCTTGCAACATTCCTTTCAGTTTGTTAGAGAGGCGGTTCAATAGGGTTTTGTCTGGGGGGGCCCTCGTGCCTTGCCATCTCCTACGCGCTCTTCTCTTTTCACGAATCAATTCTTCGATTTCGAGCGGATATGTTTTACGTACATGCCCGTCGGTGCTAACTGCGTTCTTTTGGGACGAATTGTTGTTCCAAGCAGCGCTCTGAATTGCTTCAATGAATTTGTCAACTGCGGTTTCTAACTCGAAAGGAGTTTTCAATGGCACATTCAAGCCAACACCCTCCTTACAGTCCTTTCTGAAAGCGTCCCAGTTCATGTTTTTGCTAGCTAATCTAGGAGCTCTTTCTATTTTCGCCAGTCTTCCACCCATCTTCAAGATAACTCCTGAGTGGTCTGAGCAAAGATCGTAACACTCTTCAATTCGCGTAAGGTATTTGGGGTACCCTTTAGCGATGAAAAAATCGACAAGGTCAGGCTTTTTATTCCTATCGGTTGGCCAATATGTTGGCTTACCCGTGGAGAAAAAGTCCACCCCACGCTTCATACTATTTTTGTACAGTAATCTGCCTCTTGTTGAATTGCATCGTGAGCCCCAAAAAGTATGCTTCGCGTTAAAGTCACCCCCAATGATAAAATTGGACCCAATGAAGTCATACATACGATCAAGATCGTCTTCCACCAGTCTATATCCTGGCGGGAAATAACAAGATGCAATGTTATAATCTAAGCAGTCAATTTTTACAGAAACTGAACTGATCTGCATAGAGTCTAGCTCAACTTCTGTGTTCTTGAAGTGCTTTATGCAGTTCTTAATGTAGAGGGAGGATCCTCCTCTCGAATTTTGCGAAGGGTGATGTGCGTGATAGTCATTGTAACCTTTAAGTTTGGGTGTAGACCCGTTTTTAAGGTGAGTTTCCGTAATCATGCAAATATCAATATTGTTTTTCCGTAGAAATACTTCTAGTTCGTCTATTTTATTCAGAAGGCCGTTTGCATTCCATGTTAGTATTTTAAATAACTGTTTCATATTCATGTTCTCTTGTAATTTTTTCGAGGCTTAAACTCGAGCTTGCTCAGTTTGTCAAATATAATTTTGTTGATTTTAGTCTGATCCTCAAGTTTCTCCAAGATTACAGCGAGGATCTAAAACACTGCATCTGTTGTGGGCGATCTTGCCTTGCTTTCGTTTGCCGCAACCTGTGCGTATGATTTCGGTGCGACCAGTGGTGGTTTCTCCGCTGCACTTGAACTGGCGCCGCTCTTTTGTGGAGCTTTTACGCCTTTTGTCGACGCCTCCTTTGCCAATCTTCCACTTTTGATCGGCTTTGGCGTCTTTGGAGTCTTTGGCTTAGTAGTTTCAGCAGGTTTTGGGCGTCCTAGGCTTTGATTCTGACCTCTAGTATTTTCCTTAAGAGGTTCTCGTCCCTTTTGCAGCTCTATGGCTACTTCGCATCCTCGATAGTTCGCGGGGTGGTTTCCGTGGCAATTGGCGCAAACTGCTGGAGCCTTTATGTCAACCTTGCACTCTGTTGACAGGTGTTTTCCGGCACATTTCACGCAACGTGGTTCTTTTTGGCAGTAGGCACTTGTGTGCCTGAATTCTTGGCATCGCTTACACTGTGGTATCAGTCTATTGCCCTTTCGCATGGGTTCGATTTTAACCCTGATGTTAAGTATCATTTTTATTTTATAAATATCGTTTATGCTCTCAGTTCTTTCAAAGGAGAGCATAAAAATTGGAAGCCCGCGTCTGATCACAGTGTCTCTTTCTCCTTCCGTGCGTTGCTTTTCCTTTTTAATGATATTGACGGCATCAATAATTTTAAGGCCTTTATTTTTTACGTCTTTTACAACGTCTTCTTTTGTGCATGATGGGTGGAGCCCCCTTACAATGACTCGCAGTGGTTTCTCGTACTTATTTTGATAAGTATACCACTCGATTCTTTCTGCATTCAGTCTAAGAGACAGTGCGCGATAGGAATCGGCGTTGTCAACATTTACTTTCCACACGTTATTTCGGTGCGAGGTAAGCTTATAGTTTTCTGTTCTCACCGTGTTTGCAAGAAGGTTGCGCAATCTCCCAAAGTCTGCTATCCCGACGATGTTTATTGCGGGAGGTGGACGAATTTTCGCTTCTGGATTAGCCTTGTTTGAGCCAGAGGGCTTATCTTCTTTTTGTATTACTTCGGGAGAGGAATTCGCCTTTCGCTTCTTGCTAGACCTTTTCCTTAAGACTGAATCGGTCTCAAGTGCAAGTTCGTCCTCGTCCGTGAAGTATTCGACTGCTGGTCGGTTCGGTGTTACACACTCTTTCGTTACCTCACAGTCTTTCGTTAAACGAGTATTTTTAATATCCTCGTTTTCTTTTCGCAGAGAGTCAACTTCCATTTTTAGATCTTGGAAGAGTCGCTCCATTTCAATAAGCTTAGCTCGGAGTTCATTATTCTCCTTTTCTAAGCTCTTAATTTTCACAGAGTCCTGGTTTACCGGTGGACTGCTTTTTCCGGATATGTTCGATCTAGGTGGTGGTGATCGATTTAGTTTTGTCCTTTTCTCAAAAGGATTTATAAGCAATAAAAGGCTCTCCCCAGAATCCGTAGAGCCTGCCTCCGAAGAGGGTGGATTTTCCAGCATAGCTGGGCTGCCACCTGGGGTAATCAAATCTTTCGTTTTGTTCATTGCCATTTTTTTTTTAACTTGTCGTTTTTATGAGAAATAGGTAAGTCACTTCTATTTTCATTTTTAAATACAGCCGCCCCTTTGGAGACAGACGCCGACCAGTGAGCCGCACAATGTGTGACAGACGCTTCTGGATTTTAGTTTAACCTTCAGATTCATCTATAAGTTAAAACCTTACTTCCAAAAGTTGCCCCAAATGGAACAGCATCGACAGCATCCGTTGAAACATTAAAGAATATTTCTTCCGGTGGATTTTAGTCGGCTCTTACGACAGGCATACCTTACCTCAAGGCTATTCTAACCCCGACCTTGCAGGGGTAGTGTCACGTAGAGTGTCATTTAAGTTTCTTTTCTTAATCTTTTTTGTATAATCGCTTTTAACGCTTTACAATCTTACAAGATATTATCTTAATGTTTAAGTTTTTTATGCTAGTATCCCAAGCCTTTGATAAAGTTTGGCACAAAGGCCTAAAATATAAGCTACGGAAAGTTTTGTCGGAAAAAATGTATAAACTCGTGGAGTCTTATCTTGACAACAGACTCTTTCGCGTGAGATACGGGAGCGAATAATCAGAATCTAAAGAAATACACGCCGGTGTTCCTTAAGGTAGCGTCCTCAATCCAACACTGTTTTTACTTTTTGCAAGAGAAGTACCTCAAGAAGAGACAACGACTGTAGCCACGTTCGCTGACGACAAGGCTATCATCGCTACGGATAAGACAGTTTCAAGTTTCAAGTTTATTAAAGAACATATGGTATGTACATTAAGACATAGGTCTCTTTTAGTAATTAGGCTCAAGAGTTTAAAAAAACTTATTACATAAGGTGCAATTACAATTAGTATGATATGTTAGATTATGACTTATATTAGCAAGGTTTACATGCAAAAGTATATATATACATAATTTAAAGTCACTAAATGACAAAAAATTTACCTCAAAATAAAAAAGAATAGAAGAGAAAAGAAAAGTCAACGAAGATGAAAAGTAGGTAAGAAGTTGAAGAAAAGAAAGAAAAAGAAAAGGAGAAAGAGTAGTTAAATATTCATTAATCTTTATAGTTACTGAATAGAAAAATGCCTAAATATTGCAGTTTTAAAGCTTGTGGCATTGCTTATTCCTTTGATGTTATAGGGCAGAGAATTCCATAACCTGACGGCATGAACGAAGAAGAACCTTGACGAGTTAAGATATTTAAATTTTGGTAAATTTATGTAAGTGTTCTGCGAGAAGAAGAAAACTCAGGCTTGCAATACAGATAATTTGGAGTTTTAGTCATTATAAGTTTGTGTAAAAATATACAATTTCTTGCATCCATGTATTGTACTAAGGTGCAACCCAAGAAACCTTTCACAAAGACCGATATCCGATCGTATCTGCGTAGTCCATGAATGTATCGAACTGCATCATTGAAGGCCACCTGTAACTTATTGCGTGACAACGAATCCATGCCACTAAAAACAACATCGGCATATGTTATTATGGGAAGTATAAGGGCTTGGACGAGCTTTCGTCGTGTTTCAAAGGGTGTGAAGTTTGCAGCCAACCACAGTCTACGCAAACAACCATATATACGACCAATGATATAGTTTATATGGTTGTTGCAGGGCAGATTGCAGTTTATAACGAACCCAAGCCGACTCCACTATCGCCAATTTCGATTCTGATATTTTTATATTTGGCATTAGACTCAGTTCAAAACTACTTTTTGATATGGGTAGAACCTGACACTTGGAAGGATTTAGCAGCAACCCGTTTTTGCTTGCCCAGTCATTAATCGCTGACAAATCCGTGTTTAAACAAAAAACTAATTCGTCAAGTCGATTCAAAGGCATAGAGATGTACAGTTGTACGTTATCTGCGTACATATGCATACGAGTGTGTAAACATACCAATGGCAAATCGTTGACAAACATTGAAAATAAAATCGGTCCAAGTATGGAACCTTGTGGAACACCTTGTAATAAAGGCAAAGCAGAGGAAAACCTACCACCAATAACAACCCTTTGAGATCGGTTCGACAAGTAGCTTTTCAAAAGTTTAACAGCTCTGTCGCCAAACCCGAAGAGGTGTTTTAGCTTCCACAAAAGAATTTTGTGATTCACTTTGTCAAAAGCTTTCGAAAAATCAAGAAAACAAAGTAATGTCACGAGCCCCTTGTCATAGTCTTGCCTTACATCATCCAAGATCTTAACCATAGCAGACTGACAACTATGTCCTTCTCGAAAGCCTGACTGAGAAGAAGTCAATAGAGAGTTGAAGGATAAGTGGGATTTGATCTGGCGGGATAAGACTCTCTCAAATACTTTTGACATGCATGGCAGGATGCTTATTGGCCTAAAATCGTAAACAGAATTTGCGTTGGATTTTTTGGCAATCGGAATAACCCGTGCATGTTTCCAAGCCTGGGGAAAGGTTGAAGTCATTATACACATAGAAGTCATAATAAACATAGAAATTTAACTGGTATACCATCTTCACCGATTGCATTTTATTTGATGGAGGCAATTATTGATATTACTTCAGACTCAGTTGTTACCTCAAACTCGGCTTGCCTTTGCACTGATGTAAAGTTGCTTGGAGGAGAGTCAAATATATCATCAGCAACTACATTGTGAGCGAAATGAGCGTTTAGGTCATTTGCGTTTAACGAACAGTTATCATTCCCTCCTTTGCTAACACCAATTTTTCGAAGGTTCCTCCACAGTTCCTTTGGGGGCAAGGACATACTAAGTTAAGAGGAGAAGTAATTTCGTTTCGAATCCCGCACAATGCTAGTGGCTGTGTTACGAGCATTTTTATAGGCGACCCAATTAAACGGAGAACGATAACGCTTCCATTTACTGTAAAGCTTGTTGCTGATTTTGAGCGCATTTAAAACTTCCGCAGTAAACCAAGGGAAAGTCCAATTGCGAACAAAAAATGTCTTTACAGGCACGAAATCTTCAAAGAGTTGGGCAACACATAGCTGAATATGATTAATTTTCTCATTAGGATCTGGACTCTGTCTGCAAAGAAACCAGGGAGTAGTTGTTTGCGCCGCAACTAGCAGAGCATTGATGTTAATAGATTTAAAATCTTTGAAGTCAAAGGTCGTACATTTACTGGCATGAGAAAAATTAATATCGTACGTGCAAAGCAACAAGTCATGGTCAGAAACACCACCAAGGCAAATTTGGTCAAATAGAAGAACTGCTGATTGATCTGAAACAAGACCAACATCAAGAAGACTCGGTGGTGCATCAGCACGAAAACAAGTTGGATAGGACGTGTTTACAACATAAAGACCACTCGACGAGGCATGATCCACCAATTGGCGAGACCGAGAATCATTGTTCAATAAGTTGGCATTAAAGTCTCCTAATACAATTATATTAATATATCTTGGTGAAACAGTCGAACTATAAACGGGCAAACTCCAACGCGCTTTGAACAAAGTATGCAAATGGACAAAGACCTGGCGAATCGTCCTAAATGAGACAAAATCAACGCATGTAAATTGTACTTACAAGAGGATAAACAGCTTACCTCTATTTATCAATTCGGTACAAATTACTTACGCAAAAAACTAGGCGAAATATCTAAGCATGACCCTAGCCGTAAAACTCAAGTGGAATCCACACGTTAAAAAGAAACGCGGTGAACTTGAAATCAAGCTACGAGAACTGAATTGGCTTATCGGAAGTTATTCGGAACTAAGTGTATATAACAAACTGCTATTGTAAAACCATCTTGGACGTACGGTATACCACTTTGGGGTTGTACCAAATCCAGCAACATATCTATTTTAGAAACTTTTCAAAATCAGACCCTAGGAGCAATCGTATATAGCCAAATAAATGATAGCCATAATAAGAAATGCCATATCACCAAAAGAACGAGGGAAGGGATATAGGATTTTGACATGTCCAACCAACGCGTAGGGTAGCTGCATAATGTTCAAACATTTCCTAAACTACCTTTAAAAGAAATTGCCACGCTCAAGAAAGTGTAACTTTTTAAATCCTTTATAGGGGTGGTTGCATACATTTTGCCCTTAAGGGTATGTTCCCTGCACAAATTTATGGTGGTGTGCTATTAAATTGAGGGATTACTTCCACGTTTTTAAAGATAATTTATTCTAATAAAAAACATTATTTTGGTATTGAATGTAGCCAGATATGCTCATCGTTAAAAATTCATTTAAGTAAATATAAAAGTTTTAAGCGTAAGAAAAACAATGTTTTCTTAGTATTATTTGGGCCCAGTCTAAATCCTACCGCGGGGCAGTACTTAGAACTCACTTTTAAATTTTTTTTTATATTATTTATTGAATGTTCATGTATTTTTCCTCAGAGCTGTTGTGGTAGAAAATTGATTTTTTGTTTTAACTATTTTAATTTGAGGTGCAAAAAGTAACCTTTTTTTGAATTTTACCATACATTTGCAAGCGCTTCTTCCAAAATACCAAACCGAATTTAATAAAATATTTATTTTTAAGTACATAAAGATAGATGCTTTTAGTGGTATAATGGATATTTTTTTTTTGATGTTCAAGGCTTTAAAACGAAAAATGCCGCATTTTCCCAAATCCGACCACGGGGCAAGCTCAGTTTTAAAAATTGATTTTTGATTTTTCTGTTTGCCCATACTCCAATTATTTCTAAAATTTGTGGTTGAAGCAAAAACTTAATTTTTTTTTGTTAATGTGCTTAGAATTGCAATTTTTGGTGACAACTTTTTAATCCGATTATTGAGGTAGCTAAATTACCTAGCAATCAATTTTTATTTTTGTATGTTTTTTCGTCATTTTTTCCCTTTGCGTATTAAAACTCAAAGTTGTAACTGTCGTATAAACTTTACTATGAGATTTTTAAAAAGCGTCTTTTCGCATTTTTTGCAAATAAAATTCGTTGTAAACGCACACAATCGAATATGAAGTTCCCGCAAATGTTCACAATTATTTTTGGGCGATTCTTCATTACGAAGAAAATTCTTCATTACAAAAGCCCAACATTTTCGGGTGATTATTCATTTTTTGGTTTTGGGTGATTACAACTTGGGTGATTGTTTGCACAGACACACAGATCTTCCTTCTCAAAATCGCACTCGAAATATAACATAAATATTTTACAAGCGAAACAAATGAGCTACGGAGATGCGTTTGAAAAAATGTCGAAATTGTCCCCTCGCTGGCGTCGCGTAAACTCCTAAGGAAAGTAGAGGTGCTTCGTGCTTGCCGACGAACTTGCGACCAGCGAACTGGCTACCAAATGACTTTACTCCAAGATACTGTTTCCAAATTAAAATCACAGCATGGAAATCTTTGAAAGATCAAATAATCTATAACTTGACACTACTACATAATCAACTTACACAAACTTCTGTTAAGATACTTGGAAGTTCGCTGATTTCAAAACGAATCCGTAGCGCCTTGTGTACATTACTGAGCGAATTGTAAATATTTTCACCAAGCTTTTAAAAGCTTTTTCACATTGAACCTAGTAGTGGGCGTGGCCGTCGGCGGATTTGTCTAATTTTCACACTTTGTCTGTACAAAATAAGAACCAAGATAAACTTCAAGTTTGAGCGTCCTAGTTCAATTTTAAAGAAATAAAAACTTCTACGGTGATTATTTCACTGTGTTACAAACTATGCATCAAAATTAATATACCCTCGGTCGGGTATAAAAAGCTGCCTGATCCTTCCTGGGGACTCGAACCTGCGACGATTTCCTCTCTGCGTAGCTGGGCTGCTTAGTTGCAGGTGCCGCTACCAAGTGCGCTACCGCCAATGCTTAGTAATGGTGGTCTCCCAGAAGCTTGTTGTTTTCGACTATGGTTATTTATCGACGACAATATCCTGACAGGGTTGCCCTGACAGGGATATCCCTAATGCGGATGTTCTGATATGGCTATACGTATATATGTAAAAAAAACTTAAACTTGATTTATAGACTCTTTGCAAAAGACGATGCCTTTAAAATGTCGCGTTTTTAAAGTGTAGCCTTGATGCAACAACCTGGCTTTCTTGTGACTTGCAGCCAAATATTTGCACTTGAACGCACTTCCTCTTTTCTTTGGTTGAGTTTTAAACTTTCCCGCGCACAGACCCTATATGGGTTAGCTCTGCGTCCGCCTTGGGGAATTGACTTTGTGCAGGCAGAAATTTCTAGGTGGCACAGTCCAAGGTCTGACCCGTTCGCAGCTGGAAGAGTACCACCTAGCCTCCTGGAACTCCTAGCAACGGACACCCCTCTCTTCTAGTACTTTTCTACTCAAATCGCTTCTTCCCGATGCCTGTATTGAACTTGTTATGGAGGGAGGAGTGAACGGGGCGACCGATCGATACACCAAGTTACGATCTGTCCTATTAACGCCATCTGTCGGAAACTGGGGCATTTTCCTATCTTCCTTAGGCTACCAATACTAAAATTTAATAGGGTTTTTATTTTTAGTTTTAGCACAGCTCATTTCTAAACCAGGCAATTCGTGCTTGGTTTAGTACATGGCTTAACACTGTAGCGCAAAAAGGACTTTATTTATTTTAATATTATGTCACGTTGAGTGTCATTTAAGTTTCTTTTCTTAATCTTTTTTGCATAACCGCTTTTAACGCTTTACAATCTTACAAGATATTATCTTAATGTTTAAGTTTTTTATGCTAGTATCCCAAGCCTTTGATAAAGTTTGGCACAAAGGCCTAAAATATAAGCTACGGAAAGTTTTGCCGGAAAAAATGTATGAACTCGTGGAGTCTTATCTTGACAACAGACTCTTTCGCGTGAGATACGGGAGCGAATACTCAGAATCTAAAGAAATACACGCCGGTGTTCCTAAAGGTAGCGTCCTTAATCCAACACTGTTTTTACTTTTTACAAGAGAAGTACCTCAAGAAGAGACAACGACTGTAGCCACGTTCGCTGACGACAAGGCTATCATCGCTACGGATAAGACAGTCGAACTATAAACGGGCAATCTCCAACGCGCTTTGAACAAAGTATGCAAATGGACAAAGACCTGGCGAATCGTCTTAAATGAGATAAAATCAACGCATGTAAATTGTACTTACAAGAGGATAAACAGCTTACCTCTATTTATCAATTCGGTACAAATTACGTACGCAAAAAACTAGGCCAAATATCTAAGCATGACCCTAGCCGCAAGACTCAAGTGGAATCCACACGTTAAAAAGAAACGCGACGAACTTGAAATCAAGCTACGAGAACTGAATTGGTTATCGGAAGTTATTCGGAGCTAAGTGTATATAACAAACTGCTATTGTAAAACCATCTTGGACGTACGGTATACCACATTGGGGTTGTACCAAATCCAGCAACATAATTATTTTAGAAACTTTTCAGAATAAGACCCTAGGAGCAATCGTATATGCTCCATGGTATACAAGAAATAGCGATTTACATCGAGATCTAGGCATCGCAACCGTGACTGACGATGTAAGAAACTTTGCTCGCAAACTTCGCATTCGCCTTCACGGCCATTGCAACCACGAAGAAATCCGAACTCAGGATCAGTCAAATCTGGCACGCTGACTACAGCGAACAAGTCTGTTGAATCTAGCGCCGTACGAGGAAACTGCATAATGGTCATAATCCTGCAATACCGGTTAAGCACCTGCATAACCGGTATTGCAGGTACTTTCGTTGGAGGGTACCCTGCTGCCAAATGCGATTACTATACAGTAGTTCAAGCTCTACTTGTCAAGGATGGAATGGGAGGTGTTTTAGTGAGCAAGAATCTCGCACTACTATGATCACGCGAGTTCGATCCTTATAGTGCCTATGAAGGTTTTACCTACGCATGGAAGAAAATAAAACTTGTACTACTTCGGATAATAGTGAACTTATTGTTACGCTGCCTTTGGTTGCCTCTGGGTCTTCACTGGCATGCTTGTTCCGGCTTTACTTGCTCGTCGGACGGGTTGGGAACATGAACCTTGGCTAGCGTTACAAAGTTTATGCCAGTCTTTAGGCGAAGGATGGTAATCGCCTGTGAGAAATTTTATCGAAACCCTCCCTAATTTTGTTACCTTACTCGCCTCGGTAACCCATTAATCGGCCACTTCCTTTTCCTCACCAGAACATTCTTCCCTTTTCAAACCTCCTCATCCTTTCCTTCCCTTTTTAAAAGAACACCATGTTTAAACTTTCAGGGTTCATACAAAATCAATTTTATTCAACATTATAAAAATTACTTCGTTAAAAAAATGCAAATTACTTTAAGTAAATTCATTTTAAAACAAAAAAAAAGCAAAATTGATCGTTACAAGTTAACTCTAACAAAAGCTACTCGTTGCGCGTATGTATGTATATATATATCTTTATACACCCACTTCAAGGGCCTTTATCCGCCACGAAAACCCGCGGTTAATTTGTGTCTCTTTGCACGTTTCCCCCTTAAAACCCCACCAAATTTCTTTCAGATATTTGCAAAAATATATTTCGATACAGTGGAAGGTTTAATTTAAAGACTTACCGGTTTTATATTGTTATGTGGCGACAAGAAATAAAACAACTCGCAGGAGTCCCTGAATGCACCCATCGATTCACTCTACAAACGCACCCGCTGGATTCACTAAACGAACATACCCAACTGTCATTCCAGTCATGTGACAGCAGCTGTCATATTCAAAGTTCGAATTTCGATTTCCCCTCCTTGGAATACACGGGTGGCAGGTTTGAACGAGACAGTTATATTTTAAACGTGGACTTGTGAAAATCGGTAATAAAGTAAAAAGTGATTGAGTTGAAATAAAGTGTTGAATTCTAAATAGTTAAGTTGAATAACAGTGTGATCTGAGTTTAAATAAGTTTGTTTGATAAATAAAGTGTTTCATAGTGTGATTATAAAAGTGAAATTGAGTTTTATTCGACGAACCCCAGGCCGAAAACATTACATTGGTGTCAGAAGTGGGATAAAACTCATAATTGTGCGGATTAATTCTACAGTGGAATTTTCCGGAACAGTGTTAGTGTGTCAAACAGTTTTAAGTGGAGATTTCTAGAAAAAGTGCGCGTAAATAGCGTCGGTGACTAAAACAATTTAATTTTGCAGTGGAATTTTCCAGAGATATCGTTTGTGTAAACAGTGTCGGTGACTCATACAAATTTGATTGTGGAATATTCCGGATACATTGAAACTGATTGTGCGAGAAAGCTATAATTAACTAAGTTATAAAAACGGTTTCAGTGACTTGTTTAATCGCGAGTGAATTTTCTGGAACAGATATAAGACATAAACTGATTGTGTTGTGAAAATTGTGTGAAGACAATTCAAAATGGGTCGAAAAATTGAACAATTGACATTAGCTGAGTTAAAAGCAGAATTGGGTAAAAGAAACCTCCAGACTTCGGGGCTCAAAAGGGAATTGTTGCTCCGACTCCAGGACGCTATTACCGAGGAAGGTGGACATCCAGACACGATGCTGTTCGAAGTTCAAGAAGAACAGCAACAAAGCACAGTAAGTACTGCCGACGAAATGCCCGCTTTCATGAAGTGGCTTCTGGAGAAATTCGAAAAAATGGAGAGTAGCCAAAAGAATGCTCTCGAAGAACAAAAGAATGCTTTCGAAAAACAAAAGGACGCTCTCGAAGACAAATTCGAGAAGCTGTAGAGCGGCCAAAAAGAACAAAAGAACGCTCTCGATGAAAAGCCAGATACTAAGTTCGATGAGCAGAAGAAAGCTCTAGAAAGCAAACTTGATTCCCAGAATGCGTTTTTTGAGGAAAAGTTCCAGGCAGTAGATCAAAGAATTGAAAGCGTGGAGGAAAAATTCACTGAAGTCAAATCGGAAGTTGAACAACTGGCTAAGGAGCTGGAGTTAGTTAAGAAACAGAAAGTGCGAGAATATTTGCCCGACGGTCCACGACGCAAAGAAATGCGGCCGCCTGTCTTCGATGGCCAAACATCGTGGCCGATTTATAAAAGACAATTCGAAGTTGCAGCGTTGACAAACAACTGGGACAACGAAGATAAATCAATCGCTCTCACGCTTGCGCTCAGAGGAACAGCTGCCGAACTGCTGCAGACCATCCCTGAAGAAAAACAAAAAGATTATGATGCCATGGTGAAGGCCATCGAGATAAGGTTTGGCGACGACCACATGCAACAAGTTTACCGGGTCCAGTTGCGCCGAAGAGTTCAGACAAGGGGTGAGACGCTTCAACAGTTGCAAGCCGACATCGAGCGATTAGCGAATTTGTCTTATCCCAACACCAGCGGGAAGATAATAAACGAGTTGGCAACCGATGCGTTTACCAATGCCATTGCGGATGGAAAGCTACAAATGGCTGTAAGAATGGCAGGTAAGAAGACTCTCGCTGAAGCACTAGCATTCGCGTGTTTAAAGTGAATTTAAAAGTCACGTCGTGGGAAAAATTCTTGCAGAGCCCAAGAACAACATGGTGCCGGTAAGTCTGATGAACCCAAATAAGTGCACCGTTAAGCTCAGACAAGGAGGTGATCGGAAGATGTGTGCCCGTTGCAGCCATTTCGACAATAGCTGAGAGTGAGCCTGCAAGTCCTGTCTCTCCATCAAAATTGGCCGAGGTATGTAAGACTATGCTCGGAGACTGTGAGCTAAATCAGGAGCAGCAAACCATAGCGGAAAATCTCACTGGCGAGTTTGCTGATATATTTGCCTCACAGGATGGAGACTATGGTCGAACACACTTAGTACAACACCGCATAGACACCGGAGGTGCTAGACCGATTCGCCAACCTGCCAGACGACTTCTGTTGGCTAAACAGGATGAGGCCGCCGAGATGATATCGACCATGGAAAAAGAAGGTTTGATCGAAAGCTCGAAAAGTCCGTGGGCGTCGCCTGTTGTACTGGGACGGCAGCACTCGATTCTGCGTGGATTACCGGAGGCTTAACGATGTCACAAAGAAGGACAGCTAGCCTTTACCTCGAATAGATGACACATTGGACACACTCTCTGGAGCAAAATGGTTTTCCACTCTCGACCTGAAAAATGGCTACTGACAGGTACAGATCCATCCAGAAGACAAAGAGAAGACCGCTTTCACAACTGGCAGTGGGCGTTGGCAGTTTACAGTAATGCCATTTGGTCTGTGTAACGCTCCGGCCACCTTTGAGCGTCTTATGGAACGTGTCTTCAATGGTCTGACGTGGAAAACTTGCCTGGTATATTTGGATGACGTCATTGGTTTGGGAAAGACGTTTGCAGAACATCGGGACCACTTGAGGGAGGTCTTCTCACGACTTCGAGCAGCACACTTAAAGCTCAATCCATAGAAGTGTGCGCTCTTCAGAGCAGAAGTAAAGTATCTGCGGCATGTGATATCGACGGATGGCGTCAAGACGGATCCAGAGAAAATCGAAGCTGTGAGAAGTTGGCCAGTTCCCAAAGACAAACACCAGCTAAGGAGCTTTCTCGGTCTTGCTACGTACTACAGGAGGTTCGTCAAGGATTTCGCTGGCATCGCAAAGTGTCTGCACCAGCTCACTGAGAAAGGAAGACAATTTAAATGGTCAGGCGAGTGCGAAAGGAGCTTTCAACACCTGAAGCAGCGACTTTGCGAAGCACCGATACAAGCTTACCCCATTCCTGGCAAGACATTTATTATGGACGCAGACACTAGCAATGTGGGTGTTGGTGCACTATTGTCGCAATTGCACGATGGGCATGAGAAAGTGGTTGCATACTTCAGCAAAGTTTTAACCCGACCAGAGAGAAATTACTGCGTTACCAGGCGAGAACTCCTTGCTCTAATATTGGCAACGAAACATTTCCAGAAGTACCTGAGTGGCCAAAAGTTCACCTTGCGTACAGACCACGCCGCTCTCGAATGGTTACTTCAGTTCAAAAATCCTGGGGGACAAGTCGCAAGATGGATCGAGCGATTGCAGGCTTTTGACTTCGAGATACAACATCGCAAAGGAAGACTGCACTGCAACGCGGACACGTTATCCCGGAGACCATGTGAGCCCAATTGTAAGCATTGCGTGCGACAGGAGGAAAAGGATGAATGTACTGTCCAGAGAGTAAGAGCCGAACCTGCAGAAGGCTGGAGTACTGAGGAACTTCGCAACGCACAACAAGAAGATCCTGACATTGAAACAATCCTTGCATGGAAGGAATCTATGGAGAAACCGAGCGCAAGGGATATATCCGACAGAAATCCCACATTAAATGCATATTGGGCGCAGTGGGACTCTCTCCATGTACAAGATGGCGTTCTGCGAAGAAAATGGGAAATGCCGGATGGAAAATCCTTTAAAATGCAGCTTGTGGTTCCACGGTCCAAAGTGCAGGAAATTTTGCGGGAAATGCACGATGGAGTATCTGGTGGGCACTTGGGCATCAACAAAACCCTGGAAAAGGTACGGGAACGTTTTTATTGGCTGAGTGCAAGAAGCGACGTTGAGAGCTGGTGTCGAAAGTGTATTACTTGTGCTGCTAGTAAGGGACCCAAAGTCAAAACCAGGGGTAAAATGCACCAGTACAATGTGGGTGCTCCCTTTGAAAGGATCGCCGTCGACATCGCAGGACCGTTTCCGGAAACTGAAAGCGGTAATCGTAATATCCTGGTTATTGGCGATTGCTTTAGCGAGTGGCCCGAGGCATTCGCGATCCCAAATCAAGAAGCGAAAACCGTTGTCGACCAGATAGTGGACCACTGGGTGTGTGCAGGTTCGGAGTGCCAATGGAATTACATTCCGACCAAGGAAGAAACTTCGAGTCGAAGATATTCCAGGAAGTATGCGCGGCAATCGGACTACAGAAGACACGGACCACACCCCTTCATCCACAATCAGATGGAATGGTGGAAAGCTTCAACAAGACACTAAAGGAACATCTGTCCAAAGTAGTGGACGAGAATCAACGGGATTGGGATCGGCGAATACCTTTATTCCTCATGGCCTACCGAAACGCTATTCACAGTACAACTGGGTACACTCCATCTGAAGTTTTATTTGGACGAACTGCCAGGCTACCCAGTGAGCTTAAATTCGGATTTCCCACTGAAGACCCAACATGCGAGGAGGACTACGTGATTGACCTTAGAGAAAGGATTAATGACATCCACCAGAGAACCAGAAACAATATAAAAGTTGCAAGCGACCGCATGAAGACGAGATACGATGCGCGAGCAACGGCACCCGAGTTCAACGAGGGAGATCTGATATGGCTCTACAACCCACATCGTAAAAAGGGAAGATCGCCAAAGCTTCAGAAGGACTGGGAAGGTCCCTACCAAGTTGTAACGCGAATTTATGATGTCGTATTCCGAATCCAAAGAGGACCAAGAACGAAGATGAAAGTTGTCCATGTTGATCGCCTACATCGCTACCACGGAAGCAATGATGACGTACTTGTTCGGGACGAACAAAACTAAGAGGGGGGCAATGTTATGTGGCGACAAGAAATAAAACAACTCGCAGGAGTCCCTGAATGCACCCATCGATTCACTCTACAAACGCACCCGTTCGATTCACTTAACGAAAATACCCAACTGTCATTCCAGTCATCTGACAGCAGCTGTCATATTCGAAGTTCGAATTTCGATTTCCCCTCCTTGGAATTCAGCGGAGGAGTACCAATGGAAAATTACCAAAGGGGGTATGGAACGTACTAGAAGGTGCTTAATTTTGTATAAATACACGGATGGCAGGCTCGAACGAGACAGTTATATCTTAAACGTGGACTTGTGAAAATCGGTAATAAAGTAAAAAGTGATTGAGTTGAAATAAAGTGTTGAATTCTAAATAGTAAAGTTGAATAACAGTGTGATCTGAGTTTAAATAAGTTTGTTTGATAAATAAAGTGTTTCATTGTGTGATTATAAAAGTGAAATTGAGTTTTATTCGACGAACCCCAGGCCGAAAACATTACAATATACACAGCAACTGGCGATGAAGTGGCCAGAGCATCCAGGTCGCTCCTTGGTGAATTTTCGTTTGCTCAACCTACACCTGTATTTTAAATGCACTCTATGCAAATTGATAATTTTGCAAATATGATTTTACGTATGTATGCAAAAGAAATTTTAACGGACACACCTTAGCTACAGCGGATATACCCGAATCTATATATATACACTTCGTGCAACCGTTAATCTACATTAATTCTTTTTTTTTTGACTTTACTTCACATAAAAATAATATTTCTCACTCCAAAATGACTGCTATGAAAGTTTTAGCTTCAAGTTGCATTTTGTACGTATAATGTGAATGAAATTTAAATAAGCAAAAATACTTCCTGTCATTGAGTCTTCAACTGGGGTTCTCTTCGTAAAAGTCTCGGCCAGCGATCGCTTGGGTTTACCGGTGGCTGGGTTGAAACTTGAAAACGGATAGCGCTCGGGTTTGACTATCCGGACACTCGACTTATTTGCTTGGAATTATAAAATCGGACGCCCACGACCATGAATGGGACGTCCGAATCACTGTGATCGTTGTTGGAAAATCCCCTAATGCAAAAACATCAATTTCAGTTGCATGTATTCAAGTAAAATATTTTTATAATCTTTGGTAGGCACTGCTCCTAACCTATGCACTCCTTTACAAACTAATTATTTTCCCGATACGTAGTAAATCAATCAATTTTCGGGAGCTAAACTTAAAAATATCGTGCTCTGCACCGGATTACTTTATTGATAAGATTAAAAATCGCACTTCTTTTACTGGGACTTAGGGCGTCTTTCTTTGTTCCGTTAAAAGTTTAAAATGGTTTAAGCCGACACCGGTTTGTTTAGCGAGACGCACCACAGTTTAAGCACTTCAAACACTGCAATTATAATTCTCTTGAGTGGATTTTGCTATCGGTGAAGAGACGAACAAAATTGGAATCGCACTCGAGTGAATTCCAACTATACTTTTTGTGTTAACCACTGAAGGTTTAATTCACGGTCTAAACTACCTTGTCGGCATGGCATTTTTCTCTTACAAAAAAAGGGCGCCATAAGCGCTGTCAGAACTGTCCCATTTGACAACCGGTCAAAACATAAACAAAAATAATTTCCTTCTCGTGTTTCGGTCGCAACAATTTTATAAATATTTAATAACCAAATTTATTTAGTTATATCGTAATTTAAGTTAAAATTTAGTGACAACAGGAACGAAAGCGCCTTGTGTTCCTTCGTGGTCACAAAAAAAAAAAAAAAAAAAACACCGCTCAACTCGTAATGCTTTTGCCTCACACATGTCCGCGACATTTGGCAAAAATCGGGTCAGGTAAACAATATTCTCGCAACACAGGGCTTTTGCTGCTGATGGCTATTCTTAACGCAGTACCAATAAGCTGCAAAATATCGAACCCACGCCTTTATTTACCCAAATAAGTGTTGCGCTACCTGTGTTCTTCCGCAAGAATTAAGTGCTCGTGTCTTGGCCACGCGTATTGCCCAGTGATTCTGCCTATAATCTGTGCCCGCGTTTGTGTTTTGACTGTGTTTTGAAAGCGTATAGCACTGTTTGGCTAAAGTCTCTACCTGTGCGATCGGTATTGCGAAGAATGCAGCTTAACCAAAGGCAGCGAAAGCCTTGAACCAACGATGGGGCCGAACCTACTTAACCTCACAATAGTGTCAGATAAGTAACCTTGTTTTAATTGCCAAAAAAATGTCCGCATGTCCTTGGCATAAAACACCCCAATCTTTTTACCTGCACGAGTCTCCAAGTCGTACATACAGTTACCAACCACTTAGCGAATTCGAGATTTAAGGAATTTTGGGCATGAGCTTCGCGTTTTGCCCAAGTGCGAAGCTACTCTGGGCGAAATTCCTGTGGAATACCTCTTGACCTTCCCTGTACAACACCTGCTAGGTAGGAACATTGCAAGTATGCTTCAACCTTTCGTGAGCTTTAAGTATATTTTCCGATAATGTCGTGCAAGAAGTCTTTTTACTTTCTTTGGCATAGTTAAGTTAGCATCTCAGGATCGGCCATTGCTCCCAAGTTGCGAAGTAGGGGGAAAGCGAGAGATTTGAGCCAATTTTTGTTAAATCGTGGATAAAATCTTTTCTGTTCATCTCACCTGCATGACATGTGCATCATCATAGAGCTACATTCATAGTCTCTCACATTGACCTTTTATATTTTAAAAAAATTTAAGGGTTTTCTGACCAGAGCAAATTTTATGAAAAAAGATTTTTGGCTCAAGTCTCCCGTTCTACTGGGAGACTTGAACACACTCTTGGGGAGACTTGAACATATACGAATTCAACTATCAAAACAATGAAATAAGTAACTGAAACACTTTGGTTTTCCATAGAATAATATTTGTGTGTATTACGTATATTAATACACAACCTTAGAGAAAGGATTAATGACATCCACCAGAGAACCAGAAACAATATCAAAGTTGCAAGCGACCGCATGAAGACGAGATACGATGCGCGAGCAACGGCACCCAAATTCAACGAGGGAGATCTGGTATGGCTCTACAACCCACATCGTAAAAAGGGAAGATCGCCAAAGCTTCAGAAGGACTGGGAAGGTCCCTACCAAGTTGTAACGCGAATTAATGATGTCGTATTCCGAATCCAAAGAGGACCAAGAACGAAGATGAAAGTTGTCCATGTTGATCGCCTACATCGCTACCACGGAAGCAATGATGACGTACTTGTTCGGGACGAACAAAACTAAGAGGGGGGCAATGTTATGTGGCGACAAGAAATAAAACAACTCGCAGGAGTCCCTGAATGCACCCATCGATTCACTCTACAAACGCACCCGTTCGATTCACTTAACGAAAATACCCAACTGTCATTCCAGTCATCTGACAACAGCTGTCATATTCGAAGTTCGAATTTCGATTTCCCCTCCTTGGAATTCAGCGGAGGAGTACCAATGGAAAATTACCAAAGGGGGTATGGAACGTACTAGAAGGTGCTTAATTTTGTATAAATACACGGATGGCAGGCTCGAACGAGACAGTTATATCTTAAACGTGGACTTGTGAAAATCGGTAATAAAGTAAAAAGTGATTGAGTTGAAATAAAGTGTTGAATTCTAAATAGTAAAGTTGAATAACAGTGTGATCTGAGTTTAAATAAGTTTGTTTGATAAATAAAGTGTTTCATTGTGTGATTATAAAAGTGAAATTGAGTTTTATTCGACGAACCCCAGGCCGAAAACATTACAATATACACAGCAACTGGCGATGAAGTGGCCAGAGCATCCAGGTCGCTCCTTGGTGAATTTTCGTTTGCTCAACCTACACCTGTATTTTAAATGCACTCTATGCAAATTGATAATTTTGCAAATATGATTTTACGTATGTATGCAAAAGAAATTTTAACGGACACACCTTAGCTACAGCGGATATACCCGAATCTATATATATACACTTCGTGCAACCGTTAATCTACAGTAATTCTTTTTTTTTTGACTTTACTTCACATAAAAATAATATTTCTCACTCCAAAATGACTGCTATGAAAGTTTTAGCTTCAAGTTGCATTTTGTACGTATAATGTGAATGAAATTTAAATAAGCAAAAATACTTCCTGTTATTGAGTCTTCAACTGGGGTTCTCTTCGTAAAAGTCTCGGCCAGCGATCGCTTGGGTTTACCGGTGGCTGGGTTGAAACTTGAAAACGGATAGCGCTCGGGTTTGACTATCCGGACACTCGACTTATTTGCTTGGAATTATAAAATCGGACGCCCACGACCATGAATGGGACGTCCGAATCACTGTGATCGTTGTTGGAAAATCCCCTAATGCAAAAACATCAATTTCAGTTGCATGTATTCAAGTAAAATATTTTTATAATCTTTGGTAGGCACTGCTCCTAACCTATGCACTCCTTTACAAACTAATTATTTTCCCGATACGTAGTAAATCAATCAATTTTCGGGAGCTAAACTTAAAAATATCGTGCTCTGCACCGGATTACTTTATTGATAAGATTAAAAATCGCACTTCTTTTACTGGGACTTAGGGCGTCTTCCTTTGTTCCGTTAAAAGTTTAAAATGGTTTAAGCCGACACCGGTTTGTTTAGCGAGACGCACCACAGTTTAAGCACTTCAAACACTGCAATTATAATTCTCTTGAGTGGATTTTGCTATCGGTGAAGAGACGAACAAAATTGGAATCGCACTCGAGTGAATTCCAACTATACTTTTTGTGTTAACCACTGAGAGTTTAATTCACGGTCTAAACTACCTTGTCGACATGGCATTTTTCTCTTACAAAAAAAGGGCGCCATAAGCGCTGTCAGAACTGTCCCATTTGACAACCGGTCAAAACATAAACAAAAATAATTTCCTTCTCGTGTTTCGGTCGCAACAATTTTATAAATATTTAATAACCAAATTTATTTAGTTATATCGTAATTTAAGTTAAAATTTAGTGACAACAGGAACGAAAGCGCCTTGTGTTCCTTCGTGGTCACAAAAAAAAAAAAAAAAAACACCGCTCAATTCGTAATGCTTTTGCCTCACACATGTCCGCGACATTTGGCAAAAATCGGGTCAGGTAAACAATATTCTCGCAACACAGGGCTTTTGCTGCTGATGGCTATTCTTAACGCAGTACCAATAAGCTGCAAAATATCGAACCCACGCCTTTATTTACCCAAATAAGTGTTGCGCTACCTGTGTTCTTCCGCAAGAATTAAGTGCTCGTGTCTTGGCCACGCGTATTGCCCAGTGATTCTGCCTATAATCTGTGCCCGCGTTTGTGTTTTGATCCCAGTGCTAGTGCGGTAAGCTGCTGTGAAAGCGTATAGCACTGTTTGGCTAAAGTCTCTACCTGTGCGATCGGTATTGCGAAGAATGCAGCTTAACCAAAGGCAGCGAAAGCCTTGAACCAACGATGGGGCCGAACCTACTTAACCTCACAATAGTGTCAGATAAGTAACCTTGTTTTAATTGCCAAAAAAATGTCCGCATGTCCTTGGCATGAAACACCCCAATCTTTTTACCTGCACGAGTCTCCAAGTCGTACATACAGTTACCAACCACTTAGCGAATTCGAGATTTAAGGAATTTTGGGCATGAGCTTCGCGTTTTGCCCAAGTGCGAAGCTACTCTGGGCGAAATTCCTGTGGAATACCTCTTGACCTACCCTGTACAACACCTGCTAGGTAGGAACATTGCAAGTATGCTTCAACCTTTCGTGAGCTTTAAGTATATTTTCCGATAATGTCGTGCAAGAAGTCTTTTTACTTTCTTTGGCATAGTTAAGTTAGCATCTCAGGATCGGCCATTGCTCCCAAGTTGCGAAGTAGGGGGAAAGCGAGAGATTTGAGCCAATTTTTGTTAAATCGTGGATAAAATCTTTTCTGTTCATCTCACCTGCATGACATGTGCATCATCATAGAGCTACATTCATAGTCTCTCACATTGACCTTTTATATTTTAAAAAAATTTAAGGGTTTTCTGACCAGAGCAAATTTTATGAAAAAAGATTTTTGGCTCAAGTCTCCCGTTCTACTGGGAGACTTGAACACACTCTTGGGGAGACTTGAACATATACGAATTCAACTATCAAAACAATGAAATAAGTAACTGAAACACTTTGGTTTTCCATAGAATAATATTTGTGTGTATTACGTATATTAATACACAACCTTAGAGAAAGGATTAATGACATCCACCAGAGAACCAGAAACAATATCAAAGTTGCAAGCGACCGCATGAAGACGAGATACGATGCGCGAGCGAAGGCACCCAAATTCAACGAGGGAGATCTGGTATGGCTCTACAACCCACATCGTAAAAAGGGAAGATCGCCAAAGCTTCAGAAGGACTGGGAAGGTCCCTACCAAGTTGTAACGCGAATTAATGATGTCGTATTCCGAATCCAAAGAGGACCAAGAACGAAGATGAAAGTTGTCCATGTTGATCGCCTACATCGCTACCACGGAAGCAATGATGACGTACTTGTTCGGGACGAACAAAACTAAGAGGGGGGCAATGTTATGTGGCGACAAGAAATAAAACAACTCGCAGGAGTCCCTGAATGCACCCATCGATTCACTCTACAAACGCACCCGTTCGATTCACTTAACGAAAATACCCAACTGTCATTCCAGTCATCTGACAGCAGCTGTCATATTCGAAGTTCGAATTTCGATTTCCCCTCCTTGGAATTCAGCGGAGGAGTACCAATGGAAAATTACCAAAGGGGGTATGGAACGTACTAGAAGGTGCTTAATTTTGTATAAATACACGGGTGGCAGGCTCGAACGAGACAGTTATATCTTAAACGTGGACTTGTGAAAATCGGTAATAAAGTAAAAAGTGATTGAGTTGAAATAAAGTGTTGAATTCTAAATAGTAAAGTTGAATAACAGTGTGATCTGAGTTTAAATAAGTTTGTTTGATAAATAAAGTGTTTCATTGTGTGATTATAAAAGTGAAATTGAGTTTTATTCGACGAACCCCAGGCCGAAAACATTACAATATACACAGCAACTGGCGATGAAGTGGCCAGAGCATCCAGGTCGCTCATTGGTGAATTTTCGTTTGCTCAACCTACACCTGTATTTTAAATGCACTCTATGCAAATTAATAATTTTGCAAATATGATTTTACGTATGTATGCAAAAGAAATTTTAACGGACACACCTTACCTACAGCGGATATACCCGAATCTATATATATACACTTCGTGCAACCGTTAATCTACATTAATTCTTTTTTTTTGACTTTACTTCACATAAAAATAATATTTCTCACTCCAAAATGACTGCTATGAAAGTTTTAGCTTCAAGTTGCATTTTGTACGTATAATGTGAATGAAATTTAAATAAGCAAAAATACTTCCTGTCATTGAGTCTTCAACTGGGGTTCTCTTCGTAAAAGTCTCGGCCAGCGATCGCTTGGGTTTACCGGTGGCTGGGTTGAAACTTAAAAACGGATAGCGCTCGGGTTTGACTATCCGGACACTCGACTTATTTGCTTGGAATTATAAAATCGGACGCCCACGACCATGAATGGGACGTCCGAATCACTGTGATCGTTGTTGGAAAATCCCCTAATGCAAAAACATCAATTTCAGTTGCATGTATTCAAGTAAAATATTTTTATAATCTTTGGTAGGCACTGCTCCTAACCTATGCACTCCTTTACAAACTAATTATTTTCCCGATACGTAGTAAATCAATCAATTTTCGGGAGCTAAACTTAAAAATATCGTGCTCTGCACCGGATTACTTTATTGATAAGATTAAAAATCGCACTTCTTTTACTGGGACTTAGGGCGTCTTCCTTTGTTCCGTTAAAAGTTTAAAATGGTTTAAGCCGACACCGGTTTGTTTAGCGAGACGCACCACAGTTTAAGCACTTCAAACACTGCAATTATAATTCTCTTGAGTGGATTTTGCTATGGGTGAAGAGACGAACAAAATTGGAATCGCACTCGAGTGAATTCCAACTATACTTTTTGTGTTAACCACTAAAAGTTTAATTCACGGTCTAAACTACCTTGTCGGCATGGCATTTTTCTCTTACAAAAAAAGGGCGCCATAAGCGCTGTCAGAACTGTCCTATTTGACAACCGGTCAAAACATAAACAAAAATAATTTCCTTCTCGTGTTTCGGTCGCAACAATTTTATAAATATTTAATAACCAAATTTATTTAGTTATATCGTAATTTAAGTTAAAATTTAGTGACAACAGGAACGAAAGCGCCTTGTGTTCCTTCGTGGTCAAAAAAAAAAAAAAAAAAAAACACCGCTCAATTCGTAATGCTTTTGCCTCACACATGTCCGCGACATTTGGCAAAAATCGGGTCAGGTAAACAATATTCTCGCAACACAGGGCTTTTGCTGCTGATGGCTATTCTTAACGCAGTACCAATAAGCTGCAAAATATCGAACCCACGCCTTTATTTACCCAAATAAGTGTTGCGCTACCTGTGTTCTTCCGCAAGAATTAAGTGCTCGTGTCTTGGCCACGCGTATTGCCCAGTGATTCTGCCTATAATCTGTGCCCGCGTTTGTGTTTTGACTGTGTTTTGAAAGCGTATAGCACTGTTTGGCTAAAGTCTCTACCTGTGCGATCGGTATTGCGAAGAATGCAGCTTAACCAAAGGCAGCGAAAGCCTTGAACCAACGATGGGGCCGAACCTACTTAACCTCACAATAGTGTCAGATAAGTAACCTTGTTTTAATTGCCAAAAAAATGTCCGCATGTCCTTGGCATAAAACACCCCAATCTTTTTACCTGCACGAGTCTCCAAGTCGTACATACAGTTACCAACCACTTAGCGAATTCGAGATTTAAGGAATTTTGGGCATGAGCTTCGCGTTTTGCCCAAGTGCGAAGCTACTCTGGGCGAAATTCCTGTGGAATACCTCTTGACCTTCCCTGTACAACACCTGCTAGGTAGGAACATTGCAAGTATGCTTCAACCTTTCGTGAGCTTTAAGTATATTTTCCGATAATGTCGTGCAAGAAGTCTTTTTACTTTCTTTGGCATAGTTAAGTTAGCATCTCAGGATCGGCCATTGCTCCCAAGTTGCGAAGTAGGGGGAAAGCGAGAGATTTGAGCCAATTTTTGTTAAATCGTGGATAAAATCTTTTCTGTTCATCTCACCTGCATGACATGTGCATCATCATAGAGCTACATTCATAGTCTCTCACATTGACCTTTTATATTTTAAAAAAATTTAAGGGTTTTCTGACCAGAGCAAATTTCATGAAAAAAGATTTTTGGCTCAAGTCTCCCGTTCTACTGGGAGACTTGAACACACTCTTGGGGAGACTTGAACATATACGAATTCAACTATCAAAACAATGAAATAAGTAACTGAAACACTTTGGTTTTCCATAGAATAATATTTGTGTGTATTACGTATATTAATACACAACCTTAGAGAAAGGATTAATGACATCCACCAGAGAACCAGAAACAATATCAAAGTTGCAAGCGACCGCATGAAGACGAGATACGATGCGCGAGCAACGGCACCCAAATTCAACGAGGGAGATCTGGTATGGCTCTACAACCCACATCGTAAAAAGGGAAGATCGCCAAAGCTTCAGAAGGACTGGGAAGGTCCCTACCAAGTTGTAACGCGAATTAATGATGTCGTATTCCGAATCCAAAGAGGACCAAGAACGAAGATGAAAGTTGTCCATGTTGATCGCCTACATCGCTACCACGGAAGCAATGATGACGTACTTGTTCGGGACGAACAAAACTAAGAGGGGGGCAATGCTATGTGGCGACAAGAAATAAAACAACTCGCAGGAGTCCCTGAATGCACCCATCGATTCACTCTACAAACGCACCCGTTCGATTCACTTAACGAAAATACCCAACTGTCATTCCAGTCATCTGACAGCAGCTGTCATATTCGAAGTTCGAATTTCGATTTCCCCTCCTTGGAATTCAGCGGAGGAGTACCAATGGAAAATTACCAAAGGGGGTATGGAACGTACTAGAAGGTGCTTAATTTTGTATAAATACACGGGTGGCAGGCTCGAACGAGACAGTTATATCTTAAACGTGGACTTGTGAAAATCGGTAATAAAGTAAAAAGTGATTGAGTTGAAATAAAGTGTTGAATTCTAAATAGTAAAGTTGAATAACAGTGTGATCTGAGTTTAAATAAGTTTGTTTGATAAATAAAGTGTTTCATTGTGTGATTATAAAAGTGAAATTGAGTTTTATTCGACGAACCCCAGGCCGAAAACATTACAATATACACAGCAACTGGCGATGAAGTGGCCAGAGCATCCAGGTCGCTCCTTGGTGAATTTTCGTTTGCTCAACCTACACCTGTATTTTAAATGCACTCTATGCAAATTGATAATTTTGCAAATATGATTTTACGTATGTATGCAAAAGAAATTTTAACGGACACACCTTAGCTACAGCGGATATACCCGAATCTATATATATACACTTCGTGCAACCGTTAATCTACATTAATTCTTTTTTTTTGACTTTACTTCACATAAAAATAATATTTCTCACTCCAAAATGACTGCTATGAAAGTTTTAGCTTCAAGTTGCATTTTGTACGTATAATGTGAATGAAATTTAAATAAGCAAAAATACTTCCTGTCATTGAGTCTTCAACTGGGGTTCTCTTCGTAAAAGTCTCGGCCAGCGATCGCTTGGGTTTACCGGTGGCTGGGTTGAAACTTGAAAACGGATAGCGCTCGGGTTTGACTATCCGGACACTCGACTTATTTGCTTGGAATTATAAAATCGGACGCCCACGACCATGAATGGGACGTCCGAATCACTGTGATCGTTGTTGGAAAATCCCCTAATGCAAAAACATCAATTTCAGTTGCATGTATTCAAGTAAAATATTTTTATAATCTTTGGTAGGCACTGCTCCTAACCTATGCACTCCTTTACAAACTAATTATTTTCCCGATACGTAGTAAATCAATCAATTTTCGGGAGCTAAACTTAAAAATATCGTGCTCTGCACCGGATTACTTTATTGATAAGATTAAAAATCACACTTCTTTTACTGGGACTTAGGGCGTCTTCCTTTGTTCCGTTAAAAGTTTAAAATGGTTTAAGCCGACACCGGTTTGTTTAGCGAGACGCACCACAGTTTAAGCACTTCAAACACTGCAATTATAATTCTCTTGAGTGGATTTTGCTATCGGTGAAGAGACGAACAAAATTGGAATCGCACTCGAGTGAATTCCAACTATACTTTTTGTGTTAACCACTGAAGGTTTAATTCACGGTCTAAACTACCTTGTCGGCATGGCATTTTTCTCTTACAAAAAAAGGGCGCCATAAGCGCTGTCAGAACTGTCCCATTTGACAACCGGTCAAAACATAAACAAAAATAATTTCCTTCTCGTGTTTCGGTCGCAACAATTTTATAAATATTTAGTAACCAAATTTATTTAATTATATCGTAATTTAAGTTAAAATTTAGTGACAACAGGAACGAAAGCGCCTTGTGTTCCTTCGTGGTCACAAAAAAAAAAAAAAAAACACCGCTCAATTCGTAATGCTTTTGCCTCACACATGTCCGCGACATTTGGCAAAAATCGGGTCAGGTAAACAATATTCTCGCAACACAGGGCTTTTGCTGCTGATGGCTATTCTTAACGCAGTACCAATAAGCTGCAAAATATCGAACCCACGCCTTTATTTACCCAAATAAGTGTTGCGCTACCTGTGTTCTTCCGCAAGAATTAAGTGCTCGTGTCTTGGCCACGCGTATTGCCCAGTGATTCTGCCTATAATCTGTGCCCGCGTTTGTGTTTTGATCCCAGTGCTAGTGCGGTAAGCTGCTGTGAAAGCGTATAGCACTGTTTGGCTAAAGTCTCTACCTGTGCGATCGGTATTGCGAAGAATGCAGCTTAACCAAAGGCAGCGAAAGCCTTGAACCAACGATGGGGCCGAACCTACTTAACCTCACAATAGTGTCAGATAAGTAACCTTGTTTTAATTGCCAAAAAAATGTCCGCATTTCCTTGGCATGAAACACCCCAATCTTTTTACCTGCACGAGTCTCCAAGTCGTACATACAGTTACCAACCACTTAGCGAATTCGAGATTTAAGGAATTTTGGGCATGAGCTTCGCGTTTTGCCCAAGTGCGAAGCTACTCTGGGCGAAATTCCTGTGGAATACCTCTTGACCTACCCTGTACAACACCTGCTAGGTAGGAACATTGCAAGTATGCTTCAACCTTTCGTGAGCTTTAAGTATATTTTCCGATAATGTCGTGCAAGAAGTCTTTTTACTTTCTTTGGCATACTTAAGTTAGCATCTCAGGATCGGCCATTGCTCCCAAGTTGCGAAGTAGGGGGAAAGCGAGAGATTTGAGCCAATTTTTGTTAAATCGTGGATAAAATCTTTTCTGTTCATCTCACCTGCATGACATGTGCATCATCATAGAGCTACATTCATAGTCTCTCACATTGACCTTTTATATTTTAAAAAAATTTAAGGGTTTTCTGACCAGAGCAAATTTTATGAAAAAAGATTTTTGGCTCAAGTCTCCCGTTCTACTGGGAGACTTGAACACACTCTTGGGGAGACTTGAACATATACGAATTCAACTATCAAAACAATGAAATAAGTAACTGAAACACTTTGGTTTTCCATAGAATAATATTTGTGTGTATTACGTATATTACCTTTGATATTATATCGTTATGTTGGCACTTTTTCAAAATTGAGGTTGTTCTGTTCAGAACAAAGGTGGTTTTGTCAATATCAAATTTTTCAGCTCTTACCCTTTTTACGAAAAAAAAACATTTTTTTTTTACTTTTCTACCACAAAATCAAATCAAATACCGAAGTAGCCGATATTGGTTATGCCCGATTTCCACGTGCTAAAAAACCACCCATTTATGAGAGACACTATGAAACTGCCAAAACGCACTTCATAGTAGTAAATTTTCGCTCTCTCATAATACTTCTCGACTACAACTAAGTTAACTTAACAAGTAGTTTACGCTTCCGTAGAGTTTATCGGATTGGGTAGGTTGCTATCCAGTGAATGCACCTACTGAGCCGTTCATTCGTGCGGCTTCACCCTAAGTCGCTAGATCGACGGGTCCCGTTCTTTGTAGTCGTCGCTTGTTGTTTACATTGTTAAGTCTCGTTGAGAGTACGGATCATCGCATTGTTGCAATGAACATAATGGCGAGCATTTAGCTTTCGAGCAAAGTTAGTTACTTCTTCGCTCACGGTAGCTATTCCTAAATCTCTGTGAATATCACTATTCCTAATATACCATGGAGCATTCACAATTGCTTTTAGCGTCTTTTTTTGGAAAGTCTGCAACATGGACATGTTGCTCGGCTTGGTACAACCCTAAAGTTGTATACCGTATGTCCCGGACGGCTTTAACACCTGCCTGTAGCAGTTTGTTATATATGCTTAATTTCGAAAATCTTCCGATAAGCCAATACATTTCCCTGAACCTAATCTCGAGCTCGTCAAGCTTCTTCTTTACGTGTGGTTTCCACCTTAGTTTAGCGTCCAGTGTTATCCCTAGATATTTCGCTTCATTTGCATAAGGGAGGAACCAGGACACAAAAATTTGTGCAGAATTTATGAACAGAGGTAAATTGTTAACCCTTCTGTAAGTGAAATTCACATGCGTAGACTTGTTCTCGTTAAGAGCGATTTGCCAAGTTTTCGTCCAGACACAAATTCTGTCCAATGCTCGTTGGAGGTTTCTCGTTGATGACTCGACTGATTCACCTGCTGCCAGGATGGCCGTATCGTCCGCAAACGTGGCCACGACTGTCTCGTCATCTAGAGATATGTCTCTTGTGTAGAGCAGGAACAGGTTCGGACCGAGGACGCTTCCCTAAGGAGAATTTGTTTGAAACTCGAGCATTCACTACTACACCTAACACGAAAGAATCTTTCTTCAAGATAGTTTTTCAATATTTTAAACATGTCTTCCGGCAAGTTTTGCCGTAGCTTATATTTCAAGCCTTCGTGCCATACCTTGTCGAAGGCTTGCGATACGTCGAGGAAAGCACTTGAACATATTTCCCTTCTAAGGCTTTTTCAGTTTTATGCGTTATTCTGTAGACTTGATCTATTGTGGAATGGTTAGGTCTGAAACCGAATTGACGATCCGGGATCAAGCGTCTTTCTGCAATTATTGGTTGTAATCGCTTCAGCAGAAGTTTTACGAATATAATCGGCAGAAGCGATATGGGCCTATAAGATTTTTTATCATTATAGGATTTTTTCCCCGGTTTTGGAACCATAATGACTTCAGCAACTTTCCATTGCCTTGGGACGTATAGAAGTCTAAGAGAAGCGTTTATCATATAAAGTAGCTTGACTAGTGCCTTTTTTAGTAGTTCTTTCAATATTTCGCCAGTGATCCTGGGCCTTATTATTTTTAAGCTTGTTTATTGTCTGTCGGAGTTCAACTAACGAAACTTTTTTCATTCTAAAGCTATCAGGTTCCGCGTTGTTGTTTTGAACGTTAGCCAACGGCGGACCGTCGAAAGGCTTGAATGTTTCTTCTAAATTTTCAGCAAACAATTTCGCTTTCTATTTGTCTTCTCTTGCCCATTCGCCGTTAGCTTTTTTTATTGGTGCCGAGTGGATTATAGGTTTCTTGATAGACTTAACTGCTTTCCACAGCGAGTAGTTTGAGCAGATCCGACGACAAGCCTTCAAGGTATTCAATGGTCTCACGATTTTTATAATCTTGCAACATTCCTTTCAGTTTGTTAGAGAGGTGGTTCAAGAGGGTTTTGTCTGGGGGAGCCCTCGTGCCTTGCTATCTTCTACGCGCTCTTCTCTTTTTACGAATCAATTCTTCGATTTCGAGCGGATGTGTTGCACGTACATGCCCGTCGGTGCTAACTGCGTTCTTTTGGGACGAAGTGTTGTTGCAAGCAGCGCTCTGAATTGCTTCAATGAATTGGTCAACTGCGGTTTCTAGCTCGAAAGTAGTTTTAAATGGCACATTCAAGCCAACACCCTCCTTACAGTCCTTTCTGAAGTCGTCCTAGATCAAGTTTTTGCTAGCTAATCTAGGAGCTCTTTTTATTTTCGCCAGTCTTCCACCCGTCTTCAAGATTACTCATGAGTGGTCTGAGCAAAGATCATAACACTCTTCGATTCGCGTAAGGTATTTGGGGTACCCTTTAGCGATGAAAAAGTCGACAAGGTCAGGATTTTTATTCGTCCGTGGAGGAAAAGTCCACCCCGCGCTTCATACTGTTTTTGTACAGCAATCTGCCTCTTGTTGAATTGCATGGTGAACCCCAAAAAGTATGCTTCGCGTTCAAGTCACCCCCAATGATAAAATTGGACCCAATGAAGTCATACATACGATCAAGATCATTATATTATTGTCAAATATAACTTTGTTGATTTTAGTCTGATCCTCAAGTTTCTCCAAGATTACAGCGAGAATCTGAGACATTGCATCTGATGTGGGCGATCTTGCCTTGTTTTCGTTTGCCGCAATTTGTGCGTATGATTTCGGTCCGACCAGTGGCGGTTTCTCCGCTGAACTTGAACTGGCGCTGCTCTTTTGTGGAGTTATACGCCTTTTGTCGACGCCTTCTTTGCCAATCTCGCACTTTTGATCGTCTTTGGAGTCTTTGGATTAGGAGTTTCAGCAGTTTTTGGACGTCCTAGGCTTGGATTCTGACCTCGAGTATTTTCCTTAAGAGGTTCTCGTCCCTTTTGCAGCTCTATGGCTACTTCGCATCCTCGATAGTTTGCGGGGTGGTTTCCGTGGCAATTGGCGCAAACTGCTGGAGCCTTTATGTCAGCTTTCCACTCTGTTGAGAGGTGTTTTCCGACACATTTCACGCAATGTGGTTCTTTTTGGCAGTAGGTACTTGTGTGCCTGAATTCTTGGCATCGCTTACACTGTGGTATCAGTCTATTGCCCTTTCGCATGGTTCGATTTTAACCCTTATGTTAAGTATCATTTTTATTTTATAAATATCGTTTTTGCTCTCAGTTCTTTCAAAGGAGAGCATAAAAACTGGAAGGCCGCGTCTGATCACGTGTCTCTTTCTCCTTCCGTGCGTTGCTTTTCCTTTTTAATGATATTGACAGCATCAATAATTTTAAGGCCTTTAGTTTTTACGTCTTTTAAAACGTCTTCTTTTGTGCATGAAGGGTGGAGTCCCCTTACAATGACTCGCAGTGGTTTTCCGTACTTATTTTGATAAGTATACCACTCGATTCTTTCTGCATTCAGTCTAAGAGACAGCGCGCGATAGGAATCGGCGTTGTCAACATTTACTTTCCACACGTTATTTCGGTGCGAAGTAAGCTTATAGTTTTCTGTTCTCACCGTGTTTGCAAGAACGTTGCGCAATCTCCCGAAGTCGGGATAGCATCCCGACGATATTTATTGCGGGAGGTGGACGAATTTTCGCTTCTGGTTTAGCCTTGTTTCAGCCAGAGGGCTTATCTTCTTTTTGTATTACTTCGGGAGAGGAATTCGCCTTACGCTTCTTGCTAGACCTTTTCCTTAAAACTGAATCGGTCTCAAGTGCAAGTTCGTCCTCGTCCGTGAAGTATTCGACTACTGGTCGGTTCGGTGTTACACACTCTTTCGTTACCTCACAGTCTTTCGATAAACGAGTATTTTTAATATCCTCGTTTTCTTTTCGCAGAGAGTCAACTTCCATTTTTAGATCGTGGAAGAGTCGCTCCATTTTAGTACGCTTACCTCGGAGTTCATTATTCTCCTTTTCTAAGCTCTTAATTTTCACTGAGTCCTGGTTTACCGGTGGACTGCTTTTTCCGGATATGTTCGATCTAGTTGGTGGTGATCGATTCAGTTTTGTCCTTTTATCAAAAGGATTTATAAGCAATAAAAGGCTCTCCCCAGAATCCGTAGAGCCTGCCTCCGAAGAGGGTGGATTTTCCAGCATAGTTGGGCTGCCACCTGGGGTAATCAAATCTTTCGTATTGTTCATTGCCATTTTTTTTTAACTTGTAGTTTTTATAAGAAATAGGTTAGTCACTTCTATTTTCATTTTAAGATACAGCCGCCCCTTTGGAGACAGACGGCGACCAGTGAGCCGCACAATGTGTGTAGTGGAGAGGGGACCGAGAGAAATGAAAAGACGTATTTAAGTTATAAATTCATTTAATTATTATTAGTTAATAAGTTGAAACAAATCTCAATAAAAAAGGTAATTGGTTGAAATTATATTTAATTTAGGTAAACTTGGCAAATTTTAATCTTAACGGGGTTCTTCACGTGACTTTACGGTTTGGGATATACTTTTCTAATGCCTGTTAAACTAACGCAAGTTCTTATATAGTCACAATGCAAAAGTAAATAAGCTAAAATAACTCAAGTGAGAGAATTACAGGTTACAAATAGTGTAAATGCTTCCATGTTTGGTATAACTTTAGGATGATTGTTGATTGTAGATTGTGATCATCCTACACTCGGCCATCCTTCTTGTCGGCTGTCCCAGACGAACAGTTGGTCTTCTCCCTCTCACAGTTCTGCTTGTATTTCTAGGATTCATCTTCAATATCTTCGCTGTCATATTCATCGCTTTCAAAGCTATCGCTGTCACTGTTGACCTCATCTCTCCAAGGTTTCATAAAGTCTGCTGACGACGACGTAGCATTAGGACCTTCATGCGCACCAACTTTCTTGACGTCGTAACGATCGTTTCTTTTTACTTTGACGATCTCGTATGGTCCCATAAATGACGGATACAGTTTGGTTCCAGGAGCAAATTGAGTTTTCTTGATTGCAACAAGATCGCCAAGACTGTATTTTATTGCTGGCTTCCGTTTTCGGTTGTAGGTTTTCCGGTTCTCTTCTTGCACCTTAGCTATCTGGTCCTTTGCTTGACTCCGCAATGCTTTTCGGTCATCTTCGAATTGGTTTATCAGTAGCTCCTCCATATTTTTAACTAGCTCGATGTTCTCCACATTCCTCATAGCTACGCCAAACATAAGCTCAAATGGAGTTCTATTAGTGCTTCTATTCACGGTCGAGTTAATGATTTTTTGAAGTTTCGTCGTATGCCTAAACCATTTATCAGGGGCATCAACTGATAATTTTGTCAGCATCTGGATAATGGTTTGGTTGAACCTTTCCGCTTGTCCATTACCGCGAGCAACTCCTGTTGTTACTTGTGAATGAATTATATTCCTTTCTTTGCAGTAATCCTTGAATGAATTTGAAGTAAACGCCGGTCCTTTGTCCGTAACAATTCGTGCTGGATCGCCAAACGTTTCACTTTGTATCAGCAGTTTCTTCAAAACCTCATCGGCACCAGTCGACTTAACAGGAAATATCCAGGTGAACTTAGAAAACGCGTCCACTACTACGAATAAGTGCTTATAACTCTTAGCAGTTGATTGAAGTGGTCCCATGTGGTCCAAGTGATACGTATGCAGCGGCGTATCAAACTTCTCAATTGGGTTGAGCAAGCACTCTTGTTTTCCGCTTTTCTTCGATGCAAGGATACATGGTATACAATTAGATATAACTTCTTTGACTTTAGTTGACATCTTGGATATAAAAAAGTCTTTTCTTGCCAAAACCTCAACCTTTCTTGCGCTTATGTGACCCTGTTCATGGATATTGCGAAGAACTTCCCTCTGCAGCTTTCTAGGAACAACAAGCGAGTAGTCACCTTCAACGAACTTATACAGTATTCCGCTTCTCATTATAAAATCTTCATATTGACTTTGATGTTTAAGCATATTAGTCACCAGTTGACAAAACTCATCTGACTCTTGAGTTTTTTTTATGCGGTACAGCATACCATCTTCTATCCGTAAAACCGCAGGACATCGGCTTAAAGCATCCACATGCCTCATTGCGGTCCCAGCTCTATGTAAGACTTCACAATTAAAATCTTGCAAAAATAGTGCCCATCTGGCAACACGCGTACACAGTTCCCTTTTCCTCATAGTTGCTGTAAAAGCCTTGCAATCCGTATAAATTTTGAATTGTATTCCTACCAAATAAATCTTTAACTTTTTTAGACATTTTACAATAGCCAAAACTTCCAACTCATAGCTAGTCCAATTTGCCTCTGCTGGTTTTGACTTATAGCTGATATAAAATACAGGGTGGAACAAGTTGTCGTCGTGTCGTTGTAATAAAACTCCTCCGTATCCCATCATACTCGCATCAGTATGCAACTCTGTCTCTCGTTGTGGATTAAACAGCTTTAAAACTGGATCTTTGCATAAGGCATCCTTTAATAACTGGAAAGCAACGATTTGATCTGGCCCGAAAGCAAACGCTCTATCCTTCCGAAGTAAGTCCGACAATGGTTTCGCTATAGTCGCGTAGCCAGCAATGAAGCGCCTAAAAAATCCGGTTAGACCTAGAAATGACTGTATTTTTTTCAACGTATCCGGCTGTGGAAACTTTTGCACAGCTTGAAGTTTCTCGTTCGATGGTCGTAGCTCTCCATTCTCAATAATATGACCCAAAAATTCTATGGATGGTGTAATAAACTTGCATTTCTTCCAGTTAATTATTAGTCCATTCTCAGCAGCAATCTCCAGCACAAGTCTTAACCTTTCGAGACACTCCTCAACATCCTTAGCTCGTATTACTAGGTCATCTATATAAATCTTAAGCCATCCAAGACGAAGTAATTTTTCGAAAACAGCATTCACGAATCTTTGAAACGCGTACGGCGAATTACAAAGTCCAAAAGGAGCTTTTAAAAACTCAAAGTGTCCATCCGGTGTTACAAACGCAGTATATTTTTGGCTCTTCTTCTCAATCGTAACGTGGAAAAATCCGTTTTTAAAATCAAGCACAACAAAAACTACTCCTTCAACTAAATCTTCTAGGATTTCCTCAATCAAAGGCAGGGGGTATCGGTCTTTGATTATTTTGGCGTTTAACGCACGATAATCAACACATATTCTGTTGGTATCATCTTTTTTCTTAACCAGAACAATAGGGCTCGCGTAGTCTGAAGTACTGTGACATATTATTTTTTCCTCAAGCCAGTTTTGGATTTGATTCTTTACGTCCTCTCTTTCTCGTAGCGCTAGTCTTCTTGGCCTCTGGTACACTGGCGTCTCATCAGCTAACACAATCCTCATTTCTACCAATGATGTTTCTGGCTTCCTAGGCACATAGCTTCTAACCAACTCCATTACTTCATCACGAATACGGGGATCAGAAATGTGTTCAAGGTTGGCTTCGATACTTCCCATTTCATTGCCCTGCATTAGCTCAACGACTTCAATCTTCGAAATGTCATTTTCCTTTAAGTCAACTTTAATGGGGTCTTTGCTCACGCTAATGATTCCATTACCAATAGTAACCGTAGCTTCGTTTAAAAAATTTTTGCCCAATATCATAACATCTGACATCCACTCATCAGGAACTATATGAAATCTAATCAAATATTTGTCGTTGCCTATCAGAACTTCAACTAAACAGGATCCATATGTTTTCTTTGGTTTTCCATCGCCAAACCCTAACAAACACTCTCCTAGCTTATCAACTTCAGCAGCACCCGTCCTCTTCCAAACGCTTTTCTTCATCAGCGACACATCAGCTCCAGTATCCACTAAAACATCGTACGACTCTCCAGAAACAGTAGCTTGCACAGTGTAGTCCCATTTGTTAATACGCTTGACATTGCTTTGACTAGTGCTCGGTTTACCAAAATCCTTCTTGGGACAATTTGAAGAAATATGTCCAAACTCGCTGCACGAAAAACATCTTGCACCCTTACTTTTATTCGGACAAGCACTTTGGTGGTGGGAAAGAGATCCACAGTTACCACATCGCTTCTGATTTGAAGAATTTTTAGTTCCATTAGATTGTGACGGTTGCGCTATAGCACCTTGAGCGTTGCTGTTTTTGTTTCTATAGCTTGAATTCATATGACTTTTTATCGTCTCATACACCAGAAATTTTTTCTTCAATTCATCCAAATCCTCCGCCTCATAAAGCACAGTTTTATTTGAAGGACTATCAGGAATACCCTCTACAATATAGGCTATCAACGATGCATCGTCAAACTTTCCCTTCATCGCAATTTGTTTCATGGAATACAAATATTCTAAAAATGTTTCATCTGGTTTTTTCTTACGAGACTGCAGCGCTTTGTGAATACTTATACAGGAAGGTGTATCATCAAATTCTTTTGCTAAAAAATCTTTTAAGCCATCCCAACTGCAAATACCACCCTCCGATTCTACAGCCAACTTAGCAGCTCCCCTTAACAAACGCCTACTATATATGTACTTTTGGATTGGGTTCCACTTGCACACATTCGCTATATCCTCAAAATTTTTCAACCACACGTTGACGTCCTTGCCCGCTTCACCTGAGAAATGGTCAAGTGATTCTTCAACATCCTTAAACACGAAGTGATTTGTTTCCGACATGTTTTCCTTTGGTTTGTTTCCAATAATTTGAGATGCAGTTTGACTGTTCGATTGATCTCCAATATGTTTGCCTACTTTGTCTTCTTCAACTGTTGGTATATCCTTTTGTGCTTCCTCCTCTGAACTTTTCATTGGCTGCTCACTTTCCTGAACTAAATCTTCTCCCTTAGCTTCTTTTAAAATTGCCTCATAATACCTCTCCACTAAATCTTTTTTCAAATTGTATCGATAAGATAAATTTTTAGCTTTTAATAATTCCTGCAACTGTTTCGTTGTCAATTCATTTAACTTTTCCATTCATAGACTTCGCTTTTACCCCACATAACTTGACGGTCGTGCAAGAATATAAATTTTAATGAAGCTTTATGACATTTGATTTAGTCCCACATATGTAATAACAAAAAGCTCAAACGATCTCATGAAAATGCATTACCCAAAATCATAAAAATGTATCATGCAAGTAATAATTCAAAAATAATTTGGCTTTACATAGGCCATGTACCAAAAAGCATGCAAAAAAAATGAAACGATCTCACCGGCTATAACGTGTTGTGTATACATAATATTCCATGCATAGTCTCTTTTATGCAATGCAACTCTCTTTGATCTTAACGGGCACTTATATACGTGTAATGCTTTAAATTGATTAACACTTTTATTGCATTATTAACCGTATTTTGTTAATTAATATTTTTCTTTTTCGTTCACTTTTAGCTTATCGAAATCACTTATCAGTTTCACGTAGGTCTTCGTTTTTTAGATTTCGCACTTTAGGGGCATTTTACATGAGGGGCATTTTACATTAATAACTTTTTTTTTTATAGGTTTTTTTTAACACAATTTAGAAGGTAGTTTTTTAAACACTGATCAATATTAGTTTAGCACATTTTTTCTGTAACTTTTGTTTTATAGGCACCAGTTTTCGCGCGGCACGTGTTCTTAAACTTCTGACACCAATTGTAGTGGAGAGGGGACCGAGAGAAATGAAAAGACGTATTTAAGTTATAAATTCATTTAATTATTATTAGTTAATAAGTTGAAACAAATCTCAATAAAAAAGGTAATTGGTTGAAATTATATTTAATTTAGGTAAACTTGGCAAATTTTAATCTTAACGGGGTTCTTCACGTGACTTTACGGTTTGGGATATACTTTTCTAATGCCTGTTAAACTAACGCAAGTTCTTATATAGTCACAATGCAAAAGTAAATAAGCTAAAATAACTCAAGTGAGAGAATTACAGGTTACAAATAGTGTAAATGCTTCCATGTTTGGTATAACTTTAGGATGATTGTTGATTGTAGATTGTGATCATCCTACATGTGTGACAGACGCTTCTGGATTTTAAGTAAAAACCTTACCGCCAAAAGTTCCCCCAAATGGAGCAGCATCGACAGCATCCGTTGAAACATTAAAGAATACTTCTTCCGGTGGATTTTAGTCGGCTCTTACGACAGTCATACCTTACCTCAAGGCTATTTTAACCCCGACCTTGCAGGAGTAAAGGGGCGACCTTGCAAGTATGCAAAAAATGAGTAAAATATTGCGAGTGGTTCAAGTCTCCCATAAGTTCAAGTCTCCCGCTTTCCCCCTAATGCATAGCTTGACCCGTGATTTATCATAGTTTGCCCAAAAAACGCGAAACACGGCTGGCACCCTATGGAATCGTGTGCGTCAGATCTTATTGCACAGGCTATGCTAGACAAGTGGATGTCACAGTCATTTTGTTCTTTTGCTATCATCACACGCAACTTGTTTAGGATGCTTTGGTTTACCCTTTCTGAGTTATTTGCATGCGGGGAATATAAGGCGGATACACGTGCCTTATGCCATAATCCGCCAGGAATTTTGCATATTCTCTAGATATGAACCGACGTCCGTTATCCGAATGAATCACTTCAGGCGTCCCGAAGGCATGGAAGATCTCGCCCTCCATAAATTGCACAACCCGCGCAGATGTTGCTTTCGGAATAGCCTTGAGAAAAATATACTTAGTGTAGTGGTCCAAAGCAACAAAAACATATACATTCCCTCGTTTAGTCCGTGGATATGGCCCTAGGAGGTCTATTGACCTCCTTGGGCCATATCCATATCCATATACAGGCGTTGCATCGGCCTTTCAGACACACTCTGCCTGGTGATCGGTGTTCGAAGAAAAGCATTGGGCGCTTTCACAGACTTGCATGCGTCGCACTGAGTCACAAACATTTTGATGTCCCTGACCATTTTGGGCCAGTTGTACTTTCCACGAATACGAGCGTAGGTTTTGGCGAATCCACTGTCGCAAGTGAGCTTCGTATTGTGAGCCATTTCAATAGTTTGGTGAGTGAGCGCTTCCGGAAGCCAAAGACGCCACAAAGAGTCTTCTTCACCGACATCACCACTCCTGAACCTAACCGTTTTGTATATGTATTTTACCGATACAACTAGGTCAGGAAGTGCAGATTGGTTTTCAGTGATGTGTTCTCTCAACTTGGAATATTGCTCCGAGTCGAACTCAACCGAAGCAAGGTCCACCTCTACACCGATCATAGTTATTGAGGTCCACCTCGCTAGCCTTCCACTCAGTTCCTTTAGTGACATTAGCCATTTGAGGCTTGAGTGGTTAGTTATAACTAGGAAAGGTAATCCCTCAACGTAAGCTCGGAATTTTCGGACACTTAAGACAGCGGCGAGACATTCCAACTCAGTGACCGTGTTGTTGGTCCTAAACAAGGACCTCTGGATCTGCAAGAAGGCGTCTTTCAGATCCAGTCCCGTGATGAAATAAGTGTCCTGCAACTTACCTAGGAGACCGTCGATAAGCTGCTACGGATATGCATCTTTGATGGTACCTGCATACACTTTTCGTAAATCCAGGCACAAACGCACTTTGCCGTGTTTCCAAACCAGCACGACAGGAGAGCACCAAGGGGAATTACTCTCCTCGATGACACCAAGCTCTAGCATTCAGTCCAATTCCTTATAAACTTCCTCCTGACGAACTGTTGACAATGGATAATGCCGCGATTTAATTGGCACTGCTAGTTGGCACTTTTAAGTGGCACTTTAATTGGCACATCGATCGTTAGCGTTTCCACATGTGTTCTTCCAAGATCCAATTCGGCAAAGTTGGGAAATCGCTTTTTTGTGGTCAATAGACGAATGCTAAGTTTCCACTTGTCGGTTTGTTGACAAACTTTGACAGTTCTTCCCTTTGTCAATCAAAGACACAATTGGCAAAGCGTAAGCCAATTCATATGTCAATTCAAAGACACTCTATTTCTACTTGCAAATTTCTCAATATAACCTAAAACTACGTCGTAATTTGTAATTGACAAACAAATCGACAAGTGGAAACTTAGCAGAAGTGTTTGTTCGCATGTAAGATCTATTAGATCGGCTCCATCTTTTAAGTTAACTTCGCCTTCACCCACAGATCATCGGTTTAGATGTCGCAGACTTGCGGAAGGAGATGGAACTCTCGCCAAAAATGCATCCCTAGAAAAACCTTCTGGGTTAAGTTGGGAATCAGGTAGAAAGAAATGGGCTTAGTGACACCATAAAGCGTTTTTCCCCTTCGGGTAGGTGTTAGAATATACCCGAGGTAAGGCATGCCTGTCGTAAGAGGCGACTTAAATCCACCCTCCGTATGCCGAGCGCGTAGCGCATACAAACTATGCAATGGACAAAACAAAAGATATTATTACCCCAGGTGGCAAGCCAGTTTCACGGGCAAATCCACCCTCTTCGGAGGTAGGCTCTACGGATTCTGGGGAGAGCCATTTATTGCCTATAAATCCCTTTTTGAAAAAATCAAGGGTGCCTCGATCTCCACCAGCTGGATCGAAGGTCTCCGGGAAAGAAAGTTCGCCGGTTAATCAGAACTCAGCGAAAATTAAATGCTTTGAAGCGGAAAACAACGAACTCCGTGCTAAGCTTAATGAAATGGAACGTCTCCACCATGAGCTTAAAAGCGAAGTAGATTCGTTGCGTAAAGAAAATGAAGCCTTAAGGAACCCACGTGGTACTATAGTATGCGAGGAAACGCCGAAACGTCAATGTAAATACCAGACGGACGAGGAAGAACTTGCACGCGAAACGAATCCGGTCTTTAGGAAAAGGCTTACCAAGAAACGAAAGGATGGTTCTTCACCCGAAGTAGAAACCGTGCAGCAAAAAGAAGAAACACCAGTCGGAGCAAACAAAGCGACAGGAATACCCCAAGAAAAAAACCGCCGACCACCTGCAATAAATGTCGTTGGGATCGCGGACTACGGAAAGTTGCGAAACATCCTTAAAAATACTCTTGGGACGAAATATAACTTAACATCACTTCGAAACAACGTATGGAAAGTTAACATGGATGACTCTGATGCCTATCGGTCACTGTCACAAAAGTTAAATTTAGAGAAAGTCCAATGGTTTACTTATGAAAATCACCTCGAAAAGCCGCTGCGGGTTATCGCGAGGGGACTACACCCATCCTGTACCAAGGACGAAATAATACAAGACGTTCAAGCCCAAGGCTTTAAAATTCTTGACGCCGTGAACATAATAAAGAAAGAGAAGCAACGTACGGACGAAGGCAAAGATTCCGCTGTTGTCCGACGCGGCCTGCAAATTTTTATGCTTTCTTTTGATAGAACTAAATATATTAACGAAATCTACAAAATTAAATCAATCCTTAACATCAAGGTAAAAATCGAGCCCAAGCGGAAGGGCAACAGGCTGGTTCCCCAATGTAAGCGATGCCAAGGTTTCCGACACACGCTAGCGTACTGCCAGAAAAAGCCGCGATGCGTAAAATGCGCCGGCGAACATCTCTCGACGGATTGCAATGTCAGCAGTCAGGCCCCCGCGGTTTGCGCCAATTGCAGAGGAAGTCACCCAGCGAGCTACCGAGGTTGCGAAATTGCCTTTGAGTTGCAAAAACGACATAAAGCTCCGAAGCAAAATAGTGGAAATAAGGCCCAAGTCTGAAACCTCCTAAAGTAGATAAGCCAAAAACCCCTAAGTCGACAAGGGGTTAGGGTTTCCCCCTAATCCGCCGGCGAACATCTCTCGACGGATTGCAATGTCAGCAGTCAGGCCCCCGCGGTTTGCGCCAATTGCAGAGGAAGTCACCCAGCGAGCTACCGAGGTTGCGAAATTGCCTTTGAGTTGCAAAAACGACATAAAGCTCCGAAGCAAAATAGTGGAAATAAGGCCCAAGTCTGAAACCTCCTAAAGTAGATAAGCCAAAAACCCCTAAGTCGACAAGGGGTTAGGGTTTGATTAAAGGCAAAATTCAAAATGCGCAAAAAAACGTCGCTGGTTATAGTTCCCAATGGAGTCAAAAGGGAGAATCCACACTTGTTGGACCAAGATCGTCACTCAAGTGGCGTCACGTGAAAGTAAGCCACAATCGGCCACATCAGATTCGGTCTCTCGAATTCTAGGCATGATTTTAGAAAAGTTTGAGCAACAGGCGAAACTTAATCAAGTAATATTCAACAAATTGAGCGAGCTCGAGTTTAAACCTCGAAAAGCATTTAATAAAAAATCATGAATATGGGAAAGTCAATCAAAATAATTACATGGAATGCAAACGGCCTTTTGCAAAAAATTGACGAACTAGAAGTATTCCTACGGAAGAATAATGTAGACATATGCCTGATTTCGGAAACCCACTTTAAAAAGGGTTCAGCACGCAAAATAAAAGGTTACATTGACTATCACGCGCATCATCCTTCAGAAAATTCGAGAGGTGGATCCTCTCTCTACATTAAAGACTGCATTAAGCTCTCCAAAAACGAAGAAATAGAAATTGACTCTATGCAAATAACCTTAGTCTCAATAAAATTAAGTCACATAAATTACAACATCGCGACGAGCTATTTTTCTCCGCAGTATCGGCTGGCAGATGAAGATCTTGCTCTGCTCTTTGATTCACTTGGGTCAAACTTTGTCATCGGCGGGGACTTTAACGCGAAAAATAGTTTTTGGGGCTCACGGTGCAATTCAACAAGAGGCAGAGCCCTCTTTAAAGCAAGTACAAAACGCGGCGTGATCTTCTAATCTACGGGAAAGCCAACATATTGGCCAACCGACAGAAATAAAATACCTGATCTCGTCAACTTCTTTATCGCCAAGGGGGTACCTCGTTACCTTACGAACGAAGAAGAACGCTTTGATCTCTGTTCAGATCACTCGGAAGTTCTTTTGAAAATCGGCGGAAGCCTAGCGAAAAAGAATAGAGCGCCTAGATTAACTAACAACAACACCGACTGGGACGGCTTTAGAAAATACTGCAAAGAAAACATAGCTTTAAATGTACCGCTCAAAACGCCACTAGAAATAGAAGAAGAATTAGATAAACTCGTGAGAGTTATTCAGAGCGCTGCGTGTAATAACACTTCTTTTCGGAGGTCCGAATTATCGAACAGCGGAACAATATATCCGCGAGAAATAGAAGAGCTAATATGCGAAAAGAGGAGAGCGCGCAAGAGATGGCAACGTTCGCGAGCACCCCCGGATAAGACAATCTTGAACCACCTTTCTAACAAACTGAAGCACGAACTTCAAGATTTTAAAAGTCGCGAAACTACTGCTTACCTCGAAAGTTTGACTGCCAATAAAGGTTCGAACTACTCTCTTTGGAAAGCAGTCAAGTCCGTTAAGAAGCCTAAAGCACACTCTGCGCCATTAAGAAAAGCCAACGGCGAATGGGCAAGAGAAGACAAAGAAAAAGCGGATTTATTTGCAGATTACCTAGAAGAAACATTCAAACCGTTTGACGGGGAACCGTTGGTCGAGGAGCTCAATCCTTATGCGGTACAAGATAATTATAGAATAAAAACCGTGTCATTGGCTGAGCTTCGTCAAACGATAAATAATCTGAAAAACAACAAAGCCCCTGGCTACGACTTAATTACTAGCGAAATTCTAAAGGAACTACCGAAAAAAGCTTTGGTCAAGCTACTCTATATCATTAACGCTTCCATGAGAGATTTATATGTTCCAAGGCAATGGAAAGTGGCCGAGGTCATAATGGTTCCGAAACCAGGAAAATGTCCGAACGACAAAAAGTCATACAGGCCTATTTCGCTACTGCCGATAATATCTAAGGCATTCGAGAAACTGTTGCTTAAAAGGTTGCAACCAATCATTGAAGAAAGACGATTGATTCCGGATCACCAATTCGGATTTAGGGAAAAGCATTCAACAATCGACCAGGTCTATCGAATAACAAACGAAATCGAAAAAGCTCTGGAAGCGAAAAAGATATGTACTAGCGCTTTTCTCGACGTATCGCAAGCCTTCGACAAGGTGTGGCACGAAGGCCTGAAGTACAAGTTAAGGCTTAGCTTACCACAAAAACTCTATAGAATCTTAGAGTCTTACCTTAAAGACAGAATCTTTCGATACGAAAATGAGTACTCGGAATTCAAAGAGATAAATGCCAGTGTCCCGCAAGGAAGCGTTCTCGGCCCAATATTATTTTTGCTTTATACAAGAGACATTCCCCACGATGAGGGAACAATTTTAGCTACGCTCGCAGACGACACTGCTATTTTCGCAATTGATACGATAGTCGAATTATCAACAGGAAAACTCCAGCGCGCTTTAGACAAAATATGCAACTGGACGAAGAGCTGGCGAGTCGTCCTTAACGAGACTAAGTCAACGCATATTAACTTTACTTATAAAAAGATAAACAACAAACCTTTATTCATTAACTCGGTACAAATCCCGTACTCAAATGAAGCGAGATATCTAGGAATGACTCTAGACGCAAAACTTATATGGAAGCCGCACGTTAAAAAGAAACGCGACGAGCTCGAAATCAACTTAAGAGAAATGAATTGGCTTGTCGGAAGATTTTCGAAACTAAGCAAATATAACAAACTGCTTTTGTATAAGCAAGTGCTAAAACCATCTTGGACGTACGGTATACAATTATGGGGTTGTACTAAACCAAGCAATATATCTATTTTAGAAACTTTTCATAATAAGACACTCAGAGCAATCGTTAATGCTCCATGGTACATTAGAAATAGCGTTCTACACCGAGATCTAGGAATCGCAACCGTGTCTGACGAGGTAACAAACTTTGCTCGCAAACTTAGTACTCGTCTTCGCGGACACTGCAACAATGAAATTATCCGAACTTTGGATCAGACAAATCTTACGCGCCGACTACAACGAATGAGACCGTTAGATCTAGCAGCATAAGATGAAACCGCATAAATTGACGGTATTGTAGGTGCCTTCGTTGGAAGGCAGCCTGCCACACGCGATTACTACAGAAGCTTGAACTACTTGTTAAGGAAACTTAGTCGTAGTCTGACAGAAAATGGAATGTTTTTTTATTGAGTAAGAATCTCACACTACTATGAGCGGCCGGTCCTCGTAGTGCCTGTGAAGGTTTTTCCTACCCACGAAAAAAAAAAAACCATATAGCGTCGTAGAAATCTCACAATACCCGACAATATCGTGAGATTTTCCATCCGCTCTTCGTACGGTGATTTTGTACGGCTTCACTGTAATCTCACTTCTTTTTACAAATTCCCAAGACCGACTACCTAGCACAGAAATGGAAGCTCCGCTGTCAAGCAACCCAAATGCTTGCTCGCCATCAAGCTCAATGCTGGCATGCATTCTTCCATCTGTGTTGGATGAGATGATAGTTTCCACAAATCTTTTTGCGACATTGCCTCCGAATCCGAAACCTATGTCTGCACTTCTTTATGGAGTCACTCGCTGAACTACCATTGGTTCCCATAATACGGGAACGAACCTTATCGTAATTTAGCTTACGCTCATGAAGGGTTTGAAGGCTGTACGTGTCAAATGGATGACTCTCTGACTGACTACCTGGAGATTCTATCCGTTTTAAAATCTGTTTAGGAGCTACTTCTAAAGATGTCTCCGAGGACGCATCTGGTGGTTTGGACTCTAATTGAGTGAGGGCGGGATGTTGTTCCTGGAGGAACGATTCTTCCCACCCTTCTTCTCGTTCCTCTGCAAGTTTCCCGCCGGATGCTTGGTGCATTCAGGCGTACTAACACCCTTGCAACCGCACACGAAACGCAACAGATTACGCGAATGAGAAGGGCATTGATAAAAGGAATGGCCTTGTTAATCGCAATTCCAGCAAACGAGACTAGCCAGAGCGAGTCCCGTTTGCTGGAATAGCGAACTCATTTGCTGGTTTTCTTGCTTGAACCATGGCCGCTACTTCTTGATCCTCTACCTTACTTTGCTGAGGAGCTCCAAATTCCACCTCATGAACCTCTTGCCTATGAGACGAAGCTCGTTTAGAGAGAAAGCGCTCAGCCTCCCTTGCCTTGTTGCGTAGTTGTTCAAGGGATTTAACCTCTGATGCAAGGAGAATTTCGGCAAGTTTGTCTTTGGCGTTTGTCCGAATAACCTCGATCAACTTCTTTATGTCGAAGGGATCATCAAGCCTGTCGTTCAAGCTCACAATTGACCCGTATAAGTCATCGGACGGCTCTTTGAACCCCTGCTTCCAAGTAAGTAAATGCATATAAATATCGACCTCACTTTCCTGACGACCAAACACCTTTTTCATTGCTGATTTAAGATCAACCAATCTCGCGTTGGGATTCTTTCGCAGGAATGCCCAGAACCACGAATTGGCCATCCCTTCAAGTAGCGAATGAAAGTTTGCAATGACTTGTTCGTCAGTGTATCCCGACGAAATCTGCAGGCGGTCGACTTTAAACAGGAAGTCACTAATGTTCTCCTTGCCATGGTATTTAATGCTCCACTTGTCTACCCTGCACATTTCAGAAGCACTGGAATTTGAAGCCGTTCTTACATTTGAAAGTGGAGATATAGAGCTTCGGTTGCTGTGGGGTGGGCTTAGGTGCGAACCAACTTTGGACATAAAGGTGTCTAACTGCTGAAAAAAATGTATTTGATTGACAGTTAAACTCATGTCAATTTTATCCGCCAACGCTTCCATTATTATTATTATTATAAATTCTTTATTTCGTTTTAGAGTTTACATAGCAATTAACAAGAATAATAGCATGGCAAAAACCTGCCGTCTGCCTAAAGAGACTAATAATAATAATAATATCCGCCAACGCTTCCATTCAACGTCTCTGATACTGATTGAATTAGGTTATTTATGTCTCTGTGACTCATCACCAACCAACAAATTACGTTGTTGGAATGACGTCACGTTATACGAACCGACTCAACGACTAAATGGATCAGCTATATAACCTGAAGCTTGCCCCAGCAACAGTGGTTCTATAAACGACTTAATCTTTACTCTACACAACAGACCGAAATCTTGAACCAAAAAAAAAACAACAGTAAAAGAAAACCTCAATGGATTAATAAATTTAAAAAAATCTGATCTAGACCATATCTTCTTAACTAAAATCAACATATCATTGCGGGTAAGGATGAGGAGACTGGCTGGATGAAGTACACTCTATTGAGAAATGGAAGATGCCATATATTGGTTCTGCGAGCCAATTTAAACAAAATTGAAATAAACTAACATCCGGTAATTATTCACTTTACGTTAAATAAAATTTGAAAAAAACAAGTGGGAAAGTGCAACAGCGCTGTTGCAAAAGTTTCAATCCATCTACGACGGATTGCAAAATACCCGACCGTACCAAAAAAACTGCGCGCCTCCAAAAAGTGGGCGAGATACAAATATATAGCTGTTGAATGCTTTACACTAGTTGGTTACATACATTTCGGTCTAAAATTCCGCTTTTTAACTCAAAAAAATCACTTTTATAACTCCACGCCCACAAAAGTGGGCGGAGGCACATAGTTCTCACACATGAAAGTTAGAAAATGCTAATATCTATAACTTTTGTTTTTTTTAGTCAAATTTTTAGAAATTTTTAGTCAAATTTCATTATATATTTATTGAAAAACAGCCATTTTAAACTAAAATCCCTTAAAAAAGTGGGTGTGGTCAATGAAAAGGCTAAACTGTTTTGCCCACTTCAAAGACAATTACAAGGCAATGTTACATACCAAAAATGGTACCACATACCAGAAATTCATAGCTAAAATTTTGAAAAAGTATTTTCTTAAATTAGAGATGGTCGCAGATACCGGCCTGTAGTGGGCGTGTCTGTGGGCGGATTCGGCCCACTGCAACAGGGTATATTAAGTTTGATGTATAGTTTGTAACGCAGTGAAATAATCACCGAAGACCCCTAAGACCTTTTAGAGATATGAATTGGACCGACAGGAGAATCGATTAAGCCATGTCCGTCCGTCCGACCGTCCGTGCGCATGTAAACAACTTTTAGGCCTTAAATTTTAAGACAGAGAGCTGAAATTTTGTGGGATGGTTGGAAGTCCAGTCCTTCAGAGCAAGTTTGAAAATAAGCTGAATCCGCCCACAGACACGCCCACTACAGGCCTGTATGTGCGACCATCTCTAATTTAAAAAAATACGTTTTGCAAATTTTAGCTATGTTACAATGGCGCTAGCGCATTAATTTTTGGTACGTAACATTGCCTTATGATTGTCTTTAAGGTAGCCAAAAATTTAAGATTTTTCATTGACCACGCCAACTTTTTAAGGGATTTTAGCTTTTAAAATGACTGTTTTTTCAATAAATACATATGAAATTTGACAAAAAATTATGTGAAAAAAGTTGTAGATACTAGCATTTTCTAACTTTTATGTACATATTGTATGTGCCTCCGCCCTTTTTTGTGGGCGTGGCGTTAAAAAAAGTGATTTTTTTTTAGTTAAAAAGGCGGAGTTTTAGGCCGAAATGTATGCAACCACCTAGTATAAAGCATTCAATAGTTATATTTTTATATCCCGCCCTCTTTTTGGAGGTGTGGCAGTTTTCTTTTTGGTATGGTCGGGTATTTTGCAATCCGTCGTAGATGGATTGAAGCTTTTGCATACCCACTGTTGCACTTTCCCACTTGTTTGACTTTACTTCACATAAAAATAATATTTCTCACTCCAAAATGACTGCTATGAAAGTTTTAGCTTCAAGTTGCATATTCTATTCAATTCAATTCAGTATATTTCTTTTTTTTTGCTTTCAAAGTGTACAAAGGTTATTTGAAATATAAATATGATACAACATGGCTTTGCGCCGTCTGCCGTTTTAAAATAGGAAAGAAAAAGTTCAAGCAAAAGTAGTACATTTTGTTTAAGTGTTAAGAAATAACGCAAAAGACAAAGTATAATTATTTCAAAGATAATAACAAATAGAATTTTGACAATGTAATTGAGGTCTATTAAAACTTAAGTTATATTGATTGATTCTAACCAATGTATTTAACAAGTATTTTATATATTTAAGGACTTTTAGTTTAGCTAAAACGAAAAAAGAGAAATTAAAAGGATGTGTCTTAGAAAAGGTAAAACATAGACAGTTTCTATTGTTCAACAATTAAAATTTTGACAATTTAGTTGAAGTCTAATGAAACTTTAAGTTATACTGTTAGATTCAAACATATATCATATATATTATTAGGGCTTTGAGTTTAGCTAAAACAAAAACAGAGAAATTATATATATAGTTCTGAGCTTGCCGCAGATCTGGATTTTATTCAGATAGCTGTTGGTACAAATTCCGAAACGCAATTGCTTCTCTCAAAAAGCTGATTAGCAAGTTCCAACCATATCCGCCGTTTAATAAAGAGAGACATTCCTCGAGTGAAAGAAAGCTTTTATCTAAGAATAATCTTCGAAACTCTTGGAGGATAGGACAAAGTGCTATGAGGTGAAAGGTGTCTTCATTCTGATTGAGGTTGCAAGGACTACAAAGAGGGTTGAGGTCATGCCGGTGCGGTCTATAGCTTAGCTCGAGCAATTGAGTGCGCGCTTTGAATATTAAGCAGATCTCGAAAACATTAAACCTATCACAAAAATAGTTATCCCCATTCAATGAATGATTGAGACGACTATGAAACGACCTTGTAGGGGAACCTCTAGCTCTGTTGAGGGACTCTTGAAGAAGCTTTTCATCTATAACCGAGAGGTAGTCATAGAACATGTTGCGCCATTCATGAGAGTTTTCCACTGTCAGATGTAATCGACACCCATAGTTGAAAGTAAGCTCACCCCACTCCTTGAATGGTGAGGTATTTGCTTGCAGAGTAACCAAGAGAACTTTTCGTTGTAGATTATTGGTAGGTCTAAGCATGACTTTGACTAAATAATCCGCGTTCGATTTTGCATTCCTCAGGAAAACCTGGGGTAAGCTTGACTCCACATGAATTGCGTAATTCGGTGTTGAGCGAGAAAGCCGGAAAATTCTTTTAAAGAAGAAACGCTGTATAGTTTATACCTCATCGATCTTTTGGAGGCCGAAGACTTCACTAGCGTAACGAAAACAGCTGTTTATTACTGCATCGAAGACCTTAAATTTAGATGATAAGTCAACGCCTCTGTTTGTGAACAACTGGTTCCACATATTGAGGCGTTAATTTTCAGGTCCCAAAGATCGCAATATTGCTTGAGCTTGTTAATAATGAGCTGAAGGGTTATCTGAAAAGACAACAAGATCATCAGCGTACATCAAAACATTTATTACAATATCTCCGAAGTGAATGCCACCCGGTAAGAAATTTACAACATCATCGATGAGCAAGGCAAAAAGGATTGGCCTCAAAATACAGCCTTGTGGAACACCAGAGTCCGTACGGAAGTTCGAGGATTTTCTATTGCCATCCCAATCTGCAGCAGAGTTAGAAGACAAGAGTTTTTCATAAATTCTGATAAATTTTGATGATAACCCTAAATTTGACAATTTGTAAAGAAGAAGTCTTCTACTGACAGAGTCAAAAGCTGCTTTCAGATCAACAAAAAAGCGTACAGCTTTCTTTTTTGTCTATAAAACGTTTTGCAATTGCTGTTAAAGTGAAAATCTGGTCTATGGTTGACAGGCCCGGTCTAAAACCGGCTTGAAAATCACTCAATACATTATTCGCTTCCACCCACCTAATAAGCCTGTAGTAAAGCATTTGTGTAAAAATTTTCCTAAGCGAGCTTAGTACAGAAATGCCTCTATAATTTTCTTGCAAGTAAGGATCTCCTTTTTTGAAAATCCCAAAGATTTTTGAACACAGGAAGCTTTTAGGGACAGTTTCCTTAAGAAGAATTTCATTGCAAAGCTCTAAAATATACCTAAAGAATTCCGAGGTTGCATTTTTGTAGAACTCTGCGGGAATACCATCAGGGCCGGGCGATTTTTGGTTTTTCATTTTTGTTAGTGCTGTTAATAGCTCCATAATTTCAAAGGCCGAGTCCATCTCGTGGACTATATAATTTGGTAGAGCAAAACTTATTATTTTTTGGTTAGGGTCCGGTAGCAGGAGCTTTTTAAAGTATGAGGCAAGCAAATCCATATTTATTACTGATGGAGCTTTATTGCTCATACCAGCTACAAGACGAACGTTTCTCCAAAATGCCTTCGAGTCCTTAAAGTGCAAGATATTAGCTGCAGATTTTGTTGCATACATCGCATTCTTTCTACGGCAAACTTTTTTGTAGAGCCTATTTGCTTGTAGGTAAAGATTTTTAAAGGAGATATTGTTAGTTTTTTTGAACAGATATTAAAAAGAAAACGACTTTTGACGAAGTTTAGTATAATCGGCGTCATACCAGGCAGCGGCTGATTTTTTCGCAACTGAAATTGAAATAGCAGAGTCTCTAATTACACTGAAATCACCGCTTACAGCTTCGTCGATGGCGCCAGAACAAATCCTGGGTAGAATCCCGACTCGCTGCCTCAACCTGTTTCTATAGAGATTTGTTTTAGACGAAACCCATCTTAACCCATCGGTTGTATTATGTTCAGGCTGAGCATTATTTATCGCTTGTTCAAATTCGCATGTTGTTAGAATTGGCAAATGAGGCGAGTAGCTAGCAGACAATACTTCGAAATCTTTCAATAACTCTAACCATTTTCCCTTAGTAAGGCAGAAGTCCACCACTGAGCAGCCTGGTCAGCCACAAACGTGAAATCACCTTCGCTATCCCCTCTGGAAACACCATTCAAAACGAACAAACCAAAGTCCTCAATCATATCTACCAAGAGCCGCCCTCGGTCATTCAAGCAATCGTCTTTAGAATTTCTCTCAAAGTTGAAATTCGGATTGGAGGAATAAAGTATGTTTTTAAAATTACTTACTCTAACATTCAAATCGCCAATTATCAAAATATTTTTATGGTTTGTGTTGTCAGATAATTGTGAAGCTCCTCAAAATCAGATCTCCAATTGCCAAAACTCAGATATACGGGAATTATATAAAAATTCTCGTTGTTAAACTTCAGTTCAATTACAGTGCGGTTACTTATGTTTTTAAACTCGGCATTCATAATCGTTTTTTTTAAACAAATAAAGTACCGCCACTTGCTCTACCCACAATATTGGTTCTTGTGGCTGGTAAAAATCTTGGTGAGTAGACGCTCTCTTCGCTGCGATGAACTGGCATCTGTCATTTTCTCGTGGGCCGCAGTTGTTTACAAAACAGCACATGCCTTCTTCCTCAAATGTTGTTGTGATGAAATCAAATTGGCTTTTATTTTGAATTATCGGTTTTCGTGTAGCTTCGTTGTATGTAAAAGCAAAATTTTCTATATGGAGCTTCACCCCTCTTAGAAGAATTTTGCAGCGTGGATTTATCGTGTTTAGTTTGCTTTTAATCTCGTACAGCGCTTTTCTCTTCATTCGTGTGATAAGTGATTGCTCCCTGTGTAAAACAAGTCCAGAACCCTTTAATTTTGGTGCGGCTTCAATAAGCTTGTTTACAGTGTCGGCATTCGGGAAACTAAGAAGCACAGTTGACTTGTTAGTGGCGGTGTTGCAAAATTCTTGTGATTTAAGTAGTGGCAAATCAGCACTTTCATTTAGATTTAGAAGACCTAAACAGGCTTGTGTAGCAAATTCGATTCTGTTGGTTTTCTTATCTGCAGGAAGGTGTACCACAACAGTATTTTCGTTTTATATAAAATACTTCCTGCCATTGAGTCTTCAACTGGGGTCCTCTTCGTAAAAGTCTCGAAGTACGGTACGCTTAACCGCACGGCTTGGGTGCGGTAACTGATCGCTTGGGTTTACCGGTGGCTGGGTTGAAACTTGAAAACGGATAGCGGTCGGGTTTGACTATCCGGACACTCGACTTATTTGTTTGGAATTGAAAAATCGGACGCCCACGACCATGAATGGGACGTCCCAAGAATGGGTCGTTCGAATCACTGGGATAGTTGTTGGAAAATCCCCTAATGCAAAACATCAATTTCAGTTGCATGTATGCAAATAAAATAAATTTTTATTAACTTTGGTAGGCACTGCTCCTGACCAATGCACTCCTTTACAAACTAATTATTTTCCCGACACAAAGTAAAACACACCAATTTTCGGGGACTAAACTTAAATATATCGTGATTTGCACTTTATTACTTTATTGAAAAGATTAAAAATCGCACTTCTTTTACTGGGACGTAGGGCGTCTTCCTTTGTTCCGTGAAAAGTTTAAAATGGTTTAAGCCGACGCTGGTTTGTTTAGCGAGACGCAGCACAGTTTCAAACACTGCAAATACAATTCTCTTGAGTGGATTTTGCTATCGGTGAAGAGACGAACAAAATTGGAATCGCACTCGAGTGAATTCCAACTATACTTTTTGTGTTAACCACTGAAGATTAATTCACGGTCTAAACAACCTTGTCGGCATGGCATTTTTCTCTCACAAAGAGAGGGTGGGGTGACAGCGCTGTCAGAACTGTCCCATTTGACAACTGGTCAAAACATAAACAAAAATAATTTCCTTCTCGTGTTTTGGTTGCAACAATTTTATAAAGATCAAATTTATTTAGTTATATCGTAATGGAATTAAAGACAACAGGAACGAAAACGCCTTGTGTTCCTTCGTGGTCACAAAAAAAAAACAACCGCGCAGTTCGTAATGATTTTGCAGCACACATGTTCGCGACATTTGGCAAAAATCGGTTCAGGTAAACAATATTTTCGCACATTATGTACCAAATTGCAGCTTCCTGGCTTAAGACTAAAGGCCTAAAAGCGTGTGACATGGCTTATTCGATTCAAAATTCGGTCTAGCTTATGCCCCTTAGGTCTTGGGAGTCAACCATTATTATTTCGTCGTGTTACAAACTATGTAAAAAACTTAATATGCCTTCTATCCTATGGGACGAGGTATTAAAATCCATATTAGCATAGAAACATTCAAGTTTTGGTTTAAATTCATTTATTTTATAATTTAATAAATTATAATTGAAAGATTTCAAATATATTTCAAGAAATCAATTTCAGGGATCTTACACAATCAATTTCAGGGATCTTAAACAAATATGCAAAAAAATGAATACTAAAAGGGCACTTAGCCTTAACATTAAAATAGTTCTTGATTGTTTTGATATCGTCGGTCCATCATTATAGTGCACCGACAAAAATAATAGTGGAAAAAATAGTGGAAAAATGTGCATATGAGCAATTTTATAACTTTTTGTCAGACAAAAAAATCTTAATCAAAAACCAATCGGGTTTTCGTTCGGGGCACTCTTGTGAAACATCCTTAAACTGGCTTATAATGACTTTGAAGCAATGTGTGCATGATGATAATAAAATCATAGCGTTGTTCTTAAATTTTCAAAGAGCGTTTGAGACAATAGACAGAAATATATTAGTGAAAAAACTTTATAAATGTGGTGTAAGGTGTAAAGAACTTGAGTGGTTTAAATCATACCTGACCGACCGAAGTCAAAAAACTTGCTTAATAAGGTGCTTTCAAATGTTGAACATACTGCGTTTGGTATCCCTCAAGGTACTATACGCGGACCCTTGTTATTTTTATTATATATATATGATTTATCCAGTGTGTTAAAATTTTGCGAAATTTCACTCTTTGCCGATGATGCGCTTATATTTGTACGTTGTGAAAACTTTAATGTTATTAAACACCTCGTAGAAACTGATTTAACACAACTCTGCCAATGGCTCCAAAACAATAAACTCAAAACTAATGTTAAAAAAACCAAGTGTATGGTGATAAATAGTGATTGCCCTATAGACTTAAACATATACGGGGTAACCTTTGAACAAGTGAAAGACATTAAATATCTTGGAATAAAATTAGACAGTAACCTTAAATTCGCAAACTATATGACTTATATTGTATGCAAAATTGCTAAAAAGGTGGGTTTCTTGAGTAGAATACGAAAAGATTTAACATTTATAATACAACGATTGAACCTCACTTTGATTTTTGCTCAACAATTTTGTTTACGGGGAGCAACGAAATCTTACATCGGCTTCAACTCATGCAGAACAAAGCAATGAGGATAATTTTGAGATGCAGTTATCAAACGCCAACTCGTTGGATGTTGTCTAGTTGGGTTTAAAATGGTTGAATGTCAAGCAGCATATTACATTAAACGTTTAATGTTCGTCTTTAAAATGAAACACAACATGGTTCCAGAGTATCTTACATCAAACCTGCAGTACATTCAAGATGCACAGCCTTATTTACTGTGAAATAACAATAACTTTAGATTACAATATTATAGAAACAATCAAGCTCAAAATATGGTCCTGCACAAAAGACTTAAACTATTTAACGAACTTCCATATGACATTAAAAATGAAATAAATATTAATTGATTCAACAGTGTTTTAATAAATCATTTGAAAATCACAATAGCCTAACCTAAATTAAATTATTAAAATAGAATTTTATCTATCGGGGTCTATTGTTATTATTTCTTTATGTTACATTTTCGCCTCCACCAAACTAAATATACTCTATTCCTGTGGAATATGTATAACAAAGAACCCCGCCAAAATTGTGTGTAAGTAAATAACAATACAATAACAACAGTTCATGTATAGTTTTTGGAGACGTCAAATACTGAAACGTCAAGGCTCAAACAACTCGATTCCCACCCCAATCTTCATTCAATTTTAATCTTATTCAACCACAAAAAAATAAAATCTGTTTTTTTATTTTTTCTTAAATAGAAAGAATTTTTTTTAAAAGAAAATAAAGTTATTCTGCATTTATCTTCCCCTTTTCCCTCATTTTTGCACTAACCTACCCATTCCAAATTTTTTTGACTCCAAACGAAATGCACATAAGACATTTATTAAACCGATTTTACACAAAAAAAAAATTCTTTTGTGAAAACTGAGATTTCTTATATTTGAAATTTTAACCATTAAAGAAACACGCAAAAAAAAAGATTTTTTGCCAACGAAGCTCACCTGCAATTTCCTTTCGGAAAAACTTTAAGTCACCGATAGTATTGGACAATCCATCTGATCGCAGCTTTTCTTCCAAGAAGCCGAAATCCAGGTACAGTCTGGGAAAAAGTTCTAGCTGGCCAGATTCCCGCAAATGATAGCCGATACCGTGGTAAAAATAGAAATCGTTCCTTACTGGAAACAAATCGACAAATTTTCGATTTTCTAGAGCTTCAGCGATTCTATAATAATAATATATATAAATATATATATATGTTGTTTTATTTCATCGAGATAAAAAATCTTACTTGTAAAAGCGCACAACGTCTCTATGCAATCCTATTTGATTTATGCCTTGATCCGATTTCAGAAATGAACTATAAATGTATGGTACAGCGCATGCAGTGCTCTTATCCAGCATATATCTACGGGTAATAAAAGAATACTTATCAAATCTCACAAGGATTTGTTCTGTGTCCCATTGTGTTCTATTCCATACTGCAGCCAAGAGCTTAAAGGCAAACAAAAACAATAGTTTACTATACAGCATCATTTATTAAAAACAGAATATTTCTTAAAAATAGTGCGTTAACTGTTAAAAGTGCATAATCTGCCCATTCGGATCTTAGCCTCGGTATTTATACCCTAACCAGGGCATATTAAGTTTAATGTAAGGTTTGTAACGCGTAGTGAAATAATCAACGAAGATCCCTAAGATCTATTACAGATATTGTTACGATCGAGATAGGTCGAGTCTGCCGGTGGGCATGCGAACGTGTCAAAACCATCGAAGAATCGATCGTTCCACTCGGAGAAGTAGCTGCTCAACATCAAGATTCCCACGAATACTGACGTTTCTCACTCTATGACTGAATCGCTCTCAGAAGACGCCCACTCAGTGCATAGTCCTGCAAAGCTGTGGTTTTCCAAGAATAAAAAGGAAACGAGTTTTGTATAAACTAATTTTATTTAAGCTATAGAACTTCATCTCTTCGCAGCAGACGAATAAATGAAAAAATAAGTGATGGAAAAAACTAATACAATCTGAAAGTGAACTACAAAACTTTCTACAATCTTAATGATCAGTAAGTACTTGTAGAGTGGCTATTTGCTTATATCTCACACTTCCCCTCAAATTGCATCTCTACCATTTATGGAGCTCATATGCCAAGGTTATATATACGAATATTATGCTTATGTGCTGACAGACCCTTGGTCAATAGATCAGCCGGCATCTTGTCGGTAGGAGTGTATTCTACCTTGATTTCTCCTTTTTCGATTAAATCTCTTACAAAATATTGTCGGTTGTGCGGTTGTGAAATACTGGATTCTTGCACAAATGTCCACCCTTTGGATTGTCTTTTGCTTCCTTTGCTGATTCTGAGCCATGTTTTCAGCTTCAGTGCTTGACATTGCAATGGTTAGTTGCTTTCGTGACACCCAGCTAACAGTTGCGTTTGAAAATTTTAAAGCATAGCCAGTATATGACCTTCTGTCGTCGATACACCCCAGTCTGCGTCAGCGTAACCTGTGAAACCTATTTCAGATTTCTTGAATTTAAAACCCAGGTTTGGGGTCACCTTCAAATATCGCAGAACTCTTTTTGCCTCGATAGCTTTTCATTAATGTTCAACGGAGTTGTGATGGGGTTACAACTTTCCATGTTACAACGGCTTAAAATATTGCGTATGTAATTTGTTTGGGACAAAAATATTTCAGATTTCTTGATGTGTTGCTTGAATTCACGGTAATTTAAAACCCCTAAGTCCATCATTTCAAAAGATTTGGATAATTCTTCCTTTAGTTTTCCCAAATTCTTCGAATTGTTTGATGCCACAATCAGGTAATCCACGTATATTGTCGCAATCATGATATGCTCTTGCGACTTGTGAATCTACACGCAAGGATCTACGTTTGATGGACTCATTTGTAGTTGTCTTAATTTTTCATCCAACTTCTTATTCCATTGTCGTCCCGATTGTTTAAGGCCATACAATGCCTTTTTAAGCAAGCATACCTTATCGCCCTCAAACAGTTTGCTCTCTTCCTTATCCAGAATATTCCGAAATTCCTTTGGAATTTCCATGCAAAAATGTTCGTCGATGTCACCGTTTAGATAAGCACTGACAGAATCTTACTGGTATACTTCGAGGTTCATTTCTACATCGAGCGCCATTAGCATCCTTATGGACCCAATTCTGGCTACAGGTGTAAAAGTTTCACTGTAATCTTCTCCAAAGTTTTGTGTAAACCCTTTTGCAACGAGTCTGGCTTTTCGACGTTCTATAGATCCCCTTGCTTTCATCTTCGTACGAAAAACCCATTTTGATTCGACTACTTTTTTCCCTGTTGGACACTCGATCACAACCCATATTCCATTTCTTTTCAAGGCTTCATATTCATTCTTTATACGGCAATGGAAAGTCGCAGAGGTAATAATGGTTCCGAAACCAGGGAAATGCCCGAACGACAAAAATCATATAGACCAATTTCGCTTCTGCCGATTATAACTTAAGTCTTCGAGAAACTTGTGCTCAAACGACTGCAACCAATAATTGAAGAAAGAGGATTGATTCCGGATCACCAATTCGGCTTAAGGGTCAAACATTCAACAATTGACCAGGTCTATCGAATAACTAATGAAATTGAGAAAGCCTTAGAAGCGAAAATGATATGTTCTACCGCTTTTCTTGACGTCTGCCCAAGCCTTTGATAAAGTTTGGCACGAAGGCCTAAAATATAAGCTACGGAAAGTTTTGCCGGAAAAAATGTATGAACTCTTAGGGTCTTATCTTGACAACAGACTATTTCGAGTGAGATACGGGAGCGAATACTCAGAATTAAAAGAAATACAAGCCGGCGTTCCACAAGGTAGCGTCCTCGGTTCAACACTGTTCTTACTTTTTACAAGAGATGTACCTCAAGTAAGGACACGGCTATCCTCGCTACGGATAAGACAGTCGAACTATCAACGGGAAAACTCCAACGCGCTTTGAATAAAATATGCGAATGGACAAAGCCCTGGCGAATCCTCCTTTATGAGACAAAATCAACGCATGTAAATTTTACTTACAAGAGGGTAATAAACTTACCTCTATTTATAAACTCGGTACAAATTCCGTACGCAAACGAGGCGAAATATTTAGGCATGACCCTAGACGCAAAACTTAAGTGGAAGCCACACGTTAAAAAGAAACGCGATGAACTTGAAATCAAGCTAAGAGAACTGAATTGGCTTATCGGCCGTTATTCGAAACTAAGCGCATATAACAAACTGCTATTGTATAAGCAAGTGCTAAAACCATCTTGGACGTACGGTATACAACTTTGGGGTTGTACCAAACCAATCTCCATAGTATATAAGAAATAGCGATTTACATCGAGATCTAGGCATCGCAACCGTGACCGACGAAGTAAGAAACTTTGCTCGCAAACTTCACACTCGCCTTCACGGCCATTGCAACCACGAAATAATCCGAACTCTGGATCAGACAAATCTTGCACGCCGTTTACAACGAACAAGACCGTTCGATCTATCGTCGTAAGAGGAAACCGCACATAATGACGGTATTGCAGGTGCTTTCTTTGGAAGGTAGCCTGCCAAACGCGAATACGATACAGAAGCTTGAACTACTTGTTAAGGAAACTTAGTCGTAGTCTTACAAGGATTGGGATGTTTTTTTAGTGAGTAAGAATCTCACACTACTATGAGCACGCGCGTTCGATTCTCAAAGTGCCTATGAATTACCGCTCTGCACTCGTCTCGGCTGCACGCGCTCCGCTATCGGTCCTTGTTTTTTTACAAATATTAATTTCATAATCGAAAGTGCAGTGCAAAATCGAAATAGTTTATTCTCTGTTTACCATTCACCAGTAAAAACCATAGTGCTCCGCCCAAATTATAAAAATCACGCACGGTTCTAAAATTAAAAAAAAAAATCCATTCAGTGCTTGTGCAGTGCTAAAAATTAACCACCGCATCGAATTAGCGAAAAAAAAAAAACAAAAATCATTCAATCGCACATCACCCATTAAATGTCACACTCGCGCCGCTGAGCTACAATCTTCATCTCGCGTGCTTCACCCCTCCCCCCATCCTCTATACACAACACATAGCCCAGTCCACTTTATCAATTTTCTTGCCTTCTACTGTTTCCCTTTGCCTGTCGCTGCTGGTATCAACACTCCAATGCACGGTTGGAGTGCCGCTGCCAGCAGTGGCAATGAGCGTATAGCGGATTGTTGATGATTTTTTTTTTGCTTGAATTTACCACACAATGCTATGTACAGGCATAGCACTTGCAAAGTATTGTTGTGGTGTTTCTTTGCGAGGATTTTCACGCAACAATCCAGCTTAGTGTTTGTCGTTTATTTATTGTTTCCGAGCAGTTGTATTGTCTTGCGCAGATGAGTGACTTCCGTGTCGACATTTGCAACATTCGTGGGCTGCGGAAAAACCTAATTGCAGCGTACGTCCATGTCTGTACTTACAGCCCAGCTGTTTTGGCGCTAAGTGAAACTCAGGTATTAGGCATAGATCCTGTAACAGGTCAACCCGATCCGGGTTTTAAACTCCCTGGTTATCGCTTAGAGCCATTATTCTTTCCACATCGTGGCCTCGGGACGGCCTTAATAACTTCTTCAGTCGTTTTAACTGGTCTTTGTGCTTTCTCGATGACAACGTAGATGCTGCTGCTGATATGATAACTAACACCATTCTCCTTGGTATGAGATCCTTTATCCCTTACAGGATTAAGAGTATCAAACCAAAGGAGAACTCGTGGTTTGACTTGAGCTGTAAAGAGGCGATTAGGTTAAAGGAGTTATGTTTTCGGTCCTACAAGACCAACCCATCACAGGTAAACCGAAAAAAGTTTAAACAAGCCAGAAATGATTGTAATGCTCATATTCGCCGTGTCAAATTCCAATACGACCAAAAGCTGAGGCAGAAAATACTACATTGTCCCAAGGGTAGTAAAAACTTTTGGTCTTTCGTCAAAAATGTCAAAAACTGTGCCTCATCTTCCATCCCAACACTCGTTTACAATGACATTCCAGCTGTCACCTCTCTAGACAAAGCGAATCTACTTGCAGCGCATTTCGCTGCTAGCTCCATGCTCCCTGATTCTGCAATGTCCCCGCCTACACTTGAGCGCGTCGAATATACCATGGGACAAATTCACTTTCGCGCTCGTGCAGTCAAAAGAGTACTTCGAGATCTAAACATTCACAAATCCGCTGGTCCAGATGGAATATCCCCCATTGTTCTGAAGAGGTGTTCTTCCGCGCTGGCAAAACCATTGTGTAAGCTTTTTCATCGGTCCTACTCCTCAGGTCTCTTTCCGAGTAGATGGAAAACAGCATTTGTCCAGCCCGTCCCTAAAAAAGGCGATTCTTCTTCTCCCTCTAGCTATCGTCCAATTGCACTTACCTCCCTTCTTTCTAAGGTCATGGAAACGCTGATTAATTATCAGCTTATGAAATATCTTGAAACACGAAAACTTCTTAATGACCGGCAATACGGTTTTCGTAGCAAACGGTCCACTGGTGATTTGATGGCATATCTCACTGAAAAGTGGAATCATTCCTTGCATCTTCTAGGTGAAAGCAAGATTGTTGCGCTTGATATTTCAAAAGCATTTGACAGAGTTTGGCACCAAGCTCTCTTGTCGAAAATGCGTGCATTTGGAATCGACGAATCTCTTATTCAGTGGATTAGTAATTACCTTTCGAACCGTTCAATTCAAGTTGTTTTGGATGGCTTCAAGTCCGCAGTTCATAAAATTAACGCTGGGGTTCCCCAGGGCTCTGTTTTGTCTCCGACACTCTTTCTCATTTTCATTAATGATCTCCTGTCTGCTACAACTAATCCAATCCACTCCTTTGCTGATGACAGTAACCTCAGTTTCTCATATTCGTTCTCGGTTCCGCGCCCCTGCTCTTCGGACGTTGAATTGGAACGGCAGCGTATGTCAAACTCATTAAACTCTGACCTTAACAGCATTGTATCATGGGGATCTCAAAATAGAGTAGAGTTTAATGCTTCTAAAACTCAATGCTGTCTTCTGTCATTGAAGCAAAACCGAAACACCCAGCCATTGTCCATGAATGGCACTTGCATCGACGAAACCGAAACGCTTTCCATTCTCGGTATGTGTGTCAATAACAACCTTAGTTGGAATGACCACATATTCGACGTCGCCAAGAACGCTGCGAAATGCCTAGGCTTCCTTAAAAGATGCAAGAAGTATTTCACCCCCTCTGATTTGGCTATCTTGTATAAGGCATATATTCGCCCCAAGTTGGAATATAATTCCCATGTCTGGGCTGGTGCTCCAAAAACAGCACTGCTCTTGCTAGATAGGATACAAAAACGCGCGTTAAAACTTGTTGGAGACAAAAACATTGCGAAGTCTTTTGACTCATTAGAACATCGACGTAATGTATCTTGTCTTTCTCTGTTTTATCGCTTTTTTCACAAACAATGTTCCATCGAAATAGCCAATTGCATTCCGCCCCTAAAGACGTTCCACCGTAATACTCGCCAAAGATCGAATGCACATCAGTTTACCCTCGAGCCCACCTTCGGACGCACAGTAAAGTTTAGAGGTTCTTTCATAAGCCGTACAACGCGAATGTGGAATGTTCTCCCACGGTCAATCTTTCCTGCGCAATACAACTTGCAACTGTTCAAAACAAGAGTGCATCGGTACCTCTCCTCCTTTTCCTCTTCTTCTAATCCTTTCCGCTCGTGAGATGTGTAACATTAAAAAGGGTATCCAATCCCTTATATTCGCGAGTGCATTATAAAAAAAAAAAAAAAAAAAAAAACTAGTGCCTATGAAGGTTTTTACCTACCCACGGAGTTTCACCGACCAAGGTTCGCGAAGGGCATCTATTTCGAATGATTCGCTGTGAGAATAGGCTCCGAAAACCCCGGAGATTATCCGGATTGTATCATCATACATCGAGCCATTTCCACCAAAGTTAGATTTTTTCTCTCAGACACGCCATTTTGTTGAGGTGTGTTTTTTACAGTTAGTTCATGCTTGACTCCTTCCTGTTTCAAAAAGTTTTCGAATTGATGACTAGTGTATTCAATTCCATTGTCTGACCGTAGTTTGACCATAGTTTTATATTCTTTAAGCTTTTCGAAGACTTCAAAAAGCTTTTTTCTTCAAAAAAATTTACACCATCTGGAATTATCGTCAATGAAGGTCAGAAAATACCGTGAGTAAGGGAACTTACTCGCATCGGTTCACAAACATTTGTATGTATGAGCTAAGATATTATTGCATCGGGACTGTGATCTTGAAAAGGGTGTCTGCGATTGCTTCCCCTTAATGCATGTTTCACAAACAGGTAACTCACCTTCAACCTTTGCAGTTATTCCATTTACTTTGCCTTCATCTATGATTTTTATACCCGACCCAGGGTATATTAAGTTTGATGTATAGTTTGTAACGCAGTGAAATAATCACCGTAGACCCCTAAGACCTTTAAGAAATATGAATGGGACCGACAGGAGAATCGATTAAGCCATGTCCGTCCGTCCGTATGTAAACAACTTTAAGGCCTTAAATTTTAAGGCAGAGAGCTGAAAGTGGGTTGGTTGGAAGTCCAGTCCTTCAGATCAAGTTTGAAAATAAGCTGAATCCGCCCACAGACACGCCCACTACAGGCCTGTATGTGCGACCATCTCTAATTTAAAAAAATACATTTTGCAAATTTTAGCTATGTTACAATGGCGCTAGCGCATTTATTTTTGGTACGTAACATTGCCTCATAATTGTCTTTTGGATGTAGCCAAAAAATTTTAGCTTTTTCATTGACCATGCCCACTTTTTAAGGGATTTTAGCTTAAAGTGACTGTTTTTCAATAAATATATATAAAATTTGACAAAAAATTATATGACAAAAGCTGTAAGCTATTAGATATTCATTTTCTAACTTTAATGCATATATTGTATATGCCTCCGCCCACTTTTGTGGCTTTCTTTATTGTTCTGCGCATTCGTCAACATAGTAAAGATCCCTGATTCTATGTGCAAACATAATTTCTTCTCTTGTTTCAGGTCGATACATAGTGCCTTTGCTTTTTCTAGAAACCTCTTCCAAACTGTGATCAATGTTTTGGAAATGGATAACAAATTTGTTTGGAGATCCGGTACGTACAACGTTTCCTTGAGATCAGCATAAAAACCTTTCTTCGTTCTATCTGCTATAGAACGAACTGCCACCGCAGTTGATTCCGCGGGAATTTGTTCATTTCTGTTACAATTGTGTGTGTTGGAAGTTTTTAATCTGCAATCCCTGGCATTGTATCCAATTATTCCACATGCATGGCAAGAGAATTAGAAATGTTCAGGCTTCTGATATGTCTTCTTTTGACTCGATGCAGAATTCTTGTGAACAAGCATGGCACCAGGCTCATTCTCCGTTACATTTCTCTTTCTAGCTTCAAATTCGTCCAGAAGCTTCACCTTCAGTGTTTCAGGATCTTACAGTCTTTCTTGGGTTTCGAATCGCCATTCGAAATGATTCGTACTCGTCTGGAATACTAAGAGTAGTAATATTGTAAGAAGATCGTCAATTATCTCCAAGTCGATCTCTTGAATTTTGTCATCGATGTCAAAAAATGTCTGTGGTCTCGCATTTCTTCTCCATTTTTCATTTTTAGCAAAACTTATGTTTTTAACAGCGTCGCTTTGGGCAATAGGTGGGGCAATAGTTAAATTAAATCTGATTTCGCTTTTGCATCGTTGGACTCCCATTCTTGAACTGCTGCATTGGGTTCCAAAGGCTTTATGAACGTTCCATTCACATATTTCCAATTATCATTTTTAGCAAGGACGACTTCTACTTTGATTTTCCATGTATCGAAATTTTCCTTTCCAAGCGGTTCAATTTTGCATGATTCAATTTGCAAAATTGCAAAATTGCATGATTTTCCGCTTCATGCAATTGCCTGTTGACGTGGATTCCGTTTTTTTTTTGATCAAGCAAGCAAAAAGCATAAGTCAGCCCTCCAGCCCGTGCACTTTTCCTGAACTCCCACCTATCTCCAACATGAATATGTTTGATTAACGTCGCTGAGACTGAAATTGTAACAGAGATGTAATCGCAAGGTGTCACCGGCATTAACAAATTTACCAATAACGAAGATGGTAAACAAAGAGCAACTGGGTTAATGCTATTTACCTTTGATCTCTATCAAACTCCTAAATCGGTCGAAATGGGATTCTATAACGCTGAAATCACTGAACACATCCCTAAACCGATGTGTTGTCGAAATTGCCAACTTCTTGGACACACCAGCAAACGTTGCAACGGTCATACCAGATGTGACTCTTCTTATCTACCGCCTAACATTCCCGAACCATGCAATCGTATAATGTGTGCGAACTGCTCCCTTCCACACCCAACATCCTCCAAAATTTTTCCCGCTTACAAGCAAGCCAAAGAGATTCTCACGATTAAAACACAAAATAATAAACCATGGCAGAAGCAAAGAAAATTGACGAAGAAAAACATACAATGGTGTCACAAAGTTCCTCTCTAGCGAAATCTTTTGCCGAGATAACGAAAAACGCGCCAAACACAAATCTTTCAGCCCAACAACTCGAAGCTGCGATTAATGTTGCTACAACTTTAACCTCGAAACTTATCAGTGAATCTGTAAAACCATTGAAAAACCAATCAATTCAATTCAATTTCAATTTCTTTATTGAGACTTAAAAAAAATCAACATAATTTCTGTATCTAAACACTTATTTGTAGCCGGCTTTAGAGTATGCCTAGCTAAATACATTTTGTAAAGAATTTAAGCTTCGTATTCTAATCTTAATAGTATATTTAACTACAACGTATTGTATTCATGTTTGCTCCCGACATGCTTATCGAACTGATTTTAAGGCTTTAAACAATGACTAGAAAATATACAAACAAAAAGGGATACGACATTACAATACAAAGCAAATTTGTGACATTTGCAATCAATTTACATATTGCAATATACTTAAATATTATCAAATTTTCCAATACTTGGAGAGTAGTGACGATAAACAGTATGTCCTTACATATTTTTTAAATTTAACGATAGCCTGCTTAAAGAATAATATACATAACCAGTATACTGAAGCAAAAGCAGCCCGATTATTAAACTTGCAGTAAATATATGTATTATATATAATATTAATGTTATATATAATACATACATTTTCAAATCTTTAAATACCTACTGACTTTACACAATATATTTAATTTTGGGATAATTTTATATATATATTTATTTAACACGTAGTTAAATTTGGGATAATGTCAGTGGGTTAATAAGAAAATATTAGTTTCGCAAGGTTGTGCATTTCGCTGCTTTAAAGAGATATTCAACCTCGAAGGTTTAATCGGCAAGCTTTTTCATAAAAATTTAACGCTAGGGGTTTCCAACTACTTGTCCGATATGGTAGGTGGATCTTTCATTAAGAATGTTAAATGCAGAAAGCTAGTAATTTTCATCCAAACTTTGTTGCTTATTAAAGTCAACCAAAAATTTAATGAGCTCATTTGGAGGATCGTTCATACGTTGTAGTTTTCTTATGGAAAGATTAATAAGGTAGGTAATTTAATTTATATGGAGACCTTTTTTTGTCTGGCCTTCTATATTTCCCACAACAGAATCTAAGTACCCTTCCCTCAAATTGTTCTAGTTCTTTTGCTGTTGTAGGAGAAATAGTTAACCACGCACTGAATCCGTATGCCAATATGGGTCTTATAAGTGTTTTTGTACGGGTGTGGCATAACTCGCGGTTTTTACCTCGCATTTTATTATTTCGCTTTTAAACAACTTGCAAAGTATTATTTCGCATTTTTCACTTCGCTCTCATTAAGGTTTGCAATCATTTCGCCAAAATATTATTTTGCATTTATTATTTCGCTATGTCTTATTTGGCTTTACTCACTCTCGCATTATCTTATTTCGCATTCCTTTACTTCGCTATTGATTTATTTGGCGAAATATTATTTTTTTTTTTTAATTTGATTGGCTTTCATTTTATCACATGTTAGGAAATTTTGCCAAACAAATTCAAAAAAACCAGTGCGTAAGTGCTACAGTGTGTACGCAGAAGTTACAGTCCGTAAAACGGACCGTTGAATACCCCATCCTATCCCAGATTGTAAAATACTGATGGCATAGTTATTTTTTGAAATTTTGTAAGTAATGCAAACTTCGAAAAGAAACCGCCTCAATTACAAACTATTAATTATACGATATTTCCACAGATATTTCCAAGTTACGTTTAAATGTACGTAAAAATGCAATTTGTTGGTCCAAATTCAATATTTTTGAAAAATCGACCCCTAAATGCTAAAAACTTGATGTGAACGAAATCTCTACTTTTTTTGTTTCATACTTTCCTAAATTAGGCTCAAGGCGAGTCGAAATTAAGTTTTTCTGGAAAATTTTAGGTTTCTCTTCAATTCTGCCTCCAAATGTGAGCGTGGCCCAAAGTCTTGTATGAACAAAATGTGAAACTAAGCGTTTTCTACAGAAAATATTAAGCAATTTTTTTTTCAATTTCGAGCAAAAATATTGGTGGACTGCATTAAAAATTTACCCATAAAATAGATGCCACGCCCACTAGAGAAGGTTTACCTATTAAATTTGTCTTTTTTGTAAATACATTCATCAGGATATGCTAAATGTCAAATTTCAGCCTTTTAGAACGTCTTACAGTTTTGAAAACTCTGGAGGTAGTGGCACATTTAGACCGATTTTGGGCGTGTGGATTTCAAAATTTTTTAAACTTGTACTGTTTCGCATGACGTAGATCTCACGTACAAAGTTTCAGCACCCTAGCTCAAAATTTAAGGTCTAAAAACATGTGACATACAGACGGACGGACATGGCTCATTCAGAGTTCGGTCTCGATCATATGCCCTTAAGGTCTTGGGGGTCTACCATTATTATTTCACCGTTTTACAAGCTATGTGACAAACTTAATCTACCTCCTATCCTATCCTAGAAAAAGCTGAAACAAAGACAAATCGGGTAGCGGGACAACCTTTTTACGAATATGGTGCCTCCGTTGGAAAAGGCAGATGTTTTTGCAGCCTGGTGTAGAATGTATAGGTCTTCGTAAATTGTTTTGCCACTGTACACTGACGTCTTGAGGGCCACGCTTATGCTGCTTTCATTCAAGATAAACGGATGCAACCTGTTCTTATAGAGGTTATCCATGATCGAGAGATCCGTCGCCTGTCTGTGGAACGGTTCGGATACCTTGGATGTTTAAAGCGCAATCAGCGCGAAAAATTCTGACTTCAGCTGGAGCGATGCAATTTCCTTGCTAGTTGTGTTGGCCAAGTTAAGCATGACATCGTTCAGCTGCTCGACTTCTGCTGCTAACTGATCAATTGGTTTACTCAGTTTGTCGTAATTTGAGCTCATCACCGAGACTTGCCGCCGCATCAATTGGAAGGATGATTCTTCTTTGGTGCCGAGTATTTCTGACTGATTCTTAATTTTGTTGGCATCATTGCTGTCCATTATGCCAAATGCCCTTTTCGAGAAATGCCCGATGAAATCCAAGGCTCGTCTGTGGCGATTATGGAACATATTTTTTAGACGAATGGCGTCACGTCGCAAGTTGTCTATTTCAACTGCTGTTTCCTGAGCCACTAGTGCACAATACCGCCGAAAATCGTCCGATTGAATCGTCTGGCAAGCGTGTTCCAGGTTCCTCTTGCAAGTTTCCGCAAACCGAAGAATCGTGGAGTAGTTTGTTGGCGTAAATTTGGTCAGTATCATCCACGTATCGCTGAAGAAGACTGCTGGTCCTATACTGTCGAACAACACTGGCGAAGTTTCCTGGAGCTCCTTGATTTTATACGCTTCATCGGCTTGTCCCTTGCGTAGTAGCGCAAACAGCAAAATTAAGATAAACTTTGGGTGTATGGTTGGGATAAATTGTATTAACTTCTTGTGCGTCTTCTTTGACATTTTTTCTGACATATTCTAGTTAATCTAAAAGCTACTACTCCTTTCTTTTTATAAATCAAATAATTTTAGCCAATTTACTTAACTCTTACTTTTTATTATAAATGTATAAAATGTATAGGTTATAAATGATATTTTTAAATTTACATCCAAAATATATTATTTCTGCGTACTATTGGCTATTAAAAAAGAACCTGTTGTAAAAATTAACACCCAGGTATTTAAGTTCTGTCCACAGTGGGATAGATTGGCCATTGATTTGAAGAGTAAGCATTTTGCTTTCCTTTACAGCAAGTCGATGTCCTTTTCCACTGGCATTTCGAAAACAGGTAATGCCACATTTCTCTGCATAAATTATCAGGCCCCACTTTTTAAAATACACTAACAGTTCTGGGAGTTTTCTTTTAATTTTATCGAGAGCTTTTTGGGGTCGCATATCGCTTGTTAACAAATTCTCTTTCGTAAGGAAAGTCGAAAAGAAATAATATGAAAAGAATAGGTCCAAGTATAGATCCCTGTGGGATACCTGACTGGATTGGGAAGGATTTTGACTTTTCCGATTCAATAACTACTAAAGAGCAACGACCTTGCAGATAGTTATGAATTAGGCGAATAAGCCATGCTAAAAGTTTAAATTTTATAAGTTTAAAAATTACTGCCTTCTGCCATTGTAAATTAATGCTTTCTCAAGATCAATATCCAATGCACCTTGCGGAGTTCGGGTTAACCGAAGGTCGTGATGTCGAGAACGTTGTTATAGGTATCATATTCTGATCAGCGCAAAATTCTGAAACAGTGGAAATCATATAAGATTGCCTAGGTTCACAGGAGAAGGCCTTATTTTCTCTAATCTGGATCTGAATACTAATCGAAAATAAATCTAGATCCAAATTCATGTCTAAATTTATTCTTTCATTAATGACTTTACAAATTAAGTTTATTCTCACCGGCATTTCTCGGTACTCATCATTCTATTCAGGTGTCTATGATAGATTCTTTTCAATTTCTTCAACCAGTGAGAACGTATTTTAATAACTTAATAAGTTTTAATGTAAGCGGTGAAAAATTGCTGTATTTAGATTGCCTAGGTTGACATGCTATCGAATTAGAGTTGATACTTTATGTCGAAGCCAAGTTAAGGCTGCATATAAATCTATTTCGTCATTTGATAGATTTCTATTTGGAGTAATGTTTATTCGAGAGAGATGGTTTTGGAGATCAAGCCTAAAATCAATGCTTTTAAAGCTTCTGTAAGTAACAGGGGGTAACAGCAAGGGCGTGAAGTTACCGATTTGTAGCTTTATGGAAATTCTATAGTGGTTGGATATCGTAGGGAATGTAGAGCACGTGCTTTTGTTAGCTGAACTGTTAAAAATAGATGAAACCAAAACATAAGTCTAATACGGAAGCAGAACTTGGAAAAGTAGGGCTGTTGGGTGAAATAAGATCAAGATTTAGAAAAGGTCCATTGAAAAACCAGTTATAGACCTTAGAGCCATTTCCATTTTGGAGTCGATCTCCCCAGTGTTGATGACGATAATTGAAATCTCCTCCAAAGACTATCGGGACGTAAGTATTTGCAAAAGCATATAATCTATCAAGTTCTCTTGGTAAATTTCGACCAGCATTACATGGAATATAAATGCTTCCTAGAAGTATCCGCATGATTACACCTTGCGGATTCTTGAGAACGATAGAAGCTAGGCATGCTGAGACGATTTCACTATGAAAAGAAGCGGGACTATATTTCAATCTATCATCAAGTATAATTGCCGTTCCTCGTCCGGTGTTGTTTCGAATCATATTAAAACCCTTAAATTTAGGTTTTTGTCTTTTTTGAGTCTGGTTTCGGAAATAAAACATATCTGCGTTTTTTTAGCCTTCAGTATTCTTAAGCGTTCAAATCTTCTTTCATGCGAAATGATGGAATTAAAATTCATCGATACATGCTTAAGTTTGTAATGGCCCTTATATGACAATTGATGCTACAAAATCTGGGTATGTAAACATTTTTCCTTCTTTCGACTGAAGCTCTTAATATTTCGGCCAAAAATGCCTAATTTTTACTATTAGATCCATAAACGGGATATTGAATAGATTTTGCGACGCACTAAGAAAATCGCTTAAACTGCCTGCTTGTTTGGGTTGATTATTTATCCGGTTCGTTTCTTTTGTGTGTTTTTCATTCGAAGAAACTTTTGCAATTTGAGCAAACGAGACTTGTGGCCTTATAAGCTGATTTACCGTCTCATGTACGTCTCTTACATAAGATAATTTACTTATCCAATTATCTTTTAAATTAAATTATCCAAAAACCAATTAACTAACAATAAAATGAACAACCCCCCAACCAATATAGAACTCCTTGCCACTACATGCCAAATAAAAAACACCCCGAAAAATGTTGAACCAACTAATTCATCGCCACTGCCTACACAATCAAATTATTCTCATAAAGATTCACCCCAAGCATTTAACCTCGCCATAGCCTCAAATAGCCAAACCACCCCCTATTTCTCAAGCCATCCCCTACATTCAACCTAAAAGTCAAGTGCATCGACATCTCTGCCTATATCTATTGACAATCAAACACTGCTACAAAATAATAATAAATTTGATATATAAATCCAGACCCCAATGACGTCTAAACAAACTGTTAAAATTTCCGACTCCGCTGCCCGAGATTTGGATCAGCCAGGCACCTGAGGAGGGTGGCTCAGAGGGTGGTCCACACTCTGATCATGCAAATAACGACCACCCTTCTTCACAACAAACAATCCCAAATTCAATATTCTTCAATGGAACATGCAAGGTTTCATAAACAACCACAACGAGTTAAGTATTCTCATCAAAGAACATTCAATTAGTATAATCTCTCTCCAAGAAACACACTGTCCTTACCTTTTGACACCAAACAATTCCCGCTATATACAAAGGTTATTTCCACAATCATCCCTCTAAAACCACGGCCGAAAATGGCATTGCAATTCGGATAAAGAAGGGTATTCTACACGAACGAAGGCGCATAAACTCGCAGATTCTGTCTCTAGCTCTCGAAGTGCAACTAGCGATGAAAATTACTTTGGTGTGTATATATACACCCCAAGCAATCTTTTACCACCGGTGAACTTGAAAATATAATAACCCAAATTAGCACTCCAGTCGTTATCACAGGCAACGTTAACTCCTGGAGTGTTTTATGGGGTTCTCCTATCAATAATGCTCGACGTGCTATCTGGGAAAGGTTTTAACACAATACCAACTTTATAATTCTTAACGACGGCTCCCCTACCCATATATCCACGCATCGAACCTTCACTCATGTTGACATCACCAACTTATCTCCTGAAATAGGATTGGGGTCATAATTCTGAATGGACCGAAATTCTGTATGCAAAATTCTGTGTTTCAAATTTCTGTTTTTTAAAATTCTGTTTTTCCGAAATTCTGTTTTTCCAAAATTCTGGATTTTAAAATTCTAGACTTTAAAATTCTGTTTTTTCAATATTGTTTTTTAAAATTCTGGAAGTGCAAAATTCCGTGCATAATTTACAGATTATCATAATTATGGACATTATGAAATTATGCACAGAATTTTGCACTTCCAGGATTTAATTTAGAAGTATTTGATGAAATAAAAGTGTGCGCACTTTCTTAAATTATCCGATTCTGCAAATTAGCACCAAAAATCATTTTGGCAGCATAAAAAAAATTTAAACAAATATTTTTACAGATAATTATACATACTAGATCTTAGCATAGGTATGAATTTGAAAATGAGCTCAAACTCTTGACTATTTGAACAACCTGATAACGAAATTTGTGGGTATGTAGCACCTATTTTGTTTTTCTCACGCAATCACGTGTGTAGATAATTAGTCTCATCACTCAATTGGCAAGAGTTAGCCTATAACTAAGCTTGCCAAAAGTCGAAGCTTGCACGTGAATACGAAATTTTCATCCCATCGAATGTGGTAAAAAAATTGTTCAGGTTATCAGGTTGTGGGTATGTAGTACCTAAAAATTGCATAGCAACGTTACTTTGTTTTTCTCACGCAATCACTTGTGTAGATAATTAGTCTCATCACTCAATTTGCAAGAGTTGGCCTTTGACTAAGCTTGCCAAAAGTCGAAGCTTGCGTGTGAATATTTCGCAAGCTTCGACTTTTGGCTTGCGAAATATTTCGCAAGCTTCGACTTTTGGCTTGCGAAATATTCACACGCAATATAAGAATTATGTAAGAATATGAGAATTCGTGAATCATAAATTAACCAAAAACAAGTGAGTAAGTGCAAGAGTTTGTCTGTGACAAACTTCTATATACCCGATCCTATATACCGTGTAACACCAAATCCTAATTTTTTTTTGTTCCGAATTCATATATTATTTATATAGGCCACGCTTCCAAAAGTGGGTCTGGGCTAAAAATTAAAATCAATTAATTGCAATTTCCTTAGAATCATGACAAAATGCGTTAAAACCGAAAATTATTGCAGAAAACATTTTTGGGCCATTATTTGTCTATACCAAAGTTTAAGTTCCTACGCCTTGTCTTACTTCTTAAGAAAATTTTAAATAGAGGTTGTCTTACATTGAAACCAGTAGTGGGCGTGGCCGTCGGCGGATTTAACTAATTTTCACACTTTGTCTGTACAAAATAAGAACCAAGATAAACTCCAAGCTTGAGCGTCCTAGCTCCATTTTAAAGACCTAAAAACTTCACACAGACGGACGAACGGACGGACATGGCTTAATCGACTAATCTGTCGGTCTAGATCAAATCTCTAAAAGGCCTTACGGTCTACGGTGATTATTTCACTGTGTTACAAACTATGCATTAAAATTAATACACCCTGTGTCGGGTATAAAAAAAAATTTTATAAGGTTTTTAAATTAATTTTTTAAAAGAGGCGTGGCATGTCCAGCTCCTAGAGCCAAAAATCAATATTAGCATAGAAATATTAAAGTTTGCGGCAAAAATGTACGCAAAAATTTAATTTTTTGGTTCAAATTCAATAATTATGTAAAATCGGCTCTTAAGATGGGCGTTGCCAAAAACTTTGTATGAGCGAAATCTAGACTAGTGTAGAAATTTATGTGCCGAAATTTATTTCTTATTCTGCCCTAGGTAAGCCTAAAAAGCATCCATGTTTTTTTTGGAAAATTATAGGCTTTTCTCATATGTGGGCCTCTATATGTGGGCGTCGCCCAAAACTTTGTATGAACCAAATGTAGAAAATAGTATTTTAAATATATTATATATAATATATAATATATTAAGTAAAAAAATTTCGATTTGGCACAAAAACATTGAATAAATTGCATTTGAAAGATTACTCTTTCAATCGATGCCACGCCCACAAGGGACAGTCTGCGGACTTTGTTTTTATTTTTATGACTCATAATTATTTATTTAATTATTTATTTCTATATTTGCCAACAAAGAATATAAATCTTCCTTAGACATAAGTTACAAAGAATGTAAGAAAAAAGGAAAAAAAAGATAATTCGTATTATATAATAAAAAAACGAATGAGAAAAAATAAATAAATAGAGCCAACAATTATGATTTAATTGTTTATTCACGAAAGGCCGTCAAATAAATTTCTTTTTAAAGCTGGAATAGATAGGTTAAAGTCAATCAAATGAACATTTGCATTGTAGGAAATCATTAAGCCATTAATAGATGAAGAGCGACCGTAGTTAGTGCGCGAGTGGGCAATATTAAAAAATCGATTATTGCGTAAATTTAACGTTGGAACATTGATGTTTGGAAGGCCCAAAATTTCATTGCAGTCGATTTCATTAATCAGAATATGGTGAATAAATAAAACTCATCCAACTGTTCTACGCACCTCCAGTGTCTCTAGGCAGATCAATTTCAGTCTTGAAATGTATGGAGGAAGGCTAATAGACTCAAGGCTAATAGCCTTCTAAGGGCGAATCTAAAAAATCTTTTTTTATATAGATTCGATTCTGGATATGTGCACCATGTAGTACGGGCACCAGACCACAGAAGCATATTCTAATATGGAACGAACGAAAGATATGTACAATTTTTTGACTACGTATGGGTTGGAAAACTCACGTGCATATCTTCGAACCATTCCCCACTCTTTGTTGGCCTTATTACAAATATAATCAATATGATCGATGTAGGAAAGCTTGGTATCTAATATTACTTCAAGGTCTTTGACTTTAGAAACACGAGGAATATTAAAAAAATATTGAAATAATCGGCAAATTTCAACACTTGGCAACTAGGAAGAAATTTAGCTAAATCATTGACAAACAAGATGAACAAGATAGGACCTATATGGCTCCCTTGGGGCACGCCAGAGTAAACAAAAATTTTATTCGAGAGTATATTGCGGAATTTTACAAGCTGGTATCTACCGGTTAGGAATGAAGAAAGCCATCGAATGAAAGAGTTTGGCGATCCCATTCTTACAAGTTTATACAGCAACAACTTGTGATCTACTCGATCAAATGCCTTAAAAGTCAGTGTAAATGGCGTCAACTTGATTGCCTTTTCCAATCTCAGTGATGACGAAGTTAGGGAATATAAGGAGATTTGTGACTGTAGAACGCTTTCTGACAAAACCATGTTGGTTGTTACAGATAAGGGATTTGCAATTAAAATATAGTCTTTCAGTGACAAGCATGTCAAATAACATAGGAACACAGGATTGCTTACAAATGCCCCTATAGTTTTCAGCTTTGTTCCTCCTACCAGATTTGAAGATCGGAATTATAAAGGAGCTTTTCCAGATGTCAGGGAAAGTGCCAGTTTTTAACGATAGGTTAAAAATGTGGCAAACAATTTTGAGCAAGGGAAGAGCACAATTTTTGATTAAAGTGGGAGGTAATCCATCAGGGCCTGTATTAAAGCTGGATTTCAAGCCTGTTAGACCAGCCAGAACGTCCTCTTCAGACAATTCAATTATATTGAAAACAGGAGAAGGGGAATCCCCAAGGTAACTAAAAAATTGTTCGTCAATGATTGCGTCTTGGTTCGAATACATAGATTGAAAGAATGACCCGAAGTTATTGCAGATAGAAGTAGGACAGTCAGTTACCTAGCCCATTGAAGGAGAGGGAACCTGGGAAACCATTACTCTTATTCATTGAGTTTACAAAGGTCCAGAATTTATCAGGTCTGGACTTAAGGCAGTTTTGTATATCATTTAAGTACAAATAATACGCATTGCGAAGGGAAGACCTTAGCCTGGATTTCAGACCATTAAAAAGCAGATAATCATCAGTGGCCAAAGTGCTACGCCATTTCCTTTAGGCTCTGTTCTTTAAGGTTTTTAGGTGACGTGAAAGGTCATTATCCCACGGACATGAAAGCGTAGGACTACTTTTGGCACATACAACAGGAACATGAGAAAAGATTAAGTTATTAATGACTCGATAAAAAACACTGCAAATGTCATTGATATCAAGAGACAAATACGGGCTCAAATCAAAATTGTTTAGCTCTTCACAGATTTTATAGTAATTAGCATTTTTAAAGTCAAATTTAAAAGCAAAAAAGTTGTTAGCATCATATACGTCGAGAACATAAAAAAGATTTAATGATGGATGAGGAACATCTTCAGGAACGAGAGATGAGTGACCACGGGATACGAAGCTCACATCGCTGTTGTTGGTTAAAATAAGGTCTAGAGTCCGATTCATGTAATTCTTTACATGATTCACTTGTACAAGACCAAACGAGTGCAGTGTGTCGACGATGTCAGATTCAATAGAAGACAAGTTGTTTATGGGGCTTAGACTAGTGCAATCCGAGTCACCAGGTGCCCAATGAATTTTTGGTTGATTAAAATCTCCAAACACATAGATGGTATCCAGTGGCAACAGCAAACACACGATATATCTGATGACATCCAAATATCTCGTTACTGTAGAGTGTATAGAGCTTGGTGGTATATAGATGCAAACAAAATAGATAGCAGTTGATAAAGAAGTGTTGAATTTGCTGCAGCAAATTTCGATGTCAGCAAAATCCTTAAAGGCAACTACATTTGATTTAAATTTTTTTATGAATTGCTATGAGTACTCCACCAAAGCGTTTAAAAATACTGTTGTCGACAGAACAATCACAGCGATTGACATCAAAGTAGGGGGGGAATTTAAGGCCATTCCCGAAGTTGCTATCCAATCCAGTTTCGGTTAAGAATATTACATCATGTTCACAGCTGTACACACTCAGCAGAAGCTTAGTGCATTTAGTTCTTAGTCCTTTCACATTCTGGTAGTAGAGGCTGTTTCTTTAAGTTTTTTTAAGCCGAAGCTTTAGCGGCAGGCCTATTACTAAACTCCTTAACAAGGATATCGTTAGGCCAGAAGTGGGGGTCCAAAAGTTTTTTCCCAAAGGAAAGAGGCGAAAGAATTTTAAACGATGCAGATAAACGCCCACACAAGTTCTCAGCTGTTAAACTGCGGCATCTGATCAAGTCAGTGTCAATACCCTTGCTGGCAGTGTAGTTAATAATGTCAGAGGGTTTGGTTCCATACTTGAGACGAGATAGAAAAATAGCGAACTGGGGCGGTACAACCTTCAAGATGCAAGTTTTATTTAGCTGTGCTTTCTGTTGTTGTTGCTGGGGTAGTTCATAAGGTTGTTGTTGCCGATGTTGTTGTTGCTGAGGCTGTTCATTCTGAGGTTGTGGTTTCTGAGATTGTTGATGCTGTGGTTGTTGTTGCTGAGGTTGTTGATGTTGAGTACTTTGCTGAGGTTGTTGTAGCTGTTCTTGTTGCATAGGTGATAGTTGTTGCTGAGGTTGTCGCTGCTGTTCTTGTTGATGAGCTAATTGTTGTTAGCTAACCTAATCGAAGCGTCGGTGACAACTGTATTCGAGGCAACCACAAAACTAGGCGACTCAGAAGAGTCGACAAGGTCAGATGACACTGTCACGATAGGAGTCGCAGAGGTCTGTGAAGATACTGAGGGCATTTCAATGACGGGGGCAGTGTTCACAACAGGAACAGCAGGTGGCGGAGATATGGGTGAGTCAAGATACACGCCTCTGACATCACTCATGCTATTTCCTGTTTTTGATGTTCTTATTCTGTTCGAAGCTCTGGGTGGTCTACGATTAAGGAGATCAAATTTGGCAGCTTCAAGACTGAGCTTAGCCTCAAATTTCTCCTTAGCGAGATCCTCCGCGTTGAATGCTGCGGAAAATAGTGATTCGCACTTAAGAACGAATTCCCTCACGGAGACAAGAACTCTGTCAATATCCTTTATAATATCAGCAGAAGATGAGCGGCATTCTAAAAGATTGCCAAGTAAGATTTTGGTGGATAAGCTCATGCAGTAAGAGCAGAACCATTGGAGTCCTTGGCATTTAACATCCCTCAAGGCTTCACCAGTCTTAGAATGCAGATTCACGCATTTCGGATGAAAAGGCTTACTGCATCCGTTACAGCTTATCAGGAACTGATATGTGTCATAGGGGCTACCACAAACCCCACAGGGAGTGAGCGTGGACATGATTCAAAAGATTGATTGATAAAAGGCCAAATGATTAATATAGTAGTAGGTTAGCACTAAACGTATTAAAGTGAAAGTATCAGTGGCAACACGGATATAGTGGCAGGCCAAAGCAAAACCAACTGATTGGAGAGATACACAAAGCACTTGTACCCATACTATGGCAGATGTTGTTTTTTTTTACTTTTTTATAAGCCAATGCAAAAATGCAAAATCCGTTGCACAAAGCACACACGCCTACAATAGATTACTGCTGTGCAGATTATTGTCAGTTAGTTACGACCGCACAATTAATATGAGATTATTCAAATTGAAAATAAAAGCACTGTGGATTAAGCTAGCGTAATGATAATCATTAGAAGATGCTAATTGGTGAATTTCAGCTTTTCACGACGTCTTACAGTTTTGAAAGCACTGGAGGTTGTCGCACATTTAGACCGATTGTGCGCGTGTCTGTGGACGGATTTGAAAAATTTCAACACTTGTATTGCTTCGGATGACAGAGAGCTTACGTACAAAGCTTCAGCTTTCTAGCTCAAAATTTAAGGCCTAAAAATTGGTGACATACGGACGGACGGACGAACGGACATGGCTCATTCGACTCGGTCTCGATCATATGCCCTTAAGGTCTCTTTGTTGTGCCTCTCTTTTTCTCTATGTTACATTTTCGCCTGTATCAAACTTAATATACTCCATTTCTGTGGAATAGGGTATAACAAATGCCGTGGTCATGTTATAACATCTTATGACGGAAAAGTGCACTCTTTAATAAAACGTTCGGGTCAGCATTCTCACAGGCCTTCTGCAAGTGAGTGCGATAAAAAATAGCTTTATGCCCTCATTGCTAAATGTTGCCTCTAACTACTCAATTAACTTGAAGCCACGGCAGATTGTGTGTGATATTGAGATGGGCATAATATCTGCCGCAAGAAAATGTTTTCCTGGCACTGATTTACAAGGATGCCTCTTTCACTTCGTCCAAATAATTTGGAGAAGAGTCCAAAAAGAACGGTAAGTAATTGTTCGCAGATAAGAGTTTTTAAAAAGCCCAAGATTTTTTTTCTATGTAATTTTAGACAAGTCCGTAAACATGGAAATTCTGAAGAATTAGCACTATAAGTGCGAATGATAAAGAGCTTAGCATTTGTCCCACCTAACAAGGTTTCTAATTACTACGCCAGTCTGCGTAGTAATTTTGAAAATGATGCCGATATTCAAAAAATTGCAACGTGGTTTGAAAACAGTTCTATATATGGAACCATAAGCCAAAATATCCCCCTGCCTTTTGGTCGGTAAACATTAATTCTTGCAAGGGAACGGAGGTATTCCCTAGGACCCAAAACAGGACCCGACAACTTGGCATTGTCGTTTAAAAGTGTTGGTAGGGCGGAGCCATGCTGGTCTATATAAATTAATAAACGATTTGAAGAAAGAGCTCATACTTTCGACAGCACAAGTGGAAAGGGTCAACAATGGGGAAAACTAGCAAAGAAGCGAAAAACCATTAAAAACAAGTGGGAAAGTGCAACAGTGGGTATGCAAAAGCTTCAATCCATCTACGACGGATTGCAAAATACCCGACCATACCAAAAAGAAAGCTGCCACGCCTCCAAAAAAGGGGCGGGATATAAAAATATAACTGTTGAATGCTTTATACTAGGTGGTTGCATTAATTTCGGCCTAAAACTCCGCCTTTTTAACTAAAAAAATCACTTTTTTTAAGGCCACGCCCACATAAGTGGGCGGAGGCACATACTACATAAAAGTTAGAAAATGCTAATATCTATAGCTTTTGTCATATAATTTTTTGTCAAATTTCATATATATTTATTGAAAAACAGTCATTTTAAGCTTAAATCCCTTAAAAAGTGGGCGTGGTCAATGAAAAAGCTAACATTTTTTGACTACCTTAAAGATAATTATAAAAGAATGTTACGTACCAAAAATGAATGCGCTAGCGCCATTGTAACATAGCTAAAATTTGCAAAATGTATTTTCTTAAATTAGAGATGGTCGCACATACAAGGCTGTAGTGGGCGTGTCTGTGGGCGGATTCAGCTTATTTTCAAATTTGATCTGAAGGACTGGACTTCCAACCAACTCACAAAATTTCAGCTCTCTGCCTTAAAATTTAAGGCCTAAAAGTTGTTTACATACGGACGGACGGACAAGGCTTAATTGATTCTCCTGTAGGTCCCATTCATATCTCTAAAAGGTTATAGGGGTATACGGTGATTATTTCACTGCGTTACAAACTATACATCAAACTTCATATACCCTGGGTCTGGTATAAAAATAAAAGAATCAAGCGGATAGTAAAACAAAGACCGTCAAGTATGAAGACATACGTCATCCGTCGGCTTTTGTTGAAGGTTGTAGTCATCTATATTGCGCAGTTTGTGTAACATTCTATTTATTTATTAAAATTATTTCTGGATATATTTTACAACCTGTAATATACTTTTTTCGTAGTGTTCCTGCTGGGTGCTGTACTGTTTCCTACTGTTCTTATATTGGGTGATTTTATATTGGGTTTCGATACTCTAAAAAAAGGCTGGGAAGAGCTTTACCGTTACGAAAATAGAGGGAAGGACATACTTTTTCTTGGCCTCTTTTATGATTCTTATAATTTAAAACCCATAAAACAGCAATTTCGATTATTTTTAATTACCGTTTGACTTTTTGATCAATTTTACAACCACTTGTGCTAGCTTGTGCCAATTGTGCTACTTTTCTCAAATTCTGCGGACATGGATTTCTGAAAAAACGGTAAAAATATGCTCTACTTTATTTCGCTTGTTTGAATGGGCTTAAAAACTTAGGGTCGGAAACGGAAATTTTGAAACTTTTTTGATGCAGTTCGCTTGCCTTTCAAACATTACATACTTCAGCCAAATTTAAACAAGGTGGTCATAACCGTTAAAGAACTAGAAATCTTTAAAAAAAAGTTTTCGAAAATGTTTTCACGTTTTTCAGTTGAATCTTCGAATTTTTTGAATATTTGAAGTCTGTTATAGTTTTGTATAAAATTTAAGAAGATAGACTATGCTCGGTGTTAATTTAAAAATTATACTTTATACCGTTTGGGAGATAGAGGGAGGGACATGCGTTTTTTTGATCATTTTTATAATTTTTTAAATTTCAAATCCATAAAACAAATATTTTGAAGTTTTTTCCAGTTCCTGTTAGACTTTTTTCCAATAGAACAACTAGCAGCACTAGCCTTGGATGTTTTTTTTTTAATTCTCTGGCGACCGGTTTACGCGCAACGGCAAAACAAGCTCCTTTTTTAAATAGGCTTTTAGAAACTTAGGTTAAAAACGGTAATTAAAAAAAATTCTAACGCAGCCTTCCTTCTTTTTGTAAGCTTTTTACTTTAACCGAATCTGAAAAAGATCGCTTATACCGTTAAGCTACTAGTAGACTTAAAAAAATTGTTTTTAAAATGCTTTTATGTTTTTCAGTTAAATCTCAGAAGATTTTGAAATTTTAAAATCCGCTATAACTTTCCTTATAATTTTGAATTATTTCTGATACGTGTGATTTTTTTCATAGAGTTCCACCAAACAGCACCGGAGATAAGGGGGGAACACACGTTTTTTTATGCATTTTTGCGATTTTTTTTCGAAAGTGCCTCAAAACTGCAGAATTTAAGCTGGTTTTGAAAAATATGATCTAAGCACTTGACTAACTTTATGTTGCCTTATACGTGTGTTCAATATTGATTTTAAGCGATAAGCTGTTCAAAAGTTATGTCCGCCAACACTTTGAAAAACGTCATGCATTTTCAATTCTTCATTTCTCAAAAACGTTTTGATAGTTTCGAAAAGTTTTATTTTTTAATTAAAGCCTAGTATTTCTTAAACCTAAGGTTCGTTTTTCTAGTTCTTGACTACTAAACTTTTTGAAAAAAAAAAACACTAAAAAACATTAAGTCCATTTTCACATGAAATTTCAAACTGTAATTAAACCGTTATTTGTGCTTTAAAAAAATGCCCTCTTTGAATTCTCTGACTGTTTCCGCAGTTTATACGCACACCAAATTTTGTCTTTCTACGACTTACCGTTCAGAAATTATAAAGCGATTGGACGGACGGACGGACAACGTAGCCATACCATAAGAGGTCCTTTTTCCATTTTTGGACGGACCGCTAATAATGGATTTGAGTCATACTGCCTATTTAAAAAGAATAGCTAAGAACCTAATTTTGTACTTAAGAAGTTGTTTAATTTTATTTTGCTCTGGACAACCGTACCTATTTTTTTTCTGTTGAAGTTGTTTTTTTTTTTTTTTTTTGTTAATTTTTTTAAGTTTTTTCCTTGCACAATTTACAGTGTTATGGCTTTGACTACCTTACTATACTGACTATTGTTAGATAGATAGATAAATAGATAGATAGACAAAACGATAAACAATTTATTTCATAGTTCATTTGAAAGTAGGATTATGTACATATTTTGTTTACTTAAATCTACTAAGGCATGGCCAGAAGGGCCGTCAGCCAGATGACAGCTTTGCAAAAATTCATCCAATCAATAAATATTTAGATATAACAATCTCACAAATCCACTAAAATAATACGATTTCTGTAGTTTAGTGCTATTTTAATAAAGCAAAATAGTTTATGCCAGTCTTCTCCATTTAAAATTTCCACGAAGTCCGCTTGGTCGTCTTATTTCGGCCAAGATGGGACATTTAGCGATGAAATGTATTATATTTTCCCCTGTATTATATTTTGGTCTTTAACTATTTCTTTTGGCTCTGATCCATAGAACTATCTTTCATTCGCCGCTGTTTGACTAACTTAAATTCACAGTTAAGTTCGAAGTCAGACAGTAGTCTCGTAATCGGTTTTTCATTAGCGATTCGGGTGATTCTGCTAAAAGTACGAGATCGTCAGCGTACATTAAGACCTTTATGTTTAAACCCTCTATTGAAATCCCGCAGGGCAAAGCTTGAACGACATCATCAATGTATAGGGAGAACGCTTGTGGGCTGAAGTTACATTCTTGCTTTAAGCCCACTAGGGAAGGGAACCAGTCCGATGAATTTTCACCACCCCACACTGAATTAATGGTTTGGCTATATAAGTCTTCAACTATTCTCCCAAATTTTCTAGACATCCCTTCTCTGTAGAGTTTGTAGAAGAGAGCTCTTCTGTCTATAGAGTCAAAAGCTGCCTGAAAATCAACGAAAAAGGAATACAGCTTCTTTCGTCTACGTACATACAGCTCTGCGATGTTGGTTAAGCTAAAGAAAGGGTCTACCGTAGAGTATCCTTTTCTGAAACCAGCTTGGAATTCGCTTAGAAGATGTGTGCTTTCGATCCACTTGGTAAACCGGCATCGCAGTATTTCCATAAAAAATTTTAGAGATGCGTTGAGAAACGATATTCCCCGATAGTTTGAAGGATAAGCCTTATCACTTTTTTGTGAATCGGAAAGATTATAGCTTTCTTAAATTCCTCTAGTGCTCCTCCGCTGTGTTCAAAGTATTGTTATAGGCACGTGTGAGCTTCATTATAAAATCAGCTGTAGCATGCTTGAAATACTCGTTTGGAATGCGATCAGCTCCCGGTGCTTTATTATCTTTTGCTTTAAAAATAGCCATCTCTACCTCTCTTACACATATTTCGGAGTCCAATATCGTGTTTTCATAATTTGGCTTGGCATATCGCATCGGCTCAGCAAAAATTTTAACATTAAGAAGTTTTTTAAAATGATCTTGGAGCGCTGAAACTGAAGGTAGGGCGTTTACGGCAAAGCGTTTTCCTTTAAGCTTTTGAATGGCTTTCCAAAACTGAGCACCGTCTCTGCAGCCTACTAAACCCTCCGCTTGAAGCCTACAAAAATTCTCTTTCTTAGTTTTGTACAGTAACCTGTAGTACCCGATTATTTAATTCTTCTATAAATAGTAGAACAATTTATATAAACAGGGACAATATTTATGATTCTGTTGTTCAGGATCATCTCCACATTGATAATGACCTTTTGAGTCCATAAAGGGCTCCCCTCGATAATCTTCCTCTTTTTGCTCCATTTCTCTTCTCGGCTGGTACCCAGGAAAGTTCGTAGTCGGTGAAAAATGCATCTAAATTCTTCTGGTTCTTAGAAATGATATGAGTTTCATATAGCAAAAATATTTCGAATAAGTTGATGTAGTTGAAAAATTCCCTAAACATTGATTTATTTGACAATCCATTGATATTATTACTGACTGATATTACTAACTATTGTTGAAATACAAGAAAACACCGAACTTTCTTTTATTGCTTTTATTTTTTGTTATTATACATTTTTACAGAATTTTTTTTTACAGAAAATAAATAAATAAATAAAATAAATAGAGTGGCGCAACAGCTCGAGGTGAACCAGGGCCAACTTCTCAACAATGTATGCTGTGTGCGTTAATTACTTCACATACAAGGGGACCTACAATTTTTGCCGAATCCGAACGGCACTTTGAGAAGTTTTTCAAGACAAATGATACTCTCGGAGGGCTTGTCAGACCCTCGCGGAGGTGGGGACCGTGAAAAAGAACTAGTCTTTTTTTTCAGGTGACGATGGCAGGATTCGAACCCAGGCCTCCAGCGAAGTAAGCACACACACTAACCACTACGCCACGGCACCCCACAGAAAATATCATTTCCACAATTTTGGGAAACAGAATTTTGGAAAAACAGAATTTTGGAAAAACAGAATTTTGGAAAACAGAATATTGATAATACAGAATTTTTTAGAGATTTCCAGAATGTTGTTAATACAGAATTTTGGAAAACGGAATAACGCCCCGCTCCCCCTGAAATATACCCAAAAATCTCGTGGAAAGCTTTGTGAAATCTGTACAATAGCGACCACTTTCCGCTTTTAGCCACATTATTATGCAATGAAGCTCATCTCGATCTTCATTCTACACCTAAATTTAAAACTGACCACGCAAACTGACCCAGGTTTAAAAAACACATAATAAAAGAGCTGTCGTCAAGAAGTATTCCTCCCAACATCAACCTAGAAGCTGCCCATCTTACTAAGGATATTCGATCTGCAGCAAACTCTTCCATTCCACAAAGTTCCGAAAAACCGTTAAACCGTATTGTGTCTTGGCGGAACTCAGAACTGAGAGCTCTACAAAAAAAACCAGTGAGTAAGTGCAACAGTGCGTTTATAATAGCTTCGGTGCGTCTGTAACGGACCGCGGTATACCCTATTCCTATTCTCCTTATTATTCCTATTCTTCTTTTTATTCCTATTCTCCTTTTTATTCCTATTCTTTTTTTTATACCCAACCCAGGGTATATTAAGTTTGATGTATAGTTTGTAACGCAGTGAAATAATCACCGTAGACCCCTAAGACCTTTAAGAGATATGAATGGGACCGACATGAGAATCGATTAAGCCATGTCCGTCCGTGCGTATGTAAACAACTTTTAGGCCTTAAATTTTTAAGCGGAGAGCTGAAATTTTGTAGGTTGGTTGGAAGTCCAGTCCTTCAGATCAAGTTTGAAAATAAGAGTGGGCTGAATCCGCCCACAGACACGCCCACTACAGGCCTGTATGTGCGACCATCTCTAATTTAAAAAAAATCATTTTGCTAATTTTAGGTATGTTAAAATGGCGCTAGCGCATCCATTTTTGGTACGTAACATTGCCTTATGATTGTCTTTAAGGTAGCCAAAAAATGTTAACTTTTTTTACTGGCCACGCCCACTTTTTAAGGAATTTTAGCTTAAAATGACTGTTTTTCAATAAATATATATGAAATTTGACAAAAAATTATATGACAAAAGCTGTAGATATTAGCATTTTCTAACTTTTATGTATTGTATATTGTATATGCCTCCGCCCACTTTTGTGGGCGTGGCGTTAAAAAAAGATTTTTTTAGTTAAAAAGGCGGAGTTTTAGGCAGAAATGTATGCAACCACCTAGTATAAAGCATTCAACAGTTATAATTTTATATCCCGCCCACTTTTTGGAGGCGTGGCAGTTTTCTTTTTGGTATGGTCGGGTATTTTGCAATCCGTCGTAGATGGATTAAAGCTTTTGCATACCCACTGTTGCACTTTCCCACTTGCAATATTCTCCTTTTCATTACTATTCTCCTTTTCCATTCCTATTCTCCTTACCATTCGTTAATTTTCTTGTTTTCCATCCCCGTCCCGTTACCATTAATGCATCATTTTAAATAGAAAAAAAAAATTCTTCCTTTTACGTTTTTGTTCACTTTTTTTAAAAAAGGGGCGTGGCATGTCCAACCTTGGAGACATGGCTCAAAACTTTGTATGAACTAAATGAAGAACTGTTGTGTTAAGTGTTAATAATAACATATAAACACTTAACTTACATAAAATATTAAGTAAAAATTTTTCGATTTGGAACAAAAATATTTAATAAATTGCATTTGAACAATTACTCTTTAATTAGATGCCAAAAATATAATTTTTAGGTAAAATTTAACAATTTTTTTTTTTATTTATTCCTATTTTATTCCTTTTTATTCCTATTCTCCTTTTCATTCCTATTCTCCTTTCCATTCCTATTCACCTTACCATTCGTTAATTTTCTTGTTTTCCATCCCCGTCCCGTTACCATTTATGCATCATTTTAAAAAGAAAAAAAAATTCTTCCTTTTACGTTTTTGTTCACTTTTTTTTAAAAGGGCGTGGCATGTCCAACCCCTTTAACCGAATCAATCAATATAAGCATGGAAAAATCCAAGTTTGCGGCTAAAATGTACGCAAAACTGTTATTTTTTGGTTCAAATTCAATAATTTTGTAAAATTGACCTCTACAGATGGGCGTGGCCGAAAACTTTGTATGAACGAAATCTGAAATAGTATCCGGTGTTCTTTATGTGGTAAATTTTATTTCTTATTCTATACTTAGTAATTTTAGCTTTACTTAGTATAGAAGCAGTCGCAATCCATGTTTTTCTAGAAATTTATAGTTTTTTATGGAATTGTGCCTCTAAATATGGGTGTGGCTCAAAACTTTGTATGAACTAAATGTAGAACTTAATAACATATTAAGTTATTCAGCTGTTATTCAGATTTCAGCTGTTTAGCCAAACTAAAAGGGAAGACCCCAAGTAGAGACCGCATCTCCTATCCGATGCTAATAAATATGCCTTTATCTATTAAAACCAGGCTTATCAATCTTTATAACAGTATTCTGGATACGGGCATTGCTCCACAGAGCTGGAAGCTAGCAACAATTCTTTCGCTCCACAAATCTAAAAAACCGCTAAACTCTACAGATGGGTATCGCCCAATCTCGCTCATTCCTTGCGTTTCAAAAGTTCTGGAGAAAATAGTTGCCAAAAGGATTATGTGGTTTCTGGAATCAAAATAATTTATAAGCACGCATCAAGTTGCTTTCAAAACCAACAAAGGCTGTATGGACGCTTTCCTCCACATAGACTATTACATCACAACACCCCTCGGCTAGCAACCATGTCACCATTCTTTCACTAGACTTTGAAAAGGCTTTCGACAGATAATAATCAGTTTTGTAAGCTCTTTTTTCAAATGGTCTTGCAAATATTATGACGCGGTCTAATACTGCAGGGACAAAATTATCTATACAAAAATGCAAAACCATCCATATATGGCGCAAAACATCTTGCACAGGAATAGCCTTTATTTTAACAATGTTAACATAGAGAATATTAATACTCTAAGTATCCTAGGCGTTTATTTCAACAATAAGTATAATTTTAAGAACCACTGTGTAGAACTAAGAAAAAGCTTGACTGCCAGGGCTATATTGTTTAATACTTGTCTTATACTAAATCTAAAACACATATTAACACATTATGTAACATCACACGTTCTTTAGTTTTAGGTAAAATAGATTATGGTCTCTTGATCTATGGTAGCTCTCCAAAACAACACTCAGCATCGTTAAGGCTTCCTATCACCAAGCAGTTAGACAAAGTTTAAACGCCTTTCCAACCACCCCAATACGCAACATCATGGCTGAGGCTGCACTTCCTCTAATAGAAGAACGTATCCTCGAATCGAGAGCAAAACTGTTCGTTAAACTATTTTTTACCCTAGGCACAATAATTGAAAAAGACGTGGAGGCACTTAAAAGATCAGCGCATCATAAGCGTATTCCATCAGCCATCTTCACCGCGTTAGTAACAGCCGATTCATTGGATCTACCCAATATAATCACAGTTAAGTATTAAGTTCCAAGTCATCCACCATGGACCATGAAGAAAACTCGTCTTTTATCATGGACATGGCAGAATACTCAAAAAACCACACTTGTTCTGACTTATTCAGGCGATTTTTTCTAGACGTCACCCAAGTTTTAGGATCCAAGGATTGGAAACTGTTGTTTACAGATGGATCTAAAACTCAACTCAGCACAACTTTCGCCTTAACTTACGAAAACGGTCTCCACGTGGCAAGTTCGTGATCTGTTCCGATAGCCTGGCAGTTTTACGAGCGATACAAATTGTAAACAACTTCTCCGATATAGATAGTAAGCTGAATTAGAGACCAACTGATTAAATTGGACACCAAGTTAAAGCTAATGTTGGTTCTTGGTCACAATGCTGCTCACTCCTCTCCAGTACACTCCGTTCTCATGCTTTCTAAAGAAGACATACGAAGAGACGTTTTCCGAAAAGTGAAAGAACAACGAAGATAACTCATTCGTTTCGCTTATATAATGAAAAAGAATATTTCGAATTCAATTTTAAGAAGATATATGCATAGGATTTGAGTATACGAGTTATTAAATGCTGCCATTGCAATGTTGTAAATACAGGGAGATTTTTGATTGTTTAGCTATTTGGGTTTACCGGGAGCTATTTGGGTTTAAAATTCTTAGAATACATATTTCTTCATTAATTTTACTCTAGGTACTGTTAATATTTTTTTACAAGTCTACTGTCCTTATTTTAGACGAATTTTAAGTTTAGGCAGTGACGATGCTTTTTATAGACATTTAAGACAGTGTCTACCCAAGCCAAAACCCAAAAGAACTAGGTACTTTCTTTCGGGTTTTGACTTGGGTAGAACGAATTTAAACAGACAAAGTTCAAAATACTTATGCCTTTGCCTTACCATTTGCACTTTCATTCCATTAATCCATTTCATAAATTGAAAATGATTTGAATTGCAAACTAAATGCACCGGTAAATTTCTTATATGAAAGAAATATACACGGCAAGCATATACTACAACACACACATTTATGCCATTTGATTCTTACATGATGCATTTTCACCAAGCACGAAAGCGACAAGCGCAAGGTAGAAATGTGTCGTCACTGCGGGCGGCGATCGGAAAACGAATATCTCCGTAGACACTGTTTTCGTTTTTGACCAACTGTAGGTAGATACAGCACGAAGAGCGATATGCGACATCACTCATTTTAGGGATTCGTACATGGGAAAGGTAGACAGAATTGAAAATGTCTAATCGTTGGTTTCGTTTGAATTGGCATCAAAGTTGAACACTTTTTGGGTGGCTGTGGTTAAAAAGATTTTTTTCACAGGGTGGCCTGTGAAAAATAAATCAAAATGGGTTTTAATGTCTACCTAGTTTGTTCGAGTGCCGGACGTCCCTGAGTTTAGGTTCTTCAATTTTAATTGAATCGCAGGGTGACAAACAATTTTTTTGATGTTTTTGATGTTTTTGTTGTTAAAAAAAAACTAACAAAAAAATTTTGGTATATTAAGGTATATTAAGTTTGTCACATAGATTGTAACACGGTGAAATAATAATACTAGACCCCCAAGACCTAAGGCCAATTTCACACATACCCGGCAACCGGCACCGGCTACCCGGTCGTTGGGAATGCGTTCTTATGGTCGCGTTCACACCTGCAAACCCGGTTGCCCATACAAACAACCGGGTAGCCGGTGCCGGTTAGCCAGCTGCCGGGTAGGTGTGAAATGGGCCATAAGGGCATATGATCGACACCGAGTTCTGAATCGAATGAGCCATGCCCGTCCGTCCGTCTGTATGTCATATGTTTTTAGGTAATTTCGTACGTCAGCTCCGCATCATGCGAAGCAGTACAAGTGTATACATTTTGAAAATCCGCCCAAAGACACGCCCACAATCGGTCTAAAAATGCAACTACCTCCAGAGCTTTCAAAAGTGTAAACGTTCTAAAAGGCCGAAATTTGACATTTAGCATCTGCTTATGAATGTAAGACACAAAAAAGAAAACCTTAATTGGTCATCCTCTTCCAGTGGCCGTGGCATCTATTTTAAGGGTAAATTTTCCAATGCAGTTTACTCAATTTTTTTGCTCCAAGTTAAAAAAATTTCGCAATATATTTCATGTAGAAAATGCTTAGTTCTACATTTTTTTTTGTACAAGACTTTGCGCCACGCCCACATTTTGAGGCCGAATTGAAGAAAAAACTAAAGTTTTTGTGTGGAAATAAGGAATGGAAAATAGATATCCATTTTCAACGTGTTTAACGTCATAACTTTTTCACCACTTTATTTTTGACACTTTGACACTGGACGCTAAACTAAGGTGGAAACCACACGTAAAGAAGAAGCGTGACGAGCTTGAGATTAGGCTCAGGGAAATGTATTGGCTTATTGGAAGATTTTCGAAATTAAGCACATATAACAAACTGCTCTTGTACAGGCAGGTGTTAAAGCCGTCCTGGACATACGGTATACGACTTTGGGGTTGTACCAAGCCGAGCAACATGTCCATGTTGCAGACTTTCCAAAACAAGACACTAAGAGCAATTGTGAATGCTCCATGGTATATTAGGAATAGCAATATTCACAGAGATTTAGGAATAGCTACCGTGGGCGAAGAAGTAACAAACTTCGCTCGAAAGCTAAATGCTCGCCTTCATGTTCATTGCAACAATGAAATGATCCGTACTCTAAACGAGACTCTTTACGTTGTTAACAACGAGCGACGACTACAAAGAACAAGACCCTTCGATCTAGCGACGTAGGCCGCATGAATGAACGGCTTAGTAGGTGCATTCACTGGAAAGCAACCTATCTAATGCGATTTACACTATGGAAGCGTAAGCTACTTGTTAAGTTAACTTAGTTGTAGTCAAGAAGTTTTATGAGAGAGTGAAAATTTACTACTATGAAGTGCGTTCTGGCAGTTTCATAGTGTCTCTCATATATGGGTGGTTTTTTAGCACGTGGAAATCGGGCATAATCAATATCGGCTACTTCGGTATTATGTACCTGCTATAGAGGGCGTTATGGTATCTTTGAAAGATTTTGGAGTTTAAGCCTCCGTCCATCCTAGTATTCAAAAAAAAAAAAAATCACTTTATTTAAAAAGCTGATATTGGGCTGACATATCAAGCAGCCAAAGGCTAAGCAAAGGCTAAAATCAAATTTTGGTCAAACGGTATTAGAACTGCAGTCTATACTCCGATGCTATACATGGGCCAAATTAATTGAAAAAAATCACGACGCATCAAAAATTATTTGTAATTTTCGGGAAAACTATAGATATTTTCTAATATTAAGCAGATTCCGAGATTTAGCTCGAAACCTTTAAAAACATTTCAAAATTCATTTTTTTAAATATCCTGGAATCCTAACGGTGGTAACGATTATAATCGAATTTGGTTTGCATATAAAACATATGAATTGAATTCTAAAATTTTTAAGATCTTTCAAAAATGGCGGTCCCAATTTGAAATTTTCTAAAACGGTTTAAAAAACAAATTAAAAACGCGCTTTTATAACCGATAAATAAAAATCCTGTGCTCTGAGTATTAAAAACAAAGTAACCGTTGCTGGCACAAAGTATATGAGCACCAAAAAAAAAATATAACGGTGTTCAACAAAAGTTCCCGAATAGGCGTTTTCTTTCGATTTTAAATCGAAAATACAAATTTCAGAAAAAAGCTTAAAAACCGCGTGTCACCCCACACTATCTCGATAACGGTAACATATACCGTTTTGAAAAAAATATCAGACATAGACAATTTCCTGAGGTTCGAAAGAAAAATATAGAGGGGCTGAAATATTTTGTGGTTTTCGAGATATGCTGAAAAACATTTAAGTTGATTTAATAAAATGGCATTGCTAGAAAATGCCTATAACTTCTTATTTCTTTCTATCTACTTGACTTAATTTTACACAAGCACAAACCACTGGAGTAGAAAGTAAAATATTAAAAAGTGACTAAGTGCTACAGTGTGTACGCAGAAGTTACAGTCCGTAAAACGGACCATTGAATAACCCATCCTGTCCCACATTGTAGAATGCTGATGGCTTTGCTATTTTTTGACATTTTATAAGTAGCAAAAACTTCAAAAAGGGGTGTGGTCCAAACGCCCCTAATTAAACAGAGTGGCGCAACAGCTCGAGGTGAACCAAGGTCAACTTGTATGCTGTGTGTGTTAATTTCTTCACATACAAGGTGACCTACAATTTTTCGCCGAATCCGAACGGCACTTTGACAAGTTTTTCACGATGCCACGCCCACTAGAGGAGGTTTACCGATTAAACTCTTCTTTTTATACCCTATTCCACAGGAATAAAGTATATTAAGTTTGATACAGGCGAAAAAGTAACATAGAGAAATAATGACGATAGACCCCCAAAGACTTTAAGGGCATATGATCGAGACCGAAGTCTGAGTCGATTGAGCCATGTCCGTCCGTCCATCCGTATGTCACCAATTTTTAGGCCTTAAGCTAGGAAGCTGAAATTTTGTACGTAAGCTCTCTGTCATCCGAAGCAATTCAAGTGTTAAAATTTTTTTAATCCGCCCACAGTCACGCCCACAATCGGTCTAAATGTGCGACAACCTACGGTGCTTACAAGACTGTAAGACGTCATGAAAAGCTGAAATCTATTATTTAGCATCTTCTAATGATTACAAGTCATAAAAAATAGAAATGAACTCCGCAGACCACCCCTTGCGGGCGTGGCATCGATTGAAAGTGTAATCTTTCGCATGCAATTTATTCAATATTTTCGTTTCAAATCGAAAAAATTTTACTTTATATATTATGTAGAAAACACTTATTTTTAACACTTATTTCTTTCATACAAAGCTTTAGGTCACGCCCACATTTGGAAGCAGAATTTAAGAAAAACCTCTTATTTTCTAGAAAACTTAGATTTCGACTACTTTTTAGCCTAACTTAAGTAACGACAAGAAATAAAATTTAGCACATTAGCTTCTCCGGGATCTATACTAGATTTCGTTACTACAAAGTTTTTGGCCACGCCCATGTTTAGAGGTTGATATGACGAAATTGTTGAATTTTACCCAAAAAATTACATTTTTGGCATCGAATTAAAGAGCAATTGTTCAAATGCAATTTATTCAATATTTTTAGTTCCAAATCGAAAAATGTTTGCTTAATATAAATAAATAAATAAATAGAGTGGCGCAACAGCTCGAGGTGAACCAGGGCCAACTTCTCAACAATGTATGCTTTTGTGTATATTTATTTTACATACGAAGAGACCTACAATTTTTTGCCGAATCCGAACGTCACTTTGAGAAGTTTTTCAAGACAAATGATACTCTTGAAGGGCTTGTCAGACCCTCGCGGAGGTGGGGACCGTGGAAAAGAACAAGTCTTTTTTTTCAGGTGACGATGGCAGGATTCGAACCCAGGCCTCCGGCGTAGTAAGCACACACACTAGCCACTACGCCACGGCACCCCACACTTTACTTAATATGCTATGTAGAAAATATTTAGTTCTACATTTATTTCATACAAAGTTTACACACATACATTTGGATACTATTTTAGATTTCGTTCATTCAAAGCTTTCGGCCACGCCCATCTGTAGAGGTCAATTTCACAAAATTATTGAATTTGAACCAAAAAATTAAGTTTTGCGTTCATTTTAGCCGCAAACTTAGATATTTCTGTGCCAATATTGATTTTCGGTTAAACAAGTTGGACATGCCACGCCCTTTTTTCAAAAAAAGGGAACAAAATATTTTGATGCATATATGATAACGGGACGGGATGGAAAACAAGAAAACAAACGATGGAATGGAAAGGAGAAAAGGAATGGAAAGGAGAATAGGAATAAGGTGTACCGCAGTCCATTACAGACGGACAGAAGATATTATATACGCACTGTTGCATTTTCTCACTAGTTTGTGTCTCACATTCATTATGAGATGCTAAATGTGAAATTTAAGCCTTTTCGAACGTCTTACACTTTTGAAATCTCTGTAGGTAGTTGCACATTTAGACCAATTGTTGGCGTTTTTGGGCATAATTACATAATTTCAGCACCCTAGCTCAAAATTTAAGACATGTGATATACAGACGGATGGACGGACGGACATGGCTTATTCGATTCAGAATCCGGTCTCGGTTATATGCCCTTAAGGTTTTGGGGCTTTATTATTTCTCCGTGTTTTAATGATGTTCTAATAATGTTCTGAATCAGATCGCGGAGGAGTTCCAAATGTGCTTCGCGACAAGTGAGAATGAAGTGTCGGAAACTTGACAACTTAAGGAGCCAGTCGCAAAATGAAATAAAACTAGTGAGTAAGTGCAAGTGTATGTAAAAGCTTAGGTCCGTTTGTAACGGACCGCGGTATACCCTATTCTTATTCCTATTCTCCTTCCCATTTCTATAGTTTTTGGTTTTCCATCGCCTTCCCGTTTCCAGTCCTGAATCATTAATTAACGAAAAAAAAACGAGGGCAGGATTCGAACCCAAGCCTCCGGCGTAGTAAGCACACACACTAACCACTACGCCACGGCACCCCACACTTTACTTAATATGCTATGTAGAAAATATTTAGTTCTAAATTTGTTTCATACAAAGTTTACATACATACATTTGGATACTATTTCAGATTTCGTTCATTCAAAGCTTTCGGCCACGCCCATCTGTAGAGGTCAATTTCACAAAATTATTGAATTTGAACCAAAAAATTAAGTTTTGCGTTCATTTTAGCCGCAAACTTAGATATTTCTGTGCTAATATTGGTTGGACATGCCACGCCCTTTTTTTAAAAAAAGGGAACAAAAACTTTTGATGCATATATGATAACGGGACGGGATGGAAAACAAGAAAACAAACGATGGAATGGAAAGGAGAAAAGGAATGGAAAGGAGAATAGGAATAGGGTATACCGCAGTCCATTACAGACGGACAGAAGATATTATATGCGCACTGTTGCATTTTCTCACTAGTTTGTGTCTCATATTCATTATGAGATGCTAAATGTGAAATTTAAGCCTTTTCGAACGTCTTACACTTTTGAAATCTCTGCAGGTAGTTGCACATTTAGACCAATTGTGGGCGTTTTTGGGCATAATTACATAATTTCAGCACCCTAGCTCAAAATTTAAGACATGTGATATACAGACGGATGGACGGACGGACATGGCTTATTCGATTCAGAATCCGGTCTCGGTTATATGCCCTTAAGGCTTTGGGGCTTTATTATTTCTCCGTGTTCTAATGATGTTCTAATAATGTTCTGAATCAGATCGCGGAGGAGTTCCAAATGTCCTTCGCGACAAGTGAGAATGAAGTGTCGGAAACTTGACAACTTAAGGAGCCAGTCGCAAAATGAAATAAAACTAGTCAGTAAGTGCAAGTGTATGTAATAGCTTAGGTCCGTCTGTAACGGACCGCGGTATACCCTATTCTTATTCCTATTCTCCTTCCCATTTCTATAGTTTTTGGTTTTCCATCGCCTTCCCGTTTCCAGTCCTGAATCATTAATTAACTAAAAAAAAACATTTTAGACCTTTAAAGGTTTATTTTTATGTTTAGAAGGGGCCTGGCATGTCCAACTCCTATAACCGAAAATCAATATTAGCATAGAAAAAAATATCCAAGTTTGCGGTTAAAATGTACGCAAAAATTAAGTTTTTTGGTTAAAAGTCGATAGTTATGTAAAACCGACCCCTACAAATGGGCGTGGCCAAACACTTTGTGTGAATGAAATCCAGAATAGTGTCTGGTGTACTTTATGTGAATTTAAATTTTATTGCTTATTCTTCACTTTTCATGGCTAAAAAGCAGTCGAAATCCTGTTTTTTTATGGAAAATTATAGGTGCCTCTAAATGTAAGCGTGGCCCAAATCATTGTATGAACCAAATGTAGAACCAGGTATTTTATACATACTATATAAAGCCAAAATTTTAAGATTTGGAAAAAAAATAGTGAATGAATTGCATTTAAAGGTTTACTCTTTCAATCGCCCCACAAGAGCGGTCTACCAACTTTATTTTTTATGTCTTATAATCACTAGAAGATGCTTAAGGTCAAATTTCAGCTTTTCACGACGACTTACATTTTTGAATGCAGTTTTGAAGCCACGCACACAAGAGTGGTCTACGAACTTTATTTTTATTTTTTATGTCTTATAATCACTAGAAGATGCTAAAGGTCAAATTTCAGCTTTTCACTGCTAGACATAGTTGCACATTAAGACCGATTGTGGGAGTGTCTGTGGGCGGATGTGAAAAATGTTAACTCCTGTTTTGCTTTGGATGTGGGAGAGCTTACGTACAAAATTTTAGTTTTCTAGCTCAAAATTTAAGGCCTAAAAAATTTTGCATATGGACGGACGGACGGACATGGCTCATTCGACTAAAAATTTTAAAATGCGGTCTCGATCATATGCTCTTAATGTCTTGAGGGACTATCGCTATTATTTCTCTATGTTACGATTTCGCCTGTATCAAACTTAATATACTCCATTCCTGTAGAATAGGGGGTAAAAAATAAAAATTAAGAAAAGTGGAAGTGGCCAGGATGATCTGTACAAATTGAGCTGGTGTTATTTCGAGGCTCTTCACTTTTTATAGTGTAAGTGGATGAATAAAAACTTAGTTTTTGACATAAAAATGCAGTTTTGGATATTTTTGAACAAAGACTACAGTGTTATTGAAAAGTGGTCGATGCCTCACCACTCTTTAAAATGAAAGATTTTCAAGTGATAAATGCGATTCATGATAAATGCTGAACAGGGTTAACTAGGATGGAGTACACAACGATTCGCTAAGCGGATTGAAACCAGCCCACTAGTTTGACAATAAATTTGTAATCGCGGCCGCTACACGTTGACGTCTTCTCACCATGATTGCAGAGTTCTTACTAAATTACGAAATTTCTTGCGACAGTAATGGCTCTCCTGTGTAGACACCTCCACAATAAATTGCGACGGTGTGAAGTGCGAGCCTTTCACAAGATATTTATTGCAGAAGAAATTGCAAGAATTCACATAAAATGTAAACGCTCTGCAAGAAACTTTTGCAGGACTTTCGAGTTGACTTGCAAATCGAAATGCGGCGCAATAAGCTTAAGTGTATTGAGATTGACATCGCAAGAAAATCATAAAACGCTCCCATGTGTGCGGGGTTGCTTTTTATTTTCAGTTTAAGGCCGCATTTCCCTTTACAGGTCAACTCGCGGAAGTCTTGCAGTAGCATTTACATCGTCATGTGAATTCCTGCAAAATCGTCTGCAATAAATGTCTTGCTAGAAGATCGCACATCAGACTGTCGCAATTTATTGCAGATGTGTTTACTCAGGAGTGTTTCGTGAAATGCCAATCGTGATATGTTGTAATAAATTATATTAATGAAGTGTTCCATTAAGTTCTTATGTCTTCATTAAACATCCCTATGATATTCATCAAATATAACACAGTCTGTATAACAATAATAAATGTCATTACCGATATCATCTAACTTGTCAACTTAATAGATTCTTCCCATTTTCTTCTAAACCATCAAACGACTCAGTTGTCTTTTCATTTATTGTGGTAACTTACCTGGACCCTAGTTATTAATCACGATTCTTTTTCATCAGGTTATAGGCCCAGTTCATCGATTAAATAATTGTGAAGGCGTTTTCCTTTAATTTCTTCAAATTTTGAATTTTATAGTGAAGTCTGTCAGTATAAAATTGCAATGGGTTATCCAAAGAAATCAGAAGGTCGGAAGAACTTTGATGAGTGGAAGGTGGTTGCAAGAGCATATCTCGCTACCAAGGGTCACTGAAAATGCTTCGATGGAACAGAGGCAGATGCAGCCAAAAACTTTTCGGCTATAGTTGAATTTAGTGCTGTCGCCGGCGCTCTATACGTTCACTGAAAAGTGTACAACAGCAAAACAAGCATGGGACTCCATTTGTTCTGCGTTCGAAAATACTGGCATTGGTCGTAGGGCCGATTTAATCAAGCAGCTGAGTATATCTTCGTTGGGTACAGCGAGCGAAGCAAAGCTTATCGTTTGTATGATAAGAGGGCGAGAAAAGTTATTCTAAGCAGAGATGTCACTTTCATCGAATCGAGTGGAGAACAGGTAACACAGTCGAAACTCAGCCTTAATGACTCTGTTTCTCTTCCAAATGAACCTTCCATAAATGGTCGAGTAAGACTAGTGATAACAATTCAAGTGAGGATGTGATGAACCAAAGCTCGTCCAATGCACGAACTATGCGGAAGCTGAGAGTTCAGTCATCATCGTACCCCAGCAAGAAATACCAATTGTAGAAGTCAGCGATACTGAGGAGGAAAATGAGTCAACAAATAACGAATTACGTGAGGGCTATGAGAGCGAGAATTCGCCATATACATCCGTCACCGAGACCGATTTCGACGTTGCCTCCAGTGAAGCATATGTGGTTCCATGAACCGTGACAACCGATTAGACTGAAAGACCAAGAGAAACTGCCAAAACTCGTGATGCTCTGGGCTTACTTGCGATGATTGTAGCAGCTACGAAAGACGTCTGTGAATCAAAGCCTTATGAGAAGGCTAGGCAATGCGACGAGAAAGAGGAGTGGAAGGTTGCGATGAATTCTGAGTACGAGGCGTTAGTGGCCAACAACACTTCGGACCTGTGTAAGCTGGCTGCTGGGCGAAAAGCAATTGAAAAAAAGTGGGTAGGTTTATAAAATCAAGCGCGGTGCAACTGGGTCTAAAGGCTAGAGCCAAGTTAAAGGCATAGATTACGATGAGACGCATTCACCGGTTGCTCGCTACGGCTCAATTCGTTTACTGCTGGTCATGGCGCTTAAGTACAAAACGATCATTCATCAAATGAACGCCACGACTGCGTTTCTTCAAAGTGACTTGACAGAGATCTACATGCGGTCAGCCGCAAGGGTTTAGAGATGCTACGGCAAAGGTTTGTCGTCTGAAGCGTGCTTTGTACGGTTTGAAGCAGTCTAGTCGTGTGTGTAACTGCAAATTAAATGAAGTGCTCGTTCTGGTACTTAAATTCAAGCGGTCGTCGATAGACCAGTGAATCTATTACAAGCATTCCAACCAAAAGACGATAATCTTGGCTGTATGCGTAGATGACATCATGATATTTTTGAGCAACGCAATGATTTTCACCAAGTTAAAAAACGAGCTTTCAAGTCAACGCATTTTTAAATGTAAGACCTGGATGAAGCGAAATCATTGCTTGGGTCATCCCAATCACTCGGCACTCCCACATCACTCGGCACCCGGATGGCTCTTTTTTGGGGGCGTGGTTAAAATTTAATAATTTAAAATTAAAATTAATATTAATAAAAACCTAGTTTTTTTTTTACATAAAAACACATTTTTGAACAAAGACTACAATGTTATTGAAAATGGGTCGATGCCTCACCACATTTTTACAAAAAAGACTTTCAACTGGTAAATGCGATTCGGAGCTTAACAGGTTTAATTGGGATGGAGTACACAACGATTCGCCTAAGCGGATTGAAACCCGCCCACAAGTTTGACAATAAAATTGTAATCGCGGCCGCTTCACGTTGATGTCTTCTCACCGTGTATCACGGCAATGGCTTTCCTGTGTAGACACCTCCACAATAAATTGCGACGGTGTGAAGTGCGAGCTTTTCACAAGATATTTATTGCAGAAGAAATTGCAAGGATTCACATAAAAATGCAAACTCTCTGCAAGAAACTTTTGCAGGACTTTCGAGTTGATTTGCAAATCGAAACGCGGCCTCATAAGCTTAAGTGTATTGAGATTGACATCGCAAGAAAATCATAAAACGCTCCCTTGTGTGCGTGGTCGCATTTTATTTTTAGTTTAAGGCCGCATTTCCCTTTGCAGGTCAACTCGCGGAAGTCCTGCAGTAGCATTTACTTCGTCATCTGAGTTCCTGCAAATTTTTCTGCAATAAATGTCTTGCTAGAAGGTCACACATCAGACTGTCGCAATTTATTGCAGATGTGTTTACTCAGGAGTGTTTCGTAAAATGCCAATCTGTTGCCAATATGTTGTAATAAATTATATAAATGAAGTGTTCCAATAAATTCTTATGTCTTTATTAAACATCTCTATGATATTCACCATATATAACACAGTCTGTACCGATATCATCTAACTTGTCAAATTAATGAATTCTTCCCATTTTCTTCCAATCCATTAAACGACTCAGTTGTCTTTTGATTTATTGTGGTAACTTACTTGGACACTGGTTATTAATCACGATTCTTTTTCATCAGGTTATGGGCCCAGTTTATCGATTAAGTAATTGTTAAGGCGTCTTCCATTATATTTCTTAATTTTTTTTTTGCGAATTTTTTGGGGAGACGCAGTGACGTCTCTCAGTATAAAATTGCAAAGGGTAAGCCAAAGAAATCAGAAGATCGGAAGAACTTTGATGAGTGGAAGGTGGTGGCAAGGCCATATCTCGCAACTAAGATATCTGACGATTCGAGTAAGGCTAGTGATTACAATTCAAGTGAGGATGTGATGAACTCAGGTTCAGCACATAGTTCATGTGATGGATTCAAGTGAGGATTTGCATAAACTGTGCAGAAGCTGAGAGTTCAGTAATCATCGTACCCCAAGAAGATGTACCAATTGTGGAAGTCTGCGATACTGGGGAGGAAAATGATTCAACAAATAACGAATTCAGTGAGGTCTATGAGAGTGGGAATTCGTCATATACATCCGTCACCGAGACCGATTTCGACGTTGCCTGCAGTGCGGCATATGTGGTTCCATGCAGCGTGACAACCGATGAGACTGAGAGACCAAGAGAATTTGCCAAACCTAGTGATGCTGACCGCGCGATATACATTTGATAAATAAGCACACGACCGTCTTCTTTCAAAGTTTACATCAGAGTGGTTTTTATTTTTCTAATCATACTTAAAACTAGCTTACAACTACCTGAGCCGAAAAGCGCACTCAGCAAAAGTGTGTGAAAATAATTTGGAATGTATGAAATGAAATAAGATGAGGCGAGAAGCGCACTCAGCAAAGGTGTGTGAAAATAATTTGGAATGTATGAAATGAAATAAGATGAGGCGAGAAGCGCACTCAGCAAAGGTGTGTGAAAATAATTTTAACATATGAGCTTATAGCTATACATAGTAAGTTTGTTATAGATACATATACATAATTATACATATTCAAGTCTACTGCGTAGACATTCTGCCGCCTCCCAAGACAGCGTCGTTCGGTGGAATGGTTATCCTCACAGAAGGTGAGGATCCGTCGTCATCTGCTTCGAGCATGAACTCTGCTCTGGCTTCAGGTAGTTTGGTTGTTCTTTCATTGGAATAATATTGTCGAATACACCTCCAGACAGCAATGCCCAGTAACACTGTTAAAATCGATACACCTGCTACTGTTGAGTGGTGGGCCACAGTGCGCCAATCTGTGACGGTCTCTTCAGAGTTGGTCTCCTCGATGGTGCTTAACTTCTCCCATGTATCGTCTGTTGAGAGAATAGATTCTTTCGAGCTTAATCTGTAATTAGATGCATTAGATATATCGGACAAGGTAAAGTTCAGAGGCTTGATAAAAGTCATTTGGATGTCAATTTTTGGATTTCTTTCTGACATTAACACGCTTCCCCGGGTTCTGATGATACAAGATTGGTTAAAGTGTAGGATGCCGACTCCGTCTAACGACATTTCTTCCCTTTGTCAATCGCAAATTATCGCAGCTTCAGAGGTCTTACTTGCTACGAACAACCAAGTGTTTGGCTGATCTTCACCTTTTCAGCCTGCTCCACGTATAGTCCGGGTTGCGGGCGTTTAATTACATAATCGGCATGGCCCTGAGTCAAACAACTGAATATCAGTAACAAATTCATGAGGATGTAACTAAGTCTCGATATTTTCTTTTGTTTTGAATATGCAGTTTCAATCCGTTTAGTGTGTACTAAGTTAGTATTCGTGGTATTGGCTGTTTGTTTACCATCTTTATCCTGTTCCTTTTCCAGAGGAAGTGGACAAAGTTTCACAATGGGTCGTTTGCATATGGCTTTTCCCTTTGTTCTTAGAGTAACGATCTTCCCCTGGGTGCACCTGTGTTACACGAGCTAGAGGCCATCTTGTTGCTGGAACCTTTTCATCTTTGATAAGCACAACAACCTTGACGTTATCGTTGCCCTTACGCCACTTTGATCGTTGCTGAAGTCTTGTCAGTATTCATTTTGCCACTTTTTCCAAAACTGTTGATACATTTTCTGTACCAATTTCCATCTTGTCAAACTATTAGTGCCTATATCCAATTTACTTGGCTCCAATGGCGAATTCAAACATGCTTCAATTTGCGTGAGTAGTGTACTTATTTCCTCAAACGTCAGCGTTGTGTCACCTATTATGCGCCGTAGATGGTATTTGACCGATTTAACTCCTGCTTCCCATAATCCTCCGAAGTGAGGAGCTGCCGCGGGAATGAAATGCCATTGCGGACCTTTTATGCTTGAGCTCAAAGCACTGCAAGTGATTTCGCTTAATGCTTTTCTCAGATCTTTTTCGAGAACTCTATTTGCTCCTACTAGTGTTGTGCCATTATCGCTATACATGTCTGTCGGAAGGCCTCTTCTTGAAGTAAATCTTCCAAACGCCGCTAAGAAAGCTTCCTTCGTAAGGTCTGAAACTGCTTCAATATGTATGGCTTTTGTGCAAAAGCAGACAAATATGGCTATGTAACCCTTATACGATTTAAAGCCTCTGCCCTTTGTTGTTCGTATTTGTATTGGCCCTGCATAGTCTATTCCGGTATATGTGAATGGTTTAGATGGCCGTACACGCGGTCCAGGTAGACCTCCAATTATGTTACTTAGGTTCTGCGCTTTGAATCTGCAGCATTTGACGCATTTCCCAAGGACCTGTCTTACTCGACTTCTTGCATGTAGTATCCAGAATTTTCGTCTTGTGTATGCTAACGTTGCTTCGTTGCCACCATGAAGTATTGTAAGATGTGCATCGTTTATTACAAGTTCAGTAACGAACTCTTTACTTAGAAGTATAATTGGATGCTTCTGGTGATACGGAATGCTAGCGTTACCAAGCCTTCCCCCTACTCTCAAAATACCATTTTCATCCGAAAACGGATTGAGTGATATCAAAGCACTGGATGAGGGAAGCGATTTATTTTCCTTAAGTAAATGTATTTCAGTGCTGAAATGTTGTTTTTGTATTATAATAAGTATACTAATTAGTGACTTACTTAGCTCATCATAAGTTAAGTAAAGCGTTTTTGGATTTTTAATTTTTTTACAACCAGCAATAAATCGTTTTGAATAAACCACCATTCGTGTTAATGTTTGCAAGTCTGAGTATTTATCCAAAATATCCCATCTGCATTCGGTAGTAGTAACAATCATGACCTTGCTCACGCGCTCTTGAAGTTCTTCTACTGTATCGACATCTGCCTTTTCAGTCGTATAAATGCGCCCCGGTTCGCTGAGCCACGATGGTCCCTTTTACCATAAAGTGTTATCGTTCAATAAATGTGGTTCCACACCCCTCGATGCTAAATCTGCAGGTTTTTTCTTCGATCTCACATGATGCCAGTCTGTAGGAGCAGTCACTTCACGTATTTGTTTAACCCGCTTTGATACAAAACCTTTCCATCTATCTGTCACACCATTTATCCATGCCAAAGTGATAGTCGAATCGGTCCATGCATGCACTTCAACTTCTTCCCACTGCAGTGCGAGCTTTACTTGTTTTAAAAGCTTAGCTAAAAGTACAGCAGCGCATAACTCAAGCTTTGGTAGTGTGATGTTGTTAATGCTTGATGATTTCAGTGGTGCCACTCTAGTTTTCGACATCAGAAGCGTTATGTTGCAGGTGTTATTTTCTGTTACAATCTTACTGTATACTACTGCTCCATATGCCTTTTCGGAAGCATCTGAAAAACCATGTATTTCAATTGATTTTGTTAAAGGCTTATAATGAATCCAACGAGGAATGTCTATCTTCTCCACTGTTGGTAACCGACTTCGGAAAGTTGTCCATTTTATTGCCAGTTCACCATCAACTGTTTGGTCCCACGTATATTTTCTTACCCACAGTTCTTGCAGAAAAATGTTTGCCGTAATTATTACCGGTGACAACCAGCCTAATGGATCGTAAAGTTTGGCAATGTCCGAAAGAATTAATCTTTTTGTAGGCTTCTCCGACAGTTGCTTTGATTTGACTTTAAAGTTAAATATATCCCCCATAGGATTCCAATATACTCCAAGGGTCTTGATAGTATTTTCGTTATTTATTTCTATCGCTTCCTGTTTTTGATCGGGGTTTAGATTTACTAAAAGTTCTTGATGGTTACCATTCCATTTTCTTAAGTTGAACCCACCTTTTCTAAGCACCTCGATTAAATCTTTCTGAACGCGTTTTGCTTCTGATAAAGAAGCTGATCCTGACATAAGATCATCTACGTAAAAATCCCTCTTTATTATCTCTGCGATTCTTGGGTAATCTTGTGCCTCGTCTTCAGCCAATTTATGTAACGTTTTTATAGCTAAGTAAGGAGCGGATTTCGTTCCGTATGTTATAGTTGTAAGTGCGAATCCTTTTATATTTTCGTTAATTGATGGTCGCCACAATACTCTTTGATATCGTTGATGGTCGTTATTTATTTTAATCTGTCTATACATTTTTTCAATGTCTGCCGTGTAGACGTATTCGTGCGTTCTCCACCGAAGTAAAATGTATTGAAGATCCTGTTGTAGTTTGGGACCATTGAGCATTAGTTGATTTAAACTAAGCCCGTTGCTTGTTTTCATTGAAGCGTCGAACACCACACGTAGTTTGGTTGTTGTGCTTTCTTTTCTTATTACAGCCTGGTGCGGCATATTGTACACTTGGTTTGCATTTGTGTACCTGGCTTCATCACTTGTTATTGTCCTCATATGACCTAGGTCCAGGTACTCCTGCATAAATTTGTTGTAATCATTATGTAAATTTGGATTTTTTGTGAACTTTTTCTCCATCTGATACCAACGCGCCATTGCCCTTGCCTTAGAATCACCTAAGCTTTGTCCCATGTCGTTAAAAGGAATTTTTACTTTGTAGGTACCATCACTGTTTCTTCTGGTAGTCTGTTGATAAAAGTCTTCACATTTAGTGTGTTCGGTTGTTAGTACTTCGTTCATAGCAGATTCTTCAATCGTCCAGAACTTTTTTAGTTCTTCATCTATATTCGTTGTTGTGATCAAGGATATCAAGCTGCGTTCAACTTTACTCTTTATCTCCGCTTTCCCAGAAAGAATCCACCCGAACTTTGTATTTTGCGCTAATATTTCGTTGTTAATCTTATGTATTCCTTCTAAGATGATGTCGGTAAAAACATCTGCTCCAATCAAAATATCAATTGGCCCGGGAGTATCATACGTTGGATCTGCTAGAATATAATTTTTGCAGAAGTTATTCCTATTTTTTATAACAATGGATTCATCTGGTTGTGTATTTGTCAATGTTGAGAGTACTAACGCTTCGCAATGCAGTGAAAAATTTGAAGGATATCCCGAAGTAAGTTCCAGTTCTACTTTATTTTTACAAACACCCGCTTTGCATTGTGATATTCCAGAAATCAGAATGCTTGCTTTGTGTTTAGGGCAGCCCAGTCTCTGAACTGCATCTTCCGTAATGAATGACGCTTGAGAGCCCGGATCTATTAGGGCACGGACAAACTCATATGTATTTTGCACTGTTTTTGCTTTTATTAGTGCAGTTGCGAGTATGGTCATATTTTCTTGTTTGTTACATGTGGATTCATTTTTTTCTTTTTTACTTGTTGGTTCAGATTGCGATACATGCGTTGAGACATTATAAGAATTGTTTTGTGCATTTCCTGTAGTTCCCAAATGCAAAAGAGTATGATGTTGCCTATTGCATGTTACACATTTTGACGTACTGCAACATTTTTCACTTTCCCCATGGTTGAGGCAGTTCTTGCAAATTTTATTCTGTTTTATAAACTGAACTCTTTCTGTGACACTCTTTCCTCGGAAGCCTGAGCATGTATAAATTGTGTGATTGCCTTTGCAGTATTTGCAATTTTTTACTGTTGTGAAATGATTTTTGACCATCCATTTTTGATTTTCATTTGGTCTATTATTATACACCGCTCTTTCTTTTTGTTGTACTCGCTTTTTATTTTCCCCTAGGGCTTCCAGGGACTGAAACCGTGTCTCCAAAAATGACAAAACATCATCAGGTTTTGGTATTTCACGAGGATCCTTTAGGCTTTGTTCGTATAACTTATGCGTTTCTGTATCAACCTTCTTAATTATTATATGTGCTATTATTGAACCCCATGACTTAGTGTCAACCTTAAGGTTTTTTATTGCATGTAAATGCTCCTGCGTAGTATCGTGTAGTTGTTTTAACATATATGATGACTCGTTCTGTATTATTGGTTGATTCAGAATTGCATCTAAATGTGCAGAGAATATTATGCGTTGGTTGTTGAACCGATTATTCAATAACTCCCATGCCGCGTCGTAGTTTGTCTCTAAGGTAGTAAGATGCTGGATCAGTTTGTTTGCCTCACCTTTAAGTGATGTTTTTAAATAATGCATCTTTTCTACCTTTTCTAATCTTTTATTATTATGAATAATCTTTTCATATATTTCCTGGAAAGTGATCCAGTTTTTATAATTGTTATCAAAAGTAGGAACGGCAATTGGTGGTAATTTTATTTCATTACCTTCCACAGTTTCGGTGCTATCTCATATTGTGTCAGTCTTCTTGCTTGATGAGTTATGAAGTTTCGTAACAAACTCCCGATACATGTTTTCTAAGTATTCGTACACTTCTTCCGTAAAGTATTCATTTCAAAGTCTATGTCCGTAGCATGCACCAAAATTTCTTCATGCAGTTCAGTGACATTTTTCCACATTTCCGTTACTTCATTAAGTTTAAACTGATAATAACTTTTCGTTTTTGTTTCCGTATTCAGGCTTGTTTCCTCCCTTTTGATGTGCTTTTTAAGTAACGCCATTTTTATCGACTGTTTCTTAGCTCGAAGCTTTTGCTTCTCGCTACTAAACTCTCCACGGCTTTTTGTACTTTCAGCTCCAGCAGCATTATCGTCTTCTGCCACCTCTTCACTGTTTTTAAGTTTTTCTTGTATATCGCTTGTCATTTTAGTGACAACATTTTGAACTTGTTGTCTGAAGTTGTTGGTAAAATATGCATTGGTGCTATATTCTTTTTCTATACCTTGAAGAGTGGTGTGTTTCTCCAAGAACTTCTGCCACAGTTCATTTAACTTAACTAGTTTCCCAGCTAGGTATTTAGTTGTTTTCCTGACACCCCCATCTTTTTTACAATTAGTATATAAGGATTGGATTGACTTACCCAACTCCTGTTGCTCGTTGAATATTTGGTCAGCCATTCTATTCTTCTCTTGTCTTGGATTTCAAAGTTTATTTTTCTAGGTTCGCAGTCAAAAAGCACAATTTTTTCAATTGAATTTCTGAAGATCGAATCTCCCGTTAAAAGTTCACAAGCCACAGTTTTTTCAATTGAATTTCTTAAAATCGAATCTCCCGTTAAAAGTTCACAAGTCACAGTTTTTTCAATTGTACTTCTAAAATCGAATCTCCCGTTAAAAGTTCACAAAACCACAATTTTTTCAATTGAATTTCTAAAATCGAATCTCCCGTTAAAAGTTCACAAGCCACAGTTTTTTCAATTGAATTTCTAAAATCGAATCTCCCGTTAAAAGTTCACAAAACCACAATTTTTTCAATTGAATTTCTCAAAATCGAATCTCCCGTTATAAGTTCACAAACCACAGTTCCGCGTAAAAAGTTAAAAATATTTTTCCGTATGGTTTTTCGTATTTTTTTTATGTTCCCCGTATTTCCACTTTCAAAGTCGCCGTTTCAAAATTTTTTCGAAGGACCACTATAACCGCGCGATATACTCTTGATAAATAAGCACACGACCGTCTTCTTTCAAAATTTACATCAAAGTGGTTTTTATTTTTCTAATCATACTTAAAACTAGCTTACAACTACCTGAGCCGAAAAGCGCACTCAGCAAAAGTGTGTGAAAATAATTTGGAATGTATGAAATGAAACAAGATGAGGCGAGAAGCGCACTCAGCAAAGGTGTGTGAAAATAATTTGGAATGTATGAAATGAAATAAGATGAGGCGAGAAGCGCACTCAGCAAAGGTGAGTGAAAATAATTTTAACATATGAGCTTATAGCTATACATAGTAAGTTTGTATAATTATACAAATATAATTACATAATTATACATATTCAAGTCTACTGCGTAGACAGATGCTCTGGGCTTACTTGCAATACTGGGTCTAAAGGACTGAAGCGAGCGTTGTACGGTTTGAAGCAGTCTAGTCGTGTGTAACTGCAAATTAAATAAAGTGATCGCTAAGGTACTTAAATTCAAGCGATCGTCGATAGACCAGTGAATCTATTACATGCATTCGAACCAAAATACGATAATCTTGGCTGTGTGCGTAGATGACATCATGATATTTTTGAGCACGCACTGATTTTCACCAAGTTAAAAAACGAGTTTTCCAGTCAACGCATTTTTAAAAGAAAGACCTGGGTGAAGGGAAGTCATTGCTTGGGATGAACATCACTCGGCACTCGGATGGCTCTCTTTCGACCGATCAGCGTTATAACATATCAGCTTTCCTTAAAGTTTTAATGTACTGACTTATTTACTTACTTAAGGTGGCGCTACAATCCGGGGTGGACCTGGGCCTCAGCCAACAAGCTTCGCCAGCCAGCTCTGTCTCTAGCTAGCCGTCTCCAGTTTCGCACGCGAAGTTGACTGAGGTCCCCTTCCACTTGCGTGCGCCACCTTAGTTTCGGTGCTCCTCTACCGCGCCGTCCCTGCGGTGTGGATTCGAAGATTTTCCGGGCCGAGGCCTTGGTGTCCACCCGCTCTAGATGACCCAGCCATCGTAGACGTTGTGTTTTGACTCTTTTGGCTAGGTCGGTATCGCTATACAGTTCGATTTTATATCTCCTCCTCCACTCTCCGTCTATGCAGACGGGATCGTAAATCGTCCGAAAAATTTTTCTCTCGAAGCAGCCTAAAGTGTTTTCATCCGCCTTTGACAGGGTCCATGCTTCTGCACCGTAAAGCAGGACTGGGATGATGCGGGTCTTATACATGGACACTTTAGTTGCTTGAGAGAGGGCTTTGCTACTCAATTGCCTTCTTAGCCCAAAGAAACAGCGATTGGCAAGAGTTATCCTTCATTTGATTTCAGCGCTAGTGTCATTGTCTGAATTGATAGCGGAACCCAGGTAGACAAAGTCCCTAACTACCTCAAAATTATAGCTGTCGATGGTGATGTTTGGGTGTCTTTTCTTGGTAACAGCATATACTTGGTTTTGCCCTCATTGACTGCTAAACCCATATTCGCCGCTTCCGTCCCGATACTCACGAAGGCTTCACTGCCATCACGCTTTGTTCTACCGATTCTACCACCTGGGGTATTACTTCCGTTCGTTTTGTCCATTGCATGGTTTGTGTGCGCTACGCGCTCGGGATACGGAGGGTGGATTTTAGTCGCCTTTTACGACAGGCATGCCTAACCTCGGGTATATTCTAACCCCTACCCGAAGGGGATAGGCGAAGGTGATTGTTGAAGTCTTTCTCTCAATTCTTTCTGGGCTGATAAGCTTTTATCCAGTTCATTCGGCAACTGGTTTACCTCGACTTTTGTTTTTTTACCTCGACTGGTTTAACTGGTTGTTCCTCGACTTCCTTTCGCAAACGCTCACTTCTCTCAAGTTGCTTTGCTTAGGTCCGTGTCTCTTCAGTATGCTTTTCTATTAAATTTTGTACGGCTTTAGTATATTCCGTCAGAATCGCATCTGTTGTTTCGACACGTATGAATTGACCCCACTGAGAGCTTAGCTGCCCGCTTACAAGTCTAAAGACCTCAGGATTTAGGATTAGCTTCAACTCTGAGAGAAAAGCTTTATTTACTTCCTTAACCTGCCTCTCCTGTTCTTTAAACTTTTTCTTAAGTTGTTCGTTTTCTTCGGTTAAGGCGCTTAGTTGGGCTTCAATGCCGCTTTTAGCCATCAACTTTCGCGTTTGACGAACACTTTATATTGTTTTTATTTTTTTATTTTTTTCAAGGCAAAAAAAAAAATGTTTTAGCGGAGTCTGAGAAATCAGAAAACCCAACTCGAGGTATTCGGAAATGCTAAAACTGATTGAATATACAAAGCAAAAATTCCTACTTGAAAATACCTAACGACGAAAAAGGGCATAACCGACCAACAAACATAAATGAAAAACAAAAATGAATCACTTACGTGAGCTTATTCAGCTATGTAGTGCGCTAGTATGCTGATATGCGATTTTTTTTTTTTTTTTTTTTGTCACTCGAATTTTTGTTTGCTTGTATAGGTTTACTTATACTTATTAAGCCGTTTAACTGTCTGCAATAGACTTTCTCTGTTACTTGGGTGTAAACACTTTTTTGTCACTTGCTTCGATCTTTATTCGCTGGTCTGAAGCACTGTTGCACAAACACTTATTGTTTTAGTTTGTTTTTTTTTCACTTGTCACTTGAACTATTTTCTTTATTATTTTTTTGTTATTATTATTTTTTCTGTTAATTAACCGAGGTCCGAAAATACAGGCTGCGCCAGTGTTATATTAAGTTATAATATACAATATGTGTACCAAGACGTAAGTAAGAACACCCGACTCGTGTTGTAGCTTAACTCAGACTCGTCGGTTCGCATTCCAGTTGGAACCTTCGGCGGAGGTCAGCGATTCGGTCGTTGTCGCTTGACCTAATTATTACTGCGAAAGTGCAATCAAGCGATGTGGTCATTGACAACATTGTGTATTGCACTTCCGCAAGTATTACGCTGACAACGAAGAGTTCGCTGTTGTGGAAGACTACGGCCAATGACCACCTTTCGGTGAATATGGGTCAGAGCATTCACCGTTGCACAACATTGTGCATTATTGGTTTGCAACTTTTCTAAAAACCAGTTAGTAAGTGCAATAGTGTGTATTAGCTTCGGTCCGTCTGAAACGGAACGCGGTATACCCTATTCCTATTCTCCTTTTCATTCATATTTTCCTATTCATTCCTGTTTTCCTTTTCATTCCTTTACTCCTTTTCATTCCTATTCTCCTTTTCAATCCTATTCTCCTTTCCATTCCTTTTCTCCTTTCCATTCCTATTCTCCATTCCATTCATTTATTTTCTCGTTTTCCATCCCCGCCCAGTTACCATTTATGCATCATTTTAAATAGAAAAAAAAATCCTTTCTTCTAAGTTTTTGTTCACTTTTTTTAAAAAAAAGGATGTGGCATGTCCAACCCCCTTAACCGAAATTCAATATAAGCATAGAAATATCCAAAATGTACGAAAAACAGTAATTTTTTGGTTCAAATTCAATAATTTTGTGAAATTGAACTCTACAGGTGGGCGTGGCCGAGAACTTTGTATGAACGAAATCTGAAAGAGTATCCGGTGTTCTTTATGTGGTAAATTTTATTTCTTATTCTATATTTAGTAAAGCTAAAAAGCAGTCGAAATCCACGTTTTTCTGGAAATTTATAGGTTTTTATGGAATTGTGCCTCAAAATATGAGTGTGGCCTAAAACTTTGTGTGAAATAAATGTAAAACTTAATACTTTCTACATAACATAATAAGAAAACATTTTTCGATTTGGCACAAAAATATTGAATAAATTGCATTTGAACAATTACTACAATTACAATACTAACAAAAATGTAATTTTTTCTCAAATTCTGCCTCTAAATGTGAGCGTGGCCCAAAACTTTGTATGAAAGAGATATAAAAAACAAATTTATATATGTAAAAATGTAAAATATGTTTTCTACATAATATATTAAGTAAAACTTTTTCGATTTGGAACAAAAATATTGAATAAATTGCATGTGAAAGATTATACTTTCAATCGATGCCATGCCTACAAGGGGCGGTCTGCGAACTTTATTTTTATTTATTTTGACTTGTAATCATTAGAAGATGCTGAATAATAAATTTCAGCTTTTCACAACATTTTGACCGATTGTGGGCGTGTCTGTTGGCGGATCTAAAAAATTTAAACACTTGGATTGCATCGGATGACAGAGAGCTTACTAGTAAAATTTCAGCTTCCTAGTCAAAATTTAAGGCTAAAAAGTTGTTGACATACGGACGGACGGACGAACATGGCTCATTCGACCCACAATTCGGTCTCGATCACATGCCCTTAAGGTCTTGGGGGTCTATCGTCATTATTTTTCTATGTTACATTTTTGCCTGTATCTAACTTAATATACTCCATTCCTGTGGAATAGGGTATAAAGAGATATCAACGAGTAAAAATTGAAGGGGGTTTTAGTAAAGAGCTAGAAATAAATATTGTTGTTCCTCAAGGCTCCGTCTTAGGTCCCATTTTGTTTTTAATTTATGTGAACTCCATATTTAAGCACTTTAGCAGTAGAGTCACAGCCTTTGCTGATGATCTGTCGTTCACATACGCGAACTATTCGTTGTTTGAATCAGTAATAAAAATTGCAAAAAGACTTAATAAGCGAAAAAACTAAGCTTATGCTTTTTAGTTTAAAGGATTCAAGCCTAGTCGACTGTAATGTATATTTTCATTGAACATCATGTGAGCAATTATTTTTATCATCTCACACTTGTAGGAAAGTTAACTATATAAAACTAGTGGGAGGGTTACAATCCGCTTAGGCGAATCGTAGGATACCCCATCCCAATTGACCATTGTCAAGCTCCGAATTTTGTCATAAATCTTGGTTGTTAAATTTCAGTTCACGAAATAAAAGTACCAAATAAAACTAAGCCAAGAATTATTATACCAAACATGAAGTTTAACAATAAAGAGGATGAGTTCATAGAGGACTGAAAAAACAAAACAATGTTATTGAAAACAGTGAGTTAAAACTGGTCAAATATTTTGAAAATAAGAAGAACAATGTAACCAATGTTACAACGCAATGAAGAACAATGTTACAACGCAATCATTGAAATTGATGCTGAATCTTTCCCAAAAGTAATGGAAGCAGGTAAACTTAGCATTGGTTGGGAGCGAATTAGAGTTTTTATGGTGTGGAAATCATTAGGCGCTTCAAATGCAAGGGTTTCAATCAGGAGGAAACGCATTAAATGCTTAGGAAACCACAAAAGCAGCGAATGCAACAGTGAAGAAGTTAATAAATGTATAAATTTTCAATTTTTTTTTCAATTAAATAAATAAATAGAGCATATCCAGTCTATCTAAATAAGCGGGAAGCAAAAAAAAAAAAAAACGATTGGATACTAGCAACTAACCACAATCAAAGGAATTTGTATAAACTTTCAAGGTTTAACCAATAATTTTAGTGAGCTGGAAATATAAGCAGATACTTAAGAGTACGAGTTCATGATTCTGTCCGAAACTCACCTAATCGAGAAGAGGGTAACTGATAAACTAGTAAACATAAAAATTGAGGGGTACAATGACACTTCTTGTTTTTCAAACTCAACACATACTGGAGGTACCACAATCTACTTGAAAAGTAATTGGAAAGTAACAAAAGTCCTTGAGAAATCAGTTGATTACAAGAGATGGCTGCTTGTGTGCAAATGTAAATACAGTAGCATGGATCTAGTCATTGTTGCTGTGTAAAAAGCGCCGAATCCGAACGGGAATTTTGTGACTTCCTGGAGAAAAACAAACTAGAGGCTGACGGAAACACAGGCAAACATAGTGATTGCGGAAGATTTCAACGTAAATCGGAGCAATAGCCATATTTATAAGCGTGAAACCGATTATCCTAAATGATAATTGTTTATCACAGAAAAGAACGGAGTATTCAAGAATAACGGAAACATCAAAAAGTATAATTGATTACGTTGTGTCAAATATAATTAATCTCACAGCTTGCACCAATGCGAATAACAAAATTTCCGACCACGAAGGTATTGACGTATTAATAAACAAAAAGTCTAAAGGCAGCCAAGAAAAAAGAATAAGTTTTCAAATACAAGAAGGATGTCTTTAGGCAAAAATTAAGGGAATGCGACACCACATTTGACACTGAAGTTAGTGTACACGAAAACGCAAAAACTATTGATGTTGCGTTAAGAAATACAGCAAAAGAATTCATTGAAAGGAAGAGTATAAGAACGGATAATAAAACGAATATGGTACACAAAGGAACTGAAAGCTCTGAAAAACAAAGTTACAGAAAACAAGGGTACGTCGACAAAACAAAAAAATTCATCTTGGAAAATAACGTTAAACGGATACCAAAACGACAATACCAAAAAGTATGTAAAGGAAATGAGCGCCAAAAAAAAAGTTGCTATGTCTTATTTAATAACGCAACTAAACAAAAACTGAAACTAATGCCTAAACCCCACAATTTACCGGACTCCCGAAAATCAACAAAGAACGCACCCAATAAGACAATAAAGTCGCCAAAACACTGCACAAATTAATAAAAAGAAGCATCAAAATACAGAATAACAACAGCATATTGAACTAACCACAAAGACACCAACATCTTACCAGCATACAAATTACTATAATTCGACGTTACAAACATGTATATAACAAGTGGGAAAGTGCAACAGTGCGTATGCAAAAGTTTCAGTCCATCTACGACGGATTGCAAAATACCCGACCATACCAAAAACAAACTGCCGCGCCCCAAAAAAGTGGGCGGGATACAAAAATATAGCTGTTGAATGCTTTATACTAGTTGGTTACAAACATTTCGGTTTATTTGGCTAGAAATGAACAAAACGAAACTAAATGAGCAAAAAAATAAATTAATGGAAATAAATTTACCCAGCGAAACCAACATCAGTATAAACGGGAAGCACATTGAAAATGTAAACAGTATCAAATACTTAGGAATGACTATTGACAAGGAGCTAAATATACATGAACATGTTGATCATATATGCAAAAAGATCGGCAAAAAAATTGGTTTCTTCAAGAGGATCAGAAAACAAATGGATGATATGACTGCCATAATAGTTTACAATACCATTGTGAAACCATACTTTGAGTTTTGTGCCACCATTTTATACTCGTGCTGCAATCAAAACCACATTCAAAGGCTACAAAAACTTCAAAACAAAGGCATGGGCAGTATATTAAAGTGCAATCGTTTTACCCCAATAAACTTTATGCTGTAGGCGCTAAGGTGGTTGAACGTAAAGCAAAGGCTTGAGTACAACACATTGAAAGCAGTGTTCAAAATCAAACATGGTGCCACACCGAGGTAGTTAGCCAACTAGGTCAGACAAGTAGGAGCAGTGTTACCGAAGGACAATTTGAAAACGTCGCGAAAAAAAGTCGCTCGAGACAAAAACTGCGTCCCACTTAAAAAAATGCTTAAATTTAAAAAAAAATCCGTGACACGATAGAAAAAAAAATACTGACATTTTTAGTCTCAGACCCGCCGCTCAGTTGATACCAAATAATAAAACAAATAATAAAATTAAATACAAAATAATAAAAATGAACAAGGAGTTAAATGTGGAATAAAAACTTACTTGTTGCAAAATCTTTTAATAGCGACCTTCAACTTCAACATACATATTAAAATATTGAGATGAGAATCAGACAAGACATGATCATCCCTAACATAACATGACGTAGGCGGCTCACCTGCTATTAGCAGAAAAAACTGAGAGTTACATTCCAGAGTTGGCTCCGTCGGTAAAGTTGTCAAAATCTTAGACTCACGGAATTATTAACTCTCCCAAATCTCACTTCACATAGAAAAACACAGAAAAAGAAGTTCGAGTTGGTCTTAGATGTCATTTTTCATAGTAAGTCTCAGTTTAAATCGGAAACTCTGATGATCTCGAACTGAAAAACCGGCCCTAGGAAGGGGTTATCCCGCTCTCCGGCCTCGAGTAATTAAAAAGGATATGTTCCTACCGGCAGGGCGTCGTCCCGTCGGGGTAACCTCCCGGCTACGCAAAGAAAACACTAGACGGATTTACTGCTGAGTAGAAAATTTGTTCCACTCATTTATTTCGTTTTGTGAAATTGGTTTAGCAAGAGGCAGATGCAATAACCTTTTTTAATTTGTGACTGTTGTATGCATAACTGATTTGAAAATAAAAAATGCGTCCCAATGCCGCCTGTTTTTAAAAAACGTGTCCAAAAACCGCTTATTTCGAAATGTGGTCGCCTAGTGTCCCGATAGTAGAAAAGTCGCCATTTGGCGACGTATCGCCATCGGTTACCCTGAGTAGGAAATGCGCAGCCGTACAATCTAAGAAACATTAATGATTTTAGACTAAGAAATCAGTTTTCAACATCCGGACGAAATACAATTATATATAAAGGATTTAGTAATAGCCTTCCAAATGACATTAAAAATGAGCAACATTTTAGAACCTTTAAACGTAAATGCCTAGATTATGTGAAAAGGAGTCCATAAGAGGAACAAGACTGAATTAAGTAAATTTGTAAAACTTATGTTTATTATCATTTTAAGAAAAGACGGATATTGTAAAGTATGAATTAATACTAATAAATTTAACTAACTAACTAATTAACTAAAATATCCCGAAATTTCCCCACCAGTGGAGACTTTAGTAAATACAACGAATTCCAGTCGTCAAATTCCGCCCTCCATCTAGTGTGATGTAGAAGTTTCACGAACTGTCATTAATGTTGTATAAATAGCCGATACCCGTTGCCTAGTTTTGAGTTTTGAATCGGAATACTTGAAAAGCGAACGTCGAGTGTGAAAGTAATAAAAACGGTTACGGTGAACTAAGATTGAACTAAGTGTTTGATAAATAAATAAATTCGTTGTATGTTTATTAAAAGTGAGATTGAGTTTTATTCGACGAACCCCAGGAAAAATATTACATTGATGTTAGAAGGGGGATAAAACTCAAAACTTGAAATAGTGTTAGTGTAACACACGGTGTTTAAAACTGAAATACCTTGAGATTCTGCGTAAAATCGAGTCGCGTTGGTGACTTATACAGTTTTAACTGCGGATTTTTCAAGACATATTTAATTTGATTGTGTTATTAACAAACTTGTAAAAATAGTGTCGGTGATAAATTCAAAAGTGAAGTTAATTTTCCAGAAAAAAAAAAATACAAATTGATTGTGTCACGAAATCTTTGCTTCGATAATTAATAATGGGTCGCAGAATTGGACAATTGTCAACATTTGAATTAACAGAAGAATTGCGTAAAAGAGACCTCCAGGTATCGGGCCTTAAAAAGGAATTGTTGCTCCGACTTCGGGCCTGTATTACTGAGGAAGGTGGAGATCCCTACACGATGCTGTTCGATGTTCAAGAAGACCAGCAAAAAAGCACAGTAAGTACTGCCGATGAAATATCCGCTATTATGAAGTTGCTGTTGGAAAAATTCGAGAAGCTTGAGAGCGGGCAAAATGAACAAAAGAATGCTGTCGAAAGTAAGTTTGAAGAACAAAAGAATGCTTTCGACGAACAAAAGAACGAGCAAAGGAATGCGTTCGAAATTCCCCAGAAACGAGCAAAGGGACGCTCTCGAAGACAAACTCGATGCACAGAACGTCCTCTTCGAGAAAAGACTTCAAACTGTTGATTTTAAAATTGATGATGTTAAAGAAAAGTTCGGCAAGCAAGTGCAAGGCGTAGTGCAACAGTTTAAACTTCTGGCTAAGGGACTCGAATTTGTTAAGAAATAAAAAGTTCGACAATGCTTGCCCGACGGTCTACAACGAAAAGGAATGCAGCCTCCTGGCTTTGATGGTTAAACTTCTTGGCCGATTTATAAGAAGCAATTCGAAGCTGCCGCTATGACGAACAATTGGGACAACGAAGACCTTTATATTGCATTAACGCTAAAGGTCTTCTTAGCGCAAGCGTTAATGCAATAAACCTTTTATTGCATTAACGCTTGCGCTAAGAGGAACAGCCGCAGAATTGCTGCAGACCATTCCTAAAGAAAAACAACGGGACTATGAAGCTATGGTCAAGGCCATTAAAATAAGGGTTGGAAACGACCACATGCAACAAGTTTACCGTGTCTAGTTGCGCCGAAGGGTCCAGACAAGAGGCGAAATGCTACAGTAGTTGCAAGCGAACATCGAACGTTTAGCGAAATTATCTTACCCAAATGCCAACAGGGAAATAATTAACGAGCTTGCAACCGATGCCTTCACAAATGCCATCGCGGACGGGAAATTACAAATGGCCGTAAGAATGGCAAGCAAGAAAACCCACGCTGAGGCTTTGGCATTCGCCCTGACTATGGAAGCAGCAGATTAAGCTTCGCAAGGAAGCCATCGCATCAGGGAAATAGCTACGGTAGAGTGTTCATGTCAACGTGTAGACATCGAAGGACAAAACACAAGCAACGCTCGAGGACAAATCAGATGTAGGAACTGCAACAAGATGGGACACCTACAGCGACAGTGCAGAGTGCAGAGCTCCACCAAGGCAAGCAAGCTGCCCACATTGCTCTAGGAGTAGACAAAACGATGCATCTGGCAAGATGACGATGCATCTGGCAGGGCCGACATTTTACCTGCTGGAAATGCTTCGGAGCAACAGCAGTCGGGAAAGTGCAGAAAATGCACAAGTTGGTTGATGGAATCGACGCACCCAGCATGATCATCCAAGTTTAACAAACAAAACGCCACAACAAAAGTCTGTCAGTAGAGGCATTCATCGCCAACAGAAAATGTGTGGCCAAAATCGATACGGGTGCCACGGTCTCCATAGTCAGAAGAGCCCTTATCCAGACTTCTTGGCTGCATAACACCAGCTGCTGCAGTCTTAAGACAGCTACAGGAGAAGCAGCGAAAGTATACGGGGAGGTGGTTCTGCAGATACAACTAGACGGATTGACCTTCTCACATGCGTTCTTGGTTGCCGACATATGCGACAAATGCATCATTGGAGTGGACTTCATGAAGGCACATGAGGTGATTTTAGACCTTCGAATTCAAGTATTAAGGTATCGAACCATCGAGATCCCTATGATATACGGAAACAACGACGCTGTGAGTCTTCGGGCGACTTTGAAAAGCGATGAAGTTCTGCAGTCCTCTTCAGAGACAGTACTTTGGATGCGTTTGGAAGGCGATCCTGGGAAGCACCGATTCCATTTAGTTGAGCCAGATATTGAAAAAGAATTCAAGAAATATTTCGTGGAAAAAATTCTTGTGGAACCAAAAACACAGCATGATACCGGTCAGAGTCATCATCATCATCATTTTCGAATGCCGCCTATCCTTTAAAAGGGTCGCGGAGCGAGGGTGGCTAAATGGTCCTTCCATCTTTCTCGATCCTCCGCCACCAACTCAAGAGACTCCGGCGCAATCCCCAGGCGGGACTCAGAGAGGTTCTTTACCTGATCCCACCACCTGTTTCTTGGCCTACCAGGGGGCGACGCGCTCGCATCTCGGCTAGCATGACCTGTCTAGGAAGTCTGTCAGGGTGCATGCGAACAACGTGTCCAAACCATCGAAGAATCGATCGCTCCACTCGGAGAAGTAGCTGCTCAACATTAAGATTCCTACGAATACTGACGTTTCTCACTCTGTCCCTTAGAGTATCACGCACCTCAGGAATCTCTTTTCGGCAGCTTGCCTACCCGCGATCTAATTCTTTCGGTCATTACCCAAATTTCATGACCATAGATGGGTCGGAACGAACACTGAATTAAAAACTGATATCTTTGCTTTCACTCCAAGTTCAGCTTTCCTGATGACCGGCCGGCGCAGTTCCTTTACTACTGCTAAGGCTTGGCCAATTCTACAGCACAACTCAGTTTCACTCCTCAAATCTTTCGTAGAAAAGACCCCGAGATACTTAAACTTCTCCACCTGTTTTAATGGAACTCCATTTATGTGCAGGGTACATTGCACAGAAGTTCGGGAAACAACCATCAATTCCGATTTGTTCACGTTTACTTTCATCCCAGCATCACCACAGACGGCTGCAAACTTATCCAGTGCTCGTTGAAGTTCCTCTTTGGATGATGCACGGATGGCCAAATCATCTGCGAAAAGCAGATGGCCCATCCTGATGCCAGCCAATTCGAAACATTGCTCGCCAAGACTGCGTTTCACCATCCAGTCCATATATGCTATGAAAAGGAGCGGCGAGAGAACACAGCCCTGCCGAAGTCCAACGCGCACATCAAAAGGACGGGATTTGACGCCATTTATCCGCACACAGCTTCTGCAGTTTCCATACAAAGACTGGATGGCTCTCAGAAGAGGCCCATTCAGCGCATAGTTCCGCAAAACTCTCCACAGTGTATCCCGAGGTACTCGGTCATACGCCTTTTCCAGATCTACAAAACACGCATAGACCGGTTTGGCATATTCCCAGGCCTTCTCAAGAATAACCTTCAGAGTAAAAAAACTGGTCGGATGTGCCTCTGCCAGGCCGGAAGCTGCACTGTTCTTCCCGTAACAAAGGCTCGATTACAGCTCTGGAACGCGATTCCAACACCTTCGGGAATACTTTTCCCGGAAGACTCAAGAGAGATATGCCCCTATAGTTGGCGCAATCTCTCCTGTCCCCTTTTTTGGAAATGGGCACTATAACTCCCGTTTGCCAATCGCTAGGTGCCTTCCCGCTATCCCAGGCCACCTTAATGACACGTGTTAGCCATTTAACACCCTCTTCACCCATTGCCTTGAGCATTTCTGGCCGGATTTCATCAACTCCAGCAGACTTGCCAACTTTTAGCGATTTAATCGCTTCAGTGACTTCGTCTACTGTGGGACTATTCTCCGCCCTTATCTCGTCAGCAGTGTTAATGCCATCTTCAGTGCCCTGTTGGGGGTTGAGCAACTCCGAAAAGTGCTCTCTCCATCTGCGCAAGACATCGCTCTCACTTGAAAGAAGTGTACCGTCCTTGGATTTAACCCCTTGGATGATATTTAACTTCCTTCCTCTGAGCCGGCGAATGGTCTGTCAAAATATCTTGTTTGCAGATCTGTAATCGCTCCAACTTCTCGCCGAACTTTTTTCATGACTGTTCCTTGGCTGTTCTGACTGCCAGATTGGAAGTCCTTCGCGCCTCATTGTACCGGGCTCGAGAAGTTGAGTTTCTACATTGGATCCACGCAATGTAGGCTCTCTTCTTCTCTCTGATGGCTTCTTGAACTCCAGGCGTTTTAAACCAGTTCTTTTCTCACCACCAGCCGCTACCCCAAGCCGCTTCACTCCACAAACATTTCCTGCAGAGGCAATGACTGCCGATAAAAACAGCTGCCATTCCTCCTCTGCATTCAAATGGTCAGTTGGAATTTGTTCAAACTTCTCCGAAACATGCTGTGCAAAACGCTCTCTGAAATCAGAGTCAGCATCCTGCAACCTTTCCCACCGTATGCGGGTCACCAGTCTTGGTTTTCGCCTGGGTGGAAAAGGAATACTGTCACTGAAAAACAATTTACACAACACTAAGTGGTGATCAGTTGACAACTCAGCTCCCCTGAAAACTCGAACATCACAAATCATTCTTTGAACACACGATGGTACAACAAAGAAATCAATCAGTGACTTCTGATTTAAACTGTGCTTGTACCATGTGTATTTGTGAATGTCTCTGTGTGGGAAAAAGGTATTCATGATGGACAAGCCATATGCACAGCAAAAGTCCAACAACTTCCCTCCGTTCCTGTTTTGATCCGGGTCACCGTGCCTCCCAATCACACTCTTCCAAGTACTGTCGTCTGTACCCACATGTGCATTGAAGTCACCCATCAGGAGAAAGAAGTCCATTTCTGCCACTTTGTCCAGGGCAGCATCAACTTCGTTCAAGAAGGACTCATACTCTGACTCTCGATTTGGTGCATAAACCTGAACCAGAGCCAGAGTCGATCGTTCAAGCTTAAGCTTCAAGATCAAAATCCTTCCCCCTAACGGAATGACATCGAATACATTTTCTGACAACCGGGGGCTTGTGAGTATCCCCACACCCGCCTGTGCAGTCATGTGATTTGGGACGCCAGACCAGAAGAGCTTCCACCCATCATCGAAGTCTTTGGTTCCAGAAACCTTCCACTTAGTTGAGGAGATGCCAGTTGCATCGAGCTGATACTTTTTGGCCTCCTCAACCAGTAAGAGTTCCTTCCTCGTTAGTGACGAGACATTCCACGTGCCAATTTTGAGTTGGTGCCGTTGTCGATTTTTAGAGTTTTTTTGGGTTTGGGTTCAACACCGGTCAGGGTGTTGAACCCAAACAAACACACTTCAAGCTTAGACAAGGAGAGGTGATTGGAAGATGCGTACCAATTGCAGCAGTTTCGAGTATAACTAAGAGTGAATCTGTGAGCAGAAGTAAACTATCTGCGGCACGTGATATCGTCGGATGGAGTGAAGACGGATCCAGAGAAAATTTAAGCTGCAAGAAGTTGGCCAGTTCCAGAAGACAAACACCAGGAAAGGAGTTTTCGCGGTCCTGCCACATATTACAGAAGATTTGTGAAGGACTTCGCCGGAATCGCCAAATTTATGCACCAGTTGACCGAAAAGGGAAGACAGTTTAAATGGTCAGGTAAGTGCGAAAAGAGCTTTCAATATTTGAAGCGGCGACTTGCACGGATAATAGCTACCCTATCCCTGGGAAGACATTTATTGTGGACGCAGACGCTAGCAATGTGGGCGTTGGCGCAGTATTATCGCAATTACACAATGGGCAGGAGAAAGTGGTAGCATACTTCAGCAAAGTTCTAACCCGACCAGAAAGAAATTACTGGGTTACCAGGCGAGAACTCCTTGCTCTAATACAGAACTCTTGCCTCTGCTTGATCGAGGACGAAACTTCGAGTCAAAGATATTCCAGGATGTATGTGCATCAATAGGACTAGAGAACCAACGAACCACACTCCTTCACCCGCAATCAGATGGAATGGTAGAACGCTTTAACAAGACCTTGAAGGAACATCTTTCCAAAGTCGTGCACGAGAATCAACAGAATTGGGATCGGCAAATACCCTTGTTCCTAATGGCCTACAGAAATGCGATTCATAGTACAACTGCTTATACTCCATCTGATGTTCTTTTCACTCCCGCCCTCTTTCACACTCCGCCCTCTATCTAGTGTGATGTAGAAGTTTCACGAGTTGTCATAATTATTGTATAAATAGCCGAAACCCGTTGCATAGTTTTCAGTTTTAAATCGGAATACTTGAAAAGTGTACGTCGAATGTGAAAGTAATAAAAACGGTTACGGTGAACTCGTTGTGTGTTTATTAAAAGTCAAATTGAGTTTTATTCGACGAACCAAAGGAAAAACTTTGCCATACTTAAAATTTAAAACTTTAATCTTTTCTACAAATATTTGCATCCGTAGCAATTGTATCATATTATTTATTTATTATGCATAACGCTTGAATGTTAAGTTATCTATGTTAGATAAAGTTTAAATTTCGTCTTTCAATATGAGTATTTGGTTACAATTTTGATTAACTGTTATTTATTATCTTTTTATTTCGATGACTGCTAAGAGCTGCAACTAACATAGTTGAAGACTTGCACCTTCAAAAGTTTTTATATCTTACATTCTAAGTACATAATTGTACCCCATCCCATAGGATAGGAGGTATATTAAGTTTGATTCATAGTTTGTAACATAGACAAATATTCACCGTAGACCCCCAAGTATATAAGGGCATAGATCGAGTTCAAATTGTAAGTCAAATGAGCCATGTCCGTCCGTCCGTCCGTGTGTCGGTATTTTTTAGGCCTGAAGTTTTGAGATAGGAACTTGAAACTTAATATATGTTCCTTCTATATCCCGAAGCAGTACAAGTGTAAAAAATATTTAAATCCGCCCGCTGACACGCCCACTTTACTTAATGGCATGAAAAATCAAACTTGTCGTAGGATGTTGGAATTTGGTATGCGATATCCCCGCTTAAGTGTTTCATCAGCAAAAACCATTCCCATGTGGGCGTGGTCATATTTCATTTGCATTCTAATAAATGGCTTGTATTCGATATATGTGCTTTATATCGGAAAAACTTGCACAATAAAAAGTTCAGATATAAGCGTTAGCTATCAACTGATATGAATAAATGTTTGCCACGCCCACTTTTGGGGGTGTTTTTAAGTACTAACCAAATGTTTATTCTGATTAAAAATATGAACAAAAAACCGACGTTATTGAAAAGTTGTTGATGACACGCCCCTTTTTTAGGTAGGAGATTCTGAACATTCTTAACTGATAAATTCTAAATGCAATTAATGTTAATTGAAACTAAAATTTAACACCCAAGATTAATGACGCAATTCGGAGCTTGACAATGGTGACATTGGGATAGGGTATCCAACGATTCGCCTAAGCGGATTGCAACCGTCCCATACTTCCAGTAAATATAAGTATATATGTATGTATATAACAGAGTACGGCTAATTCGTAATGATATACTTCCTTTTACTGCTCATAGAGGGCATGCAATTTAGTACTGAAATGTTTATATTCAACTATTAAGAAAACTTTTATTTAAAATATGCAAGTCAACTTACATTTAAAGGGATTTTAGTTGAATGTGGAAATATTGCCAAAGTATTATACAATTTCATTTCTTCTGGTTGCAAGACTTTTAAGGATATGTCAACAACCATCATAAATTTGTTATCCGTGATTCTAAAAAAATTTTAAAGTAAAAAAGAATATTTGCTTTTGAGAAATATATGCCTTACTTTGAGTCATGTAAATTTAGTCTCCATTCTGCCCAGTTACGCTGCTTGTTGTACTTCAAATTATTTGCTATAATGCTTAGTAAATACGGTTGACCACCACTTTGCATAAAAATATCAGAAGCATTTTCCGGGAATCTGTTCCGACTGCACTGGAGTACTTTTTCGAACATCTGATAGCATTCCGAGAATGTTAGTCCAGTATCAATAGAAATATGTGTAGTAATGACACTAGGCAAAGTGTTGAATATTTGGCGGTTTCTGGATATGATTAAAATCTTGCAACCTAGTTTTGCAAATACTTTCCATGTTTTTGAGTTTTGAACACCGCACAGAATGACAAGGCAATCTTTTAAAGTTTTATTTTGTAAGCGAACGCGAATATATTGCTGCAGATGCAAAATTTTATTTTCGAAACCATCAAATTCACTTGAAGGACGGCACACTGTCAGCAAATCACCTTTATCTAAAAGCAATTTGAATTGTTGTAGTGCTCTAAAATCCTCTTCTTTTGTGTTGCAGTTGTAAACATCCAACCAAAATGTTTTGAATCCCATTACTTTCATAATACTATATTCGGAGCATGCATCGACGGCAAGCCATTTCTTTCCTGAGCCAAGTTCGCCACTTACCATAAGAAAGTTAAATGGCTTAAGTTTTTTTAACGCCATCCGGATGGGCCAGTACTAAAATTAAAGACATAAAAAATACATCACACATAGATATTGAGAATAAGTCAACAATACTTAAAAAATTTTGGCGCAATGTCAGGTTTTTATTAAAACAACAAGTAAGTAAGTGCAAGAGTTCGTCAGTAACGAACTTCTAAATACCCGACCCTCTTTACACATTACCACCAAATTTAAATTTTTTTTGTCTGTTTCATATACTGAATGTCAATTATTTGTCTTGGCCACGCCCTTAAAAAAGGGCGTAGGCGGGAAATTTAATCAGAAAAGTATATTCCAGCCTCGGTTACCGTTAAGGAAGCTTATAAATATCTCTACTGTGAGTGCCTGTGATACGAAGAAGGTTGTCAGAAAATAAGTTTCACTCTGCATATGATAATTCAGCCTCCTATAGTAAGTCCTGTGGATGGATTCCTGTGCCTGATCAGCGAACTCTTTGTAGATCCTGTGTCCTGTTTTCTCCAGTAAACTGTAAAACTTGTTCCTTGCGGCAATCGGTTGTTCGTTTGGCGTAATCTGAAGGTCCCATTCGCATTTTGTTGCTAAATTCTCCCAGCTTTTGACACATTTTCCAGTCTTAGGCAGTCTGTCCTTTCTCATTCCCATGACTTTCACTACGTTATCGAAATTGAGTTTGAGTGTATCCAGAAACAGAGGTGCTACTCCCATCTCCAGGTATAGCATATAATTATTTTTTTTTTTTTATTACACTATCAGAACTGTGTTGTAGCGTGCTTAATGCAAGCAACATCTACAAGCAGAAGTATGCCAAGCAATAAATGCTTACACAGGCTCATCAGTTAGTGTAGGTGTTAGTGGTTAAGTCATGCTAGCACCATACACAAAACAGAAAACATGTATCAAGAAAATTGTTAAAACATTAAAGTATAAAAAGTAACATAAAGTATAAAAAGTAACATTACTTAAAACAATTATAAAAGTTCTTAAAGCAGCGCTTGAAGTTTAGCCCTGTCAATGTTAAAGTCGACTAGACTACTGTAAGTATTATAAACAGAACACATGCGACTAATCGGTTCATGCTTTCCGTAATTAGTTCTATGCCTAGGAACATGCATAAGGGGCAAGCAGCGGAGATTATGCGATCCTCCTAGAAACTTAGATTTCACAGATGAAAGAAGATCAGGTGCGTCAATGTGGCCTAGTGTAAGTTGATGAATAAACATCAGCTCACTATTGGTACGCCGTTGAGATAAGCTTTGCAAGTTTAGCAGTTTTAGTCGTTGGCTGTATGGGGGAAGGTTAAAAGGGTCATTCTAAGGCAGGAATCTTTAAGCAAATCGAATGAATCTTCGCTGAATTGCTTCAATTCTATTACTGTAACACGACTGCGAAGGATTCTATACTTGCGAGGCGTACTCAAGGTGGGGTCGAACAAAACTATTGTAGAGGGAGAGAGTGACATGGGGGTCACTAAATTCTTTCGACCAACTTTTTATGAAACCTTACAAGCAGCTGGACTTATTAACGATGTAATTTATGTGTTAAGAGAAATCTAGGTTGTGATTGAAGTAAACACCAAGGTCCCTCAAACTTAGAACGCGGCAAAGAGTGTGTTCATCAATGAAATAAACTTGTGATGGAGGTACACGTGTGTCGAACGCGCGTGCTCATAGTAGTGTAAGATTCTTACTCACTAAATAACCTCCAAATCTTTGTAAGACTACGACTAAGTTTCCTTAACAAGTAGTTCAAGCTTCTGTATAGTAATCGCGTTTGGCAGGCTACCTTCCAACGAAAGCACCTGCAATACCGTCATTATGTGCGGTTTCCTCTTACGACGCTAGATCCAACGGTCTTGTTCGTTGTAGTCGGCGTGCAAGATTTGTCTGATCCAGAGTTCGGATTATTTCGTGGTTGCAATGGCCGTGAAGGCGAGTGTGAAGTTTGCGAGCAAAGTTTCTTACTTCGTCGGTCACGGTTGCGAGGCCTAGATCTCGATGTAAATCGCTATTTCTTATATACCATGGAGCATTTACGATTGCTCTTAGTGTCTTATTCTGAAAAGTTTCTAAAATAGATATGTCGCTTGGTTTGGTAAAACCCCAAAGTTGTATACCGTACGTCCAAGATGGTTTTAGCACTTGCTTATACAAAAGCAGTTTGTTATATACGCTTAGTTTCGAATAACGTCCGATAAGCCAATTCAGTTCTCGTAGCTTGATTTCAAGTTCATCGCGTTTCTTTTTAACTTCCACTTAAGTTTTGCGTACGGAATTTGTACCGAGTTTATAAATAGAGGTAAGTTTTTTTTAATTTAAATTTTGTCTCACTTAGGAGGATTCGCCAGGCCTTTGTCCATTCGCATATTTTATTCAAAGCGCGTTGGAGTTTTCCCGTTGATAGTTCGACTGTCTTATCCGTAGCTAGGATAGCCGTGTCGTCAGCGAACGTGGCTACAGTCGTTGTCTCTACTTGAGGCATATCTCTTGTAAAAAGTAAAAACAGTGTTGGACCGAGGACGCTACCTTGTGGAACGCCGGCTTGTATTTGTTTGAATTCTGAGTATTCGCTCCCGTATCTCACTCGAAATAGTCTGTTGTCAAGATAAGACTCTAAGAGTTCATACATTTTTTCCGACAAAACTTTCCGTAGCTTATATTTTAGGCCTTCGTGCCAAACTTTATCAAAGGCTTGGGATACGTCAAGAAAAGCGGTAGAACATATCATTTTCGCTTCTAAGGCTTTCTCAATTTCATTAGTTATTCGATAGACCTGGTCAATTGTTGAATGTTTGACCCTAAAACCGAATTGGTGACCCGGAATCAATCGTCTTTCTTCAATTATTGGTTGCAGTCGTTTGAGCACAAGTTTCTCGAAGACTTTAGATAAAATCGGCAGAAGCGAAATCGGTCTATATGATTTTTTGTCGTTCGGGCATTTCCCTGGTTTCGAAACCATTATTACCTCTGCGACTTTCCATTGCCGTGGAACGTATGAAATTCTCATTGATGCGTTTATGATGTAGAGAAGCTTGACTAACGCTCTTTTCGGTAGCTCCTTCAAAATTTCCCCAGTAATTAGGTCATAGCCTGGACCTTTGTTATTCTTCAAATTTCGGATTGTTTGACGAAGTTCAGACAGTGTCACGGTTTTCATTCGATAATTGTCTAGTTCCGCATTGCGATACAGATCGTCAACCAACGGCTCCCCGTCAAACGGTTTGAATGTTTCTTCTAGATGTTCTGCAAATACATCTGCTTTCTCTTTGTCGCCTTTTACCCATTCACCGTTATCTTTTCTTATTGGCGCCAAGTTTTTTATGGGCTTTTTAATGGACTTCACGGCTTTCCAAAGTGAATAGTTTGACCCTCTATCGGCAGTCAAGTTTTTGAGGTAGTTGGTAGTCTCGCGACTTTCAAAATCTTGAAGTAAGTGCTTTAATTTGTTAGATAGCCCATTCAGAATGGTTTTATCAGGAGGAGCTCGAGACAAAGCTCTTCAATTTCGCGCGGGTAAATTGATCCGCTTTTCCTTACTCCAGTCTTCCGGAAAGACGTATTGTTCCAAGCAGCGTTTTGAATAGTTCTAACGAGTTTATCGACTTCGTCTTCTATTTCTAAAGGGTTTGTAAGTGGTACATGTAGAAATACATTTTCTTTGCAGTATTTCCTAAAGCCATCCCAGTCGGTGTTGTTATTAGTTAGCCTAGGCGCTCTCTCATTTTTTGCTAGACTTCCGCCGATTTTCAAAACGACTGCCGAGTGATCCGAACAGAGATCATAGCCTTCTTCTACATTTGTGAGGTGGTGAGGAACCCCTTTTGCGATAAAGAAGTCGAGAAGGTCAGGTACTTTGTTTCTGTCGGTTGGGCAATACGTTGGCTTTCCCGTCGAAAGGAAAACTACGCCACGTTTCATGCTAGCTTTGAAGAGTACTTTACCTCTTGTTGAATTGCACCGTGATCCCCAAAAGGTGTTTTTCGCATTAAAGTCCCCGCCGATGATAAAATTCGACCCAAGTAAGTCAAAGAGGGGAGTAAGATCATCGTCCGCTAGCCTATTCTGTAAAGGAAAATAGCTCGAGGCAATATTATAATCTACGTGACCTATTTTTACCGATACTGAAGTTATTTGCATAGAGTCAAGCTCAATTTCTTCGTTTTTGTAATGCTTAATGCAGTCTTTGATGTAGAGAGAGGATCCGCCTCTCGAAATTTTCTGATGGATGATGCGCGTGGTAGTCGATGTAACCTCTAATTTTGGGTCCAGATCCCTTCTTAAAGTGTGTTTCCGAAATCAGGCATAGCTCAATATTTTTTTTCCGTAGAAATACTTCTAGTTCGTCGATTTTCTTTAAAAGACCATTTGCATTCCATGTAAGTATGTTAATGAGCTTCATGTTCATGATTTGTTATTCGTTTTGCGAGGTTTAAACTCTAGCTCGCTCAGTTTGTCAAATATTACTTGATTAACTTTAGTTTGTTGCTCAAACTTTTCCAATATCATAAATAATATTTGAGATACCGAATCTGTTGTGGTAGGTTCTGGAGGTTTGCTTTTGTGTGACGCGACTTCAGCGTACGATCTTGGGCCGATGAGTGCTGATTTTCCCTTTGTACTTGGACCGGCGACGTTTTCTTGCGGAGTTTGTATTTTTTCCTTGTCAATCTCGTATTTCTGACCGATGTTGGAGTTTTCGGCTTGTCAGCTTTAGAACGTTTTGGAGTTGTGGCCCTATCTACAATATGTTGCTTAACAGTTTCGTGACGTTTTTGTAGCTCTATTGCGATTTCGCAACCTCGGTAGCTCGCCGGGTGACTTCCATTACAATTGGCGCAAGTAAGCTGTAATCTTAAACACTATTATTTCATTCTAAATTAAGACGAATGCCTAGAAAATTCTGTATAGATGCAGTCAACCGTGGAACTGTTCTCAACTGCGTTGGAACATTTACTGTAAAAGGATAGTAGGTTGGTAATTGTAGACCTATTTTAAACAAAGCCATGTTGTTCTTTTGGAAGGATGTTGCGACAGAAGAAAACTAAACTATCGCAAATTACTTGTTCGAGTAGTTTGCGACTGACAAAAGTCAGTCTTACGAAAATCAAAAGTGTACGAACTGTCATACGGATTACTGTTCTCATGAACGTGACAGTTTAAGTCAAAAAAACATCCAACGGAACATGATGAGTATCTATCTTAGCAATGTTGAGTGCAGATTTGCAAACAACAGTACTAATGGCGTCAGAAGTAAAAATTAAATCGAGAATTCGATTATTAATCTTTTTTATACAGCTTACTTGCTGTTGCTACAAGTAAGATCAAAAATGTATTCCAGAGCCTTGGCAAGCACAGAGTTTGTTTTAATTGGACTGTCCGAAGGCATGTAGGCGTTAACAACATAAATGTATTTCGACCGTATATCAAGCCTAACACACATAACTTCTACATTACTGGAATAGGAAATTCGATGTCAGATGAGACGATACTTTTTCGAACAGCAACTTAAAAACCTCCACCAAGACCTACTAAATTATTTTTATATCTATCTTCCCTATGAACTAGGAACTCTTTACGAAACAGTTCCGCGTCAGTTGTACTGGCCTTGAGCCAAGTCTCAGTCAGGACAATAACTTACTTACTTTACTTAAGGTGGCCTCAGCCAACAAGCTTCGCCAGCCAGCTCTGTCTCTAGCTAGCCGTCTCCAGTTTCGCACGCGAAGTTGGCTGAGGTCCCCTTCCACTTGCGTGCGCCACCTGAGTCTCGGTGCTCCTCTACCGCGCCGTCCCTGCGGTGTGGATTCGAAGATTTTCCGGGCCGGGGCGTTGGTGTCTATCCGCTCTAGATGACCCAGCCTTCGTAGACGTTGTGTTTTGACTCTTTTGGCTAGGTCGGTATCGCTGTACAGCCCGTACAGTTCGATGTTATATCTCCTCCTCCACTCTCCGTCTATGCAGACGGGACCGTAAATCGTCCGAAGAATTTTCCTCTCGAAGCAGCCTAAAGTGTTTTCATCCGCCTTTGACAGGGTCCATGCTTCTGCACCGTAAAGCAGGACTGGGATGATGAGGGTCTTATACACGGACACTTTAGTTGCTCGAGAGAGGGCTTTGCTACTCAATTGCCTTCTTAGCCCAAAGAAACAGCGATTGGCAAGAGTTATCCTTCGTTTGATTTCAGCGCTGGTGTCATTGTCTGAATTGATAGCGGAACCCAGGTAGAAAAGTCCCTAACTACCTCAAAGTTATAGCTGTCGATGGTGATGTTTCGTCCAAGACGTCGGTGTTGGGTGTCTTTTCTTGATGACAGCATATACTTGGTTTTGCCCTCATTGACTGCTAAACCCATATTCGCCGCTTCCGTCCCAATACTCACGAAGGCTTCACTGACATCGCGCTTTGTTACGGACTTTTGAAAGATTGTACCTCTGGTGTTGGCGCAAGAGTTCTGCACAATTCTCTCAAGTATGATGTTAAAGAAGTCGCGTGACAGCGCGTCGCCTTGTCTAAATCCTTTTTTGACATCAAAGGGGTCGGTGAGGTCTTGGCCGACCTTGACGGAACAGCGTGAGTTTTCCATCGTCATCCTGCTGGACTGACGAATTTGGCAGGGATGCCAAAACTAGACATTGCGCTATATAGCTCGTCTCTAAAGATGCTGTCATACGCGGCCTTGAAATCGATGAAGAGGTGGTGTGTATCGATTTGGAATTCCTGGGTTTTCTCCAAGATCTGCCGCAGTGTGAATATTTGATCGATGGTGGACTTTCCTGGCTTAAAGCCACACTGATATGTGCCTATCAGATTGTTGACAAACGGCTTCAGGCGTTCACACAGTACAGCAGAAAAGATCTTGTATGCGATGTTAAGAAGACTTATGCCTCTGTAGTTGGCACAACTCAGAGGGTCTCCTTTCTTCAGGATCGGGCAAACAATGCTGAGGTTCCATTCGTCGGGCATGCTTTCTTCCGACCATATCTTGCAGATGAGCTGGTGCATGCTCCTAACCAGCTCATCGCCAGCGGATTTAAAAAGTTCGGCAGCTAGGCCGTCTGCTCCGGCTGCTTTGTTGCACTTGAGCTTAGACACAGCTACTTTCACCTCCTCCAGGTCGGGTGGGCGGTATCGTTCGTATGCTTCGTCGGTAACGTCTTCGCCTGGGTTGGATGGTTCGTTCTGCCTGACAGCGGTATTTGGTTCGTCTTCGCCGTTATACAGTCTGCAGAAGTGGTCTTTCCAAATCCTCGGCACCGACTGCGATTCTACAACGATGTTCCCTTGATGGTCCTTACAGGCTTCAGTTCGAAGTTTATACCCTTGGCAGGACCTTTTGATTCTTTGGTAAAACTTTCTAACCCTATTCCTGTTGTAACATCTCTCTATCTCTTCAACCGCGCGCTTCTCGTGCTCTCTCTTTTTCCTTCGGAGAAGCCGGTGTTCCTCTCTCCTCCTCTGCTCGTAGAGCTCGCGAGCAGCTCTAGTCCTTCTGTGCAGCGCGACTTTGTATGCTTCCTGTTTAGCTGCATGTGCTTGCGGGCATTCATTGTCAAACCCGGGGTTTCGTTGTGGTGGCCGTGTGAAACCCAGCACTTCAGAGGCGGCGTCTCTGATGGCATTTTGGCAATGTTGCCACTGGCTATCAATACTTGATGCTGGCTGCATAGGACTTCGTAGAAGGTTTTGAGAGACTCGGTTGGAGAAGGACCTGGCGATCTCTTGCGATTGTAGTCGGCCGACGTCAAACTTCCTCACAGTATTTCCATTACTTGGCGCTGGTCGGGATATCCGCAGCCGTACCTTGGCTACAATAAGGTAGTGATCCGAGTCAATGTTGGCCCCTCGGAAAGTTCGGACATCCATGACACTGGAGGAGTGCCTTGCGTCGATCGCAATATGGTCGATCTGGTTGACGGTTGATTGATCGGGAGATCTCCATGTCCCTTTGCGGATATTGAGATGCGGAAACTGTGTACTAGCTACCACAACGTGACGCCCCGCAGCAAAGTCGATCAGCCTGAATCCGTTATCGGATGTCGTGTCGTGCAGGCTATGCTTTCCGACAGTACGACCAAAGATGCCCTCCCTTCCTAGCTTGGCATTAAAATCGCCTAGGACAATCTTAATGTCGTAGCTAGGGCATTGCTCATAAGTTTCGTCCAGGAGCTCGTAGAACATATCTTTGGTCTCGTCAACTTTCTCCTCTGTGGGGGCATGTGCGCATATCAGGCTAATGTTGGCGAATTTAGCCTTGATGCGGATCGTCGCGAGGCGCTCGCTTACAGGGTTGAAGCTCAAGACTTTTTGCCTAAGTCTGCCTCCAACAACGAAACCACATCCAAATAGGCGCTGTCTTTGATGCCGATAGCAGTCGCCGTGGTAGATGTCGCAGTTTTTCATCCTTCTTTTGCCCGGCCCGTCCCACCGCATTTCTTGGATGGCAGTAATGTCTGCCTTGCAGTCGTTAACGGCCTCCGCTAGTTGCTCGGCTGCACGTGGTCTGTTAAGGGACCTAACATCCCACGTGCAGATCCGAAGCTCGTTGTCCTTTTCTCGTTTGCATTGGTCGTCAACAGTAGATCCGTCCGAATCCGAGGCTTGTTTCTGCTTCGTGCTTCGTGACTGGGAAGTCACCCCGACGGCACGACCCCCAACCTGGAGGACCAGATCCTTTGCTTAGCTCTAAGGACGGAGAGCCGCATGCTCCTTATAGGCCTGAGCTCCGAATACGTCGTAGTAGCCCATATAAGGTGTTCACTAAGTAGTTCGGCCTGACTGGAACTATGGACGCCACCGTTGATTCCATTTGGGGAATTCCTCCGCTGCCGTCCGGATGCAAGGAGAAGTGCCTTAGTGGGAACACTCCTCCCCCCCTCTCTCGTCTGCTACCCCCAACAACCTTCCAAAGGGGTTGGAACCCAATCTCCAGTTGAGGTACTAGGCACCCGGTGTTCACCACGGGGAGGTGAGAGTAGGAGTTGATAGACAGAGGTGGGTTTAGAAAACCTGTGGATGCTTGTATCCTCTTGAGTGCACATGTCTATCCTTTGACCACCAGTCAGGACAATAACGTCATATGGAAAAACAAGGGAATTTTAAAATATCTCTTCAGATTTATGTTTACTGCGAATAGACCTAACTTTCTTTGACCTTTCTTTTTTTGATAGAAAAAAGAAAGTCTATTATTTAGTTTTTTGAAGTAGATTGTTGCTGATTAGACTTCTGTGATCGGTAAGAGAATTCTTTGACCAGAATATTATCCGGCCAACATTTATAGGTGCAAATTGAAGGAAAAAGTATGGCTGAGATGGTAATCTTAAACGAAGCCAGAAAGCTGTTCGGCTTACTAATTTTAGTGCACGTTATAGCTTCATGATTTTGGATGAGCCCTTGAGACATTAAATGACAAACTACATCTTCAACCGCTGTCTCAGGCTTGAGCCTTGATATAAAAATAGATTTGGGTTTTGGAACAGCTTCAATAATGGCATTAGACATTTCAACATCAGATGTAACCTAACTTTCCAGCATTGCTGGAGGTGTGTTCAATCAAACCCTCAGTTCTGTTTTCGCCATTAATTCTGCCACCTTTTTATACCCCATCCCATAGGATAGGAGGTATATTAAGTTTGTCACACAGTTTGCAACACGGTGAAATAATAATGGTAGACCCCCAAGACCTTAAGGGCATATGATCGAGACCGAATTCTGAATCGAATGAGCCATGTCCGTCAGTCCGTCTGTATGTCACATGTTTTTAGGCCTTAAATTTTGAGCTAGGGTGCTGAAACTTTGTACGTCAGGTGCACGTCATGCGAAGCAGTACAAGTGTTTTAAAATCCGCCCAAAGACACGCCCACAATCGGTCTAAATATGCAACTACCTCCAGATTTTTCAAAACTGTAAGACGTTCTAAAAGGCTGAAATTTGACATTTAGCATCTTTTAGTGAATACAAGACACAAAAAAGACAAATTTAATTGGTGGGCGTGGCATCTATTTTAAGGGTAAATTTTCGAATGCAGTTTACTCAGTATTTTTGCTCGAAATTGAAAAAAATTTGCTTAATATTTTATGTAGAAAACGCTTAGTTCCAAATTTTGTTCATACAAGACTTTGGGCCCCGCCTACATTTGGAGGCAGAATTGAAAAAAAACCTAAAATTTTCCAGAAAAACTTAATTTCGACTGCCCTTGAGCCTAATTTAGGAAAGCATGAAACAAAAAAGGTAGCAGGTTAGGTAAACAACACTTCCGTCCAGATTTCGTTCATATAAAGTTTTTAGCCACGCCCCCTTTTAGGGGTCGATTTTTCAAAAATATTGAATTTGAGCCAAAAAAATTGCAGTTTTACGTACAATTAGGTGTAACTTGGAAATTTCTGTGGAAATATCTTATAATTAATAGTTTTTAATTAGGGGCGGTTGGACCACGCCCCTTTTCGAAATTTGCATTACTTATAAAACGTCAACAAATAACTATGCCATCAGCATATGCGGGCTGTAACTTCTGCGTACACACTGTAGCACTTACTCACTGGTTTTAGATTGCGCTTCGTTCTAGCCGATGCGAATGATTTGTCGGTAGATGTTGAGGCGGCCGTAGGAGAAGTGAGCTTGTTGTTGCGAGTGTTTGTAGCAACAGCGGATGCTGTGGAAATTGAAAATGAGCGAGAGTCTGTATCAGCTGCATCGACAGGATTAACGCAAGGTATCAATTCGTTTATTTCCGAGGTAGTAGATGTAGAAACATCTTCAAGTGTGATCACATCAGAGTACGAGGATACATTTAATACGGCAGAGTTAAAATTGTTTAAGAGATCATTAAAGCTCTTAGATAGCTTAAGAATGTCAGGTTTGAAAGCTGACAGCTTAAAATCCAAGTGGGAGATGGAGAGCTTACGGCATGAAGTGCAGTACCAATAAGCAATTTCGCAAGAATTAATTTTATCTAAAAATGCACTCCATCCCACAAGGACCGTAGCATGTGAAAAGTGGAGAGCTTGGCCTCGTTTCGGAACATTTTTCAGCAGCACAGGCCATAGTAAGGAAAAAAATAAAAAAAATTTTGCGTAACTAGTATAGAAAGGTATTAAACTATTATTAAAAAGAGAAAAAACACAAAAAAAAAATCTTCAAAAAACAAAACAGAGGTACACAGTAATTATTATGATAAACTAAATAAAAAAGAAAAACGCACTCGAGATGTGAGATTCGAACCTACACTTGCGGCGTCTAGAGCAGTTACGCTTTTTATTGCTTTCATTGCTTTTTATTTATTCAATTAATTATTTTTTGAATGCTAGACAAAAATGCTTAAAACTAGCTTAACTATCTTACCATAACTTACTGGCCCTTCGCGGGCGCTCTAAGCTTAACTTAATGCTTATAAACTATGTCTTTCGACCTAAACTACTTACTTTAAATACTATGTGTAAAATAACGAAATTAAAACTAAGAAAAATGGTTTTGTTCGAAAAAACTTAGTGGCAGAACTGTTAAAGCAGTTACGCTATCACCTAAGCCAAAGAGACCGATAGTAAATGATGCACAGAATTACTTTTATTATTTCATTACATTACATTATTACATTACTAAAATGTGAACGAAAACGACGTAAACTAGAGATTGAGTGAAAAAATTTATAGTTCTATGAAGAACCGCTTACCGCAATGTAAAAGCTTACAAAACAGAAAAACACTCAAAAAACGGAAATATTTAGAACAACAAAAATAAAAGAAATACGCAAATCGATTAGAATTACACAATCAAACTAGTTCAAGAATTCAAACACAGATAAAACTAAGCGCATGAGTCCAGGAAGCGCACAATCCGTCAGTGATGCCCGTGCACTGGTGATGGATGCTGGTGATGTGACCTTAACAGGCTGCAGCACTAGTGGACAGAACTGTGTCGACGCGGGCGGTCCTGAAGGTCAGTGTGCCACTGAACCTGGAAAACCTTTTGAACGCACTACAGCTAAGGTGGGAGATCAGAGGCGTTCTTATCGGAATGCTGCTGTCTCCTCCTTAGCAGTTCGAATTGGGAAAGCAGGTAATGACAACAGTTTGAGTGCTGCGGAGTGCGAACACTGCAAAACTCGACTGCTAGAACTTGCTGAGGCAACTAATGCTTGCATTCAGGTGGAGAGCTGTGGTTCGAAGGACGGAACCTTTTGGGTGAAGACCTCATCGCAGCAAACCTCTGAATGGCTATGCAGTATGGTGCCGAAAATCCCTACCCCTTGGCACCTCAACTTTTGAGGTCTACAAGCCACCCAAGCTAATGCGAGTCGTCTGCTGGATCCCTGGGAAACTGGGGAAAACGGCGGATGTGCTGAAGCGTTTGCGAGCCGAGAATCCTGGCCTCGACACAAAAGCCTGGATTGTCCGTTCGCATAGACCAAAAAAAAATCGTCTTAATGAAGGTGGTAGTTGTTTGGTCGTGGGCATGGACATGGCTTCTGCCGAGGTCATTGAATCTAGGTACATCATGCGTCCCTATCTGCATTTTGGTAGGATTCACTTCCGTTTCAATGACAAACAGCGCTAATAGTGTACGTAACCCTGAGTCTACATCCATAATGTTTACTCAGATTAACCTACAGCACTGCAAGGCCTCTACTGCTCTTCTTAGTAGCAGGCTTGCGGCATGTAGTACAAAAACATGCATAACATCCATCCAGGAACCATGGGTATGGAAAGGTAACATCTGTGGTCTTGGTGGGTTGAGTGCTTCACACGACATTCTTTACGATAAGAAGTCCGAAAGACCTAGGACTTGTCGCATCCAAATCCTTAGAGGCCGTCACGATCGAAAGGTTTTGTGCCCAAGATCTGGTTACTGCCTCTATTCCCTGCCATGCTAACGGCAAATGGGAAACCTTTGTCATTGCCTCGGCCTACTTCCCCTATGACTCTTTGACTCCTCCTCCACCAAAGGCAGTTGTTGAGCTTGTAGATTATTGTCAATCCAAAAGATTGGGTCTCGTCTTGTGCTGCGATGCTAATGCTCAGAATACTGTCTGGGGCAGCAGAAAATGTAACGCAAGAGGAGATCGTCTTTTGGAATTCATCTTATCGTCTGACATTACCATCAACAATTTGGGTCACAGACCCACTTTTGTTACCGCCAGGAGACAGCAGGTAATTGACCTTACCCTGTCCAACAAGTTTTCAAGAACTATCGCAAAATGGAGGGTATCGCCAGATAGCACCCTGTCAGATCACAGATACGTCGAATTTCAAATCAATTGCGAAGTTCTACCTTTGCAAGAGAGGAGAAATCCGAGAAAAACGAATTGGTCACAGTTTAGAGAGGAGCTTGGCCACTCTGTTCAAGTTCCACTCAAACTGAGTTCACGACTAGGGGTAGAGATGTTTGCTCAAAATCTGAACAGCATCCTTACCCGTTGTTTTGAACTCGCGTGCCCAGTTACGAAAAACCTTTGTAGAAAATCGGTACCTTGGTGGAATGCCGAACTGCAGCGTATTCGCAAAGAGACCAGGAAGCTCCTGAATCGGTCCTTAAAAACCAATTTAGTAGAAGACTGGAATCTATATCGATCAAGGCAAAAGGATTTTAAGAGACTTATTCGCAAGTCGAAAAATGACTCTTATAAAAAATTTTGTGACGAGATCGAATCTCTAAGTGAAACTAGTAGGCTTGTGAAAGTTCTTCAGAGGAACAGACCAAGCAGACTCGCTTCAATACTCAAACCTGATGGCACCTACACTGAGACCAAGGCGGGGACCTACAGTCTTCTCCTTGAGACTCACTTCCCGGGAAATCAGGTCACCACGTGCTCTTCAGTGGTACCGGCAATGGTGGCCACTGCTGAACCAGCGAACACAACGCGGCTTAACTGGTACATTGCATCTAGAGTGGTGACTGATGACGCTATGAAATATGCTATTGCATCTTTTGTGAGCTTTAAGTCACCTGGTCCAGATGGAATCTACCCGGTTATGCTGAAGCAAGGTTTAGGTCAGCTGTTGCCCACGTTGAAAAGAATTTTCACTGCGAGCCTTGCCTTGGCTTACATACCCACCCTTTGGCGTATGGTTAAAGTCCTTTTCATACCAAAACCTGGTAAGTCAGACTATAGCCTAGCCAAAAGCTTCAGACTCATAAGTCTGTCTTCCTTCCTGCTGAAAAGCTTAGAGAGACTGGTATAGCTGCGCGTGCGCAAAGTTGCTCTTCGCTTGCACCCTCTTTCTGAGATGCAACACGCTTATCAGCGCGGAAAATCCTGCGAAACTGCGCTTTAAAACCTTGTTGGTAGGATTGAATGTGGTGAAGAACCAGAAGAAGTACTTGCTGGGCGTTTTCGTCGATATTGAGGGTGCTTTTGATAACGCGACGTTTGGTAGCATGTGCAACTCAGCCAGACAACATGGTGTAGATGAAACATTAGTTCAATGGATTAGGGCAATGCTAATGAACAGGACGCTGATAACCGAAGCAGATTGTGGCAAGTGCGTCATAGCTGGGGTAAACAAGGGCTGCCCGCAAGGTGGTGTTCTGTCTCCCCTTTTATGGTGCATGGTTGTAGACTCTCTACTATCGGCTCTCAACTTTCCTGGAACCTACACACAAGCCTACGCGGATGATGTCGCCGGTCTTTCTGTCGGCTCAAACCTAGGGACTGTGTGCTCTCAGGCGCAGAGATCCCTGGACTTGATCGATGATTGGTGCCCTAGGAATGGGCTTTCAGTGAATCCTCTTAAAACTACGGTTGTTCTCTTTACGAGAAGGAGGAAGGTCACTGGTCTGACTCAACTAGTGCTTAAAGGTGTCACTATCCCGATATCCGATGAAGTCAAATATCTGGGAGTAATCCTTGATGGAAACTTCTATGGTCCAAGCATGTTGAATCCAAAACCGAAAAAGCATTGTCCACCTTGCAATGCAGAGGCGCTTTTGGCAAGACATGGGGCTTATCTCCGAAAAGGGTCCTCTGGTTCTATACTGCCATGGTTAGACCACTCCTCTCATACGCATCGGTTGTTTGGTGGAACAGGCTTTCGCGGAAACGTATTACTGCCTCTTTTGCCAAACTCCAAGGAACGGCTTGTCTTGGCTGCACAGGGGCCTTCCCTAGCACGCCGGGCTCTGCTCTAGATGCTTTGATGAAACTCCCCCCCCCTTAATATATTTATCATGGGGTGTACGCTGAAAACCATCTTTCGCTTAAAGAGATTTGGTTTTTGGTACCACACGCATCGGAATTTTGAACAACTTGTTCGAGAATTGTCCTTTGACCCCTGTCTTATGTACATGCCCTCTGACGCAATGACCCCAGAAATCCTTTTGCGACAAAATTACCAAGTCAAATTTCCTCAAGTAATGGAATGGCTTCGGCCAGACTCTGAGCCAGGGAAAGAATGCCATCGTATTTTCACGGATGGCTCCAAAACCGGACAGGGGTCTGGTGCTGGAGTCTTTGTGGAAAGCGAGAACATTAGACTCCACTACCCTTTAGGTAAATATGCGTCTGTCTTCCAAGCGGAGATTTTCGCTATCCTAATGGCTATTCGCTATATTGTGACTAACAGAAAGAGGGCAAGAAGCGTATGCGTTTGCAGTGACAGCCAAGCCGCTCTAAATGCGTTGCTCAACCCTCTTACCTCGTCCAAGATAGTGCTCGAACTCAAGAATTCGTTGAACTTAGTCGAAAGGCTAAATGCAGTGAATCTTGTTTGGGTTCCAGGTCACACTGGTATCCAGGGAAATGAGATCTCTGATGAGCTTGTGACCGCGCGATATACATTTGGTAAATAAGCACACGACCGTCTTCTTTCAAAGTTTACAACAGAGTCTTTATTTTTCTAATCATACTTAAAACTAGCTTACAACTACCTGAGCCGAAAAGCGCACTCAGCAAAAAAAGCGTGTGAACAGAATTTGGAATGTATGAAATGAAATAAGATGAGGCGAGAAGCGCACTCAGCAAAGGTGTGTGAAAATAATTTTAACATATGAGCTTATAGATATACATAGTAAGTTTGTTATAGATACATATACATAATTATACATATTCAAGTCTACTGCGTAGACATTCTGCCGCCTCCCAAGACAGCGTCGTTCGGTGGAATGGTTATCCTCACAGAAGGTGAGGATCCGTCGTCATCTGCTTCGAGCATGAACTCTGCTCTGGCTTCAGTTGGTATGGTTGTTCTATCATTGGAATAATATTGTCGAATACACCTCCAGACAGCAATGCCCAGTAACACTGTTAAAATCGATACACCTGCTACTGTTGAGTGGTGGGCCACAGTGCGCCAATCTGTGACGGTCTCTTCAGAGTTGGTCTCCTCGATGTTGCTTAACTTCTCCCATGTATCGTCTGTTGAGAGAATAGATTCTTTCGAGCTTAATCTGTAATTAGATGCATTAGATATATCGGACAAGGTAAAGTTCAGAGGCTTGATAAAAGTCATTTGGATGTCAATTTTTGGATTTCTTTCTGACATTAACACGCTTCCCCGGGTTCTGATGATACAAGATTGGTTAAGGTGTAGGATGTCGACTCCGTCTAACGACATTTCTTCCCTTTGTCCATCGCAAATTATCGCAGCTTCAGAGGTCTTACTTGCTACAAACAACCAAGTGTTTTTGCGATATAGGTGCTTCCAAGTGATGTCAGATATATGGAATTTCCTCAGTGGGCAAACGCTTGTTGATTTAGTTTTGTACAGATGCTCGATGACACAGTTATCGTTTATGCCCATTTGACTCACTACTCCTGGACTGCAAAGAAACGTGAACTTCTTGAGCAAACTGCATGCGTTCAGTTCATAATCGGACACGGTAAAGTACTGCTGGTTATTATAGTCGACAGCCAAGAAAGATAACGACACCTCAGGTACAACATATTCATATAAATTCCAAATTCTGTTCACACGATTTTTTTGCTGAGTGCGCTATCCGGCTCGAAGGACCACTATGACCACGCGATATACATTTGATAAATAAGCACACGACCGTCTTCTTTCAAAGTTTACAACAGAGTCTTTATTTTTCTAATCATACTTAAAACTAGCTTACAACTACCTGAGCCGAAAAGCGCACTCAGCAAAAATAGCGTGTGAACAGAATTTGGAATGTATGAAATGAAATAAGATGAGGCGAGAAGCGCACTCAGCAAAGGTGCGTGAAAATAATTTTAACATATGAGCTTAAAAATAGCGTGTGAACAGAATTTGGAATGTATGAAATGAAATAAGATGAGGCGAGAAGCGCACTCAGCAAAGGTGTGTGAAAATAATTTTAACATATGAGCTTATAGATATACATAGTAAGTTTGTTATAGATACATATACATAATTATACATATTCAAGTCTACTGCGTAGACAGCTTGCCAGACTTGGCTCAGAAGAGGTTTTCTCAGGACCCGAACCTGCTTTAGGCCTGCCTGTATCTGTTAACAGCAAAAAAAAAAAAAAAAGCGATGAAGATCACGTTAAAGCAATACATATCGAAATGAAAGGACGTAGCGCTACTCATCTTCGCTGGGGTGCCTCTTTTTGCCCCCAAACTCGTTTTCGGCTCTCTGGGGAAAATGCTGCCAGCTATCATGATTGTGTTAGTGGGTTGCAATGCTACTTTATGGGGTCCAAAAAAAAATTCACTAATACAGCCAACCAAGCTGGAAGCAAGATTTGTGCCTCCAAGGCCAAAATGAGTGCGCTTGGTGCAGCTAATTTTGGGTTTTGAGTGCGTTTCAGGCTACACATTTTAGATATCGACTGCGTTTCAGGTCATCATATCGACAATCGATTCGTGGCAATCGGTCGGAGTTTTTATTCAGATTTCCGAGCAGACAAGTTGACTTTTCCCAATCTGGGCAAGAAAGTTTGATTTTTCCTTTCAAATAAGAGTTTATTTATTATTTTTTTAATGCTGCATTGTTCGCTTTCATGGAAAAGAAAGAAATGAATAAATCGATTGCGAAACGATGAAATCTTTGTTTGTGCAGGCAATATAAAATATTAGAGTGATACACAAATTACGCTCATTCAAGATTTAAAATAGAAAAACTACTTTAATTATTTGCAACAGAGACATTTACCTTGTCGATTCTTTGTCGGTTGCTATAGTTATAACATACTCTGCTACACAATGATTTAGCATTATTGTTTGCCGTAAACTCTATTGATATGTATCATTACTATTGGGAATAACTTCAGTGTTTTTTGGAATACCAGTGGAACCCTAGGTAAGACTTACGTGGAACTTAAGACTTGTGTGAACTTTGTAGGCTTTGTTTGATTGAAAAAATGTTTAAATAGTTTTGAAATAAAAATTCTAGAAAATACTTAATATATTTTATTATTATATTTTTGTTGAAAATTCATGTATTTTCTTTTTTTGTGTTTGATTTTGCTTTGATGTTAAGAAGTGATTAAACTTATAAGAAAAGTTTGAGTCTATTTTGAAAAGTCTGCGTAAGATAAATTTGTCTTTAATTAATTCCTAACTAACTGTAAATGCTCACAGCATTTGAACATTCTTTCAAACGATGTGAAATACTTTGCCGGGTTCGTCCAATGAATGCCGATGACAGCTTAAAGGCACAGCATATACAATACTGGTGTCTAGAATTGGAACCGATCTTTGGGTGAATGTTAGTCTTGCTTACCTTTTTTAAGATTACCTTTTCTGGCGGTAACATCTATCTCACTCTATATTGCTTTAGAATTCTAGTGACTCTGTCAGTGACGCATTACATATACTGTTACCTATACCTTCCGAAGTTATTTGAATTTCCATAATCAAATAAAAATATATTTTCAAATAAATCATTTGACTTGATTTCAATTATGCCACCAATTTTATTTGCAACAATTCGCAAATAGCTTGATAAAGTTTTTAATTGAATAACATTTTATTTACAAACAATTCCTGCTATTCAAATAAAAATTATTCATGTGTGACTGAAATTTTTATTAAAAATCAAACAAAAATAATTTTTTCTCAATGTTTCGAAAAGAGAAAATATTTCTTTTTTGGTGAAGGGGTCTGTAATTTGTTTCACGTTAATAAATAGGTAATCCATGTCTAGACCCTAAGTTTGTTCCTTTTATTTCTTTTCGACGTAAATTTTTTTAATTTGATTTCTATTTATAATTGGATTAATGAACTTGTAATAATTATTACGAAACTATTGAAACTATTCATGAAATTAATTGAAAACAAATAAAATATTGAGCGAACCAACTCCTTTTTCTCAAAAAAGTTCACAGAGTTTTGTTTTAATTTGCCTATTCATTTATAAACAAAACTGTTTTCAAAATGTGTTCTGCACTACTAGAAAATTTATTCAATTCTTTTTGCAACTAATTTTTTATAAGAAGTTTAAACCAAAAAGTCGCAAATAATTTTTTATAAGAAAACGCATAAATTAATAAAGTTTATGCACACAATCAAGCTATTTGATTGTTGAAATAGCTTGATTGTTTATTTTTAAAAAAAAAATAGGCAAAAAGGAAAAAAACTCCCTGTAGCAAAGATTTCCACCTCCTATTTCCACCTCAGAAAAACTAGCGGGCTGCAGTTTTTTTTTAATAAATATAGTTTTCTACTCAAATTCTTATTTGCTGTAAGTTGAGTGAGCTGATTTATTAAAAGTAAGTACATTTGCAAATGTAAATTCTTAAGAAATCAGCGATCATTAGAGTGACTTTAATTGGAAAATTTACTTTCCAATGTTTATGCCACTGATCTACGGTTTGTTTTACATTAATATTTTGTGTTTTAAACTAATCTATTATTTGGAAAAACTTATTTTAATAGGCAACTGAAAGATACATCAAAGGCAGGTTCGATGATCGACGACACGAGCAGAGATCGAAGTTGACCATGCATCCCGTTGTGCATGGCAGTGGCAGAAACTTAATCCAAATGGTAGGGCACCCACTTGGACGGCAGCTTTTTAATTTCCTAAGAAGATAAATAATTATTTGTAAAACAAAATAAACGAAAATAAATTGAAATAAATTGAATGACTGAGACGGCAAATTAACTCACCTTCCGCCATTTTTAAATGGATTCACTGAACACTTCCATTGCTCACTTCACATGTATTCACAGACAGGGTCCAGAGAGAGATTACGTTACTTTTTTTTTGCGGGTGTTTCAGGCAAGGGGATTGCAAGTTGCCTATCTCATTATATCTGATCAGTGCACAAGCATTGATCAGGTATAATGAGATAGTCATCTTCGCTGGGGTGCCTCTTTTTGCCCCCAAACTTGTTTTCGGCTCTCTAGGGAAAATGCTGCCAGCTATCATGATTGTGTTAGTGGGTTGCAATGCTACTTTATGGGGTGCAAAAAAAAAATTCACTTATACAGTCAACCAAGCTGGAAACAAGATTTGTGCCTCCAAGGCCAAAATGAGTGCGCTTGGTGCAGCTAATTTTGGGTTTTGAGTGCGTTTCAGGCTACACATTTTAGATATCGACTGCGTTTCAGGTCATCATATCGAGGATCGATTCGTGGCAATCGTTCGGAGTTTTTATTCAGATTTCCGAGCAGACAAGTTGACTTTTCCGCATCCCGTGCAAGAAAGTTTGATTTTTCCTTTCAAATAAGTTTTATTTATTATTTTTATTTATTTATTTATTTTTATTTATTATTTTTTTAATGCTGCATTGTTCGCTTTCATGGAAAAGAAAGAAATGAATAAATTGATTGTGAAAAACTCATCGTTTTTCACAATCAATTTATTCATCTTTGTTTGTGCAATCAATATTAAATATTAGAATGATACACAAATCACGCTCGTTCAGCATTAAAAACAGAAATGCTACCTGTATTATTTGCCTAAGATAAATTGGTAAATTGATAAATAGTTTGCACAAGATAAATTGGCCTTTATTAAACCTACAACTAACTGTATATGCTAACAGCATTTGTACATTCTTTCAAACGAAATGAAATACTTCGCCGGGTTTGTCCAATGAATGCCGATGACAACTAAAGGGCACAGCATATAAAATACTGCTGTCTTGGGAACTGGGTTTTGGGTTTTCCCCTCTTGTTTAAAAGATCACCTTTTCTGGTGCTAAGATCTGTTTCACTCTGTATTGCTCTAAAATTCTAGTGACTTTGTCAGTGACGCCTTAAATATACTGGTAAAAAATGTACAGTCATTTAAATTCGTGTAAAAGATATATTTAAATAAAGACCTAGGACCATCTGAGAGAGATACAGAAGAACGGATAGCTCGTCTGTTGATAAGCTTGAATACACTTTGAAGCAATGAGATAAAATAAAACGCTTCGTAAATCCGTGGAACAGAACGGGGTAAAAACAGATTTTCAGATGATGTCAAAGAAATCAAATATAAAGGATTATATGTCAAAATTTCAAACTATTGGAAGAGCTTATAATATACAAAATCTCTTGCTCTTAAATTTTCTTTTGTAAGGTTTAAGAACTTTTTTAAATTTGTACCTTCCGAAGTTATTTGAATTTCCATAATGAAATAAAAATACATTTTCAAATAAATCATTTGACTTGATTTCAATCATGCCACCAATTTTATTTGCAATAATTCGCAAAAAGCTAAATAAAATTTTTATTTGAATAGCATTTTATTAACAAACGATTCCTGCTATTCAAATTATAATTATTCATGTGATTGAATTTTTTTTTTTAAATCAAACTGAAATACATTTTTCTCAATTTTGTGTGCAATCGCGAAAAATTTCTTTTTTGGTGATGGGATCTGTAATTTGTTTCATGTGAATAAAAACGTTATCCGTGTCTAGACCCTACGTTTGTTCCTTTTATTTCTTGTCGACTTGAGACGTCAATTTATTTATTTGGATTACTATTTATAATTGGATAAATGAACTAGTAAAAATTAAAACGAACTATTGAAACTATTCATGAAATCATTCGAAAACAAAAAAAAAATTCAGGGAAAAACTCCTTATTCTAAACATTGATCTAAAAGTCAACAGAGTATTGTTTAAATGTGTTTCGGACTAGTGGAAAATTTATCAAATTCTTTTTGCAACTAATTTTTATAAGAAGTTTAGACCAAAAAAACGCAATTAATTAATAAGAAAACGCATTAATTAATAAAATTTACGCACACAATCAAATAGCTTGATTGTTTATTTTTAAGAAAAAATAAGCAAAAAGGAAAAAACTCCCTATAGCAAAGATTTCCACCCCCTATTTCCACCTCAATTGTGCTGAACTCTACCTTTGCAGCAAACCAGAATCAGATGTCTTTTGACATTTGTGTAGTGTAATCAAAACAAATTCGATTTTCAGTTGACCCGTTGTGCATGGCAAAAATTTATTCCTAATGGACACTCGCTTGGACGACAGATTTTTCCTTTACTGAGAAGATAATAATTATTTGTAAAAAAAAAAAAACCAAAAGAGAATGGAGGCTGATTACTTTGTTTATATTTTTTGAATGACTGTGACGGCAAATTATCTCAGCTTCCGCCATTTTTAAATGGATTCACGGAACACTTCCATTGCTCACTTCACATGCATTCACAGACAGGGCCAAGAGAGAGATCCCGTTACTTTTTTTTTGCGGGTGTTTCAGGCAAGGGGATTGCAAGTAGCCTATCTGATTATATCTGATCAGTGCACAAGACGATACTGATTAGGCGAACTACTTGGCAGTCTGAAAACCCTTCTGAGAAAATAGAGAAGAAATTTCTCCACGGGGTCAAAGGAGCAATATCCCCAAACCTGTGCAGCATAAAACAAAATAGATTTTGCTGTGGCACGAAATATTTTTTGTTTTGATTCATGGTTAACGTTTTTATTTCCAATGCAAAGGCTTCAAACTGAACAAATCGCGCTCCTCGCCTCTGTTATTTTGCAGATGTTTGTTCATATGTATATATGTATATAGGTGTAATCGTAACCCCGAGATATTCATACTCCCGCACTATTTCTATTGGTTCACCTTGAAGCTTCTAACTTTCCTTCCCGAAATATCAATATCTTTGACTTAGATAACTTTACCGAAAATTTCCTAGTTTTGCAGTAGTAACCCAGTCTGTTGATCATAAGTTGCATTACTTCCACTGATTCTGCGAGTAAAACGATATCATCCGCAAATGAGAGCTGGGATTTTTATTTGACTTATCTCGATCCCTCCTTTAATGTGCTCAGTTATGTCATTTATATACAAAATGAATAGAAGCGTGCTCAACACACATCCTTGTTTCGCTCCTTCTGATGTACTGAATTTCTCCGACAAGTTCCATCCATCCCAGACACACGCTAAGTTGTTTTCGTATAAAGCTTTCGATACTTTAATAATCTTAGATGAGATACCATATCTGTATAGCTTGTAAAAATGAGCTTCACGCGGTACAGTTTCGAAAGCAGTACAAAAATCGACGAAAAAACCATACAACTTTTTGTGCTTCTGCCTATAAATCTCCGCTATATTAACAAGGGTAAATATTTGATCTATTGTGGAGTAATTTTGCCGAAAACCAGCTTGATATTCACTTATCTTCTTATTTTCCACCCATTGTGTAATTCTGTTAAAGAGCACACCTGTAAACAGCTTAGCGGATGTATTCAGAAAGGATATCCCACGGTAATTGACTGGATTTTAAAAGTCCCCCTTTTTGTGGAGCGGAAAAATAATTGATCGTCGTTGGAGTTACGTTTACTATATAAGTGTAAATGAGAGTACTGGCATTTTTCGTTTTCAGCATAGTGTGGAAATTTCTTCTACACTTCTGAATCCAGCTGAAATCCCTTTAAGTTTCTTTCGGTATCCAAAAAGTTCGCCACCGCTCGCTGTTCCAAATAGGTTTGATTTAACCGCAGGCATGCATTCCAATTCGTACTCTTTAAAAATATCCCTAAATCTAATCAAACGAATATATCTATATCAAACTATTTGACATACATGTGGATGCAACTTTCATTGTTTGTTCTTTCGAAATGACAGCTCCGAGTGAAGCTCAATTTCATTATTCATTGGTTTTAATAAATATACAGGAATTTTGTCAAATAAATGAAATAATGTAAATACTAGACGAAGCATAATTCAAAAAGCCTTCGAAGAACCTAAGAACGTGTATACGAGGATTGCAAAAATATTATTAAACGAGTCTTAAGTCGTTTAAACAAATTTTTCGTTCTGTTGTAAAAAGAGCTTTGTAGATCGTTACTTCTAAATGCAAATAAAATAACTTATTTCATCTTTAAGCCGACGTTTCGTTGATTGGTTTTCAACTTTTTCAAGGGAGCATTTAATAAATCTATAATGATTGGTTTTTGAATTTCTTAATAAAAAAAGGATTTAGTTATACATGTGCTATTTCAGAGGCGGCTTGATTGCACATGAGCACGTGAACCCCAAACTTTGGGCTAAAATTTCACTTGTTATGTACGAGATTATATTCTATTTATATTCAAATTCTTAACCGTCAGCACCAGTTTAAAAAAGTAACGAACAAAACAAAGTGTTAATACACCAAATCATATTGCAGGAACATTTCTGCATACTAATACCCTATTCCAGAGAAATGGAGTATATTATGTTTGATACAGGCGAAAATATAACATAGAGAACATTTTGCTGAAAACCAGCTTGATATCCACTTAGAATCTTCTTATTTTCCACCCATTGCGTAATTTTGTTAAAGAGCACACCTGTAAGCAGCTTAGCGGATGTATTCAGAAAGGATACGCCACGGTAATTGACTGGATTCTTATAGTCCCCCTTTTTGTGGAGCGGAAAAATAATTGAGTTTTGGAAGCTTCTGGGAACATCAGCAGTTTCGAAAATTCGGTTGAACTCCTGTGTAAGAGCTGAAAGGAATTCCGATATACTGTTCTTGTAAAACTCAAATGGATTACGGTCACTTCCTGGAGCCTTGTTCTCCTTTGACTTTTCAATAACGTCCTCCAGTTCTGTGATTGTGATCGGTGCATCCAAAAATTCATCTGCATACATTGGCGCAGCGTAATAAAGGAGTGACGAAGCTTGTGGGGTATTGAGAAGCATTTCGAAGTGGACCCTGATTTGTTCTGCTTGTAGACATGGACCAATTGCATTTTGTCTCCCATTCACAAGTTTAGCGACTTTCCAAAAATCAGCTGACGATCTCGATCTATTCAATAGCCACGCTCTGAAATAATGTAAATACTAGGTGAAGAATAATTCAAAAAGCCTTCGAAGACTCTAAGAACGTGTATACGAGGACTGCAAAAATATTATTAAACGAGTCTTAAAGCGTTTAAGTAAATATTTCGTTCTGTTGATAAAAAGAGCTTTGTAGATCGTTTCTTCTAAATCCAAATAAAATAATTTATTTCATCTTTAACCCGACGTTTCGTTCATTAGTTTTAAACTTTTTCAATGGTGTATTTAATAAATCTATAATGAATGGTTTTTGAATTTCTTAATAAAAAAAAAGGATTTAGTTATACATGTGCTATTTCAGAGGCGGCTTGCTTGCACAAGAGCACGTGAACCCCAAACTCTGGGCTAAAATTTCACTTGTTATGTACTAGATTATATTCTATTTATATTCAAGCATTAACCGTCAGCACCAGTTTTAAAAAGTAACGTACATAACAAAGTGTTAATACACCAATTCATATTGCAGAAACATTGCTGCATATTAATACCCTATTCCACAGGAATGGAGTATATAAAGTTTGATACAGGCGAAAATGTTTGGGGTGCCGTGGCGTAGTGGTAAGTGTGTGGGCTTACTACGCTGGAGGTCTGGGTTCGAATCCTGCCATAGTCACCTGAAAAAAAAAGTTGCTCTTTTTCACGGTCCCCACCTCCGCGAGCGTTTGACAAGCCCTCCGAGAGTATCAATTGTCTTGAAAAACTTCTCAAAGTGCCGTTCGGATTCGGCGAAATTTCGTAGGTCCCCATGTATGTAAAGAAATCAACACACGCAGCATACATTGTTGAGAACTTGGCCCTGGTTCACCTCGAGCTGTTGCGCCACTCTATTTATTTTATTTATTTACAGGCGAAAATGTAACCTAGAGAAATAATAACGAAAGACCCCTAAGACCACTGATCAGATATAATGAGATAGGCGACTTGCAATCCCCTTGCCTGAAACATTCGCAAAAAAAAGTAACGGGATCTCTCTCTTGACCCTGTCTGTGAATGCATGTGAAGTGAGCAATGGAATCAGTGAATCCATTTAAAATGATGGAAGCTGAGATAATTTGCCGTCTAAGTCATTCAAAAAATATAAGCAAAGTAATCAGCCTCCGTTCCTTTTTGGTTTATTTTGTTTTACAAATAATTATTATCTTCTTAGTAAAGGAAAAAGCTGTCGTCCAAGCGAGTGCCCATTGGGAATAAATTTCTGCCATGCACAACGGGATGCACGGTCAACTGAACATCGAATTTGTTTTGATTACACAAATGTGTAATCAAATTACATCACCACAGCACAATTGAGGTGGAAATATTAGGTGGAAATAGTAGGTGGAAATGTTTGCTATAGGGAGTTTTTTTTACCTTTTTGCTTATTTTTTCTTAAAATTAAACTATCAAGCTATTTGATTGTGTGCATAAATTTTATTTATTTATGCGTTTTCTTATAAAAAGAAATACGTGCTACTTTTCGGTTTAAACTTCTTATAAAAATTAGTTGCAAAAAAATTTGATAAATTTTCTAGTAGTCCAGAACACATTTTGAAAACAGTTTTTATACCCTATTCCACAGGAATGGAGTATATTAAGTTTGATACAGGCGAAAATGTAACATGGAGAAATAATGACGATAGACCCCTAAGACCTTAAGGGCATATGATCGAGACCGAATTGTGAGTCTTATGAGCCATGTCCGTCCGTCCGTCCGTATGTCACCAATTTTTAAGCCTTAAATTTTGAGCTAAGAAGCTGAAATTTTGTACGTAAACTCTCTGTCATCTGAAGCAGTACAAGTGTTAAAATTTTTTAGATCCGCCCACAGACCGATTGTGGGCGTGATACAATCGGTCAAGATGTGCAACAACCTCCAGTGTTTTCATCTTCTAATGATTACAAGTCATAAAAAATTAAAATAAAGTCCGCGGACCGCCCCTTGTAGGCGTGGCATCGATTGAAAGTATAATCTTTGACATGCAATTTGTTCAATATTTTCATTCCAAATCGAAAAAATTTTACTTTATATATTATGTAGAAAACACTTTTTTTTATTTCTCTTTCATACAAAGTTTTGGGCCACGCCCACATTTGGAGGCAGAATTTAAGAAAGTCCGATTTTCCAGAAAACATGGATTTCGACTACTTTTTAGCCTAACTTAAGTAAGGATAAGAAATAAAATTTAACACATTAGCTTCACAGGGTTCTATACTAGATTTCGTTCCTTCAAAGTTTTTGGCCACGCCCATTAGAGGTTGAGATTACGAAATTGTTGAATTTTACATTTTTGGCAATCGAAAACATGGATATCGACTGCTTTTTAGCTTTACTAAGTATAAAAAAATAAGTAAAAAAAAGCACCGAGACTCAGGTGGCGCACGCAAGTGGAAGGGGACCTCAGCCAACTTCGCGTGTAAAACTGGAGACGGCTAGCTAGAGACAGAGCTGGCTGGCGAAGCTTGTTGGCTGAGGCCCAGGTCCACCCCGGACTGTAGCGCCACCTTAAGTAAGTAAGTATAAAAAAAATAAGATATAAAATTTTCTACATAAAGAACACCGGATACTATTGCAGATTTCGTTCATACAAAGTTTTCGGCCACGCCCACCTGTAGAGTTCAATTTTACAAAATTATTGAATTTGAACCAAAAAATTACAGTTTTGCGAACATTTTAGCCGCAAACTTGGATAATTCTATGCTAATATTGATTTTCGGTTGAAGGGGTTGGACATGCCACGCCCCTTTTTAAAAAAAAGTGAACAAAAACTTAAAAGGAAGGATTTTTCTTCTATTTAAAATGATGCATAGTAACTGGACGGGGATGGAAAACAAGAAAATAAACGAATGGAAAGGAGAATAGGAATGGAAAGGAGAAAAGGAATGGAAAGGAGAATAGGAATGGAAAGGAGAATAGGAATGGAAGGGAGAATAGGAATGAAAATGAGAATATGAATGAAAACATGAATATGAATGAAAAGGAGAATAGGAACGAAAAGGAGAATAGGAATGAAAAGGAGAATAGAAATGAAAAGGGGAATAGGAATGAAAAAAAGAATAGGAATGAAAAGGAGAATAGGAATGAAAAGGAGAATAGGAATGAAATGAAGAATAGGAATGAAAAGGAGAATAGGAATGAAACGGAAAATAGGAATGAAAAGGAGAATAGGAATAGGAATAGGGTATACCGCGGTCCGTTAGAGACGGACCGAAGCTATTATATACGCACTGTAGCACCTACTCACTGGTTTCATAAATGAATAGGCACATTTAAACAATACTCTGTTAACTTTTAGATCGATGTTTAGAATAAGGAGTTGGTTCCCTCAAATTTTTATTTGTTTTTAAATGCTTTCATGAATAATTTCAATAGTTCGTTTTAACTATTACTAGTTATCATTTATTACTATTATCATTTATCCAATTATGAATAGTAATGCCAATAAATAAATTGACGTCTCAAGTCGACAAGAAATAAAGGAACAAACGTAGGGTCTAGACATGGGTTACGTTTTTATTCACATGAAACAGATTACAGACCCCTTCACCTAAAAAGAATTTTGTTGCGATTGCACACAACATTGAGAAAAATGTATTTTTTTTTTCGTGGGTAGGAAAAACCTTCATAGGCACTACGAGGACCGGCCGCGCGTGCTCATAGTAGTGTGAGATTCTTACTCACTAAAAATCCCCCCATTTTCCGTCAGACTACGACTAAGTTTCCTTAGCAAGTAGTTCAAGCTTCTGTAGTAATCGCGTGTGGCAGGCTGCCTTCCAACGAAGGCACCTACAATACCGTCAATTTATGCGGTTTCATCTTATGCTGCTAGATCTAACGGTCTCATTCGCTGTAGTCGGCGCGTAAGATTTGTCTGATCCAAAGTTCGGATAATTTCATTGTTGCAGTGTCCGTGAAGACGAGTACTAAGTTTGCGAGCAAAGTTTGTTGCCTCGTCAGACAAGGTTGCGATTCCTAGATCTTGGTGTAGATCGCTATTTCTTATGTACCATGGAGCATTAACGATTGCTCTGAGTGTCTTATTTTGAAAAGTTTCTAAAATAGATATATTGCTTGGTTTAGTACAACCCCAGAGTTGTATACCGTACGTCCAAGATGGTTTTAGCATTTGCTTATACAAAAGCAGTTTGTTATATATGCTTAGTTTCGAAAATCTTCCGATAAGCCAATTCATTTCTCTTAACTTGATTTCGAGCTCGTCGCGTTTCTTTTTAACGTGCGGCTTCCATTTGAGTTTTGCGTCTAGAGTCATTCCTAAATATTTCGCTTCATTTGAGTACGGGATTTGTACTGAGTTAATGAATAAAGGTTTGTTGTTTATCTTTTTATAAGTAAAGTTAACATGCGTTGACTTAGTCTCGTTAAGGACGACTCGCCAGCTCTTCGTTCAGTCGCATATTTTGTCTAAAGCGCGCTGGAGTTTCCTTGTTGATAATTCAACTGTCGTATCAATAGCGAGAATAGCAGTGTCGTCTGCGAACGTAGCTAAAACTGTTCCCTCATCGTGGGGAATGTCTCTTGTATAAAGCAAAAATAATATTGGGCCGAGAACGCTTCCTTGCGGGACACCGGCATTTATCTCTTTGAATTTCGAGTACTCATTTTCGTGTCTTACGCGAAAGATTTATGTATTTTATGTATTTTTGTTTGATTTTTCAATCAAAATTTCAATCACATATGAATAATTTTTATTTGAATAGCAGGAATTGTTTGTTAATGAAATGTTAAATACAAATTTTATTTAGCTATTTTCGAATTATTGCAAATAAAATTGGTGGCATAATTGAAATCAAGTCAAATGATTTATTTGAAAACATATTTTAATTAGATTATGGAAATTCAAATAACTTCGGAAGTTACAAATCTAAAAAAGTTCTTAAACCTTACAAAAGAAAATATATAAGCAAGAGATTTTTTATATTATAAGCTCTTACAGGAGTTTAAAATTGAACATCTTATCCGTTACATATATTTGATTTCTTTGACATCATCTGGAAATTGAAGTAGCTGGCTTACTGGACCGCGGTTAGTAGCTACTTTCATTTCGATGAATGCAATCATATTACTAGCCAGTGGATATGGTTACAGTGCTGGTGTAAAGTAAAAAAAGCACAGTAAAGCCGCGTTGTCACAAGAAACGTGAAACAGGAAAAACTGAAACCTAAATTCACTGAAAGGTTTTTGCGTTGCTTATGTATGAAATTCTGTTTCTTTTTTATCTTTCTGTTCCTTGTGACAACATGGCTTTACGATGCGTTTAATTTCATCTCATTAGTTTCCACCCCAAAGTGTATTCAAGCTTTATCAACAGACGAGGTATCCGTTCTTCTGTATTTCTTTCATATGACCCTAGGTCTTTATTAAAATTTAAAAGGCTGCAATAAGTGGAACAAAAAACTTTTTACCAGTATATGTAATTATTTTTTACCAGTCCCCCTGCAAGGTCGGGCATGTCGTGAGAGCCGACTAAAATCCACCGGAAGAAGTACTCTTTAATGTTTCAACGGATGCTGTCGATACTGCTCCATTTGGGGCAACTTTTGACAGTAAGGTTTAAACTTATAGATGAATCTTAAGGTTAAATTAAAATCCAGAAGCGTCTTTCACACAATGTGCGGCTCACTGGTTGGCGTCTGTCTCTAAAGGGGCGGCTGTATTTAAAAATGGAAATAGAAGTTACTCATCTATTTCTCATAAAAACGACAAATTAAAACCAGTGAGTAAGTGCTACAGTGTGTACGCAGAAGTTACAGGCCGTAAAACGGACCGTTGAATACCCCATCCTAGGCAACCCCACTAAACAAAACGACAACATAGCAATCTCTTTCAACGAAATTGCCGTGAGCGACCCAAAGAAATGTGCCAAACTTTTCATTCAAAAGTTCATTGAACACCCACAAAACATCCGCCGCCACAAAAGAGTTACAATTAGGAAACTGCACCACTTATCAACAAACGATGTTTCCCACAGCTTTACGTCGGAACAAGTTGCGGCTGCCATAGCAAAGGCTAAGCCCTCCAAAGCGCTCGGTCTTGACGGGACCTCAATGCTGATGCTCAAAAAGCTCGGCAAAACAGGTCTGGATTCCCTCACATCTATCCTCACCCTATCGTTTAACTCGCTGCAGATCCCCGGAATCTGGAAGGTCGCTCGAACGATCCCGCTAAACAAGCGGGAAAACCGTCTGATCAAGGCAAATCCTACCGGCCTATCTCATTGCTCTCCCCGGTTGCCAAGGTTCTCGAAGCATTACGCCTCCCTCACCTCACCAACCATCTGACGCTTGCACCACACCAACATGGCGTAAAACATTCCGTAAAATGCATAGCACCACCACAACTCGCAATGAGATTGCATCCAAAACTGCTAACGGACTCATTTTTTTTTTAATTGAATTGTATTTACACTTATTTATTTATTTACACTATCAGAACTGTGATGCAGTTTAATTAATACAAACACCAAACACAAAACACTAAGAATTACAAAAAAGCAAATGATAGAAACATTATTATTACAACAGATAAAAACTAGTTACGAACACAAGTAAAATAAACATAAAAATAAAAGTATATTTAATATTTAAGACGAACAACCCCGAAGCAGCCTCTTAAGTTTGGCTTTGTCCATGTCAAAGTCTAAAATACTGGTATGTGCGTTGTAGGTGGAACACATACGGCTGATAGGCCCATTTTCCCATAATTTGTTCTGCGCCGTGGAACGTGTAAAAGCTGAATTCTTCGGAGGTTATGAGAGCCTCCACGAAATTTAAAGTTGATACTAGATAGAAGGTCCGGTGCATCTATTAGACCTTGGACCAATTGCTGAATAAAAATCAAGTCATTATTTATCCGTATTTGGGAGAGACTTTGAATGTTAAGCAATTTAAGCCGGTCGAAGTATGAGGGGAGATTGAGTGGATCTTCCCAGGGAAGTCCCCTGAGCGCGAACCGAATGAATCTCCGCTGGATCGCCTCGATCCTATTCGTATGGCATACTTGCGATGGAGACCACACTTGTGAAGCGTATTCAAGGTGAGTACGAACAAAGCTATTGTAAAAGGAAAGCGTGACGTAAGGGTCATTAAATTCTTTAGACCAACGCTTAATAAAGCCATTGAATTTATTTATTTAGCTAATAGTGCTAGTTTACAATTTTTATTACATTGTTTCTGTTGATGTTATTTTAATAGAAAGTTTTCACAAAATTTGTTACTTCTAGTTTAAACTTCATAATATTTGTTTCTATTTTAACATCATTTTGGAGGTCATTAAATATTTTTAACCCTTTATGAAAAAGCATATTTCGTGTTTTATTGTTTCGGTAAGAAATTAGATTAAAATCATTATTATTTCTTAAATTATAGGGCCGCAGTTCAGCTCTCAATATTAATTTTCTATTTAAGCGGCGGAAGCAAATTTTGTTTGATTTTAAAAATAAAGATAAGTGAGCACATTACAATTCTTTGCTGAATAGTAAGCCATCTTAGTTTTTCGTGCATGAATCTTATTCGCGTAGATCTATTGCATTGTAAAATCGCGCGCTTAGCTTTATTTTGTAATTTCTGCAACTTATCTATCATGTCATTAGACCCCAATAGCAATATTTTAGGACAATATCCGAAATGGGGCTTGATGATAGTATTGTATACCTTTATCGCCATAGAAATACTCAATTTATTTCTTATTCGACGAAAGAAACCGATTTTTTGGCAATTTTTTTGCAAATATAAGCAAAATGACTTCTGAAACTTGTTCATAATCATTTTTTTATATTTTCAATATCTCTGCCAAGTTTAAATTTACAATATTCAATGTTCTCTTCCGCTATATACAGCAACTCGTCATCCGCAAATAAAATAATTTTAGAAAAATTTATCATTGATTTAATATCATTTATATAAACAATAAACAAAATAGCCGCTAATAAAGATCCTAGTGGAACTCCTAGGTCGGCGTCAATCTCATCAGATCCTGCATTGCCTACTCTTACTTTTTGTTTTCTGTGCTGCAAGTACGAACGAAACCAATTCAATTCTTCATCGCTTACCCCGTAAATCTTCAGCTTTTTTAACAGTATGTGGCGGTGTGGCGTAAGCCTAAGGACCGACACCAACCGAACATACCCCAGCGCAGCCAACCACACAATCGCAAGTCAACATACCCCCGGCACAGGGCAGCCAAACGCAGACTCGACGACCGGATGTTAGAAGACCCCGACGTGATGGTTGACTAGCAGCAAGCCAACAATGAGGAGGGTAGGCCTCCGATGCCACCGGCCGACGGCGCTCGAGCAGAGGTAGGGGCGAATTGTTACGCTCGCCTTCAGATGCCGCCTTTCATGGAGTCCAACGTGGACAAATGGTTTTACCTTTTTAATTTCTTTTTTCGAGCATGAGGGATCGGGCAGGATGGCCGAAAGTTCGACACTGTCTGCTCTCAATTGCCACCTGCCCGCATAACGGAGTAACGGAGTAATAACACGAGCACATCAAGACCGCGTTGAGCAACTACTTTGCGGATAGCCAGCAGAAGCGGCTTCGTCGCGTGCTGCACGATATGCCCCTTGGCGATAAGAAGCCGAGTCAGATGTATTACGAAATGGTTCAGGCGGCAAAGGGCGCCGTAAGCGAGGAAGTCCTCCTGGACTTATGGGCTTCACGCCTTCCAACATCCGTAAAGGCCGTGGCCATCATGGTAAAGGGATCGGCCTCTGAAAGGAAACGAATTGCGGACACAGTCATGGAGAACGTCGAACTACGCCAACTCAATACGGTAGCCCCACCGGCAGCTGTAGAGGCTAATGAAAACGATCGTTCGCCCCCAAATGAGGCCGCACAACTGATCTCCGAGTTCTCCAGACTGTTGACGCAGTGGAAATCACCACGACAATCGCGACCACGAAATAGTACGTCGCAACGGTTGGCTCCACCCCGATTGTCCAGCAGTTTGACGACTGTTGGCTTCATCGCACCTTTGGCAAGAAAGCTGCCAATTGCCGCTCGCCGTGCAGATCCCATCACTCGCGGGATTGCGCTATTTCGCAAGCACAGCACCAATGACTTCATACCGCTGAGGCAGTACGACGCCGGCCCTCAGCCGGCATTAATCGACTCTCCGTACCTGAACAAACGACTAACCTTTCACTTCTCATAGATACTGGCGCCGAGGTCTCTTGCGTCCCACCATCTCCGTCGCCTAAAAAGCTCCGAACGACTTCGCTGCAGCTTATGGCTGCGGTTTATGGCGAGGTAACGCACGAGCTCGACTTGGGGCTCAATCGGCCTTTCGTTTGGACATTCACCGTCGCCGACGTGACCTCGCCTATTCTCGGAGCTGATTTTTTAAAACACCACGATCTGATGGTCGATGTTAAAGGGTCCCGCTTAGTCGACTTTCGCACAAACGCCACTTCGAAGTCCCTGGCCGCCATTACTAGCCACGTGCCGTCACCGCAACTACTCGACCGAAGAGCCCCGTTTGCTGACCTTATTTTGGCATCTCCCAACATAACGCGCCTCCCGGAGCATCGACGAACTCGAAAGCACTCCGGCCATGGAGCAAATGTCCGGCCATGTTTTGCTCGTGCTCATCGCTTACCGCCAGACAAACTCGATGCTGCCAAAAAAGAATTCGAGCTACTCATGCGGGCTGGAATATGTAGGCCCTCGAAGTCAACCTGGTGAAGCCCGTTCCACATGGTCCAGAAGGCGGAAGGCTCCTGGAGGCCCTACGGAGACTATAGAAGCCTCAACGCAATCACGCTGCCCGATCGCTACCCGCTCCCATATCTTCACGACTTCACCAACATCCTGCGTGGTAAGACTGTTTTTCAAAAATAGATCTCCAGAAAGCTTTCCACCAGGTTCCGATCAACTCAGAGGACGTTCGGGCTCAGGAACGCAGCGCAAACTCTTCAGCGCCTCATACATGAAGTACTACGGGGCCTCGAGTTCCTGTTCTCGTACATGGACATTTGCGTTGCCTCGACCAGCGTTGAAGAACACCGCCAACAGAAGTTTTCGAAAGGCTAGCGAACCATAACTTAGCCATTAATGTCGCTAAATCTGTCTTCGGCAAACCGGAGGTGGAGTTCCTCGGTCATCTGGTGTCCACAAACGGAATAGCCCCACTCCCGTCTCGAGTAGAAGCAATACAGCGGATCTAGCGCACCGAAAGCGTAAAGCAGCTAAAGGGTTTTATAGCGACCATAAATTTCTAACGCAATTCCATTCCGCATGCCTTCAGGTAACCGCAAAAACGGCAAGACCCCCTGGTATGGACAGAAACAACGAACAAGGTTTTCGACGAGTGCCGGCAGCTTTTGCCCAACTCTGTTCTTCTCGCTCACCCCGTCCCTGATGCCGAACTCTGCCTCACCACCGACGCGCCAAACCTAGCAGCTGGGGCGGTTCTATACCAGCTCGTCAACAAAGTAGCCGAGCCCCTGGGATATTATTCAAAGAAGTTCTCTACCACGCAGCAACGCTACTCCACTTATGACCGTGAATTAACGGCAATGGATATGGCCGTGCGACACTTCCGAGATTTGCTAGAAGGTCGACTTTTCCATATCCAGACGGACCATAAGCCGCTCATCTTTGCCTTCAAACAACGCCCCGAGAAAACATCCCCACGTCAGACGAATTATTTGTCGTTTATCAGCGAATTCACCACCGATATCCGCCATATAGCGGGAGAGGACAATCATGCCGCAGATCTCTTTTCACGCATTGAAGCCTTCGGAGAGAAGGAGGAAGACCTGTATACAAGACTCGCCAGATCTCAGGAGTCAGACGTTAAACTCCAGCAGCTACTCGCAGGTAACCCTTCAAATTCGCTGCAACTAACTTTGTTCTCTTTACCTCAATAAGAAAAGCCTATCTACTGCGACACATCGCACAATCGCGTTCGACCTTTCATCACAAAGGTTCTTCGTAAGGCATTCTTCGACGCCACGCACAATTTGTCGCACCCGGGGCGCCGGGCTTCAGCGCGCCTAATGGCTGAACGTTTCGTCTGGCCAAACATTCGCCAAAATTGCGTTTCCTTTGCAAGGACGTGTCACCATGGCGGTGAACCAAAGTTCAACAGGGTTATTTATTTATTTATTTATTTATCCTCACAGCCTGAATAAATTGGAGTTTGCTATATTTTAGGACTCTTACTATTTTTGTATCACAGTTTTTGCTTCTCACAGTTGGTATTTTAATTGACATCGACATCGTTGATAATCGACCTTAACTTCGCATTTCATATTTGTTACTACATGGTCAACTATAGTTTGTGTTGATGAAGCTATTCTAGTTGGCTCGTTAACTAGTTGTTTGAACATGTTTTCGCGATATAAGCACTCTAGAGTGAATTAGATACTATTCGCTATCCAATTTAGATTAAAGTCTCCTAGTATTAACACTTTACTGTTCCTATCATCAGATATTTGGTCCATTGTCTCACACATAAAATCACAGAATTCTCTAATGAAGGAGCTTGGAGACCTGTAAACAGCAAAAATTCAACCAAAGACAACCTTTCCACAGGACTGTCGTTGTCGCCTTGGATCTCTCCAAAGCGTTTGACACCGTTGATCACGCCATACTGCTACGCGACATCCTGGAGTCCTCTCTGCCCAACATACACAAGCGTTGGATAGCCAACTACCTAAACGGCCGCCAATCGTTCGTCAAGTTCCGCAACGTCAAATCACAAGTACCACAAGGAGGCGTCTCTCGCCACTCATCTTCAACTTCTACATCACCAAACTACCCCTGCCGCCACACGGAATAAACATTGTTTCATACGCGGACGACTGCACCATTCTCACCACTGGTCCCAACGTATCCAGACTATGCACAGAGTTGAACCATTACCTCCCGGCTCTGGAGAAATTTTTCATCAACCGCAACCTCCAACTGTCGGCCGAAAAATCATCAGCTACCCTTTTCACAATCTGGCCAATGGAAGTAAAGCTAGCTCTAGATATCAACATCACAGGACGTCGCATCCCTACCACAAATCATCCGAATCATCCATGCAGCTAACGTAAGGAACCGCCTGAGAACTCGGAACAATATTCTCAAATCCATAGCTGGCAGCTCCTGGGGGATGGGGAAAGAGACCCTACTTGAAACCTACACGGCCATTGGACGCTCCGTGCTAAACTATGACGCTCCAACTTGGACGGCGCAAGATCAGACTAAAATCAACAAACTTATATTTGACAAACTGAGCAAGCTCGAGTTTAAGCCTCGAAAAAATTACAGGAGAACATGAATATGAAACAGTTATTTAAAATACTAACATGGAATGCAAATGGCCCTCTGAATAAAATAGACGAACTAGAAATATTTCTACGGAAAAATAATATTGATATTTGTATGATTACGGAAAGTCACCTGAAAAACGGGTCTGGACCCAAACTTATAGGTTACAATGACTATAAGGCACATCACCCTTCGCAAAAATCGAGAGGAGGATCCTCCCTCTACATTAACAACTGCATAAAGAACTTCAAAAACACAGAAGTTGAGCTAGAAGTTGTAATCTAAGCACTGTAAAAATTGAGTGCTTAGATTACAACATTGCCGCCGGGATAAAGGCTGGTGGAAGACGATCTTGATCGTATGTATGACTTGATTGGGTCCATTTTTATTATTGGGGATGACTTTAACGCGAAGCATACTTTTTGGGGTTCAAGATGTAATTCAACAAGAGGCAGATTACTGTACAAAAGCAGTATGAAGCGTGGTTTATGAGTCAGGTGGTTCAAAGCAATTACGTATTTGTAAAAATATTTTTTTTTGTACAATGTTGCGAAACGTGAGTAAAGGTTAGAGTTCTGCGGCACGACAACGCCGTTAAAATCAAGACGCTTAATAGCATAGCGGTAGGAATCTCCGCTACCAAGCCACAGTTCTCCGGTTCAATTCCCGTTTGCGGAAAACAGTTTCTTTATTTTAAATTTTGGTTGAATATTCAAGTATTTTTTTTTATCAGCGTAAAATTTCCAAGTTCAAGATCAAAAAGTAAAGTCATCATCATGATCATCATTTTCGAAATGCCGCTTATCCTTTAAAAGGATCGCGGAGCGAGGGTGGCTAAATGGTCCTTCCATCTTTCTTGATCCTCCGCCACCAACTTTAGAGACTCCGGCGCAATCTCCGGCGGAACTCAGAGAGGTTCTTTACCTAATCCCTCCACCTGTTTCTTGGCCTACCAGGGGGGGGGAGGGGGGGACTAGCATGACCTGACTAGGAAGTCTGTCAGGGGGCATGCGAACAACGTGTTCAAACCATCGAAGAATCGATCGCTCCACTCGGAGAAGTAGCTGCTCAACATTAAGATTCCTACGAATACTGGCGTTTCTCACTCTGTCCCTTAGAGTATCACGCACCTCAGGAATCTCTTTTCGGCAGCTTGCCTACCCGCGATCTAATTCTTTCGGCCATTACCCAAATTTCATGACCATAGATGGGTCGGAACGAACACTGAATTAAAAACTGATATCTTTGCTTTCACTCCAAGTTCAGCTTTCCTGATGACCGGCCGGCGCAGTTCCTTTACTACTGCTAAAGCTTGGCCAATTCTACAGCACAACTCAGTTTCACTCCTCAAATCTTTCGTAGAAAAGACCCCGAGATACTTAAACTTCTCCACCTGTTTTAATGGAACTCCATTTATGTGCACGGTACATTGCACAGAAGTTCGGGAAACAACCATCAATTCCGATTTGTTCACGTTTACTTTCATCCCAGCATCACCACAGACGGCTGCAAACTTATCCAGTGCTCGTTGAAGTTCCTCTTTGGATGATGCACGGATGGCCAAATCATCTGCGAAAAGCAGATGGCCCATCCTGATGCCAGCCAATTCGAAACATTGCTCGCCAAGACTGCGCTTCACCATCCAGTCCATATATGCTATGAAAAGGAGCGGCGACAGAACACAGCCCTGCCGAAGTCCAACGCGCACATCAAAAGGACGGGATTTGACGCCATTTATCCGCACACAGCTTCTGCAGTTTCCATACAAAGACTGGATGGCTCTCAGAAGAGGCCCATTCAGCGCATAGTTCCGCAAAACTCTCCACAGTGTATCCCGAGGTACTCGGTCATACGCCTTTTCCAGATCTACAAAACACGCATAGACCGGTTTGGCATATTCCCAGACCTTCTCAAGAATAACCTTCAGAGTAAGAAAACTGGTCGGATGTGCCTCTGCCAGGCCGGAAGCCGCACTGTTCTTCCCGTAACAAAGGCTCGATTGAATACTTTTCCCGGAAGACTCGAGATATGCCCCTATAGTTGGCGCAATCACTCCTGTTCCCTTCTTTGAAAATGGGCACTATAAATCCCGGTTGCCAATCGCTAGGTGCCTTTTCGCTATCCCAGGCCACCTTAATGACACGTGTTAGCCATTTAACACCCTCTTCACCCATTGCCTTGAGCATTTCTGGCCGGATTTCATCAACTCCAGCAGACTTGCCAACTTTAAGCGATTTAACCGCTTCAGTGACTTCGTCTACTGTGGGACTATTCTCCGCCCTTATCTCGTCAGCAATGCGAATGCCATCTTCAGTGCCCTGTTGGGGGTTGAGCAACTCCGAAAAGTGCTCTCTCTATCTGCGCAAGACATCGCTTTCATTTGAAAGAAGTGTACCGTCCTTGGATTAAACCCCTTGAATGATATTAAACTTCCTTCCTCTGAGCCGGCGAATGGTCTGTCAAAATATCTTGTTTGCAGATCTGTAATCGCTCCAACTTCTCGCCGAACTTTTTTCATGACTGTTCCTTGGCTGTTCTGACTGCCAGATTGGAAGTCCTTCGCGGCTCATTGTACCGGGCTCGAGAAGTTGAGTTTCTACATTGGATCCACGCAATGTAGGCTCTCTTCTTCTCTCTGATGGCTTCTTGAACTCCAGGCCTTTTAAACCAAGCAGTTCTTTTCTCACCACCAGCCGCTACCCCAAGCCGCTTCACTCCACAAACATTTCCTGCAGGGGCAATGACTGCCGATAAAAACAGCTGCCATTCCTCCTCTGCATTCAAAAGGTCAGTTGGAATTTGTTCAAACTTCTCCGAAACATGCTGTGCAAAACGCTCTCTGAAATTAGAGTCAGCATCCTGCAACCTTTCCCACCGTATGCGGGTCACCAGTCTTGGTTTTCGCCTGGGTGGAAAAGGAATACTGTCACTGAAAAACAATTTACACAACACTAAGTGGTGATCAGTTGACAACTCAGCTCCCCTGAAAACTCGAACATCACAAATCATTCTTTGAACACACGATGGTACAACAAAGAAATCAATCAGTGACTTCTGATTTAAACTGTGCTTGTACCATGTGTATTTGTGAATGTCTCTGTGTGGGAAAAAGGTATTCATGATGGACAAGCCATATGCACAGCAAAAGTCCAACAACTTCCCTCCGTTCCTGTTTTGATCCGGGTCACCGTGCCTCCCAATCACACTCCTCCAAGTACTGTCGTTTGTACCCACATGTGCACTGAAGTCACCCATCAGGAGAAAGAAGTCCATTTCTGCCACTTTGTCCAGGGCAGCATCAACTTCGTTCAAGAAGGACTCATACTCTGACTCTCGATTTGGTGCATAAACCTGAACCAGAGCCAGAGTCGATCGTTCAAGCTTAAGCTTCAAGATCAAAATCCTTCCCCCTAACGGAATGACATCGAATACATTTTCTGACAACCGGGGGCTTGTGAGTATCCCCACACCCGCCTGTGCAGTCATGTGATTTGGGACGCCAGACCAGAAGAGCTTCCACCCATCATCGAAGTCTTTGGTTCCAGAAACCTTCCACTTAGTTGAGGAGATGCCAGTTGCATCGAGCTGATACTTTTTGGCCTCCTCAACCAGTTAGAGTTCCTTCCTCGTTAGTGACGAGACATTCCAAGTGCCAATTTTGAGTTGGTGCCGTTGCCGATTTTTAGAGTTTTTACCTAAGCCCTCATTTTGACTTGGCGCTGTCCCCCTCCGCCCCCGTAATGGATAGCGGCGCGGCACCATTGACGGGCTGCTCGTAACTTCTTCGGGTTAAACCCGGTCGGATGCCAAGCGGGACCTTCCGACCACCAAGCGCTCGCATGCTGACACCCCTCAGGCCTAGCTCCAAAGGGTGCCCTGGATTACCAGGACCAGCAAATATCCGAGGCTGTTTTCGTTTTCTTTTCGTGGTTGGGCCATTGTATACATAGCTGCCAGGTTTAAATTCGGCCGATCCTAACCCGGACAACAGACGCCGGCCAGGAAGCCACTCGTTCCGAAACAGACGCTCCTGGATTTCTGTTATTTGAAGTTCAGCCGTCCCTCTGGGATCGGACGCTGACCAACAAGCCGCGCACTATGTAACAGACGCTGCTGGATTTTATTTAAACCCTCGGGTTCATCTTTTTCAGTTATAACTTTACTGCCAAGGGTGGCCCCACAAGGAGTTTATACTCCTGGACAGCATCACTTATGCCTGAAGATTACTTGCTCCAGTGGATTTCAGTCGGCTCTTACGACAGGCATACCTTACCTCAAGGCTATTCTTAAACCCGACCTTGCAGGGTGTAAAAAGTAAAGTAAAACTAGAATTCCAGAAATAAGATTGTAAATCGGTGCATATTTTTACGTATGCGTATGTGCTGGTGTTTTATTTTTTTAATTTCGTCAAGCTTTCTTTGTTGTGTATTTATATAGAATTTGATTGTTAAGCGAACTGAAAGCAAACGCCGAAGGAGCAGCCTGGATGGAGTGGCAACCTCATCGCCAGTTGCGGAAATTTTATTTACACCACAATTACAAAGAAAACTTGCTTACGGGGTTGGATTAAACGAATCCTACTAGGTAGCTAGTGTTCCCAGTGAATCTTTTTTTTTCGCCTGTGAAAAATAAGGCTAAAATGAGCCAACGTTACAGCACATAGGTAGTCACGTTTTAATTATCGCGGATATTTCTTTTATTAATTTGACCTGAAATTTTAAATATTTAACCCACCGTAAATAGTTTCGATTTGAGTTAGCTAAAACTTTTTTGTAATTGTTGTATTGAAAGTAATGAATAAAATGAACTGGTGGTGAATAAAATGTGGTGAATAAAATTACACCACAATTACAAAGAAAACTTGCTTACGGGGTTGGATTAAAAGAATCCTACTAGGTAGCTAGTGTTCCTAGTGAATCTTTTTTTTTCGCCTGTGAAAAATAAGGCTAAAATGAGCCAACGTTACAGCACATAGGTAGTCACGTTTTAATTATCGCGGATATTTCTTTTATTAATTTGATCTGAAATTTTAAATATTTAACCCACCGTAAATAGTTTCGATTTGAGTTAGCTAAAACTTTTTTGTAATTGTTGTATTGAAAGTAATGAATAAAATGTGAAATAGTTTGCCATATTAATCAATTATGAGTTTTAACTAAAGAGGATGAGTTTTAACAAGGATGAGAGGAACGCGAAGAAGGAAGTAATAGAAAGTTAGTGCCATTCCATCGTGACACCAACCAAAGACCAAAGGCTGGCATGAATTCTGTTTGGGACGATGGTCAAGAATCCACGCCCTCCGACGAGCTGCGGATGGCTACCAGCATTCCAGCACAGACCAGTAAGCCAACCAAGTCCCATAACAAAATGGCGCCCAACATGAAGGCTCTACAAGTGCAAACTAGTAGAAGTGTTAGTTTTTTTGAGCCACATCAATTTTGTTTTATTTTTTTTTATTAGATATTTCGTTTTTCAGTTTGTTTTCATTTCTTTCGGCGAATGGGTTTCATTCTTTTTCATAAGTCCCGGCGGCTGGGTAAAGTGCACCTGGCGTCGCGTTGCGATGGAATAGGGTGAAACCAAACACAGTGTGTATGTGGAAATTGTTGAGTCGGTGGGGAATCGGCACAGCAGGTTCACTGACGTCCAGCATTGTACATCACACTCGATATTCATTAATTCATTTTTCATCTAGATGATACTTCGGAGTCGTTTAGCAATTTTCAATAGTTGCAATGGTTTCAGAGTCGTTCTGCGATCACGGGGTGGTTGGTTAGCGTCCTGAAACAGAAGCAGAGTAAAAGTAAAATTTTATTAGTACAGAAAAATTAATTTCTTAACGTTTTTTTTAGTTAAGTTTATTTCATTTTGCATTTTCTTTTTGGCTCGCACTTCGGCATCTTTCTTCTCATAAGATTTCTCAGGCCTTCCTTTAGAACGCAACTCTCATCCTTGACCTGAAATGAAAATTGCAAACAATTTTTTTTGTTTAGTGTAGATTACCTTGTGCAGATTTGATTGTTATCATATTTACCTTTTTCAAACCTTTATTATATATGCATACTTCTTTATATTTTTTTCTCTGTTTGTATAACTTTTGTGTGGTACGTATCGCGGGTTATTTCTTAATCCTGTTTGTTTGGTTGACCTGGCGTTGGTGGAAGGTTTTTCTTGTTGGTTTTGGCAGATTGGGAAGTTTCTGAATTTGTTTACATTGGTAGTTCCTTTTCTATTTCTGGAAGCAGTTGCGAGTTCGGTGCTTTTGGCCTTCAGATCTTAAGCGAGGAATGAGCTTCGGTGATGTCAGAGCATTCAAACAGATCTCCCCGATCCTTGCCGGAAAATCTTGCGCACCTTCAGGACTGCTACGGAAGAAGAGTTAGATAAATTAAAAAAAAAAAAAATCAACAATACCATTGACCGATTTAGGCTAAGTAACAGCTTTGAGTTTTCGGAGGTAGATATGGCTCTAAGCGAATCGTCTTCAAGCATGCCACTTGAAGATCAACAAAACCAGAGCATCGCAGATGCCAATCCTGGTGGTGAAAACCCTGGCCCATTCGGGAGCAGGGCGTCTAGGGAAACAGAGAAGTTGGCGGACAGGATTAATAGGAGTCTGACGGTGAACCGAAATCGATTTTTTGAGCAGATGGATAGGTTCATGAGCAGAGTCCTTCTAGGCAGTTTCCACCTGTTCCAACATCTCGGGGGTCAATTTCTCCATCTAACTCCTTAGCCCAAAATTCGTCCACCCTTAGTGCATCTCACTTTCGTGACTTCAGTCACTTTAGTGACTTTCTGTTTAAAGTGGATCATCTTCAGGCTTCGTCATCTTACTCGGATGAACAGGTGACTGCAAATTTTTATACATTGCTGGACGGAAAAGCAAACACTTGGTTTTGGGCTTTTCTGCAAAAGCACCCAAATGCAAGGCTAGCAGAGATCAAGACTGCTATAAACAAAGAGTTTGGCCAACAAGAGAAAGAAATTGACGTCTACATGTGTTTGCTAACACGAAAGCAAGGTTTCAAGGAACCTTTTGATGATTTTTTCAGCGCGATCGTGGGTCTTAACGACCGATTAAATGATCCGTTCGACCAGAAAAAGCTGATAGACGTCATCAGGAATAATTGTAAAGACAAGCTGGGAGAGGTCATACTTGCGGCGGACATAAAAAGCTTAAAACAACTCCGCAATAAAGCAAGGGAAGCTGAGCGCTTTTTAATGAAGCGATATTGGTCTCAACGAGTGGTACACGAACTCGTCCCGGAAGAAGAGCCAAGTATTCCCGAGACTGAGAGAGAAGAAGTCGCAGCATTTACACGTGCACAAAGGCCATCATTACCTGCGAGCTTTACCTGTTGGAACTGTGATGAGCAGGGTCACAGCTTTTGCCACTGTCCGCCACATGTTTGCAATCTCTTCTGCTTCTTGTGCGGTTGCAAGAGCATTAGTACACTAGAGTGTACGAAAAATGTGGAAAATACCCTGCGGAACGACAAGAAAAGCGGGGAGAATCGTTCCTCCAACAGCCACCGTGCCCCGTCGCAACCGTAGAAGAAACCCCACTTTACATGTCCAAGGAGCCCTCTGTAGAGGAAGCTCCAACCACTGTTTTGAAAAGTGACCATGGAAAAATCTCAAGTAGTCATCCAGTTCGTCTCTGCGGTCTGAAGTCGCTTCATGAACGCAAGCTGAATTTCTACAAGCTTCGTTCTCAGATAATGGGAACTTCTAGTAATTCAACTAGCGATCATATTAAGAGGTGGTCAAAGGATAGACATGTGCACTCAAGAGGATACAAGCATCCACAGGTTTTTCTAAACCCACCTCTGTCTATCAACTCCTACTCTCACCTCCCCGTGGTGAACACCGGGTGCCTTGTACCTCAACTGGAGATTGGGTTCCAACCCCTTTGGAAGGTTGTTGGGGGTAGCAGACGAGAGAGGGGGGGAGGAGTGTTCCCACTAAGGCACTTCTCCTTGCATCCGGACGGCAGCGGAGGAATTCCCCAGATGGAATCAACGGCGGCGTCTATAGTTCCAGTCAGGCCGAACTACTAAGTGAACACCTTATATGGGCTACTACGACGTATTCGGAGCTCAGGCCTATAGGGAGCGGGCTATCCTGCTCTCCGTCCTTAGAGCTAAACAAAGGATCTGGTCCTCCAGGTTGGGGGTCGTGCCGTCGGGGTGACTTCCCGGCCACGTAAAGAAACACCAGTCACGAATCAGAAACAAGCCTCGGATTCAGACGGATTTACTGTTGACGAGCAATGCAAACGAGAAAAGGACAACGAGCTCCAGATCTGCACGTGGAATGTTAGGTCTCTTAACATACCACGTGCAGCCGAGCAACTAGCGGAGGCCCTTAACGACTGCAAGGCAGACATTACTGCCATCCAAGAAATGCGGTGGGACGGGCCGGGCAAAAGGATGAAAAACTGCGACCTCTACTACGGCGACTGCTATCGGCATCAAAAACAGCGCCTATTTGGATGTGGTTTCGCTGTTGGAGGCAGACTTAGGCAAAAAGTCTTGAGCTTCAACCCTGTAAGCGAGCGCCTCGCGACGATCCGCATCAAGGCTGAATTCGCCAACATTAGCCTGATATGCGCACATGCCCCCACAAAGGAGAAAGATGACGAGACCAAAGATATGTTCTACGAGCTCCTGGACAAAACTTATGAGCAGTGCCCTAGCTACGACATTAAGATTGTCTTAGGCGATTTTAATGCCAAGCTAGGAAGGGAGGGCATCTTTGGTCGTACTGTCGGAAAGCATAGCCTGCACGACACGACCTCCGATAACGGATTCAGGCTGATCGACTTTGCTGCGGGGCGACACGTTGTGGTAGCTAGTACACAGTTCCCGCATCTCAATATCCACAAAGGGACATGGAGATCTCCCGATCAATCAACCGTCAACCAGATTGACCACATTGCGATCGACGCAAGGCACTCCTCCAGTATCATGGATGTCCGAACTTTCCGAGGGGCCAACATTGACTCGAATCACTACCTTGTTGTAGCCAAGGTACGGCTGCGGATATCCCGACCAGCGCCAAGTAATGGCAATACTGTGAGGAAGTTTGACGTCGGCCGACTACAATCGCAAGAGATCGCCAGGTCCTTCTCCAACCGAGTCTCTCAAAACCTTCTACGAAGTCCTATGCAGCCAGCATCAAGTATTGATAGCCAGTGGCAACATTGCCAAAATGCCATCAGAGACGTCGCCTCTGAAGTGCTGGGTTTCAGACGGCCACCACAACGAAACCCCTGGTTTGACGATGAATGCCGGCAAGCACATGCAGCTAAACAGGAAGCATACAAAGCGGCGCTGCACAGAAGGACTAGAGCTGCTCGCGAGCTCTACGAGCAGAGGAGAAGAGAGGAACACCGGCTTCTCCGAAGGAAAAAGAGAGAGCACGAGAAGCGCGCGGTTGAAGAGATAGAGAGATGTTACAACAGGAATGAGGTTAGAAAGTTTTACCAAAGGATCAAAAGGTCCTGCCAAGGGTATAAACTTCGAACTGAAGCCTGTAAGGACCATCAAGGGAACATCGTTGTAGAATCGCAGTCGGTGCTAAGGATTTGGAAAGACCACGTCTGCAGACTGTTTAACGGCGAGGACGAACCAAATACCGCTGTCAGGCAGAACGAACCATTCAACCCGGGCGAAGACGTTACCGACGAAGCATACGAACGATCCCGCCCACCCGACCTGGAGAAGGTGAAAGTAGCTGTGTCTAAGCTCAAGTGCAACAAAGCAGCCGGAGCAGACGCCCTAGCTGCCGAACTTTTTAAATCCGCTGGCGATGAGCTGGTTAGGAGCATGCACCAGCTCATCTGCAAGATATGGTCGGAAGAAAGCATGCCCGACGAATGGAACCTCAGCATTGTTTGCCCGATCCTGAAGAAAGGAGACCCTCTGAGTTGTGCAAACTACAGAGGCATAAGTCTTCTTAACATCGCATAAAAGATCTTTTCTGCTGTGTTGTGTGAACGCCTGAAGCCGTTTGTCAAAAATCCGATAGGCACATATCAGTGTGGCTTTAGGCCAGGAAAGTCCACCATCGATCAAATATTCACACTGCGGCAGATCTTGGAGAAAACCCAGGAATTCCAAATCGATACACACCACCTCTTCATCGATTTCAAGGCCGCGTATGACAGCATATATAGAGACGAGCTATATAGCGCCATGTCTAGTTTTGGCATCCCTGCCAAACTCGTCAGTCTGTGCTCACGCTGTTCCGTCAAGGTCGGCAAAGACCTCACCGACCCCTTTGATGTCAAAAAAGGATTTAGACAAGGCGACGCGCTGTCATGCGACTTCTTTAACATCATACTTGAGAGAATTGTGCAAAACTCTCGCGCCAACACCAGAGGTACAATCTTTCAAAAGTCCGTTCAACTACTCGCATACGCAGACGACATTGACATATTCGGTAGAACAAAGCGTGATGTCAGTAAAGCCTTCGTGAGTATTGGGACGGAAGCGGCGAATATGGGTTTAGCAGTCAAGGAGGGCAAAACCAAGTATATGCTATCATCAAGAAAAGACACCCAACATCGACGTCTTTGAGAAAACATTACCATCGACAGCTATAATTTTGAGGTAGTTAGGGACTTTGTCTACCTGGGTTCCGCTATAAATTCAGACAATGACACCAGCGCTGAAATCAAACGAAAGATAACTCTTGCCAATCGCTGTTTCTTTGGGCTAAGGAGGCAATTGAGTAGCAAAGCCCTCTCTCGAGCAACTAAAGTGTCCATGTATAAGACCCTCATCGTCCCAGTCCTGCTTTACGGTGCAAAAGCATGGACCCTGTCAAAGGCGGACGAAAACACTTTAGGCTGCTTCGAGAGGAAAATTCTTCGGACGATATACGCTCCCGTCTGCATAGACGGAGAGTGGAGGAGGAGACATAACATCAAACTGTACGGGCTGTACAGCGATACCGACCTAGCCAAAAGAGTCAAAACACAACGTCTACGATGGCTGGGTCATCTAGAGCGGATGGACACCAACGCCCCGGCCTGGAAAATCTTCGAATCCACACCGCAGGGACGGCGCGGTAGAGGAGCACCGAGACTCAGGTGGCGCACGCAAGTGGAAGGGGACCTCAGCCAACTTCGCGTGCGAAACTGGAGACGGCTAGCTCGAGACAGAGCTGGCTGGCGAAGCTTGTTGGCTGAGGCCCAGGTCCACCCGGACTGTAGCGCTACCTTAAGCAAGCAAGCAAGATCATATTAAGAAGTGCAGACAACGGTTTAAACATCGGGCTCAAGCTCGTAAACATATTGTGGACTCCGTGATTTCATCCAACGCAGATGGCAGGATGTACGCCAGCATTCTGGTGGACGGTGAGCAGGTTTTCGGCTTGCTGGACAGCGGAGCATCTATCTCTGTGCTAGGTAGTGAGTGTTCGGAGATGGTTAAGAGAATTGGTGTTTAAGTGAAGCCGTATAAAAGTCTGGTGCGGACAGCGGACGGGATATCGACGGGTATTGTGAGATTTCAACTACGCTAAATGGTGTCACTAAACCCATTTCGTTATACCTGATTCCCAATCTTAGTCAAAAGTTTACCTAGGGATGAATATCTAGAGGGAGTTTCATCTCTTACCACAAGTTGGTAAAATCCAAACCGATGTCCTGTCAGGCGAAGAAGAGACGAATTTTTAAGAAGGGGCAGATACGATAGAGCTAACCCCAGAACAAGCTCTTCGCTTAGCAGCCGCCAAAAAGCAATTTCCTAACTCTGTTGATCTAGGTCTTGGGAAAACAGATCTGGAAACGCACCAGATTGATGTTGGTAACGCAGTGCCAATAAAATCTCGGCACTACCCATTGTCTCCAGTCCGTCGGGAAGAAGTCTATAAAGAGTTGGACCGCATGTTAAAGCTTGGCGTCATCGAAGAGAGTAACTCTCCTTGGTGTTCCCCTATTGTGCTGGTCAGGAAGCCTGGAAAGGTTCGACTATGTTTGGACTCTCGAAAAGTCAATAAGGTTACCGTTCCTGATGCATATCACATGCAACACATGGATGGACTTATAAGCAGTTACCAGGACACATACTTCATCACGGGGTCAAGCCCCGTTTCCCAAGCTTAAGGATGCATTTTGGCAGATCGCGCTTGATGAAGAGTCCAGAAAGAAAACGGAATTTGCTGTACCTGGCCGGCCTTTGTATCAATTTACAGTGATGCCTTTCAGGTTATGCAACGCCGCCCCGTGTCGACCGCGTTTTAGCATTGCTTCCTGCACAGCTTTGACAACACCTATTCGTTTATTTGGATGATCTGCTTATATGTACACCTGACTTTGAGACACACATGCAAGTCCTGACCGAGCTTGCTGATTGTCTCCGTAGGGCAAATTCAACGATAAATCTCGATAAGAGCAAGTTTTGCATGCGGGAGATAAAGTACCTTGGGTACGTTTTCGGCCAAGGCACTCTGAAAACTGATCCCGATAAGATTGCAGCAATGGTGAACTTTCCGGTTTCCAAGACTCTGAGACAAGTGAGGAGGTTCCTAGGGTTGACTGGTTGGTATCGTACCCATATCTGACTGCTTGAAGAAGAAAAAGGATTTTTCGCTAACACCAGAAGCGATAGCAGCAGTAGAAAAGCTGAAAACAGCCCTCACCTCAGCTCCTGTTTTGTCGCAACCGGATTTCAGTAAGCCGTTTATAATTCAATGCGATGCATCTTCGGAAGGAGTAGGTGGTGTTATTTTTCAACTATGAGAGTCAGAACGAGAAGGCGATTGCCTTCATGTCAAAAAAACTGAGCAAAGGTCAGAGAAACTACACCGCGACGGAGCTGGAATGTCTTGCCGCTGTTCTCAGTATACGGAAGTTTCGTGCTTATGTTGAGGGATCACCTTTCCGGGTTATTATCGACCACTTGAGTCTTAAGTGGCTTATGTCACTGAAGGAGTTGAGTGGTAGATTGACGCGATGGAGTTTGGAACTTTAAGGGTTCGATTTTGAAATCGAACATCGGACAGGCTCGCTCAACATACTACCGGACGCCCTATCACGAGTGGACGTGGACGACTATCGGTGTAGAAGTCGACTTGGCATCGGAGGAGTTCGACTCGGAGCAATATTCCGAGTTGAGAAAGAAAATCACCGAAGATCAATCTGTTTATCCTGACCTTATTGTATCGGGAAAATATATTTACAAAAGAGTAAGGTTCAGGACTGGTGACGTGAGTGAAGAGGACTCATTATGGCGTCTGTGGCTGCCTAAAGCATTACCTCACACAACCATTGAAATGTCCCACAACACTAAGTTAACTTGTCAGAGTGGTTTCGCTGACGTACGCCCGTATACGCGAGAAGTACTATTGGCCAAAGATAGCTAAAGACATCAAGTTGTACGTGAGCAAGTGTGACGCTTGCAAGTCGGTGAAAAGCGCCAAACATGAGCCTCCGACCTCCCATCACCAGACAGATTGTGAACGAAAGGCCCATGTAGCGATTATATATCGACTTACTGGGACCATATCCGCGTACGAAAAATGGGAATATATACGTTTTCATAGCTTTGGATCACTTTTCAAAGTACATCTTCTTAAAAGCCTTGCCTATAGCAACTTCTACACGGATAATTCAATTTTTGATGTTTTTTGTTCTTTTGGCACCCCGGAGTTTTTTCATTCTGATAATGGACGACAGTTTGTGTCCAAAGAATTTACAGCGTTTTTGGCAGAGTATGGCATTTAGTGCGTGCGAACAGGCCTATACTCGCCACAAGCAAATGCGTCCGAAAGAGTCAACCAAAGCGTGCTTAACAAGTTGCGTGTGTTGATAGCTAAAGAGCAAAACGATTGCACGGACGTGCACCTGCCTAGCATTGCCTGCGCTTTGCGCTGCGATGTGCACGAATCAATTGGTTGCCAACCATACTTAGCTCTTTTCGGCCAAAACTTGGTAAATCACGACTCTAGCTATCAACTACTTCGCAACTTGAGTGCATTGGCTGACCCGGAAATGTTAGCCGTACCTGCTGAGCTCAAGACACTCTTAGCACGATTGAAAAGCAAAGGAAACTTGATGCAAGCCCACGAAAAATCAAAAAAACACTTATAACTCACGTGCCAAAGTGGTATCCTATAAGGTTGGGCAGGAAGTTTTCCATCGTAACTTCGCGCAAAGCAGCTTTGTCCGCGGCCAAAATGCGAAGCTTCAATCAAAGTTTTTGAAGTCGAGGGTCCACAGAGTTATTGGCAACGCCATATACTCGGCGTATTCCATGCCAAGGACATCCGTCAATAACCTGAAATGAAACAAAACACTCACAAAGAATCACGTTTTTAATTTCACGAAACATTTCACTTATCTGATCTTCAAGGCACGGCTGACTTGCAAGCGGTTAAGTGGGATTCGGCCCCAGCGTTTTCTGGATCTCAGACTTTCCCGGCATGGTTGGCTTTCTGTAGTTACATCACAGCTTAGAACAAAAACAATGCACTGCACTGAACACGTGGTGGGTTCGTATTTTGCAATTGTTCTGTATACACAGATACCGAACAAACGCAAAGCCCTATCTGTTGCGAAACGCGAGTAAAGGTTACAGTTCTGCGGCACGACAACTGAAACCAGAACACGAAACACAAACAATAGTTAAAATAAAACAACTAGAATAAATTGTTCTCCAGCATGAGGCTACTTCTGTTTATATTTCAATTTTCCTTTTAATTGTCATCGGTGACGTCTGTCAGTCAATGGCAAGAACACGTTCCACAAGTGGTGGGGATGGTATAAAACGTGTAGAATTACTAAAGGACTAGCTAGATCTGAGCCAAATTGAAGTGGAATTGAGAAAAGATTGAAACTGCTGTAAATTGAGAGCAGGAGAGTCCTGCTTGGTGGTTGCTGTGATTTTTAATTGACCGTTCAACCTGAGCGACTATGAGACACTTAAATTTAAATCGCAAAAGTGAAAGGACGCTTTATACAATTTTTGTGCAACCAAGCACTTTGTTTTATGTGCAACAAAATTGTTCAAAAGTTAGAACGGTTAGCTCCTGCGCTTGAGTTAGTTAGATTTTAATCTTTCATTGCATAAAACCTATACAAGGTAAAAATTTTGTTCAAGTGTTAAGACTACGTCTTATGATTGTTTCTTTTTGGCAGAAAATTTATTTGGACGCTCCATAAATTCTTTGACGTCCTGGGCTCAACCCGGGATTCCATCTCAACAAAATCGGGAAACTCCCCAAACTCAAGGCCGACAGACAAGCCAACTTTAAAAGCAAAACCACCAGTTTACCGCAACCACGAAAGCGTCCCAAAGCCGTTAAAATCAAGATGCTTGATAGCATAGCGGTAGGAATCTGCGCTGCCAAGCCACAGTTCTCCGGTTCAACTCCCGGTTACGGAAAACAGTTTTTTTTATTTTAAATTTTGGTTGAATATTCAAGTAATTTTTTTTATTAACGTAAAATTTTCAAGTTCAAGATCAAAAAGTAAAGTAAAATTAGAATTCCAGAAATAAGATTGTAAACCTGTGCATATTTTTACGTATGCGTATGTGCAGGTGTTTTATTTTTTAATTTTGTCAAGCTTTCTTTGTTGTGTATTTATATAGAATTTGATTGTTAAGCGAACTTTTAGAAAACGCCGAAGGAGCAGTGGCCAACTCGTCGCCAGTTGCGGAAGTCGGATAAAGTGAATCCTACAAGGTAGCTAGTGTTCCTAGTTCCTTTTTTCGGCTGTGAAAAATAAGGCTAAAATGAGCCAACGTTACGGCACATAGGTATATATATATAAGAGTAGCGCAACAGCTCGAGGTGAACCAGGGCCAATTTCTCAACAATGTATGCTGGTGTGTTAATTTCTTTACATCCAAGGGGACCTACAATTTTTTGCCGATGTGAAATAGTTTGCCATATTAATCAATTATTTGTTTTAACTAAAGAGGGTAAATAAGGACGAGAGGAACGCGAAGAAGGAAGTAATGGAAAGTTAAGTGAGAAGAAAGATGCCAACTTAAGGGTTTGCTTGGTAGGTAGGGTGGGTAGAGGAGATTTCTCGCGGTGTCATTCCATCGTGACACCAACCAAAGACCAAAGACTGGCATGAATTTTTGTTTGTGACGAGGGTCAAGAATCCACTCCCTCCGACGAGCTGAGGATGGCTACCAGCATGCCAGTACAGCATGCAAGTCCCATAACAACAATATACCCGACATAATAATAATACAGAAAGCTTCATTCTGTATTATTATCATATAGGATCACTTTTATTTTTCATTTCATTAGATAACTAAGTAATTACGTTTTTTTAAGTGTATTCCCCCAAGACCTTAAGGGATTATGATCGAGACCGAATTCTGAATCGAATGAGCCATGCCCGTCCGTCCGTACGTCCGTCTGTTTGTCTTAAATTTTGAGCTAGGGTGCTGAAACTTCGTACGTCAGGTGCACGTCATGCGAAGCAGTACAAGTGTAAAAATTTTTGAAAGACACGCCCACAATCAGTCTAAATATGCAACTACCTCCAAATTTTTTAAAACGGTGAAACGTTCTAAAAGGCTGAAATTTGACATTTAGCATCTCTTAGTGCTCTCTTAATCAAAAAAGAAAAATTTAATTGGTAAACCTCCTCTAGTGGGCGTGGCATCTATTTTAAGGGTAAATTTTCAAATGCAGTTTACTCAGTATTTTTGCTCGAAATTGAAAAAATTTGCTGAACATTTTATGTAGAAAACGCTTAGTTCCACATTTTGTTCATACAAGACTTTGGGCTCCGCCCACATTTGGAGACAGAATTGAAGAAAAACCTAAAATTTTCCAGAAAAACTTAGTTTCGACTGGCCTTGAGCACAATTTAGGAAAGCATGAAACAAAAAAAGTAGCAGGTTAGGTAAACAATATTTCCGTTCAGATTTGGTTCATATAAAGTTTTTAGCCACGCCCCCTTTTAGGGGTCGATTTTTCAAAAACATTGAATTTGAACCAAAAAATTACATTTTTACGTACAATTAGGTGTAACTTGGAAATATCTTATAATTAATAGTTTGTGATTAGGGGTGGTTGTACCGCGCCCCTTTTCGAAGTTTGCATTGCAATAAAATGTCAAAAAATAACTATGCCATCAGCATTTTACAATGTGGGATAGGATGGGGTATTCAACGGTCCGTTTTACGGACTGTAACTTCTGCGTACACCCTGTAACACTTACTCACTGGTTTTTTTCTGTTTTTCTTTTTTCTTAATCTTTTTATTTATCTTTGTTTCAGTAGGTTGTTTGCCAAAGGACTCGAGCTTTCATTAAATAGCCGTCGTTTATGGAACAATTTGCGAGATCTTGGTATTGGAAGATCTAAACCCGTTTCTGTGCAGAATATCGATGCAAACGAGCTAAACAAAAAGTTCGTCTCAACAATGTTACACACTGATTCGCTGGTTTCTCATGTCAGTGATAGTGATGCTTTGAATCCCAATAGGTCTGCTGTGCAAATCTTTGAGTTTTCATGTGTTGACGATAGTGATGTAGTCGAGAGTTTTTCATCCGTCAAATCGAATGCTGTAGGAGTCGATGGTATAAGCCCCGTGTTCATTAGGGCAATTCTCCCCTTAGTTTTGCCTTATATTACACATTTGTTTAATACCATCCTGACAACAGGTGATTTCCCTAAGACATGGAAGCTTGCAAAAGTCATTCCTTTACCAAAAGGCTCTGGCGGAGGTGACTTTAGACCGATCTCTATACTACCATTCCCTTCGAAAGTTATTGAGAGGATAATGCACAAACAAATCACTACCCATCTAAACAGGACAAAGCTACTTGCTCCAAATCAGTCTGGGTTTAGATCTAAGCACAGTTGTATAACAGCTCTTCTAAAGGTGGTGGATGAAAAAAGGCAATCGATGGATCAGAATATGGTTACTTTTCTTATTCTGCTTGATTTCTCCAATGCTTTTGATAATGTAATTCACGAAACTCTTTTAAGAAAATTACTTGATTTGTACAATTTTTCATCGTCAGCGGTCAAAATGTTATCTTCATACCTGCATGATCGAATGCAGTCCGTGTGTGTCAATGGTAAGATGTCAGATTTCCTGACTATAATAAAGGGTGTACCACAAGGCTCAATCCTGAGTCCTCTGTTGTTCTCTCTTTATATAAATGATCTTACCACCGTTCTTGCTCATTCAAAGGTTCACATGTATGCTGATGATGTGCAGATGTACAAGAGTTGTACTGTTGATTTAACTGAGCACTGTGCGCAATCCTTAAATGAGGAACTGAATTGGCTTTTGGCATGGTCCAAACTTAATGGGCTAGTTCTTAACCCTGAGAAGTCAAAGTGCATAGTAATACATAAGAAAAGCCTTGACTTGTCTAACTTTCCCAGTCTTTTTCTTAAAGATGTACCTATTAGCTTTGTTGACTTAGCAAAGAACCTCGGTGTCATTTTTAATAGGACGCTAAGTTGGAATGATCACAACTCCATCGATGGTAAAAGCTTTGGTGTTTTACAAAGGCTTTGGAAGTCGCATCGTTTTACACCAATGAAAACTCGACATATGTTGGCAAAAACCCTAGTTGTCCCAATCCTAACTTATGGATGCGAAATTTTTTGTCATTGTGACGCCAACAGTCGGAGGAAATTAAATGTTGCTTTTAACAACACGGTCCGCTACGTTTTTGGTTTAAGACGATTTGATCACATTTCAAATTTCTCTAGGCGTATATTTGGCATGTCGTTTGATAATTACTTAAAATTTAGAACTTTACTCCTACTCTTTCGTATAATTCATTCGCAAGAGCCTTCTTATTTATATGAACAACTGTCTTTCACGTCTTCCAACCGTACTAATATGATAAATAACCAACGTTTCACCTGCCTTGCATCTGAACGTCAGTTTTTCATCAATGCTATTCGCTTGTGGAATTCGATGCCTAGAATCTTGCGTTGAATAAATAACTTCAACGCTTTCCAACGGAGTTTGTCGCTTTATTATTGCAACGTTTAAAACAGAATTTTTCTTTTCAAATTGAATAATTTCCATTGTCTTATTTATAAATGTGGACGTATTAGTTTTCTACCAGCTTTTTTAAATACTTAAGATTTATAGTGCCTATGATTAAAATGATTACAATTATTAAAGCTAAATTTAAATGTAAAGCTTAAATAAAATTAAATTTCTATACTTAAATCAATTAATTAATTCTAGTTTTAATAATCAAGCTGTAATTCAAAACTTGTCTTTTTGGCTAAGCTCTCGATATATCATTTGAACCTTACACTATTTAAAAGATATTGTATCTTATTGTGTAAAGATTGCATATGAATAAAAATAGTTAAATACTAAAAATACTTAAATACTTTCAGCTTTTTCTAGCTTTTTGAACACCCTCCATGCTTATGGAGTTTTACTATGTTTTGGATACCAATTTTACTTGGCGGAATATTATTATTTTTTTTTTTTTTAATTTCTTTGGCGAAATTTCTTAACATGTGATAATATGAAAGCCAACCAAATTCAAAAAAAATAATATTTCGCCAAATAAATCAATAGCGAAGTAAAGAAATGCGAAATAAGATAAGACAATGCGAGAGTATTTAAAGCCAAATTAGACATAGCGAAATAACATATGCAAAATAATATTTTGGCGAAATAATTGCAAACCTAAATGAGAGCTTGCAAAGTGAAAAATGCGAAACGATAATTTGCAAGTTGTTTAAAAGCGAAATAATAAAACACGAAATGTACGCAGCGAAATAATAAAATGCGAGGAAAAAACCGCGAGTTATACCATACCCAGATAAACGTGTTATAATTTGATTTAATTTTGGAAAATGGATATTTCGAAAAACGCTTGTGCTTTTTTTTATTGATAAGGGCCAAGGATACACTTTCTGTGGACGGGTTTGCATATGACTCTGAATACAACATGACTTGTAATTTTTTGCCTTGTTTTGTATAGCTTTTAAATTGTTATAGCATGTAATAATTGCATGTAATAATTAATAATTAGCATGTAATAATGTGATAATTTAACTAGCATGTAATAGGTTGCAAAGTATAACAATTTAAAAGCTATATAAAATTATGTGAAATTATGGATTGCGAATTAATCTAATGCCAAATCGCATCCTGCGAATTGAACAAATGCGAAACAACATTTTCGCGAGATGAATACAAAGCGAAATAAGAACTTGCGGAACAAAATATGCAAAACAATATTTTCGCGAGATGATAATTTAGCGAAAAAATAAAATGCAAAATAATAAAAATGCGAGACAAACAATGACGAAATGATTTTTGCGAAATAATAAATTGCCAGAAAAAATCCGCGAGTAGACCCCTACCCCTCTAAAAGATCTTAGGGGTCTACGGTGATTATTTCACTGTTGCAAACAATGCAATCAAATTAATACACCCTGGGTCGGGCATAAAGAATAAGACTATAAGGTGGTTTTGATCGTTTTTCGTTGTTTGGAGCATTTACTTGAAGTCTTGTTGGCTGAACTCTCTTAAAACTTATAAAGTATTTCCTTAATAAGCAAAATTATGCGCGATAAAAAAAAATAACTGTCTATTTTTATTGATCACACCTAATATAGGTATTGAAAAATTGTTTATTAAAAACTAAATTTTGTTAACCAGGAGTGGAATTGGCTAAGGGGATGTGTGGTATTCACATTTTGTGGCAGTCAATGTGATCAAACAAAATAATCCGTCTCGTAAAGTTATCACAAAAATACTGTTCCGAATCGTTGCCTTATTTAGCCTAAAACAACAAATCAGAAAGTTTCACCTTAGCCGATTCCACCCCAGTGTAATCGGCAAAATGGTGCAGAATTTTATTATTTGTTAAGAAGAACTTACGTATTTCATACGGTGAACATTATTTTCCAAATGCTTTTCAAAATCACTACGCAGAGTTCGCAACGCATTTATATATTGTTCAGTATCTTTTGCCAGATTAGATTTTCTTTCATCAAGCACTCTGTTAGATAGCCATGGATACCAAATTTTTATAGCAGTAAGAAATTTCTCTATGTAGTCTTCACTCTCGTACAGAATCCAAAAAATTTGCAAAACTTGTTTTCTTTCATCCGACTATAAAAAAAAATCGGTTTTACTACAAAAGAGTTATGTGTGCATAACTTACCTCAGCATGTATTGCACGAGTTTCCTCTTCAGTAAAGATTTGTTTTAACGCATCCTTGACATCATAGAAGGAAAAGTCGGTCATAAAGTCTTTAAGAAATTTTGGGAGAACGTCACGAAGAGTGGTAGTTTCTATTTCGCTCGAACTTCGGCTATGGTGACTCATCATATAGGTAGGTACTGTAAATATTATTTAAATACGAATCAACTGGTTAATTGTTAAAATATATTTTTGTAAGCAACAATCTTTGGAAAAGGTGCGGTAAGTCATCGGAAGTCTTTTTATTCAATATAAAAATTCAGATATACGATAAATTAAAAATAAATAAATAGAGTGGCGCAACAGCTCGAGGTGAACCAGGGCCAACTTCTCAACAATGTATGCTGGTGTGTTAATTTCTTTACATACAAGGGGACCTACAATTTTTTGCCGAATCCGAACGGCACTTTGAGAAGTTTTTCAAGACAAATGATACTCTCGGAGGGTTTGTTAGACCCTCGCGGAGGTGGGGGCCGTGAAAAAGAGCAAGTCTTTTTTTTTTCAGGTGACGATGGCAGGATTCGAACCCAGACCTCTGGCGTAGTAAGCACACACACTAACCACTACGCCACGGCACCCCACATACGATAAATTAGTGGGAGTATAACAATACGCTTCGGCCAATCGGTGGATACCACATCCCAGTTGGGGATGGGCAACTGTCAAGCTCCGAACCGCGTCATAAACCTTGGTTGTTAGATTTTGTGTTTCTATTAACTTTAATTATATTTAGAATTTGTCAGTTAAGGATCTCCTCCCTAAAAAAGGGCGTGGCATCAATCCCATTCCAATAACATCGTTTATTTGCTGATTGATTTGTTAATTGCAGTTTTATATTAAAAATTTGGTTTTTACTTAAAAATGCCCCCAAACTGGGCGTGGCAAAAATTTATTCATTTGAGTTGATAGCTTATACACGCACATATCTGAACATTTTGAGGTGCAAGTTTCTTGGATTTAAAGCAAATATATCAAACAACAAGTGGTCAGGTGCAACAGTGCGTATGTGAAAACTTCAGTCCGTCTGTGACGGATTGCGAAATACCCTTCCCTTCCAAAAAAGGAAACTACGACGCATCAAAAAGTGGGAGGGATAGAAAAATATAACTGTTGAATGCTTTAAACTAGGTGGTAGCTTACATTTCGGACTAAAACTCCGCATTTTTAACTAAAAAAATAACTTTTTTTAACGCCACGCCCACAAAAGTGGGCGGCGGCATATACTTAATATACAAAATAGTTAGAAAATGGCTACAACTTTTGTCATATAAATTTTTGAACAACAGTCATTTTAAGCTAAAATCCCTTACAAAAGTGGGCGTGATCAATGAAAAGGCGAAACTTTTTCTGCTATCTCAAACACAATTACAAGCAGGATGTATCCTGAATATATTTCTGTTTATATTATACGTTAATGACATAGTCGATGTTCTTAAAGGTGGAATAGAGATAAACGGAGAAAAAAATCCCGGCTTTGTTGTTTGCAGATGATATGGCTCTCCTTTCAGATACGATCGAGAGTATGCAGCTGATGGTAAATCGTCTAGAAAGATACTGTAAAACGTGGAATCTATCTCTTAATCTAACGAAGTCGAAGATAATGATCTTTAGAGAAGGAGGAGGTAGTAGCTGCCGCAAGAAACAATGGACTTTCCAAGATGAACACATCGAAGTCGTTCGGGAATACAAGTACTTGGGTGTTCTGATTACACAAAATCTTAATTTGAAGAAGCACTTTATGCACAAACTAGCTGAAGCAAAGCGCGCAATGGAAGCAGTTTGGAAAAATTGCCTCGACAACAAAAGCATAATCCATAGTGCGAAGCAAAAGATATTCCGCGCAACTTCATCTGCAACCCTTCTCTACGGAGCACAAGTATGGGGTTTCCGTCCTTATGAAGAAGCTGGAAAGTTCCTACGTTTCTTTATAAAAAGAATGCTTAAGCTGCCAGATAGCACGCCCACTTACATGCTCCATCTGGAGACGGGCATTGCTCTATCTATATGGACACCCTAAGGCTGCACTTCAATTATACACTGCAAGTTATGGCAATGAACGAGGATAGGCTCCCGAAAATAGTACTCTCACACGCAATTAGGACAAGGGGAAACTGTGTTCAAGAGTGGATGAAGTCAGCTGCTGATTGCGAAATAAATTTTCCGGCCCACCCAAATGTAAATCTTCTTACACTTAAGGATACCTTCAGTAGCTTGTTGGAAACTATATGCCACATCGTCTTGATCTGGCTATACTGTGTAGTTTGTGTAACAGGAACGAACGCGAAGATATACACCATTTCCTAGCAGTATGCCCCATTCTTAAGGAAATACGGCTTCAAGTCTTTGGTAGGCGTAGTCTAGGAGTGGAGGAAACCCTAAGTATTCTCAATGGTGACAGAGGATGGGAGCCAGTATACAACTACGCTAAAATTGCATTACGCTACAGAAGCTGCATACTTCGAGAAAACTTTTAAAGAAAATTTGACTAAAAAAAAGAAAAACTTAAAAACTGTAATAAATAAATTCATAAATTAGGCAAATATAGTTAGGTATTATTTTTTATTTTTTGAATTACACCAAAATGTCAGTCTGGTAGACGGCTTTAAGCAAACCATTATAGACTAAGAAAAAAATTGTGAACTGTGGAAACCATGTCAAATAAATGTCTTATTACTACTACCACTACTACTGATTGACATTTCAAAAAAAGGCAAAAACCGCCCCCTTTTGGGCGCCCCCTTTTTTCTTCGATATATTTTCTTTGAATCCAAAAAACTTGCGCTATAAAATGTTCAGATATGTGTGAAAACTATCAACTGAAATGAATAAACTTTTTCCGCGCCCACTTTTTGGGGCGTTTTTAAGTATAAACCTACTAAGCTTCGGTAGCGGTATACCCTATTCCTATTCTCTTTTTCATTCCTATTCCTATTCTCCTTTTGATTTCTATTCTCCTTTTCATTTCTATTCTCCTTTTCATTCCTATCCTTCTTTTCATTCCTATTCTCCTTTCCATTCCTTTTCTCCTTTCCATTATTATTCTCTTCTCCATTCGTTTATTTTCTTGCTTCTCATCCCCGTCCCTCGTATGCATCATTTTAAATAATAAAAAAAAACCTTCCTTTTAAGTTTGAAAAAATCAAGGGTGATCTCCACCAGCTGGATCGAAGGTCTCCGAGAAAGGAAGTCCGCCGATTAATCAGGACTCAGCGAAAATTTGAAGTGAAAAACAACGAACTCCGTGTTAGGCTTAATGAAATGGAATGTCTCTACCATGAGCTTAAAAGCGAAGAAAGAAAATGAAGCCTAAAGGAACCCCCGTGGTACTATAGAATGTGAGTGAAAGAGGAAACGCCGAAACGTCAATTTGAATACCAGACGGACGAGGAAGAGCTTGCACGCGAAACGAGTCCGGTCTTTAGGAAAAGGCTTATCAAGAAACGAAAGGCCGGTTCTTATCCCGAAGTAGAAATCGTGTAGCAAAAAGAAGAAACACCAGTCGTATCAAACAAAGCGACAGGAATACTCCAAGAAAAAAACCGCCGACCACCTGCAATAAATATCGTTGGGATCGCGGACTACGGAAAGTTGCGAAACATCCTTAAAAATACTCTTGGGACGAAATATAACTTAACATCACTTTGAAATAACGTATGGAAAGTTAACGTCGATGACTCTGATGCCTATCGGTCACTGTCACAAAAGTTAAATTTAGAAAAAATCCAATGGTTTACTTATGAAAATCACTTCGAAAAGCCGCTGCGGGTTATCGCGAGGGGACTACACCCATCCTGTACCAAGGACGAAATAATACAAGACAATCAAGCCAATGGCTTTAAAATTCTTGACGCCGTGAACATAATAAAGAAAGACAAGCAACGTACGGACGAAGGCAAAGATTCCACTGTTGTCCGACGTGGCGTGCAAATTTTTATGCTTTCTTTTGATAGAACTGAAAATATTAACGAAATCTACAAAATTAAATCAATCCTTAACATCAAGGTAAAATCGAGCCCAAGCGGAAGGGCAACAGGCTAGTTCCCCAATGTAAGCGATGCCAAGGTTTCCGACACACACAAGCGTACTGCCAGAAACAGCCGCGATGCGTAAAATGTGCCGGCGAACATCTCTCGACGGATTGCAATGTCAGCAGTCAGGCCCCCGCGGTTTGCGCCAATCGCAGGGGAAGTCACCCAGCGGGCTACCGAGGTTGCGAAATTGCCATTGAGTTACAAAAACGACATGCAGTTCTAAAAAAAAAATTGTGAAAATAAGGGCCCAAGCCTAAAACCTCCTGAAGTAGATAAGCCAAAAACCCCTAAGTCGACAAGGGTTAAGGGTTTGATTAAAGGCAAAATTCAAAATGCGCAAGAAACCGTCGCTGATCCGAGTTCCCACCGGAGTCAAAAGGGAGAATCCACACTTGTTGGTCCAAGATCGTACGCTCAAGTCGCGTCACGTGAAAGTAAGCCACAATCGGCCGCATCAGATTCGGTCTCTCAAATTCTAGGCATGATTTTAGAAAAGCTTGAGCAACAGAAGAAACTTAATCAAGTAATATTCAACAAATTGAGCGAGCTCGAGTTTAAACCTCGAAAAGCATTTAATAAAAAATCATGAATATGGGAAAGTCAATCAAAATAACTACATGGAATGCAAACTGTAAAATGTAAAATTAAGTCACATAGATTACAACATCGCGACGAGCTATTTTCCTCCGCAGTATCGGCTGGCAGATGAAGATCTTGCTCTGCTCTTTGATTCACTTGGGTCAAACTTTATCATCGGCGGGGACTTTAACGCGAAAAATACTTTTTGGGGCTCACGGTGCAATTCAACAAGAGGCAGAGCCCTCTTTAAAGCAAGTACAAAACGCGGCGTGATTTTCTTATCGACGGGAAAGCCAACATATTGGCCAACCGACAGAAATAAAATACCTGATCTCGTCGACTTCTTTATCGCCAAGGGGATACCTCGTTAACTTACGAACGTAGAAGAACGCTTTGATCTCTGTTCAGATCATTCGGCAGTTCTTTTGAAAATCGGCGGAAGCCTAGCGAAAAAGAATAGAGGGCCTAGAACGGACGGCTTTAGAAAATACTGCAAAGAAAACATAGCTTTAAATGTACCGCTCAAAACGCCACTTGAAATAGAAGACGAATTAGATAAACTCGTGAGAGTTATTCAGAGCGCTGCGTGGAATAACACTTCTTTTCGGAGGTTCGAATTATCGAACAGCGGAACAATATATCCGCGAGAAATAGAAGAGCTAATATGCGAAAAGAGGAGAGCGCGCAAGAGATGGCAGCGTTCGCGAGCACCCCCGGATAAGACCATCTTGAACCACCTTTCTAACAAACTGAAGCACGAACTTCAAGATTTTAAAAGTCGCGAGACTACTGCTTACCTCGAAAGTTTGACTGCCGATAAAGGTTCGAACTACTCTCTTTGGAAAGCAGTCAAGTCCGTTGGGAAGCCTATGGCACACTCTGCGCCATTAAGAAAAGCCAACGGCGAATGGGCGAGAGAAGACAAAGAAAAAGCGGATTTATTTGCAGATTACCTAGAAGAAACATTCAAACCGTTTGACGGGGAACCGTTGGTCGAGGAGCTCAATCCCTATGCGGTACAAGATAATTATAGAATAAAAACCGTGTCATTGGCTGAACTTCGTCAAACGATAAATAATCTGAAAAACAAAAAAGCCCCTGGCTACGACTTAATTACTAGCGAAATTCTAAAGGACCTACCGAAAAAAGCTTTGGTCAAGCTACTCTATATCATTAACGCTTCCATGAGAGTTTTATACGCTCCAAGGCAATGGAAAGTGGCCGAGGTCATAATGGTCCAGAAACCAGGAAAATGTCCGAACGACAAAAAGTCACACAGACCTATTTCGCTTCTGCCGATAATATCTAAAGTATTCGAGAAACTGTTGCTTAAAAGGTTCCAACCAATCATTGAAGAAAGACGATTGATTCCGGATCACCAATTCGGATTTAGGAAAAAGCATTCAACAATCGACCAGGTCTACCGAATAACAAACGAAATCGAAAAAGCTCTGGAAGTGAAAAAGATATGTACTAGCTCTAAACTCTATAGAATCTAAGAGTCTTACCTTAAAGACAGAATCTTTCGCGTAAGGTACGAAAATGAGTACTCGGAATTCAAAGAGATAAATGCCGGTGTCCCGCAAGGAAGCGTTCTCGGCCCAATACTATTTTTGCCTTATACAAGAGACATTCCCCACGATGAGGGAACAATTTTAGCTACGTTCGCTGACGACACTGCTATTCTCACTATTGATACGACAGTTGAACTATCAACAGGGAAACTTCAGCGCGCTTTAGACAAAATATGCGACTGAACGAAGAGCTGGCGAGTCTTCCTTAACGAGACTAAGTCAACGCATGTTAACTTTACATACAAAAAGATAAACAACAAACCTTTATTCATTAACTCGGTACAAATCCCGTACTCAAATAAAGCGAAATATCTAGGAATGACTCTAGACGCAAAATTTAAATGGAAGCCGCACGTTGAAAAGAAACGCGACGAGCTCGAAATCAAGTTAAGAGAAATGAATTGGCTTATCGGAAGATCTTCGAAACTTAGCATATATAACAAACTGCTTTTGTATAAGCAAGTGCTAAGACCATCTTGGACGTACGGTATACAACTATGGGGTTGTACTAAACCAAGCAATACATCTATTTTAGAAACTTTTCCAAATAAGACACTCAGAGCAATCGTTAATGCTCCATGGTTCATAAGAAATAGCGATCTACACCGAGATCTAGGAATCGCAACCGTGACTGACGAGGTAACAAACTTTGCTCGCAAACTTAGTACTCGTCTTCGCGGAGATTGCAGCAATGAAATTATCCGAACTTTGCATCAGACAAATCTTGCGCGCCGACTACAACGAATGAGACCGTTCTCTAGCAGCATAAGATGAAACCGCATAAATTGACGGTATTGTAGGTGCCTTCGTTGGAAGGCAGCCTGCCACACGCGATTACTACAGAAGCTTGAACTACTTGTTAAGGAAACTTAGTCGTAGTCTGACGGCAAATGGGAAGTTTTTTAGTGAGTAAGAAACTCACACTACTTTGAGCACGCGCGGCCGGTCCTAGTAGTGCCTATGAAGGGTTTTCCTACCCACGGCAAAAAAAAAAAAAATTTAAAAACGGGCGTGGCATGTCTAACCCCTTTAACCGAAAATCAAAAGGTCTGTTCGCGTACCTTTGTTAATATGTTAAAATATTTTACTACAAGTTACTGCAAAAACGTTCCCGTACACAGAATTGTCGTAAAAGAGAACGGAAACGAGAGAGTAAATCATTTCCCCACCTTGAAAAAACTTGAAATTTTTAACTACAAAATTTTTCTTGTAGTAAGAAATTTCCAAGTTTCAAATGTCTGATCTCTACAGTTGTTCACACAAATGTTTGTTTAAATTTTTTGATTTAGAGTTTATTTTTTGTATTTGCGCTTATTTTTTGAAAATTTGTCGGTAACGTGATTAAAAAACGTGTAAAACCAAGTGCAGAATGTTTCCAAAATTAATTTCAGTGCATTTAAGCCTTTACAAATCCTTTCAGTGAATTCAGTGCGGAACAAAAATAGTTCAGTGGATTCAAGCGGTGCAATCAAACAAATGGCAGGAAAATTTTTGTTGTATATGAAGGATATGTGGCCGCAGTTATGTGAACGGCAAGAAGGTTGCTCCGAATCCACCAGTACTAACACGTAACTTTAAGAATTATTACTTTGAACGCTCATGATTTATCATTTTTTAAAAACAAACGAATATACAGGGTGTTTCCAAATTCGATGCAAATATTTTGACACAAGATTCTTGGGTATATTTGAAGAAAAAAATTGTTCAACAGTATGGGCCTATCTCAAATTTTGATACCACTTATTGGGAATTTAAGAAAACACCTACTTTGAGGTACCTTGACCCATACTAACACAAATATCTCCGCTAACACTTACAACAGGTACTTCATTTAGGACTTACATTTTAGAAGAAATAGTACCCCTTTTAACTGCATTAAAATAAAATTGATGACTTTTTTAACTTTCGAGATATTTGCTTTTAAGTCGGATCCTTTTTCCCTGCCCATGACATTTTTTTGACTTTCAAGACACATTTCTGCGAAAAATGCGTGATAAACATACCGGTAATTTTTTTTTCTAGTGCACCTAACAATACTTAATAAAAATTGCAAAGACAAGTTACCCGAAAAACCCACAGATTTTATGATACTTGGGAAATTCCATAGCAGGTAAAATTATGAAAAACTCTTTTCACGAAGCCGCGACAGGTATAAGGTGGAAATATGATTTGTTACCTACTTTTATAACCGCGATTGACAACAAGAACGATTTTTTGACTTGAATAATTTACGTAGGTTTTAGAGCATGCATTTTTATTAGACTACCTGATAAAAAGGTAATTTCCCTATCATTTTTCTGTTAAATCCCAAAAAGGATTAAGTTTGAGGTTGGTCGCCTAGTTGGAAATTTACCTAATGTAAATTGTATAAAAGGTTAGAAAACAAAATCAAATCCATCAGTCATTTTTGAAGCCGAGGTGACACAACAGTTGTTAAGAAACCCTGCTTGAAATGGCATTTTTTACAAACAAGGAATACGCCGATATTATCTACGTTTATGGCATGTGCAACGGAAGTTCTATTAGAGCACAACAAAGATACCATCATCTTTATCCTAACCGAAGAGTAACTAATCACCGCGTATTTACAAATTCGTTTCGAAGACTTCGGGAAACGGGATCTGTTTCAACAAGACGACCTAACGCAGGAGCTTCACCAGGAAGAATTGCAGTTGATGAAAGAATACTGGAAGCGGTTGCAAATGATCCATCAATCAGCATCAGGCGCTTATCCTTGCGATTTAATGTTTCAACACATAAAATTGTTCGTCTCCTGCATACGGAAAACTTGTATCCTTACCACCATACACCTGTGCAGGAACTGCTTCCGAGTGATTTGGAGCCGAGACTTGAGTTTTGCAACTGGTTGTTAGAGCGGAACTTGGATGACAACGGTTTTATAAGCAGAATCCTATGGACGGACGAATCTCAATTTACTAGAGATGGGATTACAAATTTTCACAATCTACACACATGGGCTGCGGAAAACCCACACACAAGGAGAGAGTCATCATTTCAACACAGATTTAGCGTCAATTTGTGGGCAGGTGTTATTGGAAACAACTTAATCGGTCCCTTCAAACTGCCTCCCACACTGAATTCTGCAAACTATCTGGAATTTTTGCGCAATGATTTAACAGATCTACTGGAGGATGTTCCGGTAACTCAACGAGCTTCGTCATATTTTCAACAGGATGGAGCCCCAGCCCACTTTGGTCGCGAGGCTAAGAATTGGCTGGATGAAAAGTACGCTGGTCGTTGGATAGGAAGAAATGGACCAGTTCACTGGCCTGCAAGATCTCCAGACCTTACAATTATGGATTTTTTTGTATGAGGGAGAATAAAAGAACTTGTTTATTCTACAGAAATATCAACTCTTAATGATTTAGAAGATCGCATTCTCCAAGCCTCGTCACAAGTGAGGCAGGAGTTATCCTCAATAAACGTTGACAGCGCAATCCAAAAACGGGCTCTAGCATGCATACAAAATGGAGGAGAACACTTTGAACACCTTATTTGATTGTAAAGTTAACTTAATGAAATAAAAAAAAAACATAAACCAAACACAAGCATTTTTATTCAGAATAATAGGAATTGAACACTATGAATCGAGCTTTTCATAATTTTACCTGCTATGGAATTTCCCAAGTATCATACAATCTGTTGGTTTTTCGGGTAACTTGTCTTAGCAATTTTTATTAAGTATTGTTAGGTTCACTAGAAAAAAAAATTACCGATATGTTTATTACGCATTTTTCGCAGAAATGTGTCTTGAAAGTCAAAAAAATGTCATGGGCAGGGAAAAAGGATCCGACTTAAAAGCAAATATCTCGAAAGTTAAAAAAGCCATCAATTTTATTTTAATGCAGTTAAAAGGAGTACTTTTTCTTCTAAAATTTAAGTACTAAATGAAGTACCTGTTGTAAGTGCTAGCGGAGATATTTGTGTTAGTATGGGTCAAGGTACCTCAAAGTAGGTGTTTTCTTAAATTCCCAATTAGGGGTATCAAAATTTGAGATAGGCCCATACTGTAGAACAATTTTTTTCTTCAAATATACCCAAGAATCTTGTGTCAAAATATTTGCACCGAATTTGGAAACACCCTGTATATAATGTTTCTGCTCTTGACGTTTCTTTCAAAACGTTACTTTTTACTATAAAACTGTTCCCGTATTTTAGGGCAATTTTCATCTCTTTAATACACTTTAAGAGAGAATTTTCCGCTTCTCTGCAATCAATTTTCAATTTGCTCTTTTACTAGAAAAAGTACGCGAACACAGCTAATATTAGCATAGAAATATCCAAGATTGCGGCTAGAATGTACGCGAAACTGTAATTTTTTGGTTCAAATTCAATAACTTTGTGAAATTGACCTCTATAGATGGGCGTAGCCGAAAACTTTGTATGAACGAAATCTGAAATAGTATCCGGTGTTCTTTATGTTGTAAATTTAATTTCTTATTCTATTCTTAGTGTGGGGTGCCGTGGCGTAGTGGTTAGTGTGTGTGCTTACTACGCCGGAGGGCTGGGTTCGAATCCTGCCATAGTCACCTAAAAAAAAAAGACTTGTTCTTTTTCACGGTCCCCAAATCCGCGAGGGTCTGACAAGCCCTCCGAGAGTATCATTTGTCTTGAAAAACTTCTCAAAGTGCCGTTCGGATTCGGCAAAAAATTGTAGGTCCCCTTGTATGTAAGGAAATTAACACACCAGCATACATTGTTGAGAAGTTGGCCCTGGTTCACCTCGAGCTGTTGCGCCACTCTATTTATTTTTTTTTATTCTATTCTTAGTAAAGCTAAAAAGCAGTCGAAATCCATGTTTTTCTGGAAATTTATACGTTTTTATGGAATTGTGCCTCTAAACAAGGGTGTGGCCTGTGACCCAAAACTTTGTATGAACTAAACTTAATAGTTTTATTAAGTTTATTTAGGCTATTATATAAATAAGTCTATTGCAGACAATTAAACCGCTTAATAAGTATAAGTAAAAACTATAATATCTACATAACTTATTAAGAAAAAAATTTTCGATTTGGAACAGAAATATTGAATAAATTGCATTTGAACAATTACTCTTTAATTCGATGCCAAAAATGTAATATTTTTGGTAAAATTCAACAATTTCGTAATATCAACCTCTAAAGATGGGCGTGGCCAAAAAATTTGAAGGAACGAAATCTAGTTAGAACCCTGTGAAGCTTATGTGCTAAATTTCTTTTCTTATCCTTACTTAAGTTAGGCTAAAAAGTAGTCGAAATCCATGTTTTCTGAAAAATAAGAGGTTTCTTTTAAAATCTGCCTCTAAATGTGGGCGTGACCCAAAACTTTGTATGAAAGAGATATAAAAAATTGTTTTCTACATAATATATTAAGTAAAATTTTTTCGATTTGGAATGAAAATATTGAACAAATTGCATGAAAGATTATACTTTTTTACAATTGATATATATACTTACTTACGATTGATGCCACGCCTACAAGGGGCGGTGTGCGGACTTTATTTTTATTTTTTATGACTTGTTATCATAAGAAGTTGCTAAATAATAAATTTCAGCTTTTCACGACGTCTTACAGTGTTGTAAGCACCGGGGGTTGTTGCACATTTTGACCGATTGTGGGCGTGTTTGTGGGCAGATCTAAAAAATTTTAACACTTGTTTTGTAAATTGTACTTTCAGCTTCCTAGCTAAATATATAAGGCCTAAAAATTGGTGACATACGGACGGACGGACATGGCTCATTCGACTCACAATTCGGTCTCGATCATATGCCCTTAAGGTCATTATTGTCATTATTTCTCTATGTTTCATTTTCGCCTCTATCAAGCTTAATATACTCCATTCCTGTGGAATAGGGTATAAGAACGATGTAATCGGAAAGCGGTGGATGCCACGCCCCTTTTTAAGGGAGAAGATTTTTTGACTGATAAATTCCTAATACAGTTGAAGTTAATAGAAACTGAAATTTAACAACCAAAATTTATGACACTATTCGGAGCTTGAAAGTGGTCAATTGGGATTCGCGTAAGCGGATTGTAACCCTCCCACTAGTTTTGTTTATATTTTTTATCAGAAGTGGTATACACGTATTGATTGCATTTTCATATTAAAAATTTGGTTTATACTTAAAAATGCCCCCAAAAATGGGCGTGGCATGAATTTATTTCTTTCAGTTGATCGCTTTCACACATATCTGAACATTTTATAACGCAAGTTTTTTGGATTCAAAGAAAATATATCGAAAAAAAAACTTAAGCTATGATAACGCGTACCAAACTTCAGCTTCCTACTACAACTTTAATTTTTCATGCTAACAAGTAAAGTGGGCGGTGGTCAAAGGATAGACATGTGCACTCAAGAGGATACAAGCATCCACAGGTTTTCTAAACCCACCTCTGTCTATCAACTCCTACTCTCACCTCCCCATGGTGAACACCGGGTGCCTAGTACCTCAACTGGAGATTGGATTCAAACCCCTTTGGAAGGTTGTTGGGGGTAGCAGACGAGAGAGGGGGGGAGGAGTGTTCCCACTTAGGCACTTCTCCTTGCATCCGGACGGCAGCGGAGGAATTCCCCAGATGGAACCAACGGTGGCGTCCATAGTTCCAGTCAGGCCGAACTACTTGGTGAACACCTTATATGGGCTTCTACGACGTATTCGGAGCTCAGGCCTAAAAGGAGCGGGCTATCCGGCTCTTCGTCCTTAGAGCTAAGCAAAGGATCTGGTCCTCCAGGTTGGGGGTCGTGCCGTTGGGGTGACTTCCCGGCCACGTAAAGAAACACCAGTCACGAAGCAGAAACAAGCCTCGGATTCGGACGGATTTACTGTTGACGACCAATGCAAACGAGAAAAGGACAACGAGCTCCGGATCTGCACGTGGAATGTTAGGTCCCTTAACGACTGCAAGGCAGACATTACTGCCATCCAAGAAATGCGGTGGGACGGGCCGGGCAAAAGAAGGATGAAAAACTGCGACATCTACTACGGCGATCGAAGACAGCGCCTATTTGGATGTGGTTTCGTTGTTGGAGGCAGACTTAGGCAAAAAGTCTTGAGCTTCAACCCTGTAAGCGAGCGCCTCGCGACGATCCGCATCAAGGCTAAATTCGCCAACATTAGCCTCATATGCGCACATGCCCCCACAGAGGAGAAAGATGACGAGACCAAAGACATGTTCTACGAGCTCCTGGACAAAACTTATGAGCAGTGCCCTAGCTACGACATTAAGATTGTCCTAGGCGATTTTAATGCCAAGCTAGGAAGGGAGGGCATCTTTGGTCGTACTGTCGGAAAGCATAGCCTGCACGACACGACCTCCGATAACGGATTCAGGCTAATCGACTTTGCTGCGGGGCGACACGTTGTGGTAGCTAGTACACAGTTCCCGCATCTCAATATCCACAAAGGGACCTGGAGATCTCCCGATCAATCAACCGTCAACCAGATTGACCATATTGCGATCGACGCAAGGCACTCCACCAGTATCATGGATGTCCGAACTTTCCGAGGGGCCAACATTGACTCGGATCACTACCTTGTTGTAGCCAAGGTACGGCTGCGGATATCCCGACCAGCGCCAAGTAATGGAAATACTGTGAGGAAGTTTGACGTCGGCCGACTACAATCGCAAGAGATCGCCAGGTCCTCCTCCAACCGAGTCTCTCAAAACCTTCAACGAAGTCCTATGCAACTAGCATCAAGTATTGATAGCCAGTGGCAACATTGCCAAAAAGCCATCAGAGACGCCGCCTCTGAAGTGCTGGGTTTCACACGGCGACCACAACGAAACCCCTGGTTTGACGATGAATGCCGGCAAGCACATGCAGCTAAACAGGAAGCATACAAAGCGGCGCTGCACAGAAGGACTAGAGCTGCTCGCGAGCTCTACGAGCAGAGGAGGAGAGAGGAGCACCGGCTTCTCCGAAGGAAAAAGAGAGAGCACGAGAAGCTAACGGGTGGGCGAGCTTTTAAGGTCTCTTTTTCAGTTTTTGGCAAATATCTGAAAAACTATAGCTCCTAGCGAAAAAATGTTGGCTACTAAATTAATCTACACAAAAAATCTACACTTCTTCTTTACAAGAAAGATTATATGCAATTTTTCCGTGGGAAGAATACTTAAGGAGATACAGAGGTGGGAAATAGACATTTTTATTTAAAGTAACTTTTATCATGAAAAAAAATTAAAGATTGAGACAGATACGTACTTTCATACATACTTTCATTGTATCGCTTCGTCTTCCAAATTTGAAGAAGCTTAAGGTTTAGAGTTTAGCGTGTCTTCAAGTTGTGGTGGATTTTTGCAGGAACCAAGGCATACCCACACCCGCAGTCGTGATGCATCGGCATAATAATGCTATAATAAACTTAGAGAAGCGCGCGGTTGAAGAGATAGAGAGATGTTACAACAGGAATGAGGTTAGAAACTTTTACCAAAGAATCAAAAGGTCCTGCCAAGGGTATAAACTTCGAACTGCAGCCTGTAAGGACCATCAAGGGAACATCGTTGTAGAATCGCAGTCGGTGCTGAGGATTTGGAAAGACCACTTCTGCAGACTGTATAACGGCGAGGACGAACCAAATACCGCTGTCAGGCAGAACGAACCATTCAACCCGGGCGAAGACGTTACCGACGAAGCATACGAACGATACCGCCCACCCGACCTGGAGGAGGTGAAAGTAGCTGTGTCTAAGCTCAAGTGCAACAAAGCAGCCGGAGCAGACGGCCTAGCTGCCGAACTTTTTAAATCCGCTGGCGATGAGCTGGTTAGGAGCATGCACCAGCTCATCTGCAAGATATGGTCGGAAGAAAGCATGCCCGACGAATGGAACCTCAGCATTGTTTGCCCGATCCTGAAGAAAGGAGAACCTCTGAGTTGTGCCAACTACAGAGACATAAGTCTTCTTAACATCGCATACAAGATCTTTTCTGCTGTACTGTGTGAACGCCTGAAGCCGTTTGTCAACAATCCGAAAGGCACATATCAGTGTGGCTTTAGGCCAGGAAAGTCCACCATCGATCAAATATTCACACTGCGGCAGATCTTGGAGAAAACCCAGGAATTCCAAATCCTTACACACCACCTCTTCATCGATTTCAAGGCCGCGTATGACAGCATCTATAGAGACGAGCTATATAGCGCCATGTCTAGTTTTGGCATCCCTGCCAAACTCGTCAGTCTGTGCTCACGCTGTTCCGTCAAGGTCGGCAAAGACCTCACCGACCCCTTTGATGTCAAAAAAGGATTTAGACAAGGCGACGCGCTGTCATGCGACTTCTTTAACATCATACTTGAGAGAATTGTGCAGAACTCTCGCGCCAACACCAGAGGTACAATCTTTCAAAAGTCCGTTCAACTACTTGCATACGCAGACGACATTGACATAATCGGTAGAACAAAGCGTGATGTCAGTGAAGCCTTCGTGAGTATTGGGACGGAAGCGGCGAATAGGGGTTTAGCAGTCAATGAGGGCAAAACCAAGTATATGCTGTCATCAAGAAAAGACACCCAACACCGACGTCTTGGACAAAACATCACCATCGACAGCTATAACTTTGAGGTAGTTAGGGACTTTGTCTACCTGGGTTCCGCTATCAATTCAGACAATGACACCAGCGCTGAAATCAAACGAAGGATAACTCTTGCCAATCGCTGTTTCTTTGGGCTAAGGGGGCAATTGCGTAGCAAAGCCCTCTCTCGAGCAACTAAAGTGTCCATGTATAAGACCCTTATCATCCCAGTCCTGCTTTACGGTGCAGAAGCATGGACCCTGTCAAAGGCGGATGAAAACACTTTAGGCTGCTTCGAGAGGAAAATTCTTCGGACGATTTACGGTCCCGTCTGCATAGACGGAGAGTGGAGGAGGAGATATAACATCGAACTGTACGGGCTGTACAGCGATACCGACCTAGCCAAAAGAGTCAAAACACAACGTCTACGATGGCTGGGTCATCTAGAGCGGATGGACACCAACGCCCCGGCCCGGAAAATCTTCGAATCCACACTGCAGGGACGACGCGGTAGAGGAGCACCGAGACTCAGGTGGCGCACGCAAGTGGAAGGGGACCTCAGCCAACTTCGCGTGCGAAACTGGAGACGGCTAGCTAGAGACAGAGCTGGCTGGCGAAGCTTGTTGGCTGAGGCCCAGGTCCACCCCGGACTGTAGCGCCACCTTTAGTAAGTAAGTAAGTAAGTAAAGTGGGCGTGTCAGTGGGTGGATTTTAAAAATGTTTACACTTGTACTGCTTCGGAACCTCGAAGACTCGAAGGTCTTACGAGTCTACGTTATTTATATCACTAAGTTACAAGCGATACATCAAATTTAATATACCCTGGGTAGGGTATAAAAACCGTTTATTAGAATGCAAATTATATATGACCACGCCTACATGGGGACAGTTTTTGCTTTTGTTGAAATGCAAATCACAATACACTTTAGCGAGGATATCGCATACCAAATTTCAGCTTCGTACGACAACTTGGACTTTTCATGCTATTAACTAAAGTGGGCGAGTGTGCGGGTGGATTTTGAACATTTTTACACTTGTTTTGGGACCTAGAAAGCCCAGATTCGAAGCTTAAAAGTCCTAGCTCAAAATTTAAGGCCTAAAAACTACCGACAAACGGACATGGCTCATTAGACTTACAATTCGGTCCCCACCATTTGCCCTTAATATTCTAGTTAACGATGCAAAAATAGGGGAAATAACTCGTGTAGAAGCGAATTTTGGCACAGTTGCAGAGAAAGGGGTCTTGTATGACATGGGGGCGGAGCTAACGGGTGGGCGAGCTTTTAAGGTCTCTTTTTCAGTTTTTGGCAAATATCTGAAAAACTATAGCTCCTAGCGAAAAAATGTTGGCTACTAAATTAATCTACACAAAAAATCTACACTTCTTCTTTACAAGAAAAATTATATGCAATTTTTCGGTGGGAAGAATACTTAAGGAGATACAGAGGTGGGAAATAGACATTTTTATTTAAAGTAACTTTTATCATGAAAAAAAATTAAAGATTGAGACAGATACGTACTTTCATACATACTTTCATTGTATCGCTTCGTCTTCCAAATTTGAAGAAGCTTAAGGTTTAGAGTTTAGCGTGTCTTCAAGTTGTGGTGGATTTTTGCAGGAACCAAGGCATACCCACACCCGCAGTCGTGATGCATCGGCATAATAATGCTATAATAAACTTAGAGAAGCGCGCGGTTGAAGAGATAGAGAGATGTTACAACAGGAATGAGGTTAGAAACTTTTACCAAAGAATCAAAAGGTCCTGCCAAGGGTATAAACTTCGAACTGCAGCCTGTAAGGACCATCAAGGGAACATCGTTGTAGAATCGCAGTCGGTGCTGAGGATTTGGAAAGACCACTTCTGCAGACTGTATAACGGCGAGGACGAACCAAATACCGCTGTCAGGCAGAACGAACCATTCAACCCGGGCGAAGACGTTACCGACGAAGCATACGAACGATACCGCCCACCCGACCTGGAGGAGGTGAAAGTAGCTGTGTCTAAGCTCAAGTGCAACAAAGCAGCCGGAGCAGACGGCCTAGCTGCCGAACTTTTTAAATCCGCTGGCGATGAGCTGGTTAGGAGCATGCACCAGCTCATCTGCAAGATATGGTCGGAAGAAAGCATGCCCGACGAATGGAACCTCAGCATTGTTTGCCCGATCCTGAAGAAAGGAGAACCTCTGAGTTGTGCCAACTACAGAGACATAAGTCTTCTTAACATCGCATACAAGATCTTTTCTGCTGTACTGTGTGAACGCCTGAAGCCGTTTGTCAACAATCCGAAAGGCACATATCAGTGTGGCTTTAGGCCAGGAAAGTCCACCATCGATCAAATATTCACACTGCGGCAGATCTTGGAGAAAACCCAGGAATTCCAAATCCTTACACACCACCTCTTCATCGATTTCAAGGCCGCGTATGACAGCATCTATAGAGACGAGCTATATAGCGCCATGTCTAGTTTTGGCATCCCTGCCAAACTCGTCAGTCTGTGCTCACGCTGTTCCGTCAAGGTCGGCAAAGACCTCACCGACCCCTTTGATGTCAAAAAAGGATTTAGACAAGGCGACGCGCTGTCATGCGACTTCTTTAACATCATACTTGAGAGAATTGTGCAGAACTCTCGCGCCAACACCAGAGGTACAATCTTTCAAAAGTCCGTTCAACTACTTGCATACGCAGACGACATTGACATAATCGGTAGAACAAAGCGTGATGTCAGTGAAGCCTTCGTGAGTATTGGGACGGAAGCGGCGAATAGGGGTTTAGCAGTCAATGAGGGCAAAACCAAGTATATGCTGTCATCAAGAAAAGACACCCAACACCGACGTCTTGGACAAAACATCACCATCGACAGCTATAACTTTGAGGTAGTTAGGGACTTTGTCTACCTGGGTTCCGCTATCAATTCAGACAATGACACCAGCGCTGAAATCAAACGAAGGATAACTCTTGCCAATCGCTGTTTCTTTGGGCTAAGGGGGCAATTGCGTAGCAAAGCCCTCTCTCGAGCAACTAAAGTGTCCATGTATAAGACCCTTATCATCCCAGTCCTGCTTTACGGTGCAGAAGCATGGACCCTGTCAAAGGCGGATGAAAACACTTTAGGCTGCTTCGAGAGGAAAATTCTTCGGACGATTTACGGTCCCGTCTGCATAGACGGAGAGTGGAGGAGGAGATATAACATCGAACTGTACGGGCTGTACAGCGATACCGACCTAGCCAAAAGAGTCAAAACACAACGTCTACGATGGCTGGGTCATCTAGAGCGGATGGACACCAACGCCCCGGCCCGGAAAATCTTCGAATCCACACTGCAGGGACGACGCGGTAGAGGAGCACCGAGACTCAGGTGGCGCACGCAAGTGGAAGGGGACCTCAGCCAACTTCGCGTGCGAAACTGGAGACGGCTAGCTAGAGACAGAGCTGGCTGGCGAAGCTTGTTGGCTGAGGCCCAGGTCCACCCCGGACTGTAGCGCCACCTTTAGTAAGTAAGTAAGTAAGTAAAGTGGGCGTGTCAGTGGGTGGATTTTAAAAATGTTTACACTTGTACTGCTTCGGAACCTCGAAGACTCGAAGGTCTTACGAGTCTACGTTATTTATATCACTAAGTTACAAGCGATACATCAAATTTAATATACCCTGGGTAGGGTATAAAAACCGTTTATTAGAATGCAAATTATATATGACCACGCCTACATGGGGACAGTTTTTGCTTTTGTTGAAATGCAAATCACAATACACTTTAGCGAGGATATCGCATACCAAATTTCAGCTTCGTACGACAACTTGGACTTTTCATGCTATTAACTAAAGTGGGCGAGTGTGCGGGTGGATTTTGAACATTTTTACACTTGTTTTGGGACCTAGAAAGCCCAGATTCGAAGCTTAAAAGTCCTAGCTCAAAATTTAAGGCCTAAAAACTACCGACAAACGGACATGGCTCATTAGACTTACAATTCGGTCCCCACCATTTGCCCTTAATATTCTAGTTAACGATGCAAAAATAGGGGAAATAACTCGTGTAGAAGCGAATTTTGGCACAGTTGCAGAGAAAGGGGTCTTGTATGACATGGGGGCGGAGCTAACGGGTGGGCGAGCTTTTAAGGTCTCTTTTTCAGTTTTTGGCAAATATCTGAAAAACTATAGCTCCTAGCGAAAAAATGTTGGCTACTAAATTAATCTACACAAAAAATCTACACTTCTTCTTTACAAGAAAAATTATATGCAATTTTTCGGTGGGAAGAATACTTAAGGAGATACAGAGGTGGGAAATAGACATTTTTATTTAAAGTAACTTTTATCATGAAAAAAAATTAAAGATTGAGACAGATACGTACTTTCATACATACTTTCATTGTATCGCTTCGTCTTCCAAATTTGAAGAAGCTTAAGGTTTAGAGTTTAGCGTGTCTTCAAGTTGTGGTGGATTTTTGCAGGAACCAAGGCATACCCACACCCGCAGTCGTGATGCATCGGCATAATAATGCTATAATAAACTTAGCGATTCCAACTTTCACCAAAGTAGTGTCGTATCCGAAAAAGTTTTGAAGAAGGAGGGTCTTTTGGGCAAATGAAAGGGTAATGTGTGAACTAAAATCACGTTGTTCTCCACCGCCTGGATGCTGGATTCATAAAGAATATATTTGTAGATGGTGACGCCAATCCTAAGAAGGGCTTCAAGGTCTATATACTCGCAAATTACTGAAATATTTGGATATGTAGCAGCTTGATCCAACCAACACTTCAACAATTGATGCCAACAGAAGTAAGCTTCCCACTTTAAAGCAGGACTCCTGCGACCTTTTCCAATGAAGCGCGTATAGTGCTACCGGGTGATTCGCATGCTCATTGCGAGAGCAAAAAACCAGTAATTCCTCTTCCTTGCATCAAGCCACCTGAACCTAAATAAATACCTAGAGTGGTGCAACATCTTAAGGTGAACTTCTCAACAATGTATGCTGTGTGTGTTGATTCATTCACATACAAGGGGACCTACAATTTTTTGCCGAATCCGAACGGCACTTTCAGAAGTTCGTCAGACCCTCACGGAGGTGGGAACCGTGTTCAAAGACGAGTCTTTTTAGCGGTCCGTCCAAAAATGGAAAAAGGACCTCTTATGGTATCGCTACGTTGTCGGTCCGTCCGTCCGTCCGTCCAATCGCTTTATAACTTCTGAATGGTAAATCATAGACAGACAAAATTTGGTGAGCGTATAAGCAGCGGAAATAGTCAGAGAATCCAAAGAGAGCAATTTTTTTAAAGCACAAATAACGGTTTAATTACAGTTTGAAATTTCATGTGAAAATGGACTTAATGTTTTTTAGAGTTTTTTTTTTCAAGAAGTTTAGTAGAACTAGAAAAACGAAGCTAAGGTTTAAGAAATACTAAGCTTTAACTAAAAAATAAAATTTTTTGAAAATATCAAAACGTTTTTGAGAAATGAAGAGTCGAAAAGGCCATAACTTTTGAACGGCTTATCGCTCAAAATCAATATTGAACACACGTATAAAGCAGCTCAAAGTAAACCAAGTGTTTAGGTCATATTTTTCGAAAACAATTTAAGTACTGCAGTTTTGACGCATTTTTGAAAAAAAATCGCAAAAATGCATGAAAAAACGTGTGTGTCCCTTACTAATCTCCGGTGCTGTTTAATGGAAGTCTATGAAAAAAAATCACACGTATCAGAAATAATTTTTTTTTTTTTTTTTTTTTTTCGTGGGTAGGAAAAACTTTTATAGGCACTATGAGGACCGGCCGCGCGTGCTCATAGTAGTGTGAGATTCTTACTCACTAAAAAAACTCCCATTTTCTGTCAGACTACGACTAAGTTTCCTTAACAAGTAGTTCAAGCTTCTGTAGTAATCGCGTGTGGCAGGCTGCCTTCCAACGAAGGCACCTACAATACCGTCAATTTATGCGGTTTCATCTTATGCTGCTAGATCTAACGGTCTCATCCGTTGTAGTCGGCGCGTAAGATTTGTCTGATCCAAAGTTCGGATAATTTCATTGTTGCAGTGTCCGCGAAGACGAGTACTAAGTTTGCGAGGAAAGTTTGTTACCTTGTCAAACAAGGTTGCGATTCCTAGATCTCGGTGTAGATCGCTATTTCTTATGTACCATGGGGCATTAACGATTGCTCTGAGTGTCTTATTTTGAAAAGTTTCTTAAATAGATACATTGCTTGGTTTAGTACATCCCCAGAGTTGTATACCGTACGTCCAAGATGGTTTTAGCACTTGCTTATACAAAAGCAGTTTGTTATATATGCTTAGTTTCGAAAATCTTCCGATAAGCCAATTCATTTCTCTTAACTTGATTTCGAGCTCGTCGCGTTTCTTTTTAACGTGCGGCTTCCATTTAAGTTTTGCGTCTAGAGTCATTCCTAGATATTTCGCTTTATTTGAGTACGGGATTTGTACCGAGTTAATGAATAAAGGTTTGTTGCTTATCTTTTTGTATGTAAAGTTAACATGCGTTGACTTAGTCTCGTTAAGGAAGACTCGCCAGCTCTTCGTTCAGTCGCATATTTTGTCTAAAGCGCGCTGAAGTTTCCCTGTTGATAGTTCAACTGTCGTATCAGTAGTGAGAATAGCAGTGTCGTCAGCGAACGTAGCTAAAATTGTTCCCTCATCGTGGGGAATGTGTCTTGTATAAGGCAAAAATAGTATTGGGCCGAGAACGCTTCCTTGCGGGACACCGGCATTTATCTCTTTGAATTCCGAGTACTCATTTTCGTACCTTACGCGAAAGATTCAGTCTTTAAGGTAAGACTCTAAGATTCTATAGAGTTTAGAGCTTGTACATATCTTTTTCGCGTCCAGAGCTTTTTCGATTTCGTTTGTTATTCGGTAGACCTGGTCGATTGTTGAATGCTTTTTCCTAAATCCGAATTGGTGATCCGGAATCAATCGTCTTTCTTCAATGATTGGTTGGAACCTTTTAAGCAACAGTTTCTCGAATACTTTAGATATTATCGGCAGAAGCGAAATAGGTCTGTATGACTTTTTGTCGTTCGGACATTTTCCTGGTTTCTGGACCATTATGACCTCGGCCACTTTATATTGCCTTGGAGCGTATAAAACTCTCATGGAAGCGGTAATGATATAGAGTAGCTTGACCAAAGCTTTTTTCGGTAGGTCCTTTAGAATTTCGCTAGTAATTAAGTCGTAGCCAGGGGCTTTTTTGTTTTTCAGATTATTTATCGTTTGACGAAGTTCAGCCAATGACACGGTTTTTATTCTATAATTATCTTGTACCGCATAGGGATTGAGCTCCTCGACCAACGGTTCCCCGTCAAACGGTTTGAATGTTTCTTCTAGGTAATCTGCAAATAAATCCGCTTTTTCTTTGTCTTCTCTCGCCCATTCGCCGTTGGCTTTTCTTAATGGCGCAGAGTGTGCCATAGGCTTCCCAACGGACTTGACTGCTTTCCAAAGAGAGTAGTTCGAACCTTTATCGGCAGTCAAACTTTCGAGGTAAGCAGTAGTCTCGCGACTTTTAAAATCTTGAAGTTCGTGCTTCAGTTTGTTAGAAAGGTGGTTCAAGATTGTCTTATCCGGGGGTGCTCGCGAACGCTGCCATCTCTTGCGCGCTCTCCTCTTTTCGCATATTAGCTCTTCTATTTCTCGCGGATATATTGTTCCGCTGTTCGATAATTCGAACCTCCGAAAAGAAGTGTTATTCCACGCAGCGCTTTGAATAACTCTCACGAGTTTATCTAATTCGTCTTCTATTTCAAGTGGCGTTTTGAGCGGTACATTTAAAGCTATGTTTTCTTTGCAGTATTTTCTAAAGCCGTCCGTTCTAGGCCCTCTATTCTTTTTCGCTAGGCTTCCGCCGATTTTCAAAAGAACTGCCGAATGATCTGAACAGAGATCAAAGCGTTCTTCTACGTTCGTAAGGTAACGAGGTATCCCCTTGGCGATAAAGAAGTCGACGGGATCAGGTATTTTATTTCTGTCGGTTGGCCAATATGTTGGCTTTCCCGTCGATAAGAAAATCACGCCGCGTTTTGTACTTGCTTTAAAGAGGGCTCTGCCTCTTGTTGAATTGCACCGTGAGCCCCAAAAAGTATTTTTCGCGTTAAAGTCCCCGCCGATGATAAAGTTTGACCCAAGTGAATCAAAGAGCAGAGCAAGATCTTCATCTGCCAGCCGATACTGCGGAGGAAAATAGCTCGTCGCGATGTTGTAATCTATGTGACTTAATTTTACATTTTACAGTTTGCATTCCATGTAGTTATTTTGATTGACTTTCCCATATTCATGATTTTTTATTAAATGCTTTTCGAGGTTTAAACTCGAGCTCGCTCAATTTGTTGAATATTACTTGATTAAGTTTCTTCTGTTGCTCAAGCTTTTCTAAAATCATGCCTAGAATTTGAGAGACCGAATCTGATGCGGCCGATTGTGGCTTACTTTCACGTGACGCGACTTGAGCGTACGATCTTGGACCAACAAGTGTGGATTCTCCCTTTTGACTCCGGTGGGAACTCGGATCAGCGACGGTTTCTTGCGCATTTTGAATTTTGCCTTTAATCAAACCCTTAACCCTTGTCGACTTAGGGGTTTTTGGCTTATCTACTTGTTATACTTATACGTTGTTTCGAAGTGATGTTAAGTTATATTTCGTCCCAAGAGTATTTTTAAGGATGTTTCGCAACTTTCCGTAGTCCGCGATCCCAACGACATTTATTGCAGGTGGTCGGCGGAAGGGGTATCAGAAATAATTAAAAATTTTAAGGAAAATTATAGAGGATTTTGAAATTTCAAAATCTTCTGAGATTTAACTAAAAAACATAAAAGCATTTTCAAAAACAATTTTTTTAAGTCTTCTTAACGGTATAAGCGATCTTTTTCAGATTCGATTTAAGTACATAGGTTACAAAAAAAAGGAAGGCTGCGTTAAAATTTTTTTAAATTGTAGTTTTTAACCTAAGTTTTTAGAAGCCTATTCAAAAAAACAAAATAAAAAAGGAGCATCTTTTACCGTTTGCGCATAAACCGGTGGCCATAGAATAAAAACTAAACATCCAAGTCTAGTGCTGCTGGTTGTGCTATTGGAAAAAAGTCTAACGGGAACTGGAAAAAACTTCTTGTTTTTTGTATTTGAAATTTAAGAAATTGTAAAAAAGGTCAAAAGAACGCATGTCTCCCCCTCTATCACCCCAACGGTATAAAGTTTAGTTTTTAAATTAGCATCGGGCATAGTCCATCTTCTTAAATTTTATACAAAACCTAAGCAGACTTTGAATATTCAGAAACTTCGAAGATTTAACTGAAAAACGTGAAAACATTTTCGAAAACTATTTTTTAAAGATTTCTAGTTCCTTAACGGTTATGACCACCTTGTTTAAATTTGGCTGAAGTATGTAATGTTTAAAAGGGAAGCGAACGGCATCAAAAACGTCTCAAAATTGCCGTTTTTGACCCTAACTTTTTAAGCCTTTTCAAACAAGCGAAATAAAAAACAGCATATTTTTACCGTTTTCTTAGTGGTGGTCTTTAAAAGTGGCAAATGCAAGCACAGGTGGTTGTAAAATTGACCAAAAAGTCTAACGGCAATTAAAAATAATCGAAATTGCTGTTTTATGGGTTTTAAATTATAATAATCCTAAAAAAGGTCAAGAAAGAGTTTGTCCTTTCCTCTATTTTCGAAACAGTAAAGCTTTTTATTAGCCTATTTTTGGAGTAACGAAACCCACTATAGTATATAGATTATGTTGGGTGATGATTATTATAGTATCACCCAATATAAGAACAGTAGACAGCACTACGAAAAAAGTATATTACAGGCTGTAAAATATATCAAGAAATAATTTTAATATATAAATAGAATGTTACACAAACTGCGCAATATAGATGAATATATAATCTTCAACAAAAGCCGACGGGCCGCTCCGCGTATGTCTTCATACTTGACGGTTTTTTTTTCAGGTGACGACGGTAGGATGGTCTGGAAAAAGTTTTTCGATAACCGTATTTTATTACTCGCAGACAATTGCTCCTTCCACAAAAATAGGACCCAACCTTGCCATCTTATTATGCGGCAAAAACATAGAACATCTTTCTGTCCACATCCAAACATTCTGTGACCAATGCCTTTACCACGTATAACAATGTTCCCAACCGTGATCTCTAGAATATAGGTAGACGGTGCGGACCAAAGTGTGGCCCCGGTCTTCTGACTTTTTCTGTAAGCACTCTCTAACGTATATAGTGCTGTATTTTTTTGGTGGTGAGTTAATAAATAAAAAAAGGCTACCAACGGTATTTCGTTTGATTCTATTCCGTTTGTTTGGAAATATCTCCCGGACCCACATTCCACACATCCACAGAATATGTTGAACAAAAAATGCACCGGCACGACAGAATATCCACAGGATAATTTTTCGGTGCACGGCTGGTTGTGGGTATGCCTTGGCTTTGGCAACAATGCACCACAAGTTGAAGACACACATGACGCTGAACCTTGAATACTCTTTAAATTTCGAAGACAATGCGATGTTAATAAAAGTATAACAAAAAATATCCGTCTCAATCTTTATTTTTTTTTTCACGATAAAAGTCACTTTAATTAAAAGTGTCTATTTTCCACCTCTGTATCTCCTTAAGTAGTCATCTCACCGAAAAGTGTATATAATCATTTTTGAAAAGAATTTTATGCAGATTAATTTAGCAGTCAAAATTTTTTCGCTGGGAGCTATAGTTTTCGAGATATTTGCAAAAAACTGAAAAAAGGGACCCTTCAAAACAAACCCTTCAAAGGACAAAATTCGCTTCTACACGAATTGTTTCCCCTATTCGGTCTTTTTTGGTCTTCGTTGCCTGGACTATAAGGTCTTGGGGGTACGGTGATTATTTCTCTATGTTACTATGTTTTACAAACTATAAATCAAACGTCAAGTATAAAGCCATACACGGAGCGGTCTGTCGGTTTTTTTAAAGCTAAGGCTAAGCACAATTGTTGTTTAAAAATGTGCTTTAAACAAAATATTGTTTAGTTAATGTGCCACTTTAAGTTTTTATACCCCATCCCATAGGATAGGAGGTATATTAAGTTTGATCCATAGTTTGTAACATTATCACAGTAGACCCCCAAGACCTTAAGGGCACATGATCGCGACCGAATTGTAAGTCGAATGAGCCATGTCCGTCCGTCCGTGTCGGTAGTTTTTAGGCCTTAAATTTTGAGCTAGGAGCTTGAAACTTGATATCTGTTCTTTCTAGGTCCCGAAGCAGTACAACTGTAAAAATTTTTTAAATCCACTTTACTTATTAACATGAAATATGAAAGTTGACGTAGGAAGCTGAAATTTGATATTTGAGATGAGATAAAAAAAGCGAAAACCGCCCATCATTTGTCTTGAAAAACTTCTTAAAGTGCCGTTCGGATTCGGCAAAAAATTGTAGGTCCCCTTGTATGTAAAGAAATTAACACACCAGCATACATTGTTGAGAAGTTGGCCCTGGTTCACCTCGAGCTGTTGCGCCACTCTATTTATTTTTTTTATTCTATTCTTAGTAAAGCTAAAAAGCAGTCGAAATCCATGTTTTTCTGGAAATTTATACGTTTTTATGGAATTGTGCCTCTAAACATGGGTGTGGCCTGTGACCCAAAACTTTGTATGAACTAAACTTAATAGTTTTATTAAGTTTATTTAGGCTATTATATAAATAAGTCTATTGCAGACAATTAAACCGCTTAATAAGTATAAGTAAAAACTATAATATCTACATAACTTATTAAGAAAAAAATTTTCGATTTGGAACAGAAATATTGAATAAATTGCATTTGAACAATTACTCTTTAATTCGATGCCAAAAATGTAATATTTTTGGTAAAATTCAACAATTTCGTAATATCAACCTCTAAAGATGGGCGTGGCCAAAAAATTTGAAGGAACGAAATCTAGTATAGAACCCTGTGAAGCTTATGTGCTAAATTTTATTTCTTATCCTTACTTAAGTTAGGCTAAAAAGTAGTCGAAATCCATGTTTTCTGAAAAATAAGAGGTTTCCTTTAAAAATCTGCCTCCAAATGTGGGCGTGACCCAAAACTTTGTATGAAAGAGATATAAAAAATTGTTTTCTACATAATATATTAAGTAAAATTTTTTCGATTTGGAATGAAAATATTGAACAAATTGCATGAAAGATTATACTTTTTTACAATTGATATATATACTTACTTACGATTGATGCCACGCCTACAAGGGGCGGTGTGCGGACTTTATTTTTATATTTTATGACTTGTTATCATAAGAAGATGCTAAATAATAAATTTCAGCTTTTCACGACGTCTTACAGTCTTGTAAGCACCGGGGGTTGTTGCACATTTTGACCGATTGTGGGCGTGTTTGTGGGCAGATCTAAAAAATTTTAACACTTGTTTTGTAAATTGTACTGTCAGCTTCCTAGCTAAATATATAAGGCCTAAAAATTGGTGACATACGGACGGACGGACATGGCTCATTCGACTCACAATTCGGTCTCGATCATATGCCCTTAAGGTCTTGGGGGTCTATTTTCATTATTTCTCTATGTTTCATTTTCGCCTCTATCAAGCTTAATATACTCCATTCCTGTGGAATAGGGTATAAGAACGATGTAATCGGAAAGCGGTGGATGCCACGCCCCTTTTTAAGGGAGAAGATTTTTTGACTGATAAATTCCTAATACAGTTGAAGTTAATAGAAACTGAAATTTAACAACCAAAATTTATGACACTATTCGGAACTTGAAAGTGGTCAATTGGGATTCGCGTAAGCGGATTGTTACCCTCCTACTAGTTTTGTTTATATTTTTTATCAGAAGTGGTATACACGTATTGATTGCATTTTCATATTAAAAATTTGGTTTATACTTAAAAATGCCCCCAAAAATGGGCGTGGCATGAATTTATTTATTTCAGTTGATCGCTTTCACACATATCAGAACATTTTATAACGCAAGTTTTTTGGATTCAAAGAAAATATATCGAAAAAAAAACTTAAGCTATGATAACGCGTACCAAACTTCAGCTTCCTACTACAACTTTAATTTTTCATGCTAACAAGTAAAGTGGGCGGTGGTCAAAGGATAGACATGTGCACTCAAGAGGATACAAGCATCCACAGGTTTTCTAAGCCCACCTCTGTCTATCAACTCCTACTCTCACCTCCCCGTGGTGAACACCGGGTGCCTAGTACCTCAACTGGAGATTGGATTCCAACCCCTTTGGAAGGTTGTTGGGGGTAGCAGACGAGAGAGGGGGGGAGGAGTGTTCCCACTTAGGCACTTCTCCTTGCATCCGGATGGCAGCGGAGGAATTCCCCAGATGGAACCAACGGTGGCGTCCATAGTTCCAGTCAGGCCGAACTACTTGGTGAACACCTTATATGGGCTACTACGACGTATTCGGAGCTCAGGCCTAAAAGGAGCGGGCTATCCGGCTCTTCGTCCTTAGAGCTAAGCAAAGGATCTGGTCCTCCAGGTTGGGGGTCGTGCCGTTGGGGTGACTTCCCGGCCACGTAAAGAAACACCAGTCACGAAGCAGAAACAAGCCTCGGATTCGGACGGATTTACTGTTGACGACCAATGCAAACGAGAAAAGGACAACGAGCTCCGGATCTGCACGTGGAATGTTAGGTCCCTTAACGACTGCAAGGCAGACATTACTGCCATCCAAGAAATGCGGTGGGACGGGCCGGGCAAAAGAAGGATGAAAAACTGCGACATCTACTACGGCGATCAAAGACAGCGCCTATTTGGATGTGGTTTCGTTGTTGGAGGCAGACTTAGGCAAAAAGTATTGAGCTTCAACCCTGTAAGCGAGCGCCTCGCGACGATCCGCATCAAGGCTAAATTCGCCAACATTAGCCTCATATGCGCACATGCCCCCACAGAGGAGAAAGATGACGAGACCAAAGATATGTTCTACGAGCTCCTGGACAAAACTTATGAGCAGTGCCCTAGCTACGACATTAAGATTGTCCGAGGCGATTTTAATGCCAAGCTAGGAAGGTAGGGCATCTTTGGTCGTACTGTCGGAAAGCATAGCCTGCACGACACGACCTCCGATAACGGATTCAGGCTAATCGACTTTGCTGCGGGGCGACACGTTGTGGTAGCTAGTACACAGTTCCCGCATCTCAATATCCACAAAGGGACATGGAGATCTCCCGATCAATCAACCGTCAACCAGATTGACCATATTGCGATCGACGCAAGGCACTCCACCAGTATCATGGATGTCCGAACTTTCCGAGGGGCCAACATTGACTCGGATCACTACCTTGTTGTAGCCAAGGTACGGCTGCGGATATCCCGACCAGCGCCAAGTAATGGAAATACTGTGAGGAAGTTTGACGTCGGCCGACTACAATCGCAAGAGATCGCCAGGTCCTCCTCCAACCGAGTCTCTCAAAACCTTCAACGAAGTCCTATGCAACTAGCATCAAGTATTGATAGCCAGTGGCAACATTGCCAAAAAGCCATCAGAGACGCCGTTTCTGAAGTGCTGGGTTTCACACGGCGACCACAACGAAACCCCTGGTTTGACGATGAATGCCGGCAAGCACATGCAGCTAAACAGGAAGCATACAAAGCGGCGCTGCACAGAAGGACTAGAGCTGCTCGCGAGCTCTACGAGCAGAGGAGGAGAGAGGAGCACCGGCTTCTCCGAAGGAAAAAGAGAGAGCACGAGAAGCTAACGTGTGGGCGAGCTTTTAAGGTCTCTTTTTCAGTTTTTGGCAAATATCTGAAAAACTATAGCTCCTAGCGAAAAAATGTTGGCTACTAAATTAATCTACACAAAAAATCTACACTTCTTCTTTACAAGAAAGATTATATGCAATTTTTCGGTGGGAAGAATACTTAAGGAGATACAGAGGTGGGAAATAGACATTTTTATTTAAAGTAACTTTTATCATGAAAAAAATTTAAAGATTGAGACAGATACGTACTTTCATTCATACTTTCATTGTATCGCTTCGTCTTCCAAATTTGAAGAAGCTTAAGGTTTAGAGTTTAGCGTGTCTTCAAGTTGTGGTGGATTTTTGCAGGAACCAAGGCATACCCACACCCGCAGTCGTGATGCATCGGCATAATAATGCTATAATAAACTTAGCGATTACAACTTTCACCAAAGTAGTGTCGTATCCGAAAAAGTTTTGAAGAAGGAGGGTCTTTTGGGCAAATGAAAGGGTAATGTGTGAACTAAAATCACGTTGTTCTCCACCGCCTGGATGCTGGATTCATAAAGAATATATTTGTAGATGGTGACGCCAATCCTAAGAAGGGCTTCAAGGTCTATATACTCGCAAATTACTGAAATATTTGGATATGTAGCAGCTTGATCCAACCAACACTTCAACAATTGATGCCAACAGAAGTAAGCTTCCCACTTTAAAGCAGGACTCCTGCGACCTTTTCCAATGAAGCGCGTATAGTGCTACCGGGTGATTCGCATGCTCATTGCGAGAGCAAAAAACCAGTAATTCCTCTTCCTTGCATCAAGCCACCTGAACCTAAATAAATACCTAGAGTGGTGCAACATCTTAAGGTGAACTTCTCAACAATGTATGCTGTGTGTGTTGATTCATTCACATACAAGGGGACCTACAATTTTTTGCCGAATCCGAACGGCACTTTCAGAAGTTCGTCAGACCCTCACGGAGGTGGGAACCGTGTTCAAAGACGAGTCTTTTTAGCGGTCCGTCCAAAAATGGAAAAAGGACCTCTTATGGTATCGCTACGTTGTCGGTCCGTCCGTCCGTCCGTCCAATCGCTTTATAACTTCTGAATGGTAAATCATAGACAGACAAAATTTGGTGAGCGTATAAGCTGCGGAAATAGTCAGAGAATCCAAAGAGAGCAATTTTTTTAAAGCACAAATAACGGTTTAATTACAGTTTGAAATTTCATGTGAAAATGGACTTAATGTTTTTTAGAGTTTTTTTTTTCAAGAAGTTTAGTAGAACTAGAAAAACGAAGCTAAGGTTTAAGAAATACTAAGCTTTAACTAAAAAATAAAATTTTTTGAAAATATCAAAACGTTTTTGAGAAATGAAGAGTCGAAAAGGCCATAACTTTTGAACGGCTTATCGCTCAAAATCAATATTGAACACACGTATAAAGCAGCTCAAAGAAAAAAAATCGCAAAAATGCATGAAAAAACGTGTGTGTCCCTTACTAATCTCCGGTGCTGTTTAATGGAAGTCTATGAAAAAAATCACACGTATCAGAAATAATTTTTTTTTTTTTTTTTTTCGTGGGTAGGAAAAACTTTTATAGGCACTACGAGGACCGGCCGCGCGTGCTCATAGTAGTGCGAGATTCTTACTCACTAAAAAACCTCCCATTTTCTATCAGACTACGACTAAGTTTCCTTAACAAGTAGTTCAAGCTTCTGTAGTAATCGCGTGTGGCAGGCTGCCTTCCAACGAAGGCACCTACAATACCGTCAATTTATGCGGTTTCATCTTATGCTGCTAGATCTAACGGTCTCATCCGTTGTAGTCGGCGCGTAAGATTTGTCTGATCCAAAGTTCGGATAATTTCATTGTTGCAGTGTCCGCGAAGACGAGTACTAAGTTTGCGAGGAAAGTTTGTTACCTCGTCAAACAAGGTTGCGATTCCTAGATCTCGGTGTAGATCGCTATTTCTTATGTACCATGGAGCATTAACGATTGCTCTGAGTGTCTTATTTTGAAAAGTTTCTAAAATAGATACATTGCTTGGTTTAGTACATCCCCAGAGTTGTATACCGTACGTCCAAGATGGTTTTAGCACTTGCTTATACAAAAGCAGTTTGTTATATATGCTTAGTTTCGAAAATCTTCCGATAAGCCAATTCATTTCTCTTAACTTGATTTCGAGCTCGTCGCGTTTCTTTTTAACGTGCGGCTTCCATTTAAGTTTTGCGTCTAGAGTCATTCCTAGATATTTCGCTTTATTTGAGTACGGGATTTGTACCGAGTTAATGAATAAAGGTTTGTTGCTTATCTTTTTGTATGTAAAGTTAACATGCGTTGACTTAGTCTCGTTAAGGAAGACTCGCCAGCTCTTCGTTCAGTCGCATATTTTGTCTAAAGCGCGCTGAAGTTTCCCTGTTGATAGTTCAACTGTCGTATCAATAGTGAGAATAGCAGTGTCGTCAGCGAACGTAGCTAAAATTGTTCCCTCATCGTGGGGAATGTCTCTTGTATAAGGCAAAAATAGTATTGGGCCGAGAACGCTTCCTTGCGGGACACCGGCATTTATCTCTTTGAATTCCGAGTACTCATTTTCGTACCTTACGCGAAAGATTCTGTCTTTAAGGTAAGACTCTAAGATTCTATAGAGTTTAGAGCTTGTACATATCTTTTTCGCGTCCAGAGCTTTTTCGATTTCGTTTGTTATTCAGTAGACCTGGTCGATTGTTGAATGCTTTTTCCGAAATCCGAATTGGTGATCCGGAATCAATCGTCTTTCTTCAATGATTGGTTGGAACCTTTTAAGCAACAGTTTCTCAGAAGCGAAATAAGTCTGTATGACTTTTTGTCGTTCGGACATTTTCCTGGTTTCTGGACCATTATGACCTCGGCCACTTTATATTGCCTTGGAGCGTATAAAACTCTCATGGAAGCGTTAACGATATAGAGTAGCTTGACCAAAGCTTTTTTCGGTAGGTCCTCAGAGAATTTAGAATTCCGCTAGTAATTTAGTCGTAGCCAGGGGCTTTTTTGCTTTTCAGATTATTTATCGTTTGACGAAGTTCAGCCAATGACACGGTTTTTATTCTATAATTATCTTGTACCGCATAGGGATTGAGCTCCTCGACCAACGGTTCCCCGTCAAACGGTTTGAATGTTTCTTCTAGGTAATCTGCAAATAAATCCGCTTTTTCTTTGTCTTCTCTCGCCCATTCGCCGTTGGCTTTTCTTAATGGCGCAGAGTGTGCCATAGGCTTCCCAACGGACTTGACTGCTTTCCAAAGAGAGTAGTTCGAACCTTTATCGGCAGTCAAACTTTCGAGGTAAGCAGTAGTCTCGCGACTTTTAAAATCTTGAAGTTCGTGCTTCAGTTTGTTAGAAAGGTGGTTCAAGATGGTCTTATCCGGGGGTGCTCGCGAACGCTGCCATCTCTTGCGCGCTCTCCTCTTTTCGCATATTAGCTCTTCTATTTCTCGCGGATATATTGTTCCGCTGTTCGATAATTCGAACCTCCGAAAAGAAGTGTTATTCCACGCAGCGCTTTGAATAACTCTCACGAGTTTATCTAATTCGTCTTCTATTTCAAGTGGCGTTTTGAGCGGTACATTTAAAGCTATGTTTTCTTTGCAGTATTTTCTAAAGCCGTCCGTTCTAGGCCCTCTATTCTTTTTCGCTAGGCTTCCGCCGATTTTCAAAAGAACTGCCGAATGATCTGAACAGAGATCAAAGCGTTCTTCTACGTTCGTAAGGTAACGAGGTATCCCCTTGGCGATAAAGAAGTCGACGGGATCAGGTATTTTATTTCTGTCGGTTGGCCAATATGTTGGCTTTCCCGTCGATAAGAAAATCACGCCGCGTTTTGTACTTGCTTTAAAGAGGGCTCTGCCTCTTGTTGAATTGCACCGTGAGCCCCAAAAAGTATTTTTCGCGTTAAAGTCCCCGCCGATGATAAAGTTTGACCCAAGTGAATCAAAGAGCAGAGCAAGATCTTCATCTGCCAGCCGATACTGCGGAGGAAAATAGCTCTTCGCGATGTTGTAATCTATGTGACTTAATTTTACATTTTACAGTTTGCATTCCATGTAGTTATTTTGATTGACTTTCCCATATTCATGATTTTTTATTAAATGCTTTTCGAGGTTTAAACTCGAGCTCGCTCAATTTGTTGAATATTACTTGATTAAGTTTCTTCTGTTGCTCAAGCTTTTCTAAAATCATGCCTAGAATTTGAGAGACCGAATCTGATGCGGCCGATTGTGGCTTACTTTCACGTGACGCGACTTGAGCGTACGATCTTGGACCAACAAGTGTGGATTCTCCCTTTTGACTCCGGTGGGAACTCGGATCAGCGACGATTTCTTGCGCATTTTGAATTTTGCCTTTAATCAAACCCTTAACCCTTGTCGACTTAGGGGTTTTTGGCTTATCTACTTGTTATACTTATACGTTGTTTCGAAGTGATGTTAAGTTATATTTCGTCCCAAGAGTATTTTTAAGGATGTTTCGCAACTTTCCGTAGTCCGCGATCCCAACGACATTTATTGCAGGTGGTCGGCGGAAGGGGTATCAGAAATAATTAAAAATTTTAAGGAAAATTATAGAGGATTTTGAAATTTCAAAATCTTCTGAGATTTAACTAAAAAACATAAAAGCATTTTCAAAAACAATTTTTTTAAGTCTTCTTAACGGTATAAGCGATCTTTTTCAGATTCGATTTAAGTACATAGGTTACAAAAAAAAGGAAGGCTGCGTTAAAATTTTTTTAAATTGTAGTTTTTAACCTAAGTTTTTAGAAGCCTATTCAAAAAAACAAAATAAAAAAGGAGCATCTTTTACCGTTTGCGCATAAACCGGTGGCCATAGAATAAAAACTAAACATCCAAGTCTAGTGCTGCTGGTTGTGCTATTGGAAAAAAGTCTAACGGGAACTGGAAAAAACTTCTTGTTTTTTGTATTTGAAATTTAAGAAATTGTAAAAAAGGTCAAAAGAACGCATGTCTCCCCCTCTATCACCCCAACGGTATAAAGTTTAGTTTTTAAATTAGCATCGGGCATAGTCCATCTTCTTAAATTTTATACAAAACCTAAGCAGACTTTGAATATTCAGAAACTTCGAAGATTTAACTGAAAAACGTGAAAACATTTTCGAAAACTATTTTTTAAAGATTTCTAGTTCCTTAACGGTTATGACCACCTTGTTTAAATTTGGCTGAAGTATGTAATGTTTAAAAGGGAAGCGAACGGCATCAAAAACGTCTCAAAATTGCCGTTTTTGACCCTAACTTTTTAAGCCTTTTCAAACAAGCGAAATAAAAAACAGCATATTTTTACCGTTTTCTTAGTGGTGGTCTTTAAAAGTGGCAAATGCAAGCACAGGTGGTTGTAAAATTGACCAAAAAGTCTAACGGCAATTAAAAATAATCGAAATTGCTGTTTTATGGGTTTTAAATTATAATAATCCTAAAAAAGGCCAAGAAAGAGTTTGTCCTTTCCTCTATTTTCGAAACAGTAAAGCTTTTTATTAGCCTATTTTTGGAGTAACGAAACCCACTATAGTATATAGATTATGTTGGGTGATGATTATTATAGTATCACCCAATATAAGAACAGTAGACAGCACTACGAAAAAAGTATATTACAGGCTGTAAAATATATCAAGAAATAATTTTAATATATAAATAGAATGTTACACAAACTGCGCAATATAGATGAATATATAATCTTCAACAAAAGCCGACGGGCCGCTCCGCGTATGTCTTCATACTTGACGGTTTTTTTTTCAGGTGACGACGGTAGGATGGTCTGGAAAAAGTTTTTCGATAACCGTATTTTATTACTCGCAGACAATTGCTCCTTCCACAAAAATAGGACCCAACCTTGCCATCTTATTATGCGGCAAAAACATAGAACATCTTTCTGTCCACATCCAAACATTCTGTGACCAATGCCTTTACCACGTATAACAATGTTCCCAACCGTGATCTCTAGAATATAGGTAGACGGTGCGGACCAAAGTGTGGCCCCGGTCTTCTGACTTTTTCTGTAAGCACTCTCTAACGTATATAGTGCTGTATTTTTTTGGTGGTGAGTTAATAAATAAAAAAAGGCTACCAACGGTATTTCGTTTGATTCTATTCCGTTTGTTTGGAAATATCTCCCGGACCCACATTCCACACATCCACAGAATATGTTCAACAAAAAATGCACCGGCACGACAGAATATCCACAGGATAATTTTTCGGTGCACGGCTGGTTGTGGGTATGCCTTGGCTTTGGCAACAATGCACCACAAGTTGAAGACACACATGACGCTGAACCTTGAATACTCTTTAAATTTCGAAGACAATGCGATGTTAATAAAAGTATAACAAAAAATATCCGTCTCAATCTTTATTTTTTTTTTCACGATAAAAGTCACTTTAATTAAAAGTGTCTATTTTCCACCTCTGTATCTCCTTAAGTAGTCATCTCACCGAAAAGTGTATATAATCATTTTTGAAAAGAATTTTATGCAGATTAATTTAGCAGTCAAAATTTTTTCGCTGGGAGCTATAGTTTTCGAGATATTTGCAAAAAACTGAAAAAAGGGACCCTTCAAAACAAACCCTTCAAAGGACAAAATTCGCTTCTACACGAATTGTTTCCCCTATTCGGTCTTTTTTGGTCTTCGTTGCCTGGACTATAAGGTCTTGGGGGTACGGTGATTATTTCTCTATGTTACTATGTTTTACAAACTATAAATCAAACGTCAAGTATAAAGCCATACACGGAGCGGTCTGTCGGTTTTTTTAAAGCTAAGGCTAAGCACAATTGTTGTTTAAAAATGTGCTTTAAACAAAATATTGTTTAGTTAATGTGCCACTTTAAGTTTTTATACCCCATCCCATAGGATAGGAGGTATATTAAGTTTGATCCATAGTTTGTAACATTATCACAGTAGACCCCCAAGACCTTAAGGGCACATGATCGCGACCGAATTGTAAGTCGAATGAGCCATGTCCGTCCGTCCGTGTCGGTAGTTTTTAGGCCTTAAATTTTGAGCTAGGAGCTTGAAACTTGATATCTGTTCTTTCTAGGTCCCGAAGCAGTACAACTGTAAAAATTTTTTAAATCCACTTTACTTATTAACATGAAATATGAAAGTTGACGTAGGAAGCTGAAATTTGATATTTGAGATGAGATAAAAAAAGCGAAAACCGCCCATCATTTGTCTTGAAAAACTTCTTAAAGTGCCGTTCGGATTCGGCAAAAAATTGTAGGTCCCCTTGTATGTAAAGAAATTAACACACCAGCATACATTGTTGAGAAGTTGGCCCTGGTTCACCTCGAGCTGTTGCGCCACTCTATTTATTTTTTTTATTCTATTCTTAGTAAAGCTAAAAAGCAGTCGAAATCCATGTTTTTCTGGAAATTTATACGTTTTTATGGAATTGTGCCTCTAAACATGGGTGTGGCCTGTGACCCAAAACTTTGTATGAACTAAACTTAATAGTTTTATTAAGTTTATTTAGGCTATTATATAAATAAGTCTATTGCAGACAATTAAACCGCTTAATAAGTATAAGTAAAAACTATAATATCTACATAACTTATTAAGAAAAAAATTTTCGATTTGGAACAGAAATATTGAATAAATTGCATTTGAACAATTACTCTTTAATTCGATGCCAAATATGTAATATTTTTGGTAAAATTCAACAATTTCGTAATATCAACCTCTAAAGATGGGCGTGGCCAAAAAATTTGAAGGAACGAAATATAGTATAGAACCCTGTGAAGCTTATGTGCTAAATTTTATTTCTTATCCTTACTTAAGTTAGGCTAAAAAGTAGTCGAAATCCATGTTTTCTGAAAAATAAGAGGTTTCTTTTAAAATCTGCCTCCAAATGTGGGCGTGACCCAAAACTTTTTATGAAAGAGATATAAAAAATTGTTTTCTACATAATATATTAAGTAAAATTTTTTCGATTTGGAATGAAAATATTGAACAAATTGCATGAAAGATTATACTTTTTTACAATTGATATATATACTTACTTACGATTGATGCCACGCCTACAAGGGGCGGTGTGCGGACTTTATTTTTATATTTTATGACTTGTTATCATAAGAAGATGCTAAATAATAAATTTCAGCTTTTCACGACGTCTTACAGTCTTGTAAGCACCGGGGGTTGTTGCACATTTTGACCGATTGTGGGCGTGTTTGTGGGCAGATCTAAAAAATTTTAACACTTGTTTTGTAAATTGTACTGTCAGCTTCCTAGCTAAATATATAAGGCCTAAAAATTGGTGACATACGGACGGACGGACATGGCTCATTCGACTCACAATTCGGTCTCGATCATATGCCCTTAAGGTCTTGGGGGTCTATTTTCATTATTTCTCTATGTTTCATTTTCGCCTCTATCAAGCTTAATATACTCCATTCCTGTGGAATAGGGTATAAGAACGATGTAATCGGAAAGCGGTGGATGCCACGCCCCTTTTTAAGGGAGAAGATTTTTTGACTGATAAATTCCTAATACAGTTGAAGTTAATAGAAACTGAAATTTAACAACCAAAATTTATGACACTATTCGGAGCTTGAAAGTGGTCAATTGGGATTCGCGTAAGCGGATTGTTACCCTCCTACTAGTTTTGTTTATATTTTTTATCAGAAGTGGTATACACGTATTGATTGCATTTTCATATTAAAAATTTGGTTTATACTTAAAAATGCCCCCAAAAATGGGCGTGGCATGAATTTATTTATTTCAGTTGATCGCTTTCACACATATCAGAACATTTTATAACGCAAGTTTTTTGGATTCAAAGAAAATATATCGCAAAAAAAACTTAAGCTATGATAACGCGTACCAAACTTCAGCTTCCTACTACAACTTTAATTTTTCATGCTAACAAGTAAAGTGGGCGGTGGTCAAAGGATAGACATGTGCACTCAAGAGGATACAAGCATCCACAGGTTTTCTAAGCCCACCTCTGTCTATCAACTCCTACTCTCACCTCCCCGTGGTGAACACCGGGTGCCTAGTACCTCAACTGGAGATTGGATTCCAACCCCTTTGGAAGGTTGTTGGGGGTAGCAGACGAGAGAGGGGGGGAGGAGTGTTCCCACTTAGGCACTTCTCCTTGCATCCGGATGGCAGCGGAGGAATTCCCCAGATGGAACCAACGGTGGCGTCCATAGTTCCAGTCAGGCCGAACTACTTGGTGAACACCTTATATGGGCTACTACGACGTATTCGGAGCTCAGGCCTAAAAGGAGCGGGCTATCCGGCTCTTCGTCCTTAGAGCTAAGCAAAGGATCTGGTCCTCCAGGTTGGGGGTCGTGCCGTTGGGGTGACTTCCCGGCCACGTAAAGAAACACCAGTCACGAAGCAGAAACAAGCCTCGGATTCGGACGGATTTACTGTTGACGACCAATGCAAACGAGAAAAGGACAACGAGCTCCGGATCTGCACGTGGAATGTTAGGTCCCTTAACGACTGCAAGGCAGACATTACTGCCATCCAAGAAATGCGGTGGGACGGGCCGGGCAAAAGAAGGATGAAAAACTGCGACATCTACTACGGCGATCAAAGACAGCGCCTATTTGGATGTGGTTTCGTTGTTGGAGGCAGACTTAGGCAAAAAGTATTGAGCTTCAACCCTGTAAGCGAGCGCCTCGCGACGATCCGCATCAAGGCTAAATTCGCCAACATTAGCCTCATATGCGCACATGCCCCCACAGAGGAGAAAGATGACGAGACCAAAGATATGTTCTACGAGCTCCTGGACAAAACTTATGAGCAGTGCCCTAGCTACGACATTAAGATTGTCCTAGGCGATTTTAATGCCAAGCTAGGAAGGTAGGGCATCTTTGGTCGTACTGTCGGAAAGCATAGCCTGCACGACACGACCTCCGATAACGGATTCAGGCTAATCGACTTTGCTGCGGGGCGACACGTTGTGGTAGCTAGTACACAGTTCCCGCATCTCAATAGCCACAAAGGGACATGGAGATCTCCCGATCAATCAACCGTCAACCAGATTGACCATATTGCGATCGACGCAAGGCACTCCACCAGTATCATGGATGTCCGAACTTTCCGAGGGGCCAACATTGACTCGGATCACTACCTTGTTGTAGCCAAGGTACGGCTGCGGATATCCCGACCAGCGCCAAGTAATGGAAATACTGTGAGGAAGTTTGACGTCGGCCGACTACAATCGCAAGAGATCGCCAGGTCCTCCTCCAACCGAGTCTCTCAAAACCTTCAACGAAGTCCTATGCAACTAGCATCAAGTATTGATAGCCAGTGGCAACATTGCCAAAAAGCCATCAGAGACGCCGTTTCTGAAGTGCTGGGTTTCACACGGCGACCACAACGAAACCCCTGGTTTGACGATGAATGCCGGCAAGCACATGCAGCTAAACAGGAAGCATACAAAGCGGCGCTGCACAGAAGGACTAGAGCTGCTCGCGAGCTCTACGAGCAGAGGAGGAGAGAGGAGCACCGGCTTCTCCGAAGGAAAAAGAGAGAGCACGAGAAGCTAACGTGTGGGCGAGCTTTTAAGGTCTCTTTTTCAGTTTTTGGCAAATATCTGAAAAACTATAGCTCCTAGCGAAAAAATGTTGGCTACTAAATTAATCTACACAAAAAATCTACACTTCTTCTTTACAAGAAAGATTATATGCAATTTTTCGGTGGGAAGAATACTTAAGGAGATACAGAGGTGGGAAATAGACATTTTTATTTAAAGTAACTTTTATCATGAAAAAAATTTAAAGATTGAGACAGATACGTACTTTCATTCATACTTTCATTGTATCGCTTCGTCTTCCAAATTTGAAGAAGCTTAAGGTTTAGAGTTTAGCGTGTCTTCAAGTTGTGGTGGATTTTTGCAGGAACCAAGGCATACCCACACCCGCAGTCGTGATGCATCGGCATAATAATGCTATAATAAACTTAGCGATTCCAACTTTCACCAAAGTAGTGTCGTATCCGAAAAAGTTTTGAAGAAGGAGGGTCTTTTGGGCAAATGAAAGGGTAATGTGTGAACTAAAATCACGTTGTTCTCCACCGCCTGGATGCTGGATTCATAAAGAATATATTTGTAGATGGTGACGCCAATCCTAAGAAGGGCTTCAAGGTCTATATACTCGCAAATTACTGAAATATTTGGATATGTAGCAGCTTGATCCAACCAACACTTCAACAATTGATGCCAACAGAAGTAAGCTTCCCACTTTAAAGCAGGACTCCTGCGACCTTTTCCAATGAAGCGCGTATAGTGCTACCGGGTGATTCGCATGCTCATTGCGAGAGCAAAAAACCAGTAATTCCTCTTCCTTGCATCAAGCCACCTGAACCTAAATAAATACCTAGAGTGGTGCAACATCTTAAGGTGAACTTCTCAACAATGTATGCTGTGTGTGTTGATTCATTCACATACAAGGGGACCTACAATTTTTTGCCGAATCCGAACGGCACTTTCAGAAGTTCGTCAGACCCTCACGGAGGTGGGAACCGTGTTCAAAGACGAGTCTTTTTAGCGGTCCGTCCAAAAATGGAAAAAGGACCTCTTATGGTATCGCTACGTTGTCGGTCCGTCCGTCCGTCCGTCCAATCGCTTTATAACTTCTGAATGGTAAATCATAGACAGACAAAATTTGGTGAGCGTATAAGCAGCGGAAATAGTCAGAGAATCCAAAGAGAGCAATTTTTTTAAAGCACAAATAACGGTTTAATTACAGTTTGAAATTTCATGTGAAAATGGACTTAATGTTTTTTAGAGTTTTTTTTTTCAAGAAGTTTAGTAGAACTAGAAAAACGAAGCTAAGGTTTAAGAAATACTAAGCTTTAACTAAAAAATAAAATTTTTTGAAAATATCAAAACGTTTTTGAGAAATGAAGAGTCGAAAAGGCCATAACTTTTGAACGGCTTATCGCTCAAAATCAATATTGAACACACGTATAAAGCAGCTCAAAGTAAACCAAGTGTTTAGGTCATATTTTTCGAAAACAATTTAAGTACTGCAGTTTTGACGCATTTTTGAAAAAAAATCGCAAAAATGCATGAAAAAACGTGTGTGTCCCTTACTAATCTCCGGTGCTGTTTAATGGAAGTCTATGAAAAAAATCACACGTATCAGAAATAATTTTTTTTTTTTTTTTTTCGTGGGTAGGAAAAACTTTTATAGGCACTACGAGGACCGGCCGCGCGTGCTCATAGTAGTGCGAGATTCTTACTCACTAAAAAACCTCCCATTTTCTATCAGACTACGACTAAGTTTCCTTAACAAGTAGTTCAAGCTTCTGTAGTAATCGCGTGTGGCAGGCTGCCTTCCAACGAAGGCACCTACAATACCGTCAATTTATGCGGTTTCATCTTATGCTGCTAGATCTAACGGTCTCATCCGTTGTAGTCGGCGCGTAAGATTTGTCTGATCCAAAGTTCGGATAATTTCATTGTTGCAGTGTCCGCGAAGACGAGTACTAAGTTTGCGAGGAAAGTTTGTTACCTCGTCAAACAAGGTTGCGATTCCTAGATCTCGGTGTAGATCGCTATTTCTTATGTACCATGGAGCATTAACGATTGCTCTGAGTGTCTTATTTTGAAAAGTTTCTAAAATAGATACATTGCTTGGTTTAGTACATCCCCAGAGTTGTATACCGTACGTCCAAGATGGTTTTAGCACTTGCTTATACAAAAGCAGTTTGTTATATATGCTTAGTTTCGAAAATCTTCCGATAAGCCAATTCATTTCTCTTAACTTGATTTCGAGCTCGTCGCGTTTCTTTTTAACGTGCGGCTTCCATTTAAGTTTTGCGTCTAGAGTCATTCCTAGATATTTCGCTTTATTTGAGTACGGGATTTGTACCGAGTTAATGAATAAAGGTTTGTTGCTTATCTTTTTGTATGTAAAGTTAACATGCGTTGACTTAGTCTCGTTAAGGAAGACTCGCCAGCTCTTCGTTCAGTCGCATATTTTGTCTAAAGCGCGCTGAAGTTTCCCTGTTGATAGTTCAACTGTCGTATCAATAGTGAGAATAGCAGTGTCGTCAGCGAACGTAGCTAAAATTGTTCCCTCATCGTGGGGAATGTCTCTTGTATAAGGCAAAAATAGTATTGGGCCGAGAACGCTTCCTTGCGGGACACCGGCATTTATCTCTTTGAATTCCGAGTACTCATTTTCGTACCTTACGCGAAAGATTCTGTCTTTAAGGTAAGACTCTAAGATTCTATAGAGTTTAGAGCTTGTACATATCTTTTTCGCGTCCAGAGCTTTTTCAATTTCGTTTGTTATTCAGTAGACCTGGTCGATTGTTGAATGCTTTTTCCAAAATCCGAATTGGTGATCCGGAATCAATCGTCTTTCTTCAATGATTGGTTGGAACCTTTTAAGCAACAGTTTCTCAGAAGCGAAATAAGTCTGTATGACTTTTTGTCGTTCGGACATTTTCCTGGTTTCTGGACCATTATGACCTCGGCCACTTTATATTGCCTTGGAGCGTATAAAACTCTCATGGAAGCGTTAACGATATAGAGTAGCTTGACCAAAGCTTTTTTCGGTAGGTCCTCAGAGAATTTAGAATTCCGCTAGTAATTTAGTCGTAGCCAGGGGCTTTTTTGCTTTTCAGATTATTTATCGTTTGACGAAGTTCAGCCAATGACACGGTTTTTATTCTATAATTATCTTGTACCGCATAGGGATTGAGCTCCTCGACCAACGGTTCCCCGTCAAACGGTTTGAATGTTTCTTCTAGGTAATCTGCAAATAAATCCGCTTTTTCTTTGTCTTCTCTCGCCCATTCGCCGTTGGCTTTTCTTAATGGCGCAGAGTGTGCCATAGGCTTCCCAACGGACTTGACTGCTTTCCAAAGAGAGTAGTTCGAACCTTTATCGGCAGTCAAACTTTCGAGGTAAGCAGTAGTCTCGCGTCTTTTAAAATCTTGAAGTTCGTGCTTCAGTTTGTTAGAAAGGTGGTTCAAGATGGTCTTATCCGGGGGTGCTCGCGAACGCTGCCATCTCTTGCGCGCTCTCCTCTTTTCGCATATTAGCTCTTCTATTTCTCGCGGATATATTGTTCCGCTGTTCGATAATTCGAACCTCCGAAAAGAAGTGTTATTCCACGCAGCGCTCTGAATAACTCTCACGAGTTTATCTAATTCGTCTTCTTTTTCAAGTGGCGTTTTGAGTGGTACATTTAAAGCTATGTTTTCTTTGCAGTATTTTCTAAAGCCGTCCGTTCTAGGCCCTCTATTCTTTTTCGCTAGGCTTCCGCCGATTTTCAAAAGAACTGCCGAATGATCTGAACAGAGATCAAAGCGTTCTTCTACGTTCGTAAGGTAACGAGGTATCCCCTTGGCGATAAAGAAGTCGACGAGATCAGGTATTTTATTTCTGTCGGTTGGCCAATATGTTGGCTTTCCCGTCGATAAGAAAATCACGCCGCGTTTTGTACTTGCTTTAAAGAGGGCTCTGCCTCTTGTTGAATTGCACCGTGAGCCCCAAAAAGTATTTTTCGCGTTAAAGTCCCCGCCGATTATAAAGTTTGACCCAAGTGAATTAAAGAGCAGAGCAAGATCTTCATCTGCCAGCCGATACTGCGGAGGAAAATAGCTCGTCGCGATGTTGTAATCTATGTGACTTAATTTTACATTTTACAGTTTGCATTCCATGTAGTTATTTTGATTGACTTTCCCATATTCATGATTTTTTATTAAATGCTTTTCGAGGTTTAAACTCGAGCTCGCTCAATTTGTTGAATATTACTTGATTAAGTTTCTTCTGTTGCTCAAGCTTTTCTAAAATCATGCCTAGAATTTGAGAGACCGAATCTGATGCGGCCGATTGTGGCTTACTTTCACGTGACGCGACTTGAGCGTACGATCTTGGACCAACAAGTGTGGATTCTCCCTTTTGACTCTGGTGGGAACTCGGATCAGCGACGGTTTCTTGCGCATTTTGAATTTTGCCTTTAATCAAACCCTTAACCCTTGTCGACTTAGGGGTTTTTGGCTTATCTACTTGTTATACTTATACGTTGTTTCGAAGTGATGTTAAGTTATATTTCGTCCCAAGAGTATTTTTAAGGATGTTTCGCAACTTTCCGTAGTCCGCGATCCCAACGACATTTATTGCAGGTGGTCGGCGGAAGGGGTATCAGAAATAATTAAAAATTTTAAGGAAAATTATAGAGGATTTTGAAATTTCAAAATCTTCTGAGATTTAACTAAAAAACATAAAAGCATTTTCAAAAACAATTTTTTTAAGTCTTCTTAACGGTATAAGCGATCTTTTTCAGATTCGATTTAAGTACATAGGTTACAAAAAAAAGGAAGGCTTTTTTTTTTTTTTTTTTTTTTTTTTTTTTTTTTTTTTTTTTTTTTTTTTCCGTGGGTAGGAAAAACCTTCATAGGCACTACGAGGACCGGCCGCGCGTGCTCATAGTAGTGTAAAATTCTTACTCACTAAAAAACCTCCCATTTTCCGTCAGACTACGACTAAGTTTCCTTAACAAGTAGTTCAAGCTTCTGTAGTAATCGCGTGTGACAGGCTGCCTTCCAACGAAGGCACCTACAATACCGTCAATTTATGCGGTTTCATCTTATGCTGCTAGATCTAACGGTCTCATTCGTTGTAGTCGGCGCGTAAGATTTGTCTGATCCAAAGTTCGGATAATTTCATTGTTGCAGTGTCCGCGAAGACGAGTACTAAGTTTGCGAGCAAAGTTTGTTACCTCGTCAGACACGGTTGCGATTCCTAGATGTCGGTGTAGATCGCTATTTCTTATATACCATGGAGCATTAACGATTGCTCTGAGTGTCTTATTTTGAAAAGTTTCTAAAATAGATATATTGCTTGGTTTAGTACAACCCCAGAGTTGTATACCGTACGTCCAAGATGGTTTTAGCACTTGCTTATACAAAAGCAGTTTGTTATATATGCTTAGTTTCGAAAATCTTCCGATAAGCCAATTCATTTCTCTTAACTTGATTTCGAGCTCGTCGCGTTTCTTTTTAACGTGCGGCTTCCATTTAAGTTTTGCGTCTAGAGTCATTCCTAGATATTTCGCTTCATTTGAGTACGGGATTTGTACCGAGTTAATGAATAAAGGTTTGTTGTTTATCTTTTTATAAGTAAAGTTAACATGCGTTGACTTAGTCTCGTTAAGGACAACTCGCCAGCTCTTCGTCCAGTCGCATATTTTGTCTAAAGCGCGCTGGAGTTTCCCTGTTGATAATTCAACTGTCGTATCAATAGCGAGAATAGCAGTGTCGTCTGCGAACGTAGCTAAGATTGTTCCCTCATCGTGGGGTATGTCTCTTGTATAGAGCAAAAATAATATTGGGCCGAGAACGCTTCCTTGCGGGACACCGGCATTTATCTCTTTGAATTCCGAGTACTCATTTTCGTACCTTACGCGAAAGATTCTGTCTTTAAGGTAAGACTCTAAGATTCTATAGAGTTTTTCTGGTAAGCAAAGCCTTAATTTGTACTTCAGGCCTTCGTGCCATACCTTGTCGAAGGCTTGCGATACGTCGAGAAAAGCGCTAGTACATATCTTTTTCGCTTCCAGAGCTTTTTCGATTTCGTTTGTTATACGATAGACCTGGTCGTTGTTGAATGTTTTTTTCTAAATCCGAATTGGTGATCCGGAATCAATCGTCTTTCTTCAATGATTGGTTGCAACCTTTTAAGCAATAGTTTCTCGAACACCTTAGCTATTATTTGAACAGAGATCAAAGCGTTCTTCTACGTTCGTAAGATAACGAGGTACCCCCTTGGCGATAAAGAAGTCGACGAGATCAGGTATTTTATTTCTGTCGGTTGGCCAATATGTTGGCTTTCCCGTCGATAAGAAGATCACGCCGCGGTTTGTACTTGCTTTAAAGAGGGCTCTGCCTCTTGTTGAATTGCACCGTGAGCCCCAAAAAGTATTTTTCGCGTTAAGGTCCCCGCCGATGATAAAGTTTGACCCAAGTGAATCAAAGAGCAGAGCAAGATCTTCATCTGCCAGCCGATACTGCGGAGGAAAATAGCTCGTCGCGATGTTGTAATTTATGTGACTTAATTTTACTGAGACTGAGGTTATTTGCATAGAGTCAAGTTCTATTTCTTCGTTTTTGGAGTGCTTTATGCAGTCTTTAATGTAGAGAGAGGATCCACCTCTCGAATTTTCTGAAGGATGATGCGCGTGATAGTCAATGTAACCTTTTATTTTGCGTGCTGAACCCTTTTTAAAGTGGGTTTCCGAAATCAGGCATATGTCTACATTATTCTTCCGTAGGAATACTTCTAGTTCGTCAATTTTTTGCAAAAGGCCGTTTGCATTCCATGTAATTATTTTGATTGACTTTCCCATATTCATGATTTTTTATTAAATGTTTTTCGAGGTTTAAACTCGAGCTCGCTCAATTTGTTGAATATTACTTGATTAAGTTTCGCCTGTTGCTCAAACTTTTCTAAAATCATGCCTAGAATTTGAGAGACCGAATCTGATGCGGCCGATTGTGGCTTACTTTCACGTGACGCGACTTGAGCGTACGATCTTGGACCAACAAGTGTGGATTCTCCCTTTTGACTCCGGTGGGAACTAGGACCAACGACGTTTTCTTGCGCATTTTGAATTTTGCCTTTAATCAAACCCTTATCCCTAGTCGACTTAGTGGTTTTTGGCTTATCTACTTTAGGAGGTTTTAGGCTTGGGCCCTTATTTTCAGTATTTTTCTTCGGAGCTTCATGTCGTTTTTGCAACTCAATGGCAATTTCGCAACCTCGGTAGCTCGCTGGGTGACTTCCCCTGCAATTGGCACAAACCGCGGGGGCCTGACTGCTGACATTGCAATCCGTCGAGAGATGTTCGCCGGCGCATTTTACGCATCGCGGCTTTTTCTGGCAGTACGCTTGCGTATGTCGGAAATCCTGGCATCGCTTACATTGGGGAACTAGCCTGTTGCCCTTCCGCTTGGGCTCGATTTTTACCTTGATGTTAAGGATTGATTTAATTTTGTAGATTTCGTTAATATTTTCAGTTCTATCAAAAGAAAGCATAAAAATTTGCAGGCCGCGTCGGACAACAGCGGAATCTTTGCCTTCGTCCGTATGTTGCTTCTCTTTCTTTATTATGTTCACGGCGTCAAGAATTTTAAAGCCTTGGGCTTGAACGTCTTGCAACGTCTTGCTACTTATTAACATGAAATATGAAAGTTGACGTAGGAAGCTGAAATTTGATATTTGAGATGAGATAAAAAAAGCGAAAACCGCCCCCTTGTAGGCGTGGTCATATTTAATATGCATTCTAATAAACGGTTTTTATTTGATATATTTGCTTTAAATCCAAAAAACTTGCAACATAAAATGTTCATATATGTGCGTAAGCTATTAACCCAAATGAATAAATTTTTGCTACGCCCACCCGTGGAGGCGTTTTTAAGTAAAAAAAAACAATTTTTTATATATAACTGCGGTTAACACGTGTATACCACATCCGATAAAAATATGATAAAAAAAATTATGTTCTTGAAAAAAGGTGGATGCCACGCCCCTTTTTTAAGAAAGAAGATTCTAAACCGACAAAGCACATTTTAAGTTAATAGAAACTGAAATTTAAAAACCAAGACTTTTGACGCATTTTGGATCTTGACAATGGTCAATCGGGATGGGGTATTCAACGATTCGCCTAGGCGGATTGTAACCTTCCACTAGTTCTTTTCCTTTAATGACAATTTCGGACTTGATGGTATTTTTCAAACCCATCTCGATAACACATTGGTTTTGTTTAATAATATAATATTTATATACTATTTCGAGTGCAATTTTAAGAAGATATATGCATAAGATCTGTGCATACGAGTTTTTAAATGCCGTCATTGCAGTGTTGTAATAAAGAGGAGATCCTTGACTATTTGCCCGATTTTCGGGTTTAAAAACCTTAAAGAATATTCTTTCATTAACTTTAAGATGGGTAGGTACTGTTTAATTTTTTTTTCTCGAACCTTAAAACTGACTAAGTCTGAGATCTTTTTCGAAATAGTATATATTACCGTTACCCAGATAGTAGGCGGCTATGCGTATGTGTGAAGGATTAAGGTCTTCAAGCTAGAGAGCTGAAACTTGGTATTCGGCTTGGTTTTTTTTGTTGCACAGACAAAGTGTGAAAATTGGCTCAATCCGTCAACGGCCACGCCCACAACGGGCTTCAATGTGAGAAAACCTCTATTTCACTTTTTTTTCAAAATGCCTTTTGGTCAAGTTAGACAAGGCACAGGAACTTAGATTTCGGTACTGAGCAATTTTGGCCTAAGACCTGTAACAAGGCAAAAAGTGGACCGCCCACAATATCAACCATGCCCACTTTTAACATGTTAGATCTTTAAAAACCCGATTTCTCGGAAAAATGACTCCAAATCGAAAAAAAATCTATGACAGATATTAAAGATATTGCTATTTGCTTAGTTTGCTAAATACAAAGTTTTGAGCTCCGCCCGCTTAAGGGGCGTTTTTAAGAAAAAAATTGTCTTTTCTAAAATAATTTTTGCTTTTACCGTATCTTCTCATGAGTCTATAGGGTATATAGTAGTTAGAACAGATAAACTCTTGCACTTACTCACTTGTCTTTATTAAAAATCCATTAAATGACTATTCAGAATCTTTTTTTGAATACCGTTATATTTTTTGTGCTTCTCATGCACTTTGCGCTAGCTAGCAACAGCTATTTTTTTTGTTTTTCAAGACTCTGTGCACGGGTTTTTTAGTTATCGGTATATACGGGGTTTTCAATCGTCTTTTAAACCTTTTTAGAAAGTTTTAAGTGAAAAACGTCATTTTTGAAAGATGTTTAAAATTTTAGAATTCTCTCCACACGCTTTATATACAAACCAAGTGTCATTATTATCGGTACTATCGTTAAGATAACAGAATTTTTTGAAAAATAATGGTGACGTGAATAATTGAAATGTTTTTGAACTTTTCGAGCTAAATCTCAGAATCTATAAATAAAATAAAACAGTGGCGCATCAGGTCGAGGTGAACCAGGGCCAACTTCTCAACAATGTATGCTGTGTGTGTTAATTTCTGCACAGACAAGGGGAATTAAAATTTTTTGCCGAATCCGAACGGCACTTCGAGAAGTTTTTCAAGACAAATGATACTCTCGGAGGGCTTGTCAGACCCTCGCGTAGGTGGGAACCGTAAAAAAGATCGAGTATTTTTCTTTCACGTGACGACTGTAGGATGCAAACCAAGACCTCCGGCGTAGTAAGCACACACACTAACAACTACGCCACGGCACCCCAGAAACTGCAAATCTCAGAGTCTGCTGATATAAAAAACTTTTCCCAAAAATTACAAATAATTCTTGATGTGTGTGGTTTTTTTTAAATCATTTGGCTTTATTTTTATGCGGTATGTATGTTTGCCCGATTTCGGTTTTGTGAATGTAGTAAAAGTTAAGACCTTAAACACGATAAAAACGAGCACATATTTTTAGTTCCTTATTTCTCAAAAACTGTTCAATATACTTTTGCGCCAAATGCAGGGGAAACCATCCAGCAAATTATCGAGGATGCGAAGTAGCCATAGAGCTGCAAAAGGGACGAGAATCCCTTAAACAAAACAATCGAGGTCAGAACCCTAGCCTTGGACGTGCGAAAACTGCTGAAACTCCAAAGAAAAAACTCCAAACAAGCCAAACCCAATGAAAAGTGCGAGATTGATAAAGCAAAGCGTAAGACCCCCACAAAAGACCATCGCCAAATCAAGTGCAGTGGAAAAACCGCCACTTGTTGGACGGAAATCGTACGCACAGGTTGCGTCAGACGAAAACAAGGCAAGATCGCCCACAACAGATGCGGTGGCTCAGATCTTCACTTTTGTCTACGTAGTAGACTTAAAATAATAATGCTTAATAATAATAATAGTTTTCACACACTTTTGCTGAGTGCGTTTCTCGCCTCAAATATTATACTTTTCTTTACACACTTTGGATGAGTGCGCGTCTGGCCTCATATTACATTTCTTAGTAGCTATATCACACATCTTATGAGAAATTATTAAAACGTTTGTTAACAAGCTATACTAACTATAAGAAAGATGGGGGTGTGAGGAAAACTACAGAATACCTGGCGAGTAAACTAGTTACATTAAATGAACTATGGCAGAAGTTCTTGGAGAACAACACCATTCTTCAAGATTTAGAAAAGGAAGATGGCACCAACGCCTACTTTGTAAGCAACTACAGGTAACAAGTGCAAACTGTTGTCAATAAAATGACAACCGATATTCAAGAAAGACTTACAAATAGCGAAGAGGTGGCAGGACACGAACAAAGTCTAAAGAATCCTCGGGAAATACCGAAACTTAGTGACGTTTTAGCGTTTTTAGAAAACCGTTTTCAGTCACTAGAAGCCCTAGGAGAAAATATAAGACGAGTGCAACAAAAAGAGTAACCAACATACGTCAGACCAACAGTAAACGGACAATGGATAAAAAATCATTTTACAACAGTAAAAAAATTGTAAGTACTACAAAGGAAATCAAACAATTTATACATTCTCAGGCTTCCGAGAAAAGAGCGTCCCAGAAAGAGTACAGTTTATCAAACAAAATAAAATTTGCCTTATATCGTTTTCACACCGAGCCCAGAATCTAGGTTCTGAGCAATTCGATTTCGAAATCGAATTGAGGCTTTCACACTGCGAAAATTATGTAGATTTCGTTGACGTTTCGATTAATTGAACACATGCCGTACAATTTGTCACAGTTGTCACAAGTTAAATAGCTTCGAATAAGTAAAAAAAACTATTGTAATAGCACAACAAGCACTGGAACATACTTAAAAATCATTTCACTATTGAATTGTATAAAAAAAATGAAAATATTTCTTGAATTTATTTTGTAAGCAAACTTCATCAGCTGTTTTGTCATCGGCGATGCATTCACAATAGATGATTCCAACAAAATCGAATACAAATCTAGTCTATTTGTATTCTATAGATTCTGAATGTCTATAGATTCTGAATCCCACAAATCTATGGGAAATCTAATAAATTTTAATTAGATTTGGGACTTTTTTACTCTGAATCTAGATTCTGACTCGGTGTGAAAACGGTATTAATCACGGGGAGGGTGAAAAATGCTACAGTACGTCAAAATGTGTAACACGCAATAGGCAACATCATACTCTTTTGCATTTGGCAACTTAAGGAAGTGTACAAAACAATGCTCAAAATGCTTCAACGCACGTATCTCAATCAGGACCTTCAAATGAAAAAGATGAAAATGAATCCAGATAAATAGAAAAATCCAATAAACCAGAAAACATGACTATACTTGCATCTTCTTTAGTAAAAGCAAAAACAGTACAAAATACATATGAATTTGTTCGTGCCCTAATAGACCCAGATGCAGTTCAAAGATTGGGTTAGCGCAAAGCCAACATTTTGGTTTCTGGAATGTCACAATGCAAAGCGAGTGTTCAAAAATAACGTAGAACTGGAGCTTACATCTAGATATCCTTCAAATTTTTCATAACATTGCGAGGCGTTAGTACTCTCAAATTTTTTTTTTTATAATTTACTTGCGAATTAAGGATTGGCTACCCTTTTAATGTTACACATCTCACGAGCGGAAAGGACTAAAAAAGAGGAAAAGGAGGAGAGGTACCGATGCACTCTTGTTTTGAACAGTTGCGGGTTGTAACGTGACGGAAAGACTGAACGTGGGAGAACATTCCACATTCGCGTTGAGCGGCTTATGAAGGAACTTCTAAACTTGACTGTATGTCCGAAAGTGGGCTCGAGGGTAAACTGATGTGCATTCGGTCTTTGGCGAGTATTACGGTTGAAAGTCTTAAGGGGCGGAATGCAATTGGCTATTTCGATGGAACACTGTTTGTGGAAAAAGCGATAGAACAGTGAACGGCAAGAGACATTGCGTCGATGTTCTAATGAGTCAATTGACTGCGCAATATTTCTGTCTCCAAACAGTTTTATCGCCCGTTTTTGTATCCTGTCTAGCAGGTGCAATGCTGTTTTTGGAGCACCATCCCAGAGGTGGGAGTTATATTCCAGCTTGGGGCGGATGTAGGCCTTATATAAAATAACCAAATCACAAGGGGTGATTTATTTCTTACATCTTTTGAGAAAACCTAGGCATTTCGCAGCGTTCTTGGTGACGTCGAATATGTGGTCATTCCAACTAAGGTTTTGATTAACACACATACCGAGAATGGAAAGCGTTTCGGTTTTGTGGATGCAAGTGCCATTCATGGATAATGGCTGAGTGTTTCGGTTTTGCTTCAATGACAGAAGACAGCATTGAGTTACTGCATTAAACTCTACTTCATTTCGAGATACCCATGATACAATGCTGTTAAGGTCAGAGTTTAATGAGTTTGACATACGCTGCCGTTCCAGTTCTTCGTCCGAAGAGCAGGGGCGAGGAACCGATAACGAATATGAGAAACTGAAGTTACTGTGATCGCCAAAGGAGTGGATTGGATTAGTAGTAGCAGACAAGAGATCGTTTATGAAAACGAGGAAGAGAGTCGAAGACAAAACAGAGCCCTGGGGAACCCCAGCATTAATTTTTTGAACTGCAGACTTGAAGGCGTCCAAAACAACTTGAATTGAACGGTTCGAAAGGTAATTACTAATCCACTGAATAAGAGATTCGTCGATTCCAAATACACGCATTTTTGACAAAAGAGCTTGGTGCCAAACTCTGTCAAATGCTTTTGAAATATCAAGGGCAACAATCTTGCTTTCACCAAGAAGATGCAAGGAATGGTTCCACTTTTTGGTGAGATATGCCATCAGATCACCAGTTGACCTTTTGCTACGAAAACTATATTGCCGGTCATTAAGTAGTTTTCGTGATTCGAGATACTTCACGAGCTGGAAGTTAATCAGCGTTTCCATGACCTTAGAAAGAAGGGAAGTTAGTGCAATTGGACGATAGCTAGAGGGAGAAGAAGAATCGCCTTTTTTAGGGACGGGCTGGACAAATACTGTTTCCCTCGGAAAGAGGCCTGAGGAGTAGGACCGATGAAAAAGCTTACACAATGGATTTGGCAGCGTGGAAGAACACATCTTCAGACCAATGGGGGGTATACCATCTGGACCAGCGGATTTGTGAATGTTGAGATCCTTAAGTACTTTTTTGACTGTACGAGTGCGAAAGTTAATTTGTCCCATAGTGCATTCAACACGCTCAGGTACAGGCGGAGACAATACGCAATCTGGTAGCGTGGAGCTTTTTCTAGGGAACTGACAGCTGGAATGCCATTGCAGACCAGCGTTGGGATGGAGGATGAGGCACAATTTTTCACATTTTTGACGAAAGACCAAAAGTTTTTACTACCTTTGGGACAATGTAGTATTTTGTACCTCAACTTTTGGTCGTACATAAATTTCACACGACGGATATGAGCATTGCATGCATTTCTGGCTTGTTTGAACTTATTTCGGTTTACTAGAGAGGGATTGTCCTTGTAAGACCGAAAGTAAGATTCCTTCAAATTTATCGCCTCTTTACAGCTCAAGTCAAACCACGAGTTCTCCTTCGGTTTGATACTCTTAGCCCTGTAGGGGATAAAAGATCTCATTCCTAGGAGAATTATATTTGTGATTATATCGGCAGCAGCGGCGTTTACATTGTTGTCGAAAAAGCAAAGCGACCAGTTAAGACTTTCGAAAAAGTTGTTAAGGCCGTCCCAATTTGCATCCTCGTATTGCCAAACAGTTCTCTTGGGAATTGGAACTTTGGTAGGTTGGTTGCCACAAAAAAAATTGGCCGAAATGACACAATGGTCTGACGAGCCTAGAGGAGATAGAACATGGACGGTGTATTTGTCGGGATGGGAGGTCAAAAACAAGTCCAGTGTGTTGGCGGTATGATCGGCAATGTCAGGTATCCGTGTGGGCTCGTCTTCAAGTTGGGTCAGATTGTTTAGAGCACTAAAGATTTCAACATACCTTCCTTCGGGTGTTGTCTGACCGAAGCAAACTAGAATTGTGAATATTGAAATCGCCCGTAATAACGATTTCATTATTGGGATTCAGGGTGAGAATTCTTTGGATGGAATCAGACAGTGCATCGAACTCATTACAAGTTAATGCACTGCCCAACTTTGGACTTCTGTAAAGAAAACAGTAATGAATTGTTTGTCTACGGACGGTGAGATCGATCCACTTGAAATTAAATTCCGGATTGGTACAGGTGTTTATTTGTGGAGGAATACGGTAGACTATATCATTACGTATATAAATGGCGAGGCCACGATGTGGGAAGAATAATGGTTCGAAGCGATAGCCAGGGAGTTCAAAACTCTGGTCAGGGTGACCAGTGGCAGGATTTATGCCTAATACCTGGGTCTCGCTGAGAGCCAAAACAGCTGGGCTGTAAGTACAGAGGTGGACATACAATGCAGTAAAGTTCGTTCTCAGCCCACGAGCATTACAAATGTCCACACGAAAGTCCTTCATTACGACCACAGACAACAACTATTCAAAACAATTTTTAAGCGATAAACACTAAGCAGAATTGTTGCGTGAAAATTCTCACAAGGAAACACCACAGCAAAAGGTTTTTCCACACAAACATCACAGCATGAAGGTTTTTCCTTGGACAGGAAAAACCTTCATAGGCACTACGAGGATCGGTCACGCGTGCTCATAGTGAGATTCTTACTCACTAGAAAACCTCCCATTTTCCGTCAGACTACGACTAAGTTTCCTTAACAAGTAGTTCAAGCTTCCGTAGTAATCGCGTGTGACAGGCTGCCTTCCAACGAAAGCACCTACTATACCGTCAATTTATGCGGTTTTATCTTATGCAGCTAGATCCAACGGTCTCATTCGTTGTAGTCGGCGCGAGTTACAATATGTGTAGCGACAGATATTTAAAAAAAAAAAACAATATTTATTATTTTTTTCTTACGCTTTCTTTATTTAGTATATCTGGCCACTACGGCCCTTACAACTGAATCTCTACAATCGTATTACTGGACTCCGATCCATTTGCCATTATATAGATCATTATATAGATCCAGTTTTGCTTGCCATTATATAGACTGACAATGCTGGCACCGTTGTTCTGTGTCGTCACCGTCGAAAATGGGTTACAGCTGGTCACTGCTGGGTTCGCATATAATGTTGTGACATCCGCTGCTTGGTGAATGCCCGCTTGGTCGTCGCCCGTAGTTGCACTTGTTGACCCATTTATTATCGCTGGCGATGACGCTGTATTCATATACATAACTCGCGTAAGATTTGTCTGATCCTAAGTTCGGATAATTTCATTGATGCAATGTCCGCGAAGACGAGTACTAAGTTTGCGAGTAAAGTTTTGGGAGCATTAACGATTGCTCTGAGTGTCTTATTTTAAAAAGTTTCTAAAATAGATATATTGCTTGGTTTAGTACAACCCCATAGTTGTATACCGTACGTCCAAGATGGTTTAGCACTTGCTTATACAAAAGCAGTTTGTTATATATGCTTAGTTTCGAAAATCTGCAGATAAGCCAATTCATTTCTCTTAACTTGATTTCGAGTTTGTCGCGTTTCTTTTTAACGTGCGGCTTCCATTTAAATTTTGCGTCTTGAGTCATTCCTAGATATTTCTCTTCATTTGAGCACGGGATTTTTACCGAGTTAATGAGGACTTTTGTACTTCCTTTAAAGAGGACTCTGCCTCTTGTTGAATTGCACCGTGGGGCCCAAAAAGTATTTTTCGCGTTAAAGTTCCCGCTGATGATAAAGTTTGACCCATGTGAATCAAAGAGCAGAGCAAGACCTTCATCTGCTAGCCGATACTGCGGAAGAAAATAACTCGTCGCCATGTTGTAATCTATGTTACTTAATTTTACTGAGGCTGAGGTTATTTGCATAGAGTCAAGTTCTATTTCTTCGGTTTTGGAGTGCTTTATGCAGTCTTTAATGTAGAGAGAGCATCCACCTCTCGAATTTTCTGAAGGATGATGCGCGTGATAGTCAATGTAACCTTTTATTTTGCGTGCTGAACCCTTTTTAAAGTGGGTTTCCGAAATCAGGCATATGTCTACATTATTCTTCCGTAGGAATACTTCTAGTTCGTCAATTTTTTGCAAAAGGCCGTTTGCATTACATGTAATTATTTTGATTGACTTTCCCATATTCATGATTTTTTATTAAATGTTTTTCGAGGTTTAAACTCGAGCTCGCTCAATTTGTTGAATATTACTTGATTAAGTTTCGCCTGTTGCTCAAACTTTTCTAAAATCATGCCTAGAATTTGAGAGACCGAATCTGATGCGGCCGATTGTGGCTTACTTTCACGTGACGCGACTTGAGCGTACGATCTTGGACCAACAAGTGTGGATTTTTCCTTTTGACTCCGGTGGGAACTAGGACCAGCGACATTTTCTTGCGCATTTTGAATTTTGCCTTTAATCAAACCCTTACCCCCTGTCGACTTAGGGGTTTTTGGCTTATCTACTTTAGGAGGTTTTAGGCTTGGGCCCTTATTTTCAATATTTTTCTTTGGAGCTTCATGTCGTTTTTGTCAAGTCAATTGATCACAATGCACTTCGTATTGCAGGCGTAAATCAGATCCGAACGATAAGCTCGAATGTCTTCAGACTCTAATTGGGCTCCTCTTCAAAAAAAAATGTACCCGTCAGATCAGTTGCCATCCGCATTAAGTCATGTACTTGGTGCCATACAAGTATCTTTATGCCATACAAATTAGAAATAGATGTTACAGTAAATGGAAACGAAATCAATCCTTAAATAATTGGAATGCATACAGAGTTGCACGTAACAACGCAACAGCAATCGTCCGCCAATCGAAACGCAATTATTTTCTTAACAAGCTAGATTCTAACCTACCTCTAAGATACTTTGGAGAAACCTACGTCTGATCGGCAGCGTGAGCAGTCAAAACAAAACGGCGTGCACTTTAGACCCAAATGAGCTGAATGACTTTTTCTTGGAAACCGATACCACACCCAACAGTTTTAATTTTAATCAAGATCCTGCAACCAATCAGCCAGTGCAAACAGACTTCGAAGTCGTAACTGAAAATAAAGCCCTGGCTTCGATAAAATCTAATTCTGTTGGTGAAGACGCTATCCCTCTTCGTTTCGTTCGACTTATCTTACCCGAAATTATCAGTCACCCTACGCACGTTATCAATTTCTGCATAACCACGTCGACTTTCCCTGATGCCTGGAAGCACGCGAGAGTGATTCCGATCGCAAAAATAAGTAATGCCTCAATACCTAGCGAGTTTAGACCAATAAGCATCTTGCCGTGCTTGTCTAAAGTCTTTGAGAAAGTGCTCGCTCGACAATTCCTTGATCACCTATCCGTAAAATCGCTGCTCTACCCCTACCAATCTGGTTTTCGAACAGGATATAGTTGTTCTTCCGCCGTGGTCGATATCCTGGAGGACGTTCGAAAGGATTTTGATAAGGGTTTAGTTACGTTGCTATGTTTTCTTGACTTCTCAAAGGCTTTCGACAAGGTTCATCATGGTATTCTTTGCTGAAAGCTAAAGTATCCTTTTGGATTCAGTGACAGAGCTGTTAAACTCCTACGTGACTTTTTATCGAAAAGGTTACAAAGAGTTGTAGTTGGCGACAGATTCTCTGCACTTAAACCGCTAACCCAGGGAGTGCCACAGGGATCAATCAATCAATGGGCAAAAAAAAAATGGTCTTTTGCTTAACCGAAATAAATGCGTTGCGTTGCCCATTTCAAAAAGGCTCTTCGAACTAAGCTGTATCCCTGATATTTGGCTAGCGAGCTGCAAATTAAAAGTTGTGGAGTCTGCCTGTTTTTAGGAGCTTTTTGGAGTCACATGTTTTTAGGCCTTAAATTTTGAGCTAGGGCGCTGAAACTTCGTACGTAAGGTTCACGTCATGCGAAGCAGTACAAGTGTAAAAATTTTTGAAATCCGCCCAAAGACACGCCCACAATCGGTCTAAAAGTGCAACTACCTCCAGAGTTTTCAAAACTCTAAGACGTTCTAAAAGGCTGAAATTTGACATTTAGCATCTCCTAATGAACGACACTCCTAATTAGACACAAAAGAGACAAATTTAATTGGTAAACCTCCTCTAGTGGGCGTGGCATCTATTTTAAGGCTAAATTTTCAAATGCATTTTACTCAATATTTTTGCTCGAAATTGAAAAAATTTTCTGAATATTTTATGTAGAAAACGCTTAGTTCCACATTTTGTTTATACAAGACTTTGGGCCACGCCCACATTTGGAGGCAGAATTGAAGAAAAACCTAAACCTTTTCCAGACAAACTTTATTGCGACTGGTCTTGAGCCTAATTAGGGAAAGCATGAAACAAGAAAAGCAGCAGGTTAGGTAAACGAGACTTCAGTCCAGATTTTGTTCACATAAACTTTTAAGCCACGCCCCCATTTAGGGGTCGATTTTTCAAAAATATTGAATTTGAACCAATCAAGTGGGAAAGTGCAACACTGCGTATGTAAAAGTTTCAGTCCATCTACGACGGATTGCAAAATACCCGACCATACCAAAAACAAACTGCCACGCCTCCAAAATGTGGGCGGGATACAAAAATATAACTGTTTAATGCTTTATATTAGTTGGTTGCATACATTTCGGTCTAAAATTCCGCCTTTTTAATTTAAAAATATCACTTTTTTTAACGCCACATAGTTTTTATTCATGAAAGTTAGAAAATGCTAATATCTACAACTTTTGTCATATAATTTATAGTGAAATTTCATATATATTTATTGAAACAGGCATTTTAAACTAAAATCCCTAAAAAAAGTGGGCGTGGTCAATGAAAAGGCTAAAATTTTTCAGCCACTTCAAAGACAATTATAAGGCAATGTTACATACCAAAAATGAATGCGCTAGCACTATTCTAACATAGCTAAAATTTAGAAAAAGTAATTTTCAACTCTGTACCTTTCAGCTCTGTACCTTAAAATTTAAGGACTAAAAGTTGTTTACATACGGACGGAGGGACGGACGGACATGGCTTAATCGATTCTCCTGTCGGTCCCATTCATGTCTCTAAAAGGTGTTAGGGGTCTACGGTGATTATTTCACTGCGTTACAAACTATACATTAAACTTAATATACCCTGGGTCGGGTATAAAAATTGCATTTTTACGTACATTTAAGTGTAACTTGGAAATATCTGTGTAAATATCTTATAATTAATAGTTGGTGATTAGGGGCGGTTGGACCACGCCCCTTTTCGAAGTTTGCATTACTTACAAAATGTCAAAAAATAACTGTGCCATCAGCATTTTACAATGTGGAATAGGATGGGGTATTCAACGGTCCGTTTTACGGACGACTGTAACTTCTGCGTACACATTGTAGCACTTACTCACTGGTTTTTTTTCACTTTACTTTTTTCTACATTTTTCTTTATTTATTCTTTTGTCTAAATCTTTATTTTAAATTTAGTAATAAGTAGTTATTAATATATTTATGAATGTTTAATTTTTACAAATACCAATCATGTAATTTAACTCTAAGTACTATAAAAGACCAAGTCTTATTGTACAATCGCAAGTTTCCCTGTAATAAATTGAATTGAATTGAATTTTGTTACTCAATGGCGATTTCGCAACCTCGGTAGCTTGCTGGGTGACTTCCCCTGCAATTGGCGCAAACAGCGGGGGCCTGACTGCTGACATTGCAATCCGTCGAGATATGTTCGCCGTCGCATTTTACGCATCGCGGTTTTTTTCTGGCAGTACGCTTGCGTGCGTCGGAAACCTTGGCATCGTTTACATTGGGGAACTAGCCTGTTACCCTTCCGCTTGGGCTCGATTTTTAACCTTGATATTAAGGATTGATTTAATTTTCAAGATTTCTCAGTTCATCAAAAGAAAGAATAAAAGTTTGCAGGCCGCGTCGGATAACAGCGGAATCTTTGCCTTCGTCCGTAGGTTGCTTCTCTTTCTTTATTATGTTCACGGCGTCAAGAATTTTAAAGCCTTGGGCTTGAACGTCTTGTATTATTTCGTCCTTGGATGGGTGTAGTCCCCTCGCGATAGCCCGCAGCGGCTTTTCGTAAAAGTAAACCATTGGATTTTCTCTAAATTCAACTTTTGTGACAGTGACCGATAGGCATCAGAGTCATCGACGTTAACTTTCCATACGTTGTTCCGAAGTGATGTTAAGTTATATTTCGTCCCAAGATTATTTTTAAGGATGTTTCGCAACTTATTATACTCAGCAACTTATAACCGTAGTCCGCGATCCCCACCGACATTTATTGCAGGTGGTCGGCGGCTTTTTCTTGGGGTATCGCTGTCGCTTTTTTGGCACGACTGGTGTTTCTTCTTTTTGGTGCAAGGTTTCTACTTCAGGTGAACCGGCCTTTTGTTTCTTGGTAAGCCTTTTCTTAAAGACCGGATTCGTTTCGCGTGCAAGCGCTGCCGCGTCCGTCTGATTTTCATATTGACGTTTCGGCGTTTTCTCGCATTTTTTAGTACCACGGGGGTTCCTTAAGGCTTCATTTTATTCGTTAATAGGAATAACTTCTGCAAATATTATATTTTAGCAGATTCAACTTATGATACTCCTGGGCCAATTGATCTTTTGATTGGAGCAGACGTTTTTACCGACATAGCAATGGCGCGTTGGTATCAGATGAAGAAAAAATTCGCAAAAAATCAAATTTACTAAATGATTACAACAAATTTATGCAGAAGTACCTGGACTTAGGTCATATGAGTGCAATAATAAGTGATGAAGTCAAGTACGCAAACACAAACCAAGTGTACTATATGCCGCTCCAAGCAGTTATTAGAAAAGAAAGCACAACAACCAAATTGCGTGTGTTGTTCGACGCATCGATGAAAACAAGTAACGGGATAAGTTAAAATCAGCTTAATGGTCCCAAACTACAACAGGATCTTCAATACATTTCACTTCGTTGGAGAACTCATGAACACGTCTATACTGCAGACATTGAAAAAATGCATAGACAGATTAAATTAGCTCAAGAAAACCAACGATATCAAAGAGTATTGTGGCGACCGTTAATTAATGAAAATATAACAGAATTCGCACTCACAACAATAACTTATGGAACGAAATCAGCTCCTTACTTAGCTATAACCAGTGAGTAAGTGCTACAGTGTGTACGCAGAAGTTACAGCCCGTAAAACGGACCGTTGAATATCCTATCCCACATTGTAAAATGCTGATGGCATAGTTATTTTTTGACATTTTATAAGTTATACTAATTTCAAAAAGGGGCGTGGTCCAACCGCCCCTAATTACAAACTATTAATTATAAGATTTTTTTTTCCGTGGGTAGGTAAAAACCTTCATAGGCGCTATGAGAATCGAAGCGCGTGCTCATAGTAGTGTGAGATTCTTACTCACTAAAAAACCTCCCAATCTTTGTAAGACAACGACTAAGTTTCCTTAACAAGTAGTTCATGCTTCTGTATAGTAATCGCGTTTGGCAGGCTACCTTCCAACGAAAGCACCTGCAATACCGTCATTATGTGCGGTTTCCTCTTACGACGCTAGATCCAAAGGTCTTGTTCGTTGTAGTCGGCGTGCAAGATTTGTCTGATCCAGAGCTCGGATTATTTCGTGGTTGCAATGGCCGTGAAGGCGAGTGTGAAGTTTGCGAGCAAAGTTTCTTACTTCGTCGGTCACGGTTGCGATGCCTAGATCTCGATGTAAATCGCTATTTCTTATATACCATGGAGCATTTACGATTGCTCTTAGTGTCTTATTCTGAAAAGTTTCTAAAATAGATATGTTGCTTGGTTTGGTACAACCCCAAAGTTGTATACCGTACGTCCAAGATGGTTTTAGCACTTGCTTATACAATAGCAGTTTGTTATATATATACGCTTAGTTTCGAATAACGTCCGATAAGCCAATTCAGTTCTCGTAGCTTGATTTCAAGTTCATCGCGTTTCTTTTTAACGTGTGGCTTCCACTTAAGTTTTGCGTCTAGGGTCATGCCTAAATATTTCGCCTCGTTTGCGTACGGAATTTGTACCGAGTTTATAAATAGAGGTAAGTTGATAACCCTCTTGTAAGTAAAATTTACATGCGTTGATTTTGTCTCATTTAGGAGGATTCGCCAGGGCTTTGTCCATTCGCATATTTTATTCAAAGCGCGTTGGAGTTTTCCCGTTGATAGTTCGACTGTCTTATCCGTAGCGAGGATAGCCGTGTCGTCAGCGAACGTGGCTACAGTCGTTGCCTCTACTTGAGGTACATCTCTTGTAAAAAGTAAAAACAGTGTTGGACCGAGGACGCTACCTTGTGGAACGCCGGCTTGTATTTGTTTGAATTCTGAGTATTCGCTCCCGTATCTCACTCGAAATAGTCTGTTGTCAAGATAAGACTCTAAGAGTTCATACATTTTTTCCGGCAAAACTTTCCGTAGCTTATATTTTAGGCCTTCGTGCCAAACTTTATCGAAGGCTTGGGATACGTCAAGAAAAGCGGTAGAACATATCATTTTCGCTTCTAAGGCTTTCTCAATTTCATTAGTTATTCGATAGACCTGGTCAATTGTTGAATGTTCGACCCTAGAGCCGAATTGGTGATCCGGAATCAATCGTCTTCAATAATTGGTTGCAGCCGTTTGAGCACAAGTTTCTCGAAAACTTTAGATATAATCGGCAGAAGCGAAATCGGTCTGTATGATTTTTTGTCGTTCGGGCATTTCCCTGGTTTCGGAACCATTATTACCTCTGCGACTTTCCATTGCCGTGGAACGTATGAAATTCTCATTGATGCGTTTATGATGTAGAGAAGCTTGACTAACGCTCTTTTCGGTAGCTCCTTCAAAATTTCCCCAGTAATTAGGTCATAGCCTGGAGCTTTGTTATTCTTCAAATTTCGGATTGTTTGACGAAGTTCAGACAGTGTCACGGTTTTCATTCGATAATTGTCTAGTTCCGCATTGCGATACAGATCGTCAACCAACGGCTCCCCGTCAAACAGTTTGAATGTTTCTTCTAGATGTTCTGCAAATACATCTGCTTTCTCTTTGTCGCCTTTTACCCATTCACCGTTATCTTTTCTTATTGGCGCCAAGTTTTCTATGGGCTTTTTAATGGACTTCACGGCTTTCCAAAGTGAATAGTTTGACCTTCTATCGGCAGTCAAGTTTTTGAGGTAGTTGGTAGTCTCGCGACTTTCAAAATCTTGAAGTAAGTGCTTTAATTTGTTAGATAGCCCATTCAGAATGGTTTTATCAGGAGGAGCTCGAGACAAAGCTCTTCAATTTCGCGCGGGTAAATTGATCCGCTTTTCCTTACTCCAGTCTTCCGGAAAGAAGTATTGTTCCAAGCAGCGTCTTGAATAGTTCTAACGAGTTTATCGACTTCGTCTTCTATTTCTAAAGGGGTTGTAAGTGGTACATGTAGAGATACATTTTCTTTGCAGTATTTCCTAAAGCCATCCCAGTCGGTGTTGTTATTAGTTAGCCTAGGCGCTCTCTCATTTTTTGCTAGACTTCCGCCGATTTTCAAAACGACTGCCCAGTGATCCGAACAGAGATCATAGCGTTCTTCTACATTTGTGAGGTGGCGAGGAACCCCTTTTGCGATAAAGAAGTCGACAAGGTCAGGTACTTTGTTTCTGTCGGTTGGCCAATACGTTGGCTTTCCCGTCGAAAGGAAAACCACGCCACGTTTCATGCTAGCTTTGAAGAGTACTCTACCTCTTGTTGAATTGCACCGTGATCCCCAAAAGGTGTTTTTCGCATTAAAGTCCCCGCCGATGATAAAATTCGACCCAAGTAAGCCAAAGAGGGGAGTAAGATCGTCGTCCGCTAGCCTATTCTGTAAAGGAAAATAGCTCGAGGCAATATTATAATCTACGTGACCTATTTTTACCGATACTGAAGTTATTTGCATAGAGTCAAGCTCAATTTCTTCGTTTTTGTAATGCTTAATGCAGTCTTTGATGTAGAGAGAGGATCCGCCTCTCGAATTTTCTGATGGATGATGCGCGTGGTAGTCGATGTAACCTCTAATTTTGGGTCCAGATCCCTTCTTAAAGTGTGTTTCCGAAATCAGGCATAGCTCAATATTTTTTTTCCGTAGAAATACTTCTAGTTCGTCGATTTTCTTTAAAAGACCATTTGCATTCCATGTAAGTATGTTAATGAGCTTCATGTTCATGATTTGTTATTCGTTTTGCGAGGTTTAAACTCTAGCTCGCTCAGTTTGTCAAATATTACTTCATTAACTTTAGTTTGTTGCTCAAGCTTTTCCAATATCATAAATAATATTTGAGATACCGAATCTGTTGTGGTAGGTTCTGGAGGTTTGCTTTTGTGTGACGCGACTTCAGCGTACGATCTTGGGCCGATGAGTGATGATTTTCCCTTTGTCCTTGGACCGTCGACGTTTTCTTGCGGAGTTTGTATATTTTTCCTCGCCAATCTTGTAGTTCTGACCGATTTTGGAGTTTTCGGCTTGTCAGCTCTAGAACGTTTTGGGGTTGTGGCCCTATCTACAATATGTTGCTTAACAGTTTCGTGACGTATAATTATAAGATATTTCCACAGATATTTCCAAGTTACACCTAATTGTACCTAAAAATGCAATTTTTTGGTTCAAATTCAATATTTTTTAAAAATCGACCCCTAAAAGGGGGCATGGCTAAAAACTTTATATGAACGAAATCTGGACGGAAGTATTGTTTACCTAACCTGCTACTTTTTTTGTTTCATGCTTTCCTAAATTAGGCTCAAGGGCAGTCGAAATTAAGTTTTTCTGGAAAATTTTAGGTTTTTCTTCAATTCTGCCTCCAAATGTGGGGCCCAAAGTCTTGTATGAGCAAAATGTGGAACTAAGCGTTTTCTACATAAAATATTAAGCAAAGTTTTTTCAATTTCGAGCAAAAATACTGAGTATTAAATTTTGTCTTTTAGAGAATTAGAGAATTAAATTTGTCTTTTTTGTGTCTTATATTCACTAAGAGAAGCTAAATGTCAAATTTCAGCCTTTTAGAACGTCTTACAGTTTTGAAAAATCTGGAGGTAGTTGCATATTTAGACCGATTGTGAGCGTGTCTTTGGGCGGAAAAATTTTTACACTTGTACTGCTTCGCATGACGCGCACCTGACGTACGAAGCTTCAGCACCCTAGCTCAAAATTTAAGGCCTAAAAACATGTGACATACAGACGGACGGACGGACATGGTTCATTCGATTCAGAATTCGGTCTCGATCATATGCCCTTAAGGTCTTGAGGGTCTACCATTATTATTTCACCGTGTTACAAACTATGTGACAAACTTAATATACCTCCTATCCTATGGGATGGGGTATAAAAACGCTGCACGAATTGGCTGAAGATGAGGCAGAGGACCACCCGAGGATCGCAGAAATAAGAAAAAGAGATTTCTATGTGGGTGATCATATGTCAGGCTCAGCTTCTTTATCAGATGCATAACGCGTGCAGAAAGAGTTAATCGAAGTACTGAGAAAGGTGGGTGTTCACGATAGAATCAGATTTATCACAGCGAATTCAATTGTTATTATTTAGTATTAAATTATAAATGCATAATGAGTCTCAATGACGTCAGCAATTAACTAAATAGCACAACACTATGTATTGTAAATAATCTAGTACTAACTAAAAATGTCAACTCATGTCAACAAACAATAAAATGAAGTTTTATAACGATTTACAACACGGAAGAGAAAAGTTTAACTTTTATTTGACCTCCAAGTTTTTTACTTATATATATATTTTTTAAAACAAAGGAAATCCAACACTTAACATTTTGTGGTCCTTCGAGCCGGATGATGATAAGACATCTGTGTATTGTTGATCCGTTCTTCGTACGAGTGATGGTCGTAAACAGTATGAAGGACCACAAAATGTTAAGTGTTGGATTTCCTTTGTTTTAAAAAAAATATATATATAAGTAAAAAACTTGGAGGTCAAATAAAAGTTAAACTTTTCTCTTCCGTGTTGTTAATCGTTATAAAACTTCATTTTATTGTTTGTTGACATGAGTTGACATTTTTAGTTAGTACTAGATTATTTACAATACATAGTGTTGTGCTATTTAGTTAATTGCTGACGTCATTGAGACTCATTATGCATTTATAATTTAATACTAAATAATAACAATTGAATTCGCTGTGATAAATCTGATTCTATCGTGAACATTACTCCCCGGCCTTGAAAGCATTTCACCAGTTCTGATGTCATCGTGCCTTAAGATTACCGCATCTTTAGTTGCCTCAATGCCGACCCTGGTTGCCTCTAGGAGGTGTTTTGAAATTTTCAGCTCATGAAATGACAAACAGCATTAGTTAAATAAAAACCCATAAGAGAAAAAGAGACAACCAAATAACACATAAGAAACTAAATTACAAATTGTTCACATCTATATCGGCTGCTTCGTTTACACCTATACGTGATTTAGTGCGCGTTGTTCTCCTCTCGTCTCGCTCTGCTTGATGAACATAGCATTTGCTTTTTTTTTCTTTATCGTGTCGTGTGTTGTAGCTAAGCAATGGCGATCGGTTGTTTACGTTTTTCGTGTGTTATTAAATTCGTTTGTTCGGTGTTTTTTAATGTATAAATCGATTAAGTTGTGTCTTGTTCAGTGTGGAGACTATCCAGTTAAGTGTTTTTTTTATCTTTTAATTGCATTCTAATGTGCAAACAATCAAAAAGAAATTTTCATTCATTGCTTAGTGTTGTTGTTTTCTTCGGGTTAGTTTTCCTTGTTGGTGTTGCGTTGGTGAAGTTTTTTTTTGTAGATTTTTTATATTATTTTCATAGATATTATATGATTGTAGCGCGTGTGATTTTACTTTATTACGCTGGTAATTAATATTATCGCGTATTGTGTGGTTTTTTTTTCCTTGGGTTTAATTCTATGTGTGTATGTGTGTGTGTAGATAATAAATTCATTCAGTGGACTGTATTTTGTATTGCGTAGGAATTTTCGTTGCATATAGTAGGTTTGTGTTGCATGAGAGATTTCGTGTTGCTAGTGAGTATTGTGTTGCTCGAATTTATTGTGTTGTGTTGCTAGAATTTTGTTCTGAAGGATGGTTGTGTTGTTTCAAGTAGGTAGCTATATTTCAATTGCCCTTTAGATGCTGTCTGATTGTTTTGTTTTTATTTTTTATGAGTAGTTTGGATGGTTTGTGGTAATTTTATATTGGATGTGTTGTTGGGCAAGGGACATATTTTTGATATAGGGCGTTTCAATTCGGTTGTTTCGGTTTTAACTGTCACGACTCGAACTAGATTGTCTGGTCCAGGATGTAATTGGATTATACGTCCCAACATCCATTTGAGTGGTGGAAGTCGTTCGTCTTTGATCAAGACTAGATCCCCTACTGCAATTGTGTCGTTAACGACTCGTGTCCACTTCGGGCGTTGTTGAAGTCGAGAGAGATATTCATTGCTCCACTGCTTCCAAAATAATTGAGAAAGAGTCTGCACCCTCTTCCATCGTTCCAGGTGTGATATATTTTCAAGTGCATACTCGGGTTGTGGAGCAGCAATAAGTGGTCCTCCTACAAGAAAGTGGCCTGGAGTTAGTGTTCTTAGGTCGCTTATGTCTTCTGACTGTGGACACAAAGGTCTTGAGTTCAGACATGCTTCTACTTGTGTGAGAAGCGTGGTGAGCTCTTCAAATGTCAGAATTTGGTTACCAGCTACTCGTTTGAGGTGGAACTTGACGGACTTCACTCCGGCTTCCCATAATCCTCCGAAGTGTGGGGAAGCTGGGGGAATGAAATTCCACTTGGTGCCTTCGTTAGCTAGCTTTTCAGCAACATTTTTCCAGTCCAACTTGGCTTCTTTAAGTTGTTTTTGTAGCTCGCTGTTACCGCCTACAAAATTTCGACCACAATCGCTGAACAGTTGTTTGCAGAGTCCTCTCCTTGACACAAATCTTCGGTACGCTCCCAGAAAAGCCTGTGTTGTCATGTCGCTGACCAATTCAATGTGCACAGCCTTCGTGCACATACAAACGAAAATCGCAAAGTATCCTTTGAGGGTTTTAGCGTTACGTCCTCTCCATGTTTTGACGTCGATTGGACCGGCGTAGTCTACTCCAGCGTATGAGAATGGTCTGGACATTGTTGTTCGCGCTGCAGGAAGATCGCCCATTAACTGCACCAATCGTTTCGCTCTGAATCTGAAGCAAATTGTGCAGTCGTGAATTTGCCTTTTGACTGCATTCCTTATGTTCAATATCCAAAACCGTTGGCGAATATAGGCGATCATCTTCTCCTTACCTCCATGCAGCGTTTTTTCGTGCGCGTCCTCAATAATTTGTTTCGAGAAAATGTGGTTCGACGTTAACAAAATCGGGTGTTTTCTATCAAATGGGAGAGTAGAGTTTCCTAGTCTTCCACCAACTCGCAAAATACCCTCTCCGTCTCTGAAAGGTGTGAGTGCCTTGTAACCTTTCACGTTGCCATTTTCTCCTGCTTCAAACATCTCCTTTTGAGACAACCGAATGATTCGCATGAGCGTTGCCTCGAGCTCTGATGATGATAAGACATCTGTGTATTGTTGATCCGTTCTTCGTACGAGTGATGGTCGTAAACAGTATGAAATAACACGTAATGTCCTCCTCAGTGTTGCAAATTTACCTAATATGTCAGAGATGGAACTTGTGTTCTGAGCTTGTACACAGTGGTGAACTGCTGTGGCGCGGGCTTCTTGATGCGTTTCTAGGCAAGATGGTTGCTCTGGAAAAACCGCGTCCCACTGGCTTCGTAAAAAGTCAGGTCCTTCCCACCACAATTTGTTCTCGACAATCATCGAAGGAAAAATTCCACGGGATGCCAAATCAGCTGGGTTAAGTTCCGATGGAATGTGTTTCCAGGTAGCGTTTTCGGTTAACTTTTGTATCTGTGATACTCGGTTGCAGATGAATGTCTTCCATTTTGACGGAGGAGCTCTAATCCAGCATAACGTGATGACTGAATCGGTCCACGCATAGACACCAGCTGCTTCCAACTTCAAGGTCTTTGTCGTTTCATGAAGAAGTTTTGAGAGTAGCACTGCTCCGCATAATTCCAACCTAGGAAGGGTGATGGTGCTTAAGGGAGCCACCTTAGTCTTCGCCATCAGCAGGTGGATATGGACTTGACCATCTCCATCTAAAACGCGTAGATAAATAGCCGCAGCGTAGGCCTTCTCCGAGGCGTCGCTGAAACCATGGAGCTCCAGTTTCTTGATTTGCTTGTCGGTGTTGATCCAACGGCGAATGCGAATCTTCTCCACATCTGGCAGTTCTTGGCGAAAAGTTAGCCACTCTTTCTCCACTTCTGGTGGAATGGGTTTGTCCCAATCCAAGCCTTTTCCCCATAGCCGCTGCATCAGTATCTTTGCCTTGATCGTGCAGGGTGAGATCCAACCCATTGGGTCGTAGAGTTTCGCTATGGAAGAAAGAATCGATCGCTTTGTCACTTCCGTATCGGCGAGTTGTGCGACTTGGTACGAAAAGACATCAAGGATTGGAAGCCATTTTATACCTAACGTCTTCACTTCATTCGTTTCAGCAAACGGCAATGAAAAGTCGACTGCACGGTCGTCCGACGAAATGCGCTCCAGTACCTCTTCCGAATTGCTCACCTGTTTGCGTAGATGAAAGCCAGCAGTTGCCAAAAGCTCTCTCGCTGCTTGAAATTTCTGTTGAGCTTCTTCGATGGTATCTGCACCACTGATGACATCATCAACGTAGGTTTCTTCCCGTATCACTGTCGTAGCCAAAGGGAAGTTTGATGCCTCATCGTCAGCTAGTTGCAGAAGAACTCGGATAGCCAGATACGGGGCTGAAGCCGTGCCGAAGGTGACGGTTTCCAAGCGATAGATTTTTAGCTCCTGGTTTGGATTATCTCCCCAAAAAATAAGCTGGTAATTTGCATCAGCTGTGTTGACTCGAATCTGGCGGTACATCTTTTCCACGTCACCTGTGAAAGTAAATTTATATTTCCGCCACCTGAGTATAATGTCGATGACATTAGTTTGGGTCCAATCATCAACTTGTGATTCAAGGAAGAGCCAAAAAATGGTTTAAAAGTTGCGTCGAAGACAACCCGCAACCTGGTTGTGGTACTGGATTCCTTAATGACGGCGTGATGTGGAATGAAAAAATGAAAATTGGACTTAAGAACAGGGTTGGATTCCTCCATTGGAATCATATGTCCAAGTTCTGAATACTCGGTTATGCATTTGGCATACTCTGCATAGTGGGTTGGGTTGGCTACCAGCCTCTTCTCCAACTGAAGAAAGCGTCGCATAGCACCTTGCTGGGTTGGGCCCATACACGGGTATTCTCCACCTTTAAACGGCAAACGAACTTGATAACGACCATCAGGTAACCGTTTAGTGTGTTGTTTAAAATGATCCTCACCTTTCTTGTCTTCCTCAGTTTCATATTTTTCGTATGGTTCTTCCTCGACTTCCCAGAACATCTTCATCGTCGTGTTGAGATCGACATGGTTGAAAAAGGCTCGGCATACGGTTGGTTTAGCCAAAGGTACCTTACCCAGTACGAGCCATCCCAGGACAGTTTTTTGTGCGACTGGCCCTAAGCCCTCACTGCTCCGGATAATGTCTCCAACAATGATGTCAGCGTAGACATCACTGCCCAACAACAACTCAACTTTAGCCGGAATGTTGAAAGTAGGATCCGCCAGCTGTAAACCCCTCAGGTGCGCCCAATTTTCAATATTAATAGGTTGGGCCGGAAGGAGCCCAGTCAGTGATTTCAGCACGAGGGCTCGCATTCTACCTGCAAACTTCGAGGTGAGTGAAGCGATGTCAAGATTAACGATCTTGTTCGATGTTTCACTGCTGACCTCCCCCAGCCCACAAATCTTACTAAAAGCCCAACTAGATTATAGGTTCAAACGTTGTACTGCTGACTCCGTAATGAAGGATGCCTCGGAACCAGTGTCGACCAACGCTCTCAAGGTCAGATAGTTGCCATTAGCTGCTCTCACCTTGACTAAGGCAGTAGATAACAACACCTGAGAGTTGGTAAAGGCATGGTGAACTCTAAAATTGCCGCTCGTAGATGGAATGTCGTCTCCAGGTTGACCTTCTGGTAGGTTTGGGTTGTAGGGTTGTGTCTGAACTCCTGCGCTGGGTTGATTGTTAGTCTGAACGAAGTAGTTGTTGCTCGTACACGGTTGTTGTGTTGAGGAGGGATTAGGATTAGGGTTGTACGGACTGAATTGTGGTGCATTTGGATTAAAACCGCCAATCTGTTGTGACCCGCTTGGGATGCTACTGCTTGGTAGTGGATGCAGCAAGGAATTGTGTCTTTGATTGCAGTGGTAGCAACACTTAGAGCTTGGACATTTGCTTTTGAAGTGACTGTATGCTAAGCAGTTTTCGCACACTTTAATTTCAAAAACAGTTTGCTTTCGTTGACCTATATCCATTTCTAAAAACCTCCTACAATCTCTTACCGCATGGGCGCCTTTCTTACAGATTTTGCAGCTCAGCTGCCGTTTCTGTATCTGTCGCGCATGGAACACTTGCGTTGGTTTTGGTTTGTTGCCGACCTTTGTTGTTGCTTGTTGTTCCATAGCTTCCAACGTCCTGAAGCGACATTGCAGAAACTCAAAAAACTCTTTAAGGGTTGGGAGCTCTTTGTTACTGCCTAACTTCTCCTCCCACAGCTGTTGCGTCGTGTTGCACAACTTTTGCAGCATAACAAAAATTAAAATCGCATCCCAATGTTCAACCGGAACACCCAAGTTTTCTAAACAATGAATGACCTCTTGGCTAGTATCTAGAATACGTTTGACACTATTTGCCGTTTCATTGTTCATGGGAGATTGGCCAAACAAAAGCTTCAACTGAGTGTTGACAAGCACCCTTTTGTGGTCGTAACGCTCCGTCAAAATCTCCCAAGCACGTTCATAGTTCCCCTTGTCGATCGCCAGGTGTTGAAGGAGTCTTTCCGCATCTCCGCTAACGTTACATTTGAGAAAGTGCATCTTCTGGATCTCCGAAAGGGATTTGTTCGTGTGAACTAACGAAACAAACATGTCATGAAACGACCTCCAAGACTCGTAACCGCCTGAAAAGGTTGGCAGAGTTATTACTGGCAACTTTAACTCACTGGCGCTGCTGTCTCCTGAAGTGTCCTTCGACTTGGCGTTGCCCTTTGGTGGTGATATTTTGTCTATGGCGTCCAGCACCTCGCACCTGTATTCAGCATACACTTCCCGGATTTCATCGTATATCGCCTCCATATCAGCTACTTTGAATTCGGCTTCAAGCTTCCCGGTGCCCAGAATCTGCTGATGATACTGTTCTGCTATCGCAAGCTGCTTGTCCATCATCTCTATGCGCGTTTTAAGGTAATTAATTTTATTTAACCTTGACTTGTCGGCTTTTGAAAAATTTTCCCTGTCTTTTTTCAGGCTTTGCAGGTTATTAATTTGCAACTTGCCGCAAGCCATAATGCTACGCTCTCAAAACAACAGTCTAGTATGTACGAAGACAACAAGAAAAAGTGTGCAGCACTCACCTGCGAACTATTCCTTCTGGCAAAAAATGGACGGACAGCGTTCTACACGGGATTCCTGGTGGCAGCAACTATCGTGTACAGCGTACAGCACAGCAACTGGTGGTCGTGTTGACTTTCTGGTGGCCGCAGCAACGTATGGCGTACAGCGACTGATGAACGTGTTGAGTTTCACACGTCAAAATGTTTTAAATCAAAAAACAAAACCGGCGCGGTAGTTTTAATTTAAATTTAAATATAAATTTTCCAGTACAATTGTTCTAGCACAATGTTTGAAACTTGATCTTGAAAACACAACAATATTGTTCTTGAAATCTCAACAAAATGTTTTTACGGATCGAAAGGACCAAAATGTTAAGTGTTGGATTTCCTTTGTTTTAAAAAAAATATATATATAAGTAAAAAACTTGGAGGTCAAATAAAAGTTAAACTTTTCTCTTCCGTGTTGTAAATCGTTATAAAACTTCATTTTATTGTTTGTTGACATGAGTTGACATTTTTAGTTAGTACTAGATTATTTACAATACATAGTGTTGTGCTATTTAGTTAATTGCTGACGTCATTGAGACTCATTATGCATTTATAATTTAATACTAAATAATAACAATTGAATTCGCTGTGATAAATCTGATTCTATCGTGAACAGTGGGTTTAATTTAAAAAAGTGAAGTTTTGAAGTTTTTGAAGTTTTAGTAAATCTCAACCCCAAAAAGCAAGAAACAATAGAAATAAATAATAAGCACACTATCAAGACCCTTAGGGTACATTGGGATCCAGTGGGAGATGCATTTAACTTAAAAGTCGAATTTAAGCAACTGTCGGATAAGCATACAAAAAGATCAATTCTCTCAGATATTGCCAAACTTTACGATCCATTAAGCTGGTTGTCGCCGGTTAAATTTATGGCAAAATTTTTTCTACAAGAGCTTTGGATTAAAAAATATACGTGGGACTAATCAGTTGATGGTGAATTGGCAATAAAATGGATAGCTTTCCGAAATCGGCTACCACAGCGGAGAAGCTAGACATTCTAGACAAGCTATAACAGCGAAGAATCTAGACAAGCTATAACAGCGAAGAAGCTAGACATTCCTCGTTGGATTTATTATATGTCTTTAACGAAATCAATTGAAATACATGGGTTTTCAAACGCTTCCGAAAAAGCATATGGGGTAGTAGTATACAGTAAAATTGTAACCGAAAATAACGAATGCAACATAACGCTTTTTATGTCAAAGACTAGAGTGGCACCGTTGAAATATTCAATCATCAACACCGTTTCACTACCAAAACTTGAGTTATGTGCTGCTGTACTTTTAGCAAACCTTCTAAAACAAGTAAAACTAGCACTGCAGTGGGAAGAAGTTGAAGTGCATGCATGGACTGATTCGACTATTACCTTGGCATGGATAAATGGTGCGACGGATGGATGGAAAGATTTTGTATCAAACCGGGTTAAACAAATTCGGCAAGTAACAGCTCCTACAGATTGGCATTATGTAAGATCGAAGGAGAACCCTGCAGATTTAGCATCGAGAGGTGTAGAATCACACTTATTCAATGACAATAATACAGCATGCCGATTAGGTTATTAAACGTCCGCAATCTGGATTATATGTAGAACAAGCTGGTAAGGTTACTCTAATCATAACGGATGAGTACAGGATAGCCGAAGAAATTGTGCGCAAAATGAAAAGATCTTGTAGTATTTTAGCCACATTTAAAACCGAAATTCATTGCAATACGCTATTGAATCGTCTGAAAGAAAAGGAACTCTCTATACGACGGGAACTAGATGTACTAAGAGGAACTAATGAGCAATACAAAAGTCGATCGAAGCGTGGTTTATTCGGAAAACTATTGGAAATGGTGTTTGGAGTAAACGATGAGGTATACGCTAGCATTGACGATCTAGATCACAACCAAGAACTATAACTAAAATCAATTCGTTAGCTACAACGTCTATAAATGAACTTCATTCTAAAACTAAGGAAAGATTGGACGTTATAAAACACAAACTTAATAACGTCATTTCTGAAGTCGGAAAGTTGCGAAACATCCTTAAAAATACTCTTGGGACGAAATATAACTTAACATCACTTAGAAACAACGTATGGAAAGTTAACGTCGATGACTCTGATGCCTATCGGTCACTGTCACAAAAGTTGAATTTAGAGAAAATCCAATGGTTTACTTATGAAAATCACCTCGAAAAGCCGCTGCGGGTTATAGCGAGGGGACTTCACCCATCGGAGGTTCAAGCCCAAGGCTTTAAAATTCTTGACGCCGTGAACATAATAAAGAAAGAGAAGCAACGTACGGACGAAGGCAAAGATTCCGCTGTTGTCCGACGCGGCCTGCAAATTTTTATGCTTTCTTTTGATAGAACTGAAAATATTAACGAAATCTACAAAATTAAATCAATCCTTAACATCAAGGTAAAAATCGAGCCCAAGCGGAAGGGCAACAGGCTAGTTCCCCAATGTAAGCGATGCCAGGGTTTCCGACATACGCAAGCGTACTGCCAGAAAAAGCCGAGATGCGTAAAATGCGCCGGCGAACATCTCTCGACGGATTGCAATGTCAGCAGTCAGGCCCCCGCGGTTTGTGCCAATTGCAGGGGAAGTCACCCAGCGAGCTACCGAGGTTGCGAAATTGCCATTGAGTTGCAAAAACGACATGAAGCTCCGAAGAAAAATACTGAAAATAAGGGCCCAAGCCTAAAACCTCCTAAAGTAGATAAGCCAAAAACCCCTAAGTCGACTAGGGATAAGGGTTTGATTAAAGGCAAAATTCAAATAGCGCAAGAAAACGTCGCTGGTCCTAGTTCCCACCGGAGTCAAAAGGGAGAATCCACACTTGTTGGTCCAAGATCGTACGCTCAAGTCGCGTCACGTGAAAGTAAGCCACAATCGGCCGCATCAGATTCGGTCTCTCAAATTCTAGGCATTATTTTAGAAAAGTTTGAGCAACAGGCGAAACTTAATCAAGTAATATTCAACAAATTGAGCGAGCTCGAGTTTAAACCTCGAAAAACATTTAATCAAAAATCATGAATATGGGAAATACTAGAAGTATTCCTACGGAAGAATAATGTAGACATATGCCTGATTTCGGAAACCCACTTTAAAAAGGGTTCAGAACGCAAAATAAAAGGTTACATTGACTATCACGCGCATCATCCTTCAGAAAATTCGAGAGGTGGATCCTCTCTCTACATTAAAGACTGCATAAAGCACTCCAAAAACGAAGAAATAGAACTTGACTCTATGCAAATAACCTCAGTCTCAGTAAAATTAAGTCACATAAATTACAACATCGCGACGAGCTATTTTCCTCCACAGTATCGGCTGGCAGATGAAAATCTTGCTCTGCTCTTTGATTCACTTGGGTCAAACTTTATCATCGGCGGAGACTTTAACGCGAAAAATACTTTTTGGGGCTCACGGTGCAATTCAACAAGAGGCAGAGCCCTCTTTAAAGCAAGTACAAAACGCGGCGTGATCTTCTTATCGACGGGAAAGCCAACATATTGGCCAACCGACAGAAATAAAATACCTGATCTCGTCGACTTCTTTATCGCCAAGGGGGTACCTCGTTACCTTACGAACGTAGAAGAACGCTTTGATCTCTGTTCAGATCACTCGGCAGTTCTTTTGAAAATCGGCGGAAGCCTAGCGAAAAAGAATAGAGCGCCTAGATTAACTAACAACAACACCGACTGGGACAGCTTTAAAAAATACTGCAAAGAAAACATAGCCTTAAATGTACCGCTCAAAACGCCACTTGAAATAGAAGAAGAATTAGATAAACTCGTGAGAGTTATTCAGAGCGCTGCGTGGAATAACACTTCTTTTCGGAGGTCCGAATTATCGAACAGCGGAACAATATATCCGCGAGAAATAGAAGAGCTAATATGCGAAAAGAGGAGAGCGCGCAAGAGATGGCAACGTTCGCGAGCACCCCCGGATAAGACAATCTTGAACCACCTTTCTAACAAACTAAAGCACGAACTTCAAGATTTTAAAAGTCGCGAGACTACTGCTTACCTCGAAAGTTTGACTGCCAATAAAGGTTCGAACTACTCTCTTTGGAAAGCAGTCAAGTCCGTTAAGAAGCCTATAGCACACTCTGCGCCATTAAGAAAAGCCAACGGCGAATGGGCAAGAGAAGACAAAGATAAAGCGGACTTATTTGCAGATTACCTAGAAGAAACATTTAATCCGTTTGACGGGGAACCGTTGGTCGAGGAGCTCAATCCTTATGCGGTACAAGATAATTATAGAATAAAAACCGTGTCTTTGGCTGAGCTTCGTCAAACGATAAATAATCTGAAAAACAACGACGATTGATTCCGGATCACCAATTCGGATTTAGAAAAAAACATTCAACAATCGACCAGGTCTATCGTATAACAAACGAAATCGAAAAAGCTCTGGAAGCGAAAAAGATATGTACTAGCGCTTTTCTCGACGTATCGCAAGCCTTCGACAAGGTATGGCACGAAGGCCTGAAGTACAAATTAAGGCTTTGCTTACCAGAAAAACTCTATAGAATCTTAGAGTCTTACCTTAAAGACAGAATCTTTCGCGTAAGGTACGAAAATGAGTACTCGGAATTCAAAGAGATAAATGCCGGTGTCCCGCAAGGAAGCGTTCTCGGCCCAATATTATTTTTGCTCTATACAAGAGACATACCCCACGATTAGGGGACCAATCTTAGCTACGTTCGCAGACGACACTGCTATTCTCGCTATTGATACGACAGTTGAATTATCAACAGGGAAACTCCAGCGCGCTTTAGACAAAATATGCGACTGGCCGAAGAGCTGGCGAGTTGTCCTTAACGAGACTAAGTCAACGCATGTTAACTTTACTTATAAAAAGATAAACAACAAACCTTTATTCATTAACTCGGTACAAATCCCGTACTCCAATGAAGCGAAATATCTAGGAATGACTCTAGACGCAAAACTTAAATGGAAGCCGCACGTTAAAAAGAAACGCGACGAGCTCGAAATCAAGTTAAGAGAAATGAATTGGCTTATCGGAAGATTTTCGAAACTAAGCATATATAACAAACTGCTTTTGTATAAGCAAGTGCTAAAACCATCTTGGACGTACGGTATACAACTCTGGGGTTGTACTAAACCAAGCAATATATCTATTTTAGAAACTTTTCAAAATAAGACACTCAGAGCAATCGTTAATGCTCTATGGTATATAAGAAATAGCGATCTACACCGAGATCTAGGAATCGCAACCGTGTCTGACGAGGTAACAAACTTTGCTCGCAAACTTAGTACTCGTCTTCGCGGACACTGCAACAATGAAATTATCCGAACTTTGGATCAGACAAATCTTACGCGCCGACTACAACGAATGAGACCGTTAGATCTAGCAGCATAAGATGAAACCGCATAAATTGACGGTATTGTAGGTGCCTTCGTTGGAAGGCAGCCTGTCACACGCGATTACTACAGAAGCTTGAACTACTTGTTAAGGAAACTTAGTCGTAGTCTGACGGAAAATGGGAGGTTTTTTTAGTGAGTAAGAATCTCACACTACTATGAGCACGCGCGGCCGGTCCTCGTAGTGCCTATGAAGGTTTTTCCTACCCACGGAAAAAAAAAAAAAAAAAAAAAAAATTTCTGAAGTCAACAAAATGTTAACATGGTTTGAAGAAGTGGATGCTAAAAAAGTTGGATTACAAATTCTTGCTGCGTACCAACTATCAATTGATTCTAAATGAAATGGAACTTCAATATATTAAGCTTACAGCTGCTAACTCAAGAAATTTTTTGGAATTTATATAATGTGTCATCAAAACTGCTAAATAACTTAAATATTGTAGAACACCCTTCCAACTGAATAGAAGTTAGCCATAATGGAACGCACATAACAGTAAACTCCTGTGCCTTACAGAATTAAGGTCAATGAATATGTTGTACCTGAAGTATCGTCTTCTTTCTTGGCTGTCGACTACAATAATCAACACATAAGAAATTTACTTTTCCCTGCAGTCCAGGGGTAGTGAGTCAAATGGGCATGAATGACAACTGTGCGATCGAGAACTTGTATAAAAGCAAATCAACAAGCGTTTGCCCACTAAGGAAAATCTTTATAGCTAACATCACTTGGAAACACCTTTACCGCAAAAACATTTGGTTGTTCGTGGCAAGTAAGACCTCCGAAGCTGCGATAATTTGCGATGGACAAGGGAAGAAATTACACTGGACGGAATCGCCATCCTACAACTAAGCCAATCATGTCTAATCAGAACCCGAGGAAACGTATTAATGGCAGAAAGAAACCAAAAAATTGACATCCAAATGACCTTCATAAAGCCCTTAAACTTTACCTTGTTCGATATAGCTAATATATCAAATTCCAGATTTACCTCCAAAGAATCTATTCTTTCAACGGCCGATACATGGGAGAAGCTAAGTACCATCGATGACAACGCGAAAAAGACGGTAACAGATTGAAGCACTGTGCCATAGTGGCAATATTATTGGGCATTGCTGTCTGGAGGTGGATTCGACTATGTAATTGTAACAAGACGAAAACCAAACCTACTGAAGCCAGACCAGAATTCATGCTCGAACCAGATGACGACAGACCTTCACCTTCAGTAAGGCTAGCTATTCCAGCGAACGACGTAGTCTAGGGAGTCGGCAGAATGTCTACCTAGTAGACTTAAAATAATAATTCTATAATAGTTTAATAATAATAATTCTATAACTAATAATAATAATAATAGTTTTCACACACTTTTGCTGAGTGCGCTTCTCGCCTCAAATATTATACTTTTCTTTACACACTTTGGATGAGTGCGTATCTCGCCTCATATTACATTTCTTAGTAGCTATATCACATTGCTTTAAGTTACATTAGAAAAATAAAATCACTTATTGTTGAACTTCAATCGAAGACGGGGACGTGTTTCACTTCTTATTTGAATATCGCGCGGTCACTGTAATCTTGGAAAAACTTGAGGATCAGACTAAAATTAAGAGGTTCAATTTTGACAAACTGAGCAAGCACGAGTTCAAACCTCGAAAAACTTTTAAGAAAACATTAGCATGAAACAGTTATTTAAAATACTGACATGGAATGCAAACGGCCTAGTATTGCTACGGAAAAACGATATTGATATTTGCATGATTACGGAAACTCACCTTAAAAAGGGGTTTGGCCCGAAAATAAAAGGTTATAATGACTATCACGCACATCACCCTTCGGAAAATTCGAGAGGAGGATCCTCACTCTACATCGAAAACTACAATAAACACTCCAAGAACGTAGAAGTTGAGCTAGATTCCATTCAGATAAGCTCAGTTTCTATTAAAATAGACTGTTTAGATTACAATATTGCATCGTTGAATGTCGAATTTAATCATCGGGGGCGACTTTAACGTATGAAGCGTGGGATGGACTTTTTCTCCACGGGAAAGCCAACATATTGGCCAACCGACAGGAATAAAAAACCTGACCTTGTCGACTTCTTCATCGCTAAGGGTACCCCAAATACCTTACGCGATATGATCTTTGCTCAGACCACTCAGGAGTAATCTTGAAAATGGGTGGATTAGCTAGCAAAAGCATGAACTGGAGCGCCTTTAGAAAGAACTGTAAGGAGCGTGTTGGCTTGAAGGTGCCATTGAGAACTCCTTTCGAGTTAGAAACCGCAGTTGACAAATTCATTGAAACAATTCAGAGCGCTGCTTGGAACAACACATCGTCCCAAAAGAACGCAGTTAGCACCGACGGGCATGTATGCACAACATATCCGCTCGAAATCGAAGAATTGATTCGTGAAAAGAGAAGAGCGCGTAGAAGATGGCAAGGCATAAGGGGTCCCTCAGACAAAACTCTCTTGAACCACCTCTTTAACAAACTGAAAGAAATGTTGCAAGATTTTAAAAATCGTCTTGAAGAAAATGCCTGGAAATGCCTGAAAGTGCTTTGAAGGCTTGTCGGCGGAAAGGTGCTCAAACTACTCGCTGTGGAAAGCAGTAAAGTCCATCAAGAAACCTATAATGCACTCGGCCCCAATAATCGGCAACAATCGGCAAAAGAAGACAAAGAGAAAGCGGATTTGTTTGCGGAAAACTTGGAAGAAACGTTCAAGCCGTTCGACGGTCCACCGTTGGCTGACGTTTAAAACAACAACGCGGAAGCTGATAGCTTCAGAATGAAAAAGTGTCATTAGCCAAATTCGGCAGACAATAACCAAACTTAAAAATAATAAGGCCCCAGGATACGAGCCGATCACTGGCGAAATCTTAAGAGAACTATCGAAAAAGGCACTAGTCAAGCTACTTTTTATCACAAACGCTTATCTTAGACTTTTATGCATTCCAATACAATGGAAAGTTGCTGAAGTCATTATGGTTCCAAAACCGGAGAAATGCCCAAACGACAAAAAATCTTATAGGCCCATATCGCTTCTGCCGATAATATCAAAGGTCCTTGAAAAATACTGCTTAAGCTATTACAACCGCTTGATTCCGGATCATCAATTCGGCTTTAGAACTAATCATTCAACAATAGATCAAGTCTACAGAATAACGCATGAAATTGAAAAAAAACCTTTAAAGTAAAAAAGATACGTTCTATTGCTTTCCTCAACGTATCAAAGGCTTTCGACAAGGTGTAGCACGAGGGCTTAAAGTATAAGTTACAGCAAACCTTGCCAGAAGATATGTATAGAATATTGAGAAACTATCTTGAAAGCACTCTTTCTGGTTAGGTGTGGAACAGAACACTCGAGTCTCAAGCAAATTCGAGCTGGCGTATTCTGCTCTACACAAGAGACATACAGCCGTTGACAGCTAATTAGAAACGATTTTATTTTTGCACTATTGGCGATGCGATGATGAATGATACTTGTTTAGCCAAATTAGAGATTTATGTATAAACAATTGGGAAAGTGCAACAGTGGGTATGAAAAAGCTTCAATCCATCTACGACGGATTGCAAAATACCCGACCAAACCAAAAAGAAAACTGCCACGCCTCCAAAAAGTGGGCGGGATATAAAAATATAACTGTTGAATGCTTTATATTAGGTGGTTGCATACATTTCGGCCTAAAACTCCGCCCTGTTAACTAAAAAAATCACTTTTTTTAACGCCACGCCCACAAAAATGGGCGGAGGCACATACAATATATACATAAAAGTTGGAAAATGCTAGTATCTACAGCTTTTGTTAAATAATTTTTTGTCAAATTTCATAAATATTTATTGAAAAACAGTCATTTTAAGCTAAAATCCCTTAAAAAGTGGGCGTGGTCAATGAAAAAGCTAAAATTTTTTGGCTACCTTAAAGACCATTATAAGGCAATGTTACGTACCAAAAATGAATGCGCTAGCGCCATTGTAACATTGTAACATTTTTTTAAATTAGAGACAGTCGCACATACAGGCCTATAGATGGCGTGTCTGTGGGCGGATTCAGCTTATTTTCAGACTTGATCTGAAGGACTGGACTTCCAACCAAGCCACGAAATTTCAGTTCTCTGCCTTAAAATTTAAGGCCTAAAAGTTGTTTACATACGGACGGACAGACGGACGGACATGGCTTAGTCGATTCTCCTGTCGGTCCCATTCATATCTCTAAAAGGTCTTAGGGACCCCTACGGTGATTATTTCACTGCGTTACAAACTATACATCAAACTTAATATACCCTGGGTCGGGTATAAAAATGTTAAAAACCAAAATGTGTCTATTAAAATTGAGTAAAAAGCTCTGACGTTTTTAAAAAATAACTCAAATTTTTTGAGCAAAATGTCGTCCACGAATATGGCTACGATGAATAAGCGAGAGTTTTCGATGGAGTAATGAACACATTGGTCTGTTGATGAACGCTTCAGACCAAAATCCAATAGAACTTGATTGAGAGTAAAGTTCCAAACACGACTCTATTGCTTGAGCCCGTAAATGGATTTCAGCAGCTTACAGCATCGATTCGTTCCATCAGAAAATCCTTCGGGCTGCGACATGAATATTTCCTCCTCCAAGTTTCCATTGAGAAATGCTGTGACAACATCTAATTGGCGTATGTTTAAGTCAAATTTCGCTGCGATCGCCATCAAATAACGAATTGTCGTAAAACGTACAACCGGTGAGAATGTTTCGCGGTAGTCCACTACTTCAATCTGCGAAAAACCTTTAGCAACTAACCTTACTTTGTAGCGTAGAATTCTTTCTTGTATGTCCCGTTTGGTTTTAAACACCCATTTACACTTGATTAGCGATTTGTCTGGGGGTAACTCCACCAATTCCCAAGTTTGATTATTAGTAAGTGAGTCAAACTCGTCTTTCATGGCTAGCTTCCATGAATCAGCATCCTCACTTGCAATGGCCTTCTTGAATGTCGCTGGATCGCTTGAGAGAAAAGCGAAGGCAAAATTTGAATAGTTTGGCCTTGGCTTCCCTTGATTACGTGATGACTTCTGGCGAGGTTCGATGTTCTGGACAAGTTCACGTTTGTGAATAGGATCGCTTGGTTGCCATATGCTGCCGGTGCTGTCATCAGTGGCTGAGGAATAAGTTTCATCAATTGACTGCCGATTTGATGAATCAACAGCTACAGTGTCTGATGCTCGTCGACTTGATGGTGAACTTGTTGATTGCGGATCACAAATAGACTTGAAATCATCGTCATCTATCCCTCCTCTGATTCGCTATTGCAGTCACCTTCAGAATACTCCAACAAAACGGCATTGGAATTATCTAATTCAAAATCAATTACCTGATTTGTGGCAGTCGATTCCAAGAATATAACGTCTCTGCTGATGATGACTGAGTTTGAAAGTTTGTTGTATAGCCTGTACGCTTTCGCATTTGAAGCATACCCGATGAAAACACACTCCACCGATCTACTGTCCAGCTTCCCACGCTTCACAGATGGCACGTGTGCAAACAACCGACATCCAAACACCTTGAGCCTTGATAAATTTGGCTTTTGACTTGACCACACTTCCTCAGGTGACTTGTTACCTGTACCTTTGCATGGAGTCCTATTGGTGACGTAAACTGCTGTCGTTGCTGCTTCTGCCCAGAACGATTTAGAAAGACCAGAATCGATCAACATGCAGCGTACTTTGTCCATGATCGTTCTGTTCATGCGCTCCGATAATCCATTTTGCTGCGGACTATAAACAGCTGACTTTTGATGCAGGATCAAATGTTTTGCGAAGAATTCCTTGAATTTTCTGTTGCAATAGTCGGTGCCATTGTCGCTTCTTAGGTAATTCAATTTCTGACCAGTTTGTTTTACAGCTAAAGCTTTAAATTTGACGAAACAATGTATTTGATTGTTCGCTTTTGCTTTTTATCATGTAAATAAAAACTTTTCTCGAGAAGTCATCAATAAATGACACAAAATGACGATAACCGCTCATAGATTCTACCGATGATGCTTGACAAACGTCACTATGAACTAGTTCCAGCAATTTCATTGCACGATTTCCTTCATCACTAAGGGGCGAACGAGTCTGCTTGCCTTCAATGCATGTTTTGCAAACACTGTTTTTCGGAATGGAAATTAATGAAGTAGGTTCATTTTACTAAAACTAGCATGTGCGAGACGACGATGCCACAATATAAAATTTCCCTTTGGTTTAGTTGCCACTATTTCTTCTTTTTGCGCTTCAGCAGAGAATGATCTTACGTCGTGAGCGACATCCAGTTTAAAGAGGTCATTAACTAAGCTTGCTGTTGCGATTACTTTCGACTCGGAGTCGAAAATTTTTCAACCGTAGTCTGTCCGTAGTTTTAGGCCTTAAATTTAGAGCTAGGAACTTGAAACTTGATATCTGTTCTTTCTAGGTCCCGAAGCAGTACAAGTGTAAAAATTTTGGAAATCCGCCCACTGACACGCCCATTTTACTTAATAGCATGAAAAATCAAAGTTGTCGCAGGAAGCTGAAATTTGGTATGCAATATCCTCGCTTAAGTGTTTTGTGATTGGAATTTAAAAAAAAGCGAATACTGCCCCCTTGTAGGCGTGGTCATACTTAATATGCATGCTAATAGACGGTTTTTATTTGATATATTTGCTTTAAGTCCAAAAAACTTGCACCATAAAATGTGCAGATATGTGCGTAAGCTATCAACTCAAGTGAATAAATTTTCACCACGCCCACTTTTGGAGGCGTTTTTAAGTATAAACCAAATTTTTTATATGAAAATGCAGTCAACACGTGTATACCACTTCTGATAAAAAAAATAAACACAATTCGGAGCTTGACAGTGGTCAATTGGGATGGGGTATCCAACGATTCGCCTAAGCGGATTATAACCCTACCACTAGTTTTGTTTGCCGTTATTTAGCACACACTGTTTCACACTGCCGGCACAATCCATTGCGATTTTATCATTGTTAGCCACAAATACTTCTTTTTGCACAGGTTCATGAATGTCTTTAATATTATCGACCTATGTTTTGTCATTGTTAGCCACAATTACTTCTTTTTGCGCAGGTTCATGAATGTTTTTAATTATCGACCTATGTTTTGTCATATGTGTAGTGCAGCCACTATAAATATACCAATCTGATGGCAATTCACTTGATTGAAGTTATGGAGCTGAAAATAGCATTGCTCAACTTTTGTCGCCTTTGGGTTGTTGCTTCGGCTTATTCTTCGCTTTTGGGCAATTTTTGACGAAATGTTGTTTGGAACCACATCCAAAGCAATGCTTCACATTTTTATTATGTACTCTTTTTTATGACAAGAGCCGCTTCACTTGAGTCACATTTTTCGCTGTCAAAGACTAGGCCTTGCAGTAACAGATTTTTGACAAAATCGAATGTGATTTTTTATGAAGAGTTTTCGACAGCAAGAATCATTGGCTTATATATGACTGGCAAACCTACCAACATTAACGAGCCGGCTACTTCGTCATCTATGTGAAATCCTCCCCGCTTCACTTTTGACCACAATGAACTCATTTTATTCACATAATCCTCCATGGATGCAAAGACATCTCTTCAGAAAATTCGTTATCAGGAGTTTCCGCGGGATAATCGAATTCTTGTTTTGTTATTTTGGCATACGATTTATTTTATTTAATTGAAACGATTTCATCAACCATGTGAGACGAAAAGTTTTAATGTTCTAAGCAATTTTAGCTTCGCGCTACTTTCGGAAGTAAAATCCAGGAGAATATTGCTACAGCAAAAAATATTTACCAATTACGATTATTTCTGATTAAAATAGGCTGCGGACGGCCCATAACCTAATAGATTTATAAAGAATACTTTTGTGAAAGCTTCCTATTAACCAGAGATAAAGTTAAAAGACTACCAGTCAGTTTCGAGGTAGAAAAGATAATAAGGTTTTATTGAATATCATATAAGCATTATGACAGACACAGATAAGTATAACAGGTATCATTGCGCTGAATACGAGTAGGTATGTTCAATTCACTTTTCAATAGATCTTAAAAGTGGGCATGGTCAGAGTCCATGCCCACTTTTGCATGAATTGAATAGAGGCGGTCCAATTTGTGTCTAATTAAAGGCTTCTGGTCGATATTGCTCTCCACCAAAATTTGAGCTCATATGGTTTGTCTATCTTGACCAAAAGGCATTTTGATATAAAATGTAAATTTGAGGTTGTCTGACATTCAAGCCAATTGTGGGCGTGGCTGTGGGCAGATCTTCCCAATTTTCATGCTTTGTCTGTACAAAATGAGAACCAAGCAATGCTGCAAGTTTCAGTTTCCTGGCTCAATTTTAAAGACGTCAAAACTGCATACATACGGACAGACGGATGGACATGGCTTAATCGACTTACCTGTCGGTCTCGATCATATCTCTAAAAGGTCTTAAGGGTCTACGGTGATAATTTCACTGTGCATTACAAACTATGCATTAAAAATGTATCCTCGGTCGGGTTTAAAAACCCAGTGAGTAAGTGCTACAGTGTGTAAGCAGAAGTTACAGTCCGTGAAACGGACCGTTTAATACCCCATCCTATCCCACATTGTAAAATGCTGATGGCATAGTTTTTTTTTGACATTTTGTAAGTAATGCAAACTTCGAAAAGGGCGTGGTTCAACCGCCCCTAATTAAAAAACTATTGGTTATAAGATATTTTCACAGATATTTCCAAGTTACCCTTAAATGTACGTAAAAATGCAATTTCTTGGTTTAAATTCAATATTTTTGAAAAATTGACCCCTAAAGGGGGGTGTGGCTAAGAACTTTATATGAACGAAATCTGGACTGAAGTCTTGTTTACCTAACCTGCTACTTTTTTGTTTGATGCTTTCTTATATTAGGCTCAAGGCCAGTCGAAATTTAGTTTTTCTGGAAAATTTTAGGTTTTTCTTCAATTCTGCCTCCAAATGTGGGCGTCGCCCAAAGCCTCCTTGTATGAACAAAATGTGAAACTAAGCGTTTTCTACATAAAATAATAAGCAAATTTTTTTCAGTTTGGAGCAAAAATATTGAGTAAAATGCATATGAAATTTTACCCTTAAAATAGATGCCACGCCCACTAGAGAAGGTTTACCAATAAAATTTGTCTTTTTTGTGTCTTGCATTCATTAGGAGGTGCTAAGTGTCAAATTTCAGTGTTAAACTAAGTTAAGTGTTCAACTTGTACTGCTTCGCATGACGTGGACCTTACGTACGAAGTTTCAGCACCCTAGCTCAAAATTTAAGGCCTAAGAACATGTGACATACAGACGGACGGACAGACGGACATGGCTCATTCGATTCAGAATTCGGTCTCGATGATATGCCCTTAAGGTCTTGGGGGTCTACCTCTATTAATATTTCACCGTGTTACAAACTATGTGACAAACTTAATATACCTCCTATCCTATGAGATGGGGTATAAATATGGTTATAGGGTTAAAAACGACCCTATGTACCCAAATATTTTTGGTCCCTCTTTCCAATTGATTAATTTTTTTAAGACCACATGTATCCCGATCCTATCAAAAGCCGATGGAAAGTCGATTGATAAAATTATGTTGAAAATCTGGCAACCCTTGGATTGAGACTAGGGTTGCCAGATTTTTTCCGCGGCTTGGCAGGACAATTGACTAAAATGTTGGAAAAACCCGGGATTTCAAATTTTTAACCCCGGACAAATTTAAAACTCAATAAATCAAAAAGCTGTATAATATTTCGGTAACAGGAAGGTATGGTAAACTGGAGCACATTCGGCACCTTAACCTGAACGCTTCATATTTACGCTATTCATCGACGACGTTTTGTAGAAAATTTAATACTAAATGAAAGTTTGATATTTATTCACCGTAGACCCCCAAGACCTTAACGGCATATGATCGAAACCGATTTGTAAGTCGAACGAGCTATGTCCACCCGTCCGTCCATCCGTCCGTCCGTTCGTCTGTCGGTAGCTTTTAGGCCTTTAATTTTGAGCTAGGAACTTGAGACTTGATATTTGTTCTTTTTAGGTCCCGAAGCAGTACAAGTGTAAAATTTGTTGAAATCCGTCCACTGACACGCCCACTTTACTTAATAGCATGAAAAATCAAAGTTTTCGTAGGAAGCTGAAATTTGGCATGCAATATCCTCGCTTCAGTGTTTTGTGATTGGCATTCAAAAAAAAAAAGCGAAAACCGCCCCTTGTAGGCTTGGTCATAATTAATATGCATTCTAATAAACGGCTTTTATTTGATATATTTGCCTTAAATCCAGAAAACTTGCACTATAAAATGTTCAGATATGTGCGTAAGCTATCAACTCAAATAAATAAATTTTCACCACGAACACTTTTGGGGGCGTTTTTAAGTAAAAAATCAATTTTTTAATAAACCAGTGAGTTAGTGCTACAGTATGTACGCAGAAGTTACAGTCCGTAAAACGGACCGTTGAATACCCCATCCTATCCCACATTGTAAAGTGCTGATGGCAAAGTTATTTTTTGACATTTTATAAGTAATGCAAACTTCGAGAAGGGGCGTGGTCCAACCGCCCTAATTAAAAAATAAAATAAATAAATAAATAGAGTGGCGCAACAGCTCGAGGTGAACCAGGGCCAACTTCTCAACCATGTATGCTGTGTGTGCTATATTTTTTTCACATACAAGGGGACCTACAATTTTTTGCCGAATCCGAACGGCACTTTGAGAAGTTTTTTAGGACAAATGTTACTCTCGGAGGGTTTGTCAGACCCTCGCGGAGGTGGGAGCCGTGAAAAAGAACAAGTCTTTTTTTCAGGTGGCAGAGGCAGGATTCTAACCCAGACCTCCGGCGTCAGAGGCACACACACTAACCATTGCGCCACGGAACCCACTAACCGCCCTAATTACAAACTATTAATTATAAGATACTTCCACAGATATTTCCAAGTTACACTTAAATGTACATAAAAATGCAATTTTTTGGTTCAAATTCAGCCAGTCGAAATTAAGTTTTTCTGGAAAATTTTAGGTTTCTCTTCAATTCTGCCTCCAAATGTGGGCGTTGCCCAAAGTCTTGTATGAACAAAATTTAGAACTAAGCGTTTTCTACATAAAATATTAAGCCAATTTTTTTCAATTTCGAGCAAAAATATTGAGTAAACTTCATTTGAAACTTTACCCTTAAATATCTATTTTAAGGGTAAACATCCCACTGGAGGATGTTTACCCTTAAAATTGACACTTAGCATTCATTAGGAGATGCTAAGTGTCAAATTTCAGCCTTTCAGAACGTCTTACAGTTTTGAAAACTCTGGAGGTAGTTGCACAATTAGACCGATTGTGGGCGTGTCTTTGGGCGGATTTCAAAAATTTTTACACTTGTACTGCTTCGCATGACGTAGACCTTACGTTCGAGTTTCTAGTTTCTAGTTTCAGCACCCTAGCTCTAAATTTAAGGCCTAAAAACATGTGACATACAGACGGACGGACGGACGGACGGACATGGCTCATTCGATTCAAAATTTGGTCTCGATCATATGCCCTTAAGGTCTTGGGGGTCTACCATTATTATTTCAACGTGTGACAAACTATGTTACAAACTTAATATACCTCCTATCCTATGGGATGGGGTATAAAAACCTAAGCTAAAAGATTTTTTTAATATTTGTTCGAGTATGGGTAAAACTTGCGTTCGATGGGAAATATACGATACAAGAATTCTTAGGTGAATGTAGAAGGTGGTCTTTCAGAACTAGAGCTCCTGCATCTCCTGCTGTTTCACATGTCTTGCCTCTCAAAGGAATATTTTTTGTGGTACAAAACACAATCGTTTTGGCTAAAGGAAGGATTTTATTCCTGGTGGTTGTTATTTGCTTTTCTTTTGAAGTATGTATGAGTTGGTCTACACTTTTGCTCTTCTTTCCCATAAATTTGAAGAAGTCGTTAATATTTCCAGTAGATTCACAATGCCAGCTAGATTTTTAATGCTGTTTAACCGATTCGTGGAAGTCTTTGTATTTTGTAAATTCATTCAGAATGAGCCGACCTTGAAGTCCGCGTTCAACTTTGGGCCTGAATAGACCACAATTACGGCAAAGAACACCTCTCGATTTAGCAAATTAGGAGAAAAAAGGATAATCAGCAAGCTATTGGTGCCCAAACACACGAGATCCACTTGCATCATTTTTAAAATTGTTCGATTTTGGTGGAACCCATTGTTCCTTTAAGGCTTTCAGAATTGTTTGTTCAGTAATTTTGAATGATTGACGAAATGTCCAATGTCAAAATCATGGTATACATACATAAGTAACTGTGCCTGTAGTTTCAGTTTCACAAAACGACAACGACGCCGATATGGCTGACTTGAATTTTCATGGGGAGTCTAATCTTCAATATTGTTTGCATCTTCAAGCCGCTACCGTTTGGAAAAATGTCTTATATCCATTTTTAGTAGGTTATAGCTGGTACTAAAAAATTAAAAAATACTCATTTGATTCAAACTGCTACTACAACAGCAACTCAGTGAAACTTGTCTGTATGCAATTTAAATTGATTTATAAATCTATGATCATTACAAACTCTTCCATGCGAAATAATCAGGAACCTTTATATTATAATAATGTAAATATTAAGTGACAACTCTTCCTAGGTTTTCCCATAAGAGAAATAATAACTGAACTAGTGGGAGCGTTACAATCCGCTTAGACGAATCGTTGGATACCCCATCCCAATTGACCACTTTCAAGCTCCGAATTGTGTCATAAATCTTGGTTGTTAAATTTCAGTTTCTATTAACTTCAACTGCATTTAGAATTTCTCAGTTAAAAAATCTTCTCCCTTAAAAAGCGGCGTGGCATCCACCCCTTTTCAATAACATCGTTTTTTTGTTTATATTTTTTATCAGAAGTAGTATAGACGTCTTGATTGCATTTTTACATTAAAAATTCGGTTTATACCAAAAAACGCCCCCAAAAGCGCAAATTTTTTTTGATTCAAAGAAAATAAATCGAATGAAAACCGTTACGAAGTTACAGTCCGTAAAACAGACCGTTGAATACCCCATCCTATCCCAGATTGTAAAATGCTGATGGCAATTATTTTTTCACATTTTATAAGTAATGCAAACTTCGAAAAGGGGCGTGGTCCAACCGCCCCTAATTGAAAATAAATAATGAATAGAGTGGCGCAACAGCTCGAGGTGAACCAGGGCCAACTTCTCAACAATGTATGCTGTGTGTGTTAATTTTTCCACATACAAGGGGACCTACAATTTTTTGCACCTCTGGCGTAGTAAGCACACACACTAACCACTACGCCACGGCACCCCACTAATTAACCGCCCCTAATTACAAACTATTAATTATAAGATATTTCCACAGATATTTCCAAGTTACACCTAATTGTACGTAAAAATGCAGTTTTTTGGTTCAAATTCAATATTTTTGAAAAATTGACCCCTAAAAGGGAGCGTGGCTAGAACCTTTATATGAACGAAAACTGGACGGAAGTATTGTTTATTTAACCTGCTTCTTTTTTTGTTTCATGCTTTCCTAAATTAGGCTCAAGGGCAGTCGAAATTAAGTTTTTCTGGAAAATTTTAGGTTTTTTTTCAATTCTGCCTCCAAATGTGGGCGGGGCCCAAAGTCTTGTATGAACAAAATGTGGAACTAGGCGCTTTCTACATAAAATATTAAACAAATTTTTTTCAATTTCGAGCAAAAATACTGAGTAAACTGCATTTGAAAATTTACCCTTAAAATAGATGCCACGCCCACTAGAGGAGGTTTACCAATTAAATTTGACTTTTTTGTGTCTTATATTCACTAAGAGATGCTAAATGTCAAATTTCAGCCTTTTAGAACGTCTTACAGTTTTGAAAAATCTGGAGGTAGTTGCATATTTAGACCCATTGTGGGCGTGTCTTTGGGCGCATTTCAAAAATTTTTAGACTTGTACTGCTTCGCCTGACGTGCACCTGACGTACGAAGTTTCAGCACCCTAGCACAAAGTTTAAGGCCTAAAAACATGTGACATAATTCGAAGTTAAATTAATAAAACGGATTTAAGATACAAGACGGAACCTCCCACTAGTTTTTTCTCAAAAAGTAAAAAACTTATGAGGATGCGGTTTTCTGTTTTCAATAACTTATTTATAAGAGCATTCAATTTTAAAAAAATGAACTTAATAACATAAAAATTATAAAAAATTTAGACAATAAGAATAATTTTTTTTTTAAATTTTGAGTTTAAAAATTAAATTTTTTAAAACTGTACGTCACCGTCTGGCTCTCGTAGCGCAAACATCTACTTGTTCATCGCTGTGTTCTCGCTCGACACTCTATTGATAAGTGACAGCTCACCTTAATTTCGCTCTTTACTGTAGTTCTCGATAACCTCTTTTCATATCGAACCTCGTGGTTATTCCATCTATTTGCTTCTTGCCGTTTAATTTTCACATGGGCCCGGATGCTCTTCACTTTTGATCTTTATCAAATTCCAGAAAGCGTCGAGATTGGTTGGTACAAGGCAAAGGTTAAGGTATACATTCCTTCACCCGTGAGATGCCGTAATTGCCAGCTGCTCGGTCATACCACAAAAAGGTGCACTAGAAGTAAGGTTTGCTCTGAGCGCAGTCTTCCACCGCATGACGCCTCTCCCTGTACTAGGTTGATGTGCGCAAACTGCCTCGAAAAACATTCGTCTTCCTCAAAAGATTGCCCGAAATTTATTCAAAACAAAGAAATACTGACAATTTAAACTAGAAACAAATGCTCCATGGCCAGCAAAACCAAAAGCGCGATTCTAACACACCATCTTTCTCTGAGCATATAAAAAATTCAACAGTCAATAACTCCCACCAACCTCTAAATCACTCTCTTAATAAATCTTCCCTCCTCCCATGCAAAAAAAATCTCAGCACAAAAAAAAGCAAATACTTCTGACAGTACTTCAGCCTCACCAGATAAAAACAACTCCACCACACACGAAATCTCTTCAAGTAACTTTTCTCTTTCACAAATCAACTCAATCACCCACTTTACTGCACTCAATGATAACGCCCTAACTAACTCTCACAATGAAAATGCAAGCACATAATAGTAAAGCCTCTGAACCCTCAACGTCGATGGCTGCACTTGCGGTGGGGAGCGCAATTCTATCACACTCGTGTGATAGAAATTGCGAACTCCTCCGCAAGCGCGGTCATCGACACAACAGTATTGGCCGCCAGAACAACCAACAACCAAAAACACTCTTCAACTCTCTTGATATTTTGCAATGGAACCTTAAAGGTTACAAGAACAATTATGACGAACTTAATTTATTAATTAAAGAACGTAACTACGATATAATCTCGTTGCAAGAAACACATATACCCTATTTAGGAGATGCTATAAAACCTGGGAAGAGGAGCAAAAGCAATACATTGGATATTTTGCTAGCTTACCTTCTTATCTTGCATCGGTGCAAGGAGTTGGTATACTTCTCAAAAGCAATATCCCTCATGTACCTAAGCCAATTAACTCAAACATCTTATCCACAGCTGTAGAAGTAAATATGGGTATTAAGGTCACTATAATTTGTATTTACATCCTGCCAGGCCAAACATTCACGCGAAGTGATTTAGAGAATATTATTTGGCAAGTGCAACCACCATACATTCTCACAGGTGACTTCAACTCCTGGAGCACGCTCTGGGGTTCACCTAAGAGCAAACTAATGGTTTACGGCAGGTATCCTCGAAATCAAAACTTTTTTGTTCTTTTGTTCTTTTTTTTTGTTTAATGCTAGGGTGGTCGGAGGCTAAAACTCCAAAATCTTTCAAAGATACCAATACGCCCACTATAGCAGGTATATAATACCGAAGTGGCTGATATTGGTTATGCCCGATTTCCACGTGCTAAAAAAACCACCCATTTATGAGAGACACTATGAAACTGCCAGAACGCACTTCATAGTAGTTAATTTTAGCGCTCTCATAATACTTCTTGACTACAAATAAATAAACTTAACAAGTAGTTTACGCTTCCGTAGTGTTTATCGCATTGGGTAGGTTGCTATATAGTGAATGGCAGCTAGCTCTCGTCGCGCAAGCAAGTGTCAAACCATAGTTCTACTTTTAATAGCATTCTATACTCTCTCCGAGATTCCCTAATATGTCTAAATCGTGTGCTAAATGCAACTCCGCTATCAAAAGGACGGAACCTTTGATTATTTGTGAATCCCTTTGTGGTCAGTCTTTTCATAAGAACTGTGTTAATATCTCCGACTTGGAAATCAAAGCGTTAACCAATCCGAACATTTCGTGGAAATGCAACACGTGCTGTGTGATTGACTATAATCTAGTGCTAACTAAAAAAATTGATCTAATTTCTGAGTCTCTCTCCAACTTAATTTATGAGTTCTCATTATTAAAGTTATCGCGGCAAGCCCCTTATATAAACAACCAAGACCCAGTTTTAATTAATTGCCAAACTTCATCACCATCTCCTGTTTCGATCGATAAACAGGGAATAAATCAATCTAAGTCATTTTCCGATAGTGTCAGTGCTCCACCGACTCATGCTAATATTGACCCCATCGGTGACGCGGTGAACAGTAATGCAAACTCCTTTTGCGGCGATAGTTTCTCAACTGTTATCATTAATAGCAATAAAACTACAAAGTCTCACGCCCGCGGTGACAACATTGCAATAAACAAATTATCTCGTGCTAAAACATATGGAACTGATTTCTCATCTTCTCTAAATACTGCTGCTGTGCCTAACTACAAGTGGTTTCACGTTTCTAAATTTCGTGTCGATACGAATCCCGTTGACTTAATAAATAATATTTCTCACAAAACCAATATTCCCTCAAACCATATCAAGTGTTTTAAACTTATAAAAAAGGATGCAATTCTTAATGATTTGAAGTTCGTTAACTTTAAAATAAGTGTTCCGGCAAGCCAATTGAGTGTCGCGATGGACCCATCGATATGGCCACCCTCGGTACGCATAATGAAATTTCGCGCTCAGAAAAAAAACGAAGAGACACCTACTCCAACTGCGATCGCGTGATACCGGTTCCTATTGCTTGCTCATCATCAAGCTCTTATTCTAAAGTACCACTCAACTTCCTTCTTTATTATCAAAATCCCGGCAGTATTCGTAGGCGGCTCACTGATCTCTACCTTTATACTTCTTGTTCCCAATATGACATCTTCGCCTTAACCGAAACTTGGTTAACCAAAAAACAATACGATACGGAGCTGTGTGATCCTAAATTATTCGCAGTCTTTCGCAAAGATCGCGATTACAAAAAAACATCCAAATCTAGAGGAGGTGGTGTGGTGTTATTAGTCCGCTCATCGCTTTCTAGCTGTCAACTGGAATTACCCTCTTCTTCATGCCCCGCTGCAAGTACCTACGATGTCAATCAACTGGCTGTTCGCATCACTTTTAATTCTGGTGTTATTGTTTTTATTTTATTAAGTTATTAACCACCAGGTAGCTCACTTGATTTATATAAAATTCATGTGTCTAATTGCTGTTCATTTCTTAATAATTTAAAAAGTAATCAGCATATTATCATTCTCGGTGATTTTAATTTGCGTAATATAAATTGGGCTTTTGATCCAGATGAAGTGTGTCTATTTCCTTTTAATGTTTTTAGTGATTTTGAGTGCGAAGTTATTGACTCATTTTCTGAGCACGATCTCATTCAAGTTAATAAATTCTCTAATGCTTTTGATAATATCCTCGATCTCATTTTCGTCGACAAAGAATTTTATAGCCAGGTAATAAAAAGTATTTCTCCTATATATCCTAATTCTATTTTTCATTCAGCGCTCTGTGTGCAATTTAAATTTTTTGATTATATAAGACCGTCGCGTTTAATTTCCAATAATTTTGATTTCAAAAAAGCAAATTTTACGGAAATGATAAATCATATTAACGCCACTTCATGGCGTCATATTTTCGGTAGCAACAATTTGTCTGAAGCTCATCACCTTTTGGTTAGTAAAATAAAAGAGGCAATTGATTTGTACGTACCGAAAACACGTATTCTCAATTCTAAGCCGCCTTGGTATAATAAGGAACTAAACAATTTAGGCAACAAGAAAAATAAAGCATACAAACGCTTTCAAAGTTCTGGTGGCGATTTGGTTCTACTTGATAATTACCAACGCATCCACAAAGAATTTGATCTTCTGAACAGATTTTTGTATAAAACGTTTTTGTTACGTACTGAATCAAATCTGAAGAATAATAGCAAGTGTTTCTGGAGCTTTATCAATAGCAAAAAGAAATCAATTGGTATTCCAAATTGTATGCAATATTCAAATTCCACTTCTAGTGACCCGTCTACAATCTGTAACTTCTTTGCTAGCTTTTTCCAATCAGTGTATTCTCCATCCACCGCTTCCTGTTCTTTTGATTCAAAGTCGTCGACCTCATCGACTAATTCGGTCAATATTGGCTCCTTGCTTTTAAGGAACACTGATGTCGAGCAGGCTTTAAGGAAACTTAAACTGGACCGTAGTTCTGGCCCAGATGGCATCCCACCTATCGTGCTAAGAAACTGTGCTGTTGCTCTTTCTGAGCCATTAACCTTATTATTTAATGCGTCTCTGGATAAGGGTGTGTTTTTAAGCGATTGGAAAGTTTCTTATGTAATTCCCATTCACAAATCTGGACCAAAGCAAGATGTTACTAACTATCGCCCCATAAGTAAAATCTCAGCCATTCCTAAATTATTCGAGAAGTTAGTTTATGATAAACTTACTTTCGTCCTCAAAGAGACTATTTCGCTGTCTCAGCACGGATTTGTGACCGGAAGATCAACATCAACCAATTTGGCGATTTTTTGTAACTATGTCACGAAATATCTCGAAAATGGGTTTCAATGTGATGTTGTATATACTGATTTCGCCAAAGCCTTCGATAGGGTTAACTTTTTTGTTCTTCTTAATAAGCTCAATTTCATTTCATTCAAGCTTTCTAAAATGGATTGAGTCATATTTAATTGGTCGTGTGCAACTCGTTAAGTTAAAAGACATTTTATCCAATCCGATTTTAGTAACCTCAGTTGTGCCCCAAGGTAGCCACTTGGGTCCTCTTTTGTTTCTTCTACTTGTAAATGACATTCCTGATTGCTTAGCGCATTCAATTTGCCTTATGTTCGCTGACGATATAAAGATTCTACGCTGCATTAAAAGCCTTGACGATTGCTATCTCCTTCAAAGGGACATTGATTCTTTGCAGGAATGGTGTCGTATAAACAAGTTGTTCTTAAATGTCAATAAATGTCAGGTGCTGTCTTTTTGTAGAAAGCGGTTACATATTAACTTCCTTTACTCTCTTCAAAATATTCCCCTTGCCAAAGTCTCTGAGAAGAAAGATCTTGGTGTTATTTTTGACTGCAATTTAAATTTTAAGAAGCATGTTGATTTTATTGTTGTTAAAGCCAATAAAATGATGGGTTTCGTTTCTCGTAATTCGAAGGATATTAAGGATCCATATACTTTAAGATCTCTATATTTTGCGTTCGCTCGATCTGTTCTTGAGTATTGCTCCATAGTTTGGAATCCTTTCTACAAAGTCGACATTACAAGGATTGAGAGAGTTCAAAGACGTTTTACAAGACCTATTGTACACAGGTTAAACTGGAACATTCCAATGCCTAAGTACAATGCCAGATGCTTGCTTATTGGTATACAGTCACTTGAACTACGTCGCAAGTATTTTTCAGTTATGTTTATAAGATATATATTATCTTCTCAAATCGTTTGCCCTTTTCTTTTATCCCAAATTAATCTCTACGCTCCATCGCGAAATATAAGGATACGAAATACTTTTTACGAACCTGTGCATAGAGTTAATTACGGTCTTAATGAACCTATTACACGTTGCATGAGAGAATCGAATAGAATTTGTACCTATATTGACTTCCATACACATTTAAGTCGCACAGTTTTTAAAAATAAAATTTTAGCTCTAATTTCTAATAATTAAACTGGTGGTTCTCATTTGTTAAATTATCTGTAGTCCATAAGAAATATATGTATGAACTTATGTATATAATCTGATTGATGAAATAAATACTAAATAAATAAATAAATAAATAAATAAATAAATAAATAAATAAATGAATGCACCTACTAAAGCCGTTCATTCGTGCGGCTTCACCCTACGTCGCTAGATCGAAGGGTCTTGTTCTTTGTAGTCGTCGCTCGTTGTTTACATCGTTAAGAGTCTCGTTGAGAGTACGGATCATTTCATTGTTGCAATGAACATGAAGGCGAGCATTTAGCTTCGAGCAAAGTTTGTAACTTCTTCGCTCACGGTAGCTATTCCTAAATCTCTGTGAATATCACTATTCCTAATATACCATGGAGCATTCACAATTGCTCTTAGTGTCTTGTTTTGGAAAGTCTGCAACATGGACATGTTGCTCGGCTTGGTACAACCCCAAAGTTGTATACCGTATGTCCAGGACGGCTTTAACACCTGCCTGTACAAGAGCAGTTTATTATATATGCTTAATTTCGAAAATCTTCCGATACCCAAAACAATTCCCTGAGCCTTATCTCGAGCTCGTCACGCTTCTTCCTTACGTGTGGTTTCCACCTTAGCTTAGCGTCCAGTGTCATCCCTAGATATTTCGCTTCATTTGCACAAGGTTTTTGTGTAGAATTTATGAACAGAGGTAAATTGTTAACCCTTCTGTAAGTGAAATTAACACGCATAGACTTGTTCTCGTTAAGAGCGATTCGCCAAGTCTTCGCCCAGACACAAATTCTGTCCAATGCTCGTTGGAGGTTTCTCGTTGATGACTCGACTGATTAACCTGTTGCCAGGATGGCCGTATCGTCCGCAAACGTGGCCACGACTGTCTCGTCTTTTAGAGGCATGCCTCTTGTGTAGAGCAGGAACAAGGTCGGACCGAGGACGCTTCCGTGGGGTACGCCAGCCCGAATTAGCTTGAAACTCGAGTATTCACTACTACACCTAACACGAAAGAGTCTTCCTTCAAGATAGTTTTTCAATATTCTAAACATGTCTTCCGGCAAGTTTTGCCGTAGCTTATATTTCAAGCCTTCGTGCCATACCTTGTCATTTGGACATATTTTTTTCCCTTCTAAGGCTTTTTCAATTTCATGCGTTATTCTGTAGACTTGATTTATTGTGGAATGGTTAGGTCTGAAACCGAACTACGCATAAACAATCAACTGATAGAAAAAACTGAATCTATTAAGTATCTGGGTACTATAATAAACAATACCGCTAATCAAAAGAAAGAAATCCAGTGCAGAGTAGAACAGGCAAGCGCAGCCTTCTGTAAAATGCAAAAGACTTTCACCAGCAGAGATATTAACTTGCCACTGAAAATAAGATTAATCAAATGTTACGTTTGGTCTGTTCTCTTATATGGTGCAGAAACCTGGACATTGCACAGAAGAGAAATTAGAAAAAACTGAATCTATTAAGTATCTGGGTACTATAATAAACAACACCGCTAATCAAAAGAAAGAAATCCAGTGCAGAGTAGAACAGGCAAGCGCAGCCTTCTGTAAAATGCAAAAGACTTTCACCAGCAGAGATATTAACTTGCCACTGAAAATAAGATTAATCAAATGTTACGTTTGGTCTGTTCTCTTATATGGTGCAGAAACCTGGACATTGCACAGAAGAGAAATTAGAAGGCTGGAAGCTTTTGAAATATGGTTATGAAGACGAATACTTCGCATCTCCTGGATTGACAGAGTAACAAACGACGAAGTGCTTAGGCGCCTAAATTTGCAGAAAGATCTTGTGGCTACCATTAAAAAAAGAAAGTTGGAATACCTAGGGCATATCCTAAGAAACGAAAAGTACAACTTATTACAAGTCATCTTACAGGGCGGGATAGAAGGAAGAAGAGGCGTTGGGAGACAAAGACTATCTTGGATCTCAAACCTTCGGGAGTGGCTCAATCTTTCGTCAGCATAAATATATAGAGGAGTAAGAAAAAAACAAACACTTACCATGACGATTACCAACCTCTGTAACGGAGAGGAACCCTAAAAAGAAGAAATCACCCCTAGATATTTCGCTTAATTTGCATAAGGTATCTGTGTAGAATTTATAAACAGAGGTAAATTGTTAACCCTTCTGTAAGTAAAATTCACATGCGGTGAAATCACCCAACGTCAGCCAACGGCGGACCGTCGAACGGCTTGAATGTTTCTTCTAAATGTTCAGCAAACAAGTTCGCTTTCTTTTCGTCTTGTTTTTCCCATTCGCCATTATCTTTCTTTATTGGTGCCGAGTGCATTATATGTCTATTCATGGACATAACTGTTTATACCCCATCCCATAGGATAGAAGGTATATTAAGTTTGTCACATAGTTTGTAACACGGTGAGATAATAATGGTAGACCCCCAAGACCTTAAGGGCATATAATCGAGACCAAATTCTGAATCGAATGATCCATGTCCGTCTGTCTGTCTTTTCTAGAAAAATGTAATTTCGACTGGCCTTAAGCCTAATTTAGGAAAGAAGCCTATAAAAAATTAAAGAACCTATCTCCAGAAAAATGGAGCACGACCGGCTCAGTTGGTATTGCCACGTTCAAAGGAGGGATCCTACAAACCCCGTCAAAAAGGCAATGTCAATCAACACTCCAACACAATCGCGAAGGAGAGGAAGGCCTAAACATTCATGGATCACACAAATGCAACGACAACAGCATTTATTTCGCCGCAGTGACGAAGAGATCCAAAACCGGGTGGCCTGGCGGTATATTCTGCCGTCAAATCGGCATACCCCACAAGCGGACCATTAGGAATGCAGTAGAGTGGGAGGGTTATGATCCATGACTTCGGATCATAACCTCGCGCCTAAATGAAAAAGAAGAATAATTTATTTTTCTTCAGAGAATATGCAAACCAATTTGAAGAAAATTTGAATCGTTTCTATTGAAAAGGCTGGACGCATTCATTTTGAGATTGCAGAATTAACGTCACCCATGACATCAGACGCTGAACCCTTTCACGTTTGACGGATTTGACAGCTCAAAAAATAACTATCTCAACCAATTTGTATGGAAAATATTTAAATTTTGCTAATTTATTAAATACGCATTACCTTTTCATAAAATTGGTGTAGAACGTATACTAAAATTGGTTCATGCCGTCGAGCCTTTCCTAAATTAGTTAAGAAAGTCGAGCCTTTTTTCCGTTATATATTATTGAGGCCGTATACACATTCCAATTTCAAAACACTTAATTTTTTTAAGCACAAGAACAAAACTTAATATAACAAATAACCGCGCCGAAACCGTGAGTAAATAAATAAAAATACACTAACAACAATCCATGCAAAGTTATTGAGGGGTAGACGGCAAATACGGAATTATTGGATAGTAGATAAATGGACTGTATTTAGTAGTGTTTTTATATTTAAATGATTGAATCTATTGGTGATGAGTGCTGAAATAATTATACGGTGTTGTTTGAAAAATCAACCTTGTCCAGTGTCGAGTAGATTTAAAGATTGAGGCTGTGCGTTGCGATGGTGATTGCATCGTGGCTTAATGTTTTTAGTTTATTTTTTAATGTAAGTGCGAATACTTTAAGGGTTTAAGAATTGGTTTTGAATGCAAGTGTTGAATCTGTGCGAGTGATTAGAAGCCTACATATATCAAGTTAATTTCAGTTGATACTTATATCATTTTAAGTTCTGAGCTTGAATGAGTTGAATGAGCTTGATAAATGTGATGTGATATCGTTTGAAAGTTTCTAAATGATCGTGATGTATGTAGAATGATATCATTTGTGATAGACCACAGTGATATGCGTAGGTATAGTCGTTCTAACGCTCGTTGTGATCGAGTGCATCTGAACAACTGTTTGATTGAGGTTATTATTTTCAAAAAATGAGTGCGTTGAGCCATGAAATTTTGTGTGAGTATTTTATAGATTGAATGCTAGAGTGCGTGTGCATGGGTTGAATGATTTTGTGAAGGTTTATAGAGATAGAATGCTGGAACTGATGTGCTTGTTAGATGGTTGATTGTTCTACAGTGCTAGTGTTAGATGGTAGGTGACAGATTTTGGTGACAGGTCTTTTAAACTCTCCTGTTTGTGTGCGCAGTTTGACGACACGAGTGAGATTGTCTGCTCCTGGGTACAGTACGATGATACGGCCAAGTATCCATTTGGACGGTGGCAGCCGTTCATCCTTCAGCAGAACTAAATCGTTGATTTTAGGTTGCGGTTCAGTTTTCAACCACTTCGGTCGTTGTTGCAGGCGAGCTTAATATTCTCCACTCCATTGCTCCCAAAAGAAATGAACGGCGGCTTGAATACGTCTCCATCTATCGATGTGTGATACATTGTCGTGTGTGATACATTGTCGGCTGCTTGGTCTGCTTGGGGTATGAGTTGTGTTGAGGTACCTCTTAAAAATTGAGCTGGTGTTAGAGCTGAAAAATCGTCGAAATTGTTGGTAAGCGGCACAGAGGTCTCGAGTTAAGACACGCTTCTATTTGAGCTAGAAGGGTGCTGAGCTCCTCAAAGGTCAGCGTTTCGTTTTTGACGGTTCGCTTCAAGTGAAATTTGACGGACTTCACTCCCGCTTCCCACAGTCCTCCAAAATGGGGAGAAGCAGGAGGAATAAAATTCAATTTGGTTCCGACGTTCGTTGATGTTCTGGCTGCCTCAGCCCAATTTATGTTTGCGGCCTTAAGCATTTTCCGCAACTCGGTGTTTGCTCCAATGAAGTTTTTTCCGCAATCGCTGTAAAGCTCCGAGCAAACACCTCGACGTGCCGTAAATCTCCGGAAAGCCGCTAAAAATGCTTGGGCGGTCATATCACTGACTGCCTCAAGGTGAATGGCCTTAGTCGCCAAGCACACGAATATTGAAAAATATCCTTTATATACTTTGCCTCCTCGTCCTTTCCAGGCCTTGACGTCGATGGGTCCGGCATAATCCACTCCAGTGGATCAATCAATAATCAACTTTTACACGAGGTGCCGGTAGATTGCCCATCTGTTGTTGCATGGGTTTTGCTCTGTAACGGTAGCAGATGACACAATGATGAGTGTGTTTTTAATGGCGCGTTTGATATTAAGTACCCAGTATTTGGTGCGCAGATACGCGAGCATTAGTTAAACGCCTCCGTGGAAAGTCTTTTTGTGAGCATCTTGAATAAGCAACTGTGTGAGTTTGCGTTCGGGCTTAAGGAGAATCGGGTGCATTTGATCGTATTCTAAATTTAAATTCTGAAGCCTACCTCCACCTCTAAAAATATCTTGACCATCAATGAATGGGTTCAGGGATCCAGAATGTTTGGTCGAAGATGGTAGTTTAGTAAGTTCCGCAATTTCCTTAGAAAACATTTTTCTTTGGGCGAGTCTAACACAAGTCTGAGCTGACGCCTGTTAATCCGAGGGAGAAAGTGGAGCGAAAAAATCATCTTTGGAGATTTTCTTCAGACACAACAAAACGATGCGACTACAGTACGCAACAATTCGGAGTAATTTCTGAAAGTTGGACTGTTTGTATATTTGTTTGATTACCTCGTTCTCATTTTCAGCTATGCATTGTGTGTGAGTTTTGATAGGGCGCAGCTCTTCTTCCGCTTCTAATGAAGATGGTTGATCTGGGATAGAAAATGTCCAACTTGTTTGAAGATACTCAGGGCCGTTCCACCAAAGATTTTTTTTTTTTTTCGTGGGTAGGAAAAACCTTCATAGGCACTACGAGGACCGGCCGCGCGTGCTCATAGTAGTGTGAGATTCTTACTCATTAAAAAACCTCCCATTTTCTGTCAGACTACGACTAAGTTTCCTTAACAAGTAGTTCAAGCTTATGTAGTAATCGCGTGTGGCAGGCTGCCTTCCAACGAAGGCAACTACAATACCTCAATTTATGCGGTTTCATCTTATGCTGCTAGATCTAACGGTCTCATTCGTTGTAGTCGGCGCGTAAGATTTGTCTGATCCAAAGTCCGGATGATTTCATTGTTGCAATGTCCGCGAAGACGAGTACTAAGTTTGCGAGCAAAGTTTGTTACCTCGTCGGACACGGTTGTGCTGTGCAACGGTTAATGCCCTGACCCATATTCAGTGAAAGGTGGTCAGAGGCATTGGCCGTAGTCTTTCAAAACAGCAAATACGTCGTTGTCAGTGTTATACTCGCGGACGTGCAATACGCAATGTTGTCCATGACCACATCGCTTGATTGCACTTTCGCAGTAATAATTAGGTCAAGCGACAACGACCGGATCGCTGACCTCCGCCGACGGTTCCAACTGGAATGCGAATCGACGAGTCTGAGTTAAGCTACGAAACAAGTCGGTTGTCTTTTGTTTTTCTAGTGGATTCACATCATAAATTATAACAGTTGCGATTCCTAGATCTCGGTGTAGATCGCTATTTCTTATGTACCATGGAGCATTAACTATTGCTCTGAGTGTCTTATTTTGAAAAGTTTCTAAAATAGATATATTGCTTGGTTTAGTACAACCCCATAATTGTATACCGTACGTCCAAGATGGTTTTATACAAAAGCAGTTTGTTATATATGCTTAGTTTCGAAAATCTTGCGATAAGCCAATTCGTTTCTCTGAACTTGATTTCGAGCTCGTCGCGTTTCTTTTTAACGTGCGGCTTCCATTTAAGTTTTGCATCTAGAGTCATTCCTAGATATTTCGCTTCATTTGAGTACGGGATTTGTACCGAGTTAATGAATAAAGGTTTGTTGTTTATCTTTTTCTATGTAAAGTTAACATGCGTTGACTTAGTCTCGTTTAGAACGACTTCGGCTCTTCGTCCAGTCGCACATTTTGTTCAAAGCGCGCTGAAGTTTCCCTGTTGATTATTCAACTGTCGTATCAATAGCGAGAATAGCAGTGTGGTCTGCGAACGTAGCTAAGATTGTTCCCTCATCGTGGGGTATGTCTCTTGTATAAAGCAAAAATAATATTGGGCCGAGAACGCTTCATTGCGGGACACCGGCATTTAAATCTTTGAATTCCGAGTACTCATTTTCGTACCTTACGCGAAAGATTCTGTCTTTAAGGTAAGACTCTAAGATTCTATAGAGTTTTCTGGTAAGCTAAGCCTTAACTTGTACTTCAGGCCTTCGTGCCACACCTTGTCGACGGCTTGCGATACGTCGAGAAAAGCGCTAGTACATATCTTTTTCGCTTCCAGAGCTTTTTCAATTTCGTTTGTTATTCGATAGACCTGGTCGATTGTTGAATGCTTTTTTCTAAATCCGAATTGGTGATCCGGAATCAATCATCTTTCTTCAATGATTGGATGCAACCTTTTAAGCAACAGTTTCTCGAATACCTTAGATATTATCGGCAGTAGCGGAATAGGTCTGTATGACTTTTTGTCGTTTGGACATTTTCCTAATTTCGGAACCATTATGACCTCGGCCACTTTCCATTGCCTTGGAACGTATAAAATTCTCATGGAAGCGTTAATGATATAGAGTAGCTTGACCAAAACCTTACCTTGCCGAAAACTTGCTTTTTTCGGTAGCTCCTTTAGAATTTCGCTAGTAATTAAGTCGTAGCCAGTCCACCAAAGATGGTTATTCAACAAGTCAGATGGTGATGCTCCTCGAGAAGCCAGGTCCGCTGGGTTGTGTTGTGTTGGGACATGCCTCCAGACACTGAGATTGGTTAACCTCTGAATCTCTGCGACCCTATTGCTTATAAAGGTTTTCCATTTTGATGGAAGCGATGTTATCCAACACAAAGTAATAGTAGAGTCAGTCCACACAATGTCTCGACATTGTTTAATTGCAGAACTTCAGTCACGTAGTTTAAAAGTCGAGCTAGCATAACAGCGCCGCAGAGCTCGAGTCTAGGTAGTGAGACGGTGTTCAAGGGTGCGACTCTGATTTTAGACATTATGAGATGTGTACAAATTTTGTTTTGACGATCTAAAACCCATGTAACTGTAGCGCCCTATTACCTCTTTCAGTGAAAACGCAACGTGGCATGCTGATTTTGTCCAGCGAAAGCAGCTGTAATCGCAACACGAGCCATTCTTCCTGGAGACGAAATGGAACCGGTGCATTCCATGTCAAACCCTCCAACCACAATTTTTGCATGAAAGTTTTGGCCGAAATCACGCAAAGAGACACCCAGCCTAATGGGTCAAAGAGTTTGGCGATCGCTGACAAGATAGTACGCTTCGTAACGTCGGGAGAATCGGTGTGGTTCCACTGAAAAGAGAATGAGTCGCTAGAAGGAAGCCATTTTATACCTAACGTCTTAATATATCTAGGCTCAGAGGATAGCAAACAGTCATTTTCGCTGTCTTGGGGAGGAACAAGGCTAAAAACGTCTTTGCAATTGCTTCCCCACTTGCGCAAATGAAACCCAGCTGACGAGAGTAGATTGTTGATTTCAGCAAGCTTCTGTTTGGCATCTGCTATTGTGTCAGCTCCACTAACCAGATCGTCAATATACTTTTTTTCGCGTATCATCTGGACTGCAGACGGATAATTCTTCTCTTTATCATCAACCAACTTCTTTAGTGTGCGAGTTGCCAGGTATGGAGCTGACGCCGTTCCAAACGTCACTATGTACAATCGATACAGCTTTATGGGGTCCATTCTGCTCTCACGCCAAAAAATCAGCTGGTAATACGAATCGACTTGACTGATATTGACTTGCCGATACATTTTCTAAATGTCAGCTGTTAAGGTAATCTTGTATTTTCTCCATTTCAAGATGAGGTTCATTATCTTTGGTTGTGTTTTAGGTCCGACTATCAGCTGCTCATGAAGGAAGTTCCATCAGTGGTTTTTAAGGCAGCATCAAAAACGACCCGCAGCTTTGTTGTAGTGCTGGACTCCTTAAATACAGCTTGATGCGGAACAACATAGTGGAATGGTGACTTAAGAGCTTCATCTCGGCTGACATCTACTTAAATCATCTGACCCAACTGTAAGTACTCTGCCACACAATTTGTGTATTGCATATGTAGTGATGGATTCTTTTCGAAGCTTCTCTCCAGTTGATAAAATCTTTGTAATGCTCCCTGTTGACTTGCTCCTAACGCTGGGTGAACACCGTTCTTGAATGGTAAAGAAACCTCGAAACGACCCCCTGGTAGACGACGAGTGTGTGACTTGAAGTGTTCCTCACACAACACATTTTCCTCTGTGTCGGGTTCCTTAAACGGAGACTCCTCGATTTCCCAAAACCTTCGGATTTGTGTATCTACATCCAACGTCTGCATATGAACTCGTACAGTTTCAGTAGGAGCCCTACCTAGAACAATCCATCCCAATCGAGTGTTTTGAGCAATGGGCGCTATAGAGCCAGACTATTCCCCTCTAACGATCTCTGGTAAAATAACGTCGCAAAAGATATCATTACCTAGGAGCAAATCAACATGACCGGGCTTGTAAAACGAAGGATCGGCTAACTTCAATCCTTGAATGTGACTCCATTTGGTTGGAATCAGTTCCTTAGTTGGTAGAAGGCCTGTCAAAGTTTTAAAAATTAGCGCCCTAACCTCGGTAACAAAGTCTGTTTGCGCTGACTTGAGAGTAAGATGAACGTAATTTTGACAGGATCCGTTCTTTGTATTGCCCAATCCGGTCACTTCCGTATACGTGCTATGTGATAAACGTAGCCTCTGATCCGGGATCTATTAATGCCCTGAACTTATAATAGTCCCCAGAAGCAGACTGCATCAACACAATAGCTGTAGCTAATAAAATTTGGGTGTTCATGTGATCTAAAATGTGGAAGTTACGAGCTGACGAGCTCGTGCTAGGTTGGCTGTCTGATGGATCAAAGGGTGGTGCGTTTGGGTTCACTTGACAAGAGAATTGATATGACTGGTTGTTGCAAGTGGGTGGCTAAGACTATTGTTCAAAACTAGCATATGACTGCGTTTGCGCGGCCTGTGAATTAGGCTGTGGCACATTGCTGGGTTGAATGTCTCGATTGTCTGAATTTTGGTATAGTGCAAGAGTCATGCATGACCTTGCTCTCCTCCGAATGATGCCCTTAAGTTGTCCTTCTGATGACACACAACTTCTAAGGAACGAAAGCGAGTTTCCAAAAAGGTAGAAAAATCCTTTAATCCTTTGTCATTCCTAACTCTTCTTCCCACATTTGTTGTGTAGATGACGGTAAACGTTGAAGAAGAATGAAAATTACTAATTAAGTCCCAATGTTCTGTCGGAACACCTAAACTCTTAAGCGAATGGAGCACCTCGGTTGATTTGTCTAACAAGCCCTTGATAGAATCTGCGGTTTCAGCGTGTATTGTTGGTTGATCGAAGAATGTTTTTAAATGCGTGCTGACCAAAGTGCGCTTATGATCGTAACGTGTAGTTAAGATTGACCATGCTTGATCATAATTATTGTTGTTGACCTCAAGGTAATCTAATAAAGACGCAGCATTACCCCTTAAACAAGATTTTAAACATGTCAACTTCTCGATTTTAGATAAAGACGAATTGTCATGGATCAATGAAACAAAAAGATCATGAAACGGACGCCAATTATTATAATCACCGGAAAAAATCGGAGGAGTAATTGTCGAAAGTCGAATCTCATGCAAATGCACAGGTTTGGTTTGCTGAGAATCCTGGCCCTTTACTGGTTTTTCAAAACGCGAGGTTTCTTGAACACCTTCTACCTTGTCTAATTCGTTCATCAATTCCGTTCTGTACATGAAATAAGCTTCCGTAGCTCCATCAAAGACACCTTCATTTTCCGTCGCGATATTTCCTTTATCCTCTTCATTATTGATTTCATCATACTGGTCACATATCTTGCGTAAATTAACTTCTAAAACATTTAATGTACTTACCAAATAATTCTTTGTTCTAATTTCAGTACTCACTTTCTTGAAGCTTTGACTATCCTTCTTAATCTGATTGCACAACTTTTTAAACAATTTTAGTGAAATAGTCATTTCGGATATAAACTTTGATTTAGCTTGACGAATAATAAAAGTAATTAAAATCGCACCCACTCTTAATTTCCTTAATCGATTTCGGTTTAATTTCTCCAACAGCACTTCCATTCAACGGAACAACTATGTTCACTGAACACTGACTGGAACTGTACCTTCTATTCACCGCAATATGTTAGTCAACGGAGCCAACAGTGTGAGACAACTCCAACGGGACGATAATCCAAAGGGACGAAATCCAACGGGACGAAAATCCAACGGGACGAAACTCCAACGTGACTAAACTTCAACGGGACGAAATCCAACGGCACGGAATTCCAATGTGAAGAAATCCAGATGAAATTCAAAAATCGATGTACGATTAAATTATTAACTGAACATTAAGCACGAACTCACATGAAAGTTGAATTGTTCAACGTCAGGCTCCAATGACGATTATGCAATTGAATTGTATTGGTGATCTGTTCTCCTTTGTTGACCTTGGTAGACTTGTAGAGTGGTATATATATGGCTCGAAGTGACCAAATGTTTTATCCAAATGCTGATTAAGAACAAAGCAAAAATCTACTACTTTATAATTATTTATTGTGCTCGGTTCGAGTGTTTGAAGACGATTAAAATAAATTGCAAATCCATTTGAACATTAGAACTCCGAGTTGAAATCAATAATTGACATGACGCACATCAGTGCTTAAAAATTGTAATAGATTATTACATAAATGGGCATATTACATTAAATTAATTGCTTTACATAAGAGCTCCCCATTATACGGATAATGAAATATACGTATATCCGTATAATTAACAGATCTGGATTCAGATTCGTATAATTGTAATTATACGTATAATAAAATAGAAATCCTACCATCGTCACCTGAAAAGAAAAAGACTCGTTCTTTTTCACGGTCCCCACCTCCGCGAGGGTCTGACAAGCCCTCCGAGAGAATCATTTGTCTTGAAGAACTTCTCAAAGTGCCGTTCGGATTCGGCAAAAATTGTAGGTCCCCTTGTATGTGAAGAAATTAACGCACACAGCATACATTGTTGAGAAGTTGGCCCTGGTTCACCTCGAGCTGTTGCGCCACTCTATTTTTATAATTAAATAGTCTAACAGCCCACAACACAATTTTGAAGTAATAATACATAGATACATATCAGGGACGAAGCGTCCATATAATGAGTTGAATGAGTGCTAGCCAAAAAATCACTCTAGGCATTACAATATATTCCAAATCTTCGACTCATTTGAAAAAGCATTCTTGTGTTTAAATCACTCAGGATAAATAACGACACATACAACTCTTTCTAATAGCTGACAACACTGAATATCTCTCTACGACGGCCCACTCTCCCACTACTACACTAACCCATCAGAGAATGCCCACAACATCACTCCATTATTTGCTTATACGCAAAGCATTGACTTTTGGAATGAACGCCATCCATGTATTTTCTAAATTCGCAGTCTTACAGAAATGAACTCATAAAGTCAAATTAGAATCCATTCGACCCATTAGTGAAGAATGAGTTGAGTGGGTTCATTATTGAAATTTGCAGGTACACTATTTGAGCTATTTTCAGCTGTCTGTATCTGCCAAAAGGTCAATGAGTCCAATTTCTCTAAATGAAGGGGTAAAATGAAAAGATAACTGTGATCTTCACGTGTGTGTGTAATTATGGCTTTTTATGGTTAAAAAGACAGTGCGTTGGGGTCTACTGGAGTCATTTTAATTTTAATAAAAAAGAGCTAAATATTATAAATTTTGGCATTTATTTTTTGTTTTACAACTGAGTGCTTCCGCTTCCCGAAAAGTCACGCCTCGTGCCTGGTACATATAACAAAAAATATTGCATATCATTCATTGGAGAGCTCTTTTTAAAGCGACGTCAAATTGCAAAATCTGGAAGCTTTTTCGTGCAGCCATGGATAGTTGTGATAACATAAGAATGGTACAAATAATTGCTATAAGGAAAGCTTGATCTAAATATTTTGAGTGTACATACTTTGACGTGCTTGCACATTCAACAACAAAAGTACCATTATTACATTAACGCTAATGACTGAAATTAGCAATGGCTGTAAGAATAAGTATTCAGACTTTGCAATTTAACGTCGCTTCGAAAAGACCTTTCTTATGATATGAAATTTTTTTGGCTATAAACTACACCCAAAATCAGCTCTGAGCTCTCGGTCTAAATGTATTTGCGTTTAAAGTTCTTTAAAAAATATAAAAACACCACTTAAGGCAATTTAAAAAAATGTTTTATTCAATAAGAAGGGTTTACATTTTCCGGTAACAGGCGCACTTCCTTAAATATGTAACAATGTTACCCGCTGTTGAAAACGATCGTTCTGTGCTAACTGATATAGCTGGAATCGATAGGTATTTTTTCGCCAATTCAGCGATTTTCGGGTACTTGGTTGCTCTAGTTTTTCACCACTGAAAGGGATCCAAATCGAAACGTATTTGAGGTTCAGCCAAATATCTTTTTAGCTTCGAAGTGGAGTCCTGCACATCATTAGGCTCAACACTATGCAAAAATTGCAATACTCTTTTTGGCACTTTCGCTATCTTTATACTCCATCCCATAGGATAGGAGGTATATTAAGTTTGTCACATAGTTTGTAACACGGTGAAAAAATAATGGTAGACCCCCAAGACCTTAAGGGCATATGATCGAGACCGAATTCTGAATCGAATGAGCCATGTCCGTCCGTCCGTCCGTCTGTATGTCACATGTTTTTAGGCCTTAAATTTTGAACTAGGGTGCTGAAACTTGATACGTCAGGTGCACGTCATGCGAAGCAGTAGAAGTGTAAAAATTTTTAAAATCCGCCCAAAGACACGCCCAAAATCGGTCTAAATATGAAACTACCTCCAGATTTTTCAAAACTGTAAGACGTTCTAAAAGGCTGAAATTTTATATTTAGCATCTCTTAGTGAATATAAGACACAAAAAAGACAAATTAAATTGGTAAACCTCCTCTAGTGGGCGTGGCATCTATTTTAAGGGTAAATTTTCAAATGCAGTTTACTAAGTATTTTTGCTCGAAATTGAAAAAAAAATGCTTAATATTTTATGCAGAAAACGCTTAGTTCCACATTTTGTTTATACAAGACTTTGCGCCCCGCCCCATTTTGGAGTCAGAATTGAAGAAAAACCTAAAATTTTCTTAAATTAGCTTAAATTAGGAAAGCATGAAACAAAAAAAGTAGCAGGTTAGGTAAACAATACTTCCGTCCAGATTTCGTTCATATAAAGTTCTTAGCCACGCCCCCTTTTAGGGGTCGATTTTTTAAAAATATTGAATTTAAACCAAAAAATTGCATTTTTACGTAAAATTAGCTGTAACTTGGAAATATCTGTGCAAATATCTTATAATTAATAGTTTGTAGTTAGGGGCGGTAGGACCACGCCCCTTTTCGAAGTTTGCATTACTTATAAAATGTCAAAAAATAACTATAACCGCGAGGGTCTGACAAGCCCTCCGAGAGTATCATTTGTCTTGAAGAACTTCTCAAAGTGGCGTTCGGATTCGGCAAAAATTGTAGGTCCCCTTGTGTGCGAAGAAATTAACGCACACAGCATACATTGTTGAGAAGTTGGCCCTGGTTCACCTCGAGCTGTTGCGCCACTCTATTTTTATAATTAAATAGTCCAGTTAACAGCCCACAACACAAATTTGAAGTTATAATACATAGGTACATATCAGGGACGAAGCGTCCATATAATGAGTTGAATGAGTGCTTCCGTAGCCAAAAAATCACTCAAGGCATTACAATATATTCCAAATCTTCGACTCATTTGGAAAAGCATTCTTGTGTTTAGATCACTCAGGATAAATAACGACACATACAACACTTTCTAATAGCTGACAACACTGAATATCTCTCTACGACGGCCCACTCTCCCACTACTACACTAACCCACCAGAGAATGCCCACAACATCACTCCATTATTTGCTTATACGCAAAGCATTGCCTTTTGAAATGAACGCCATCCATGCATTTTCCAAATTCGCAGTCTTACAGAAATGAACTCATAAAGTCAAATTAGAATCCATTCGACCCCTTAGTGAAGAATGAGTTGAGTGGGTTCATTATTGAAATTTGCAGGTACACTATTTGAGTTATTTTCAGCTGTCTGTATCTGCCAAAAGGTCAATGAGTCCAATTTCTCTAAATGAAGGGGTAAAATGAAAAGATAACTGTGATCTTCACGTGTGTGTGTAATTATGGCTTTTACGGTTAAAAAGACAGTGCGTTGGGGTCTACTGGAGTCATTTTAATTTTAACAAAAAAGAGCTAAATATTATAAATTTTGGCATTTATTTTTTGTTTTACAACTGAGTGCTTCCGCTTCCCGAAAAGTCACGCCTCGTGCCTGGTACATATAACAAAAAATATTGCATATCATTCATTGGAGAGCTCTTTTTAAAGCGACGTCAAATTGCAAAATCTGGAAGCTTTTTCGTGCAGCCATGGATAGTTGTGATAACATAAGAATGGTACAAATAATTGCTATAAGGAAAGCTTGATCTAAATATTTTGAGTGTACATACTTTGACGTGCTTGCACATTCAACAACAAAAGTACCATTATTACATTAACGCTAATGACTGAAATTAGCAATGGTTGTAAGAATAAGTATTCAGACTTTGCAATTTAATGTCGCTTCAAAAAGACCTTTCTTATGATATGAAATTTTTTTGGCTATAAACTACACCCAAAATCAGCTCTCGGTCTAAAAGTATTTGCGTTTAAAGTTCTTTAAAAAATATAAAAATACCACTTAAGGCAGTTTAAAAAATGTTTTATTCAATAAGAAGTGTTTACATTTCCCTTGAGCTTAAATTAGGAAAGCATGAAACAAAAAAAGTAGCAGGTTAGGTAAACAATACTTCCGTCCAGATTTCGTTCATATAAAGTTCTTAGCCACGCCCCCTTTTAGGGGTCGATTTTTTAAAAATATTGAATTTAAACCAAAAAATTGCATTTTTACGTAAAATTAGGTGTAACTTGGAAATATCTGGAAATATCTGTGGAAATATCTTATAATTAATAGTTTGTAATTAGGGGCGGTAGGACCACGCCCCTTTTCGAAATTTGCATAACTTATAAAATGTCAAAAAATAACTATGCCATCAGCATTTTACAATGTGGGATAGGGTGGGGTATTCAACGGTCCGTTTTACGGACTGTAACTTCTGCGTACACACTGTAGCACTTACTCACTGGTTTTCGTTTGTCGTTAACGTGGAAACGCTTGCCAATAAACTTTATCTCTAATTGCTTCTCTCGCCTCTAGTGACTCATGATCCAAATCTTTTTACCTGGGATCCCGAAATATGGAACATTGCCATATTCATATTGATAAATGTTGATAGAGATCGAATCGTTTAATTTCTTGTCTAATTTCTTTTATTAATATTTGTTTGAAATTTTCAATATTTTCCCGTTGCCTATTAACTCTCTCCAATTTCTAGTTTTTGAGCCATAAATTCAATGGTGCCTGTTCGATCGGCAGGACGTTAGACACAGAATTTCTCTTGGATAGCGATCCAGCATTGTATGGGTCGAGTTCCAACAAGATTGTAACAGTGTACACTTTACCATTTTTGTTCTCAAGCGTAACTTTTCAAGCCTAACATACCCCGAAAAAAAACTCACTGAGGATTCACTGAGCTAAAATTGATAAAACAACGGGTTTAAGGAAAAAACCAAGAAATCGAATCTATGTCTAACATGTCCTTATATGCCGTAAAAATATTCGCACTTACTCTCTTTAAACAAAAACCCAATAACAAGAACCTAAGTATTCAGAATCCGTGTATACGTATATTTAATATCCGTATACAATGATATACGGATAGTGACGAAAAAAAATATACGTATATTAAGAATCCGGATATCAAGTTTGTGTATACTTATTATACGGATTCCGCATACAAGTATAATTAAAGTATACGTACAAAACCGTAAGCTCTGCTTTACATTAAATTCATAACACGTATAATCTATCGCCAACACTATTACTTTCGGATTTACAATTTCGATAAGGTAATTTCGGTACCCTGTTACTCGTTTCCTAATGTCAAAAGCACTGAAATACGGCAAATTTATTTCGACAACAAATGTGATAACGGAAATTTTTTGGATTCCTTGGTAGACTTCTGTAAGACAACTTGATGTTGTTTGTTGTGCCATACCAATAACTACATACATGACTGCTTGTCCATATGTCTTATTTGATGCTGATAGCAAACTTGGCCTAAAACTGTAACAGTTATCGAAGTCGCTGCCTCAAAAGAGTTAGAGAGCTCATAACGAATAGATTTCCAGCACAAATATTTTTTTATATTTTTTATATATTTCCCACACTATTTTCATATTTATTAAATAAAAATGAATGTTAACTTCCTCGTTGTTATATTTTAACTCGCACAACCATCCATGGAATGTTTCTTCAATTTTTTTCGATGTATTTGTTACTTTAAACCGAAAGCTCATAAAAAAAAGTAATGAGTAAAATTTTTTTAATTATGGAACAAAACACAGAGTAGGGCTCCAGTAGAAAAATTTGAGCTACTACGCCATGTCTAACCTGACCAAAAGGCATTTTGAAAGAAAATGTAAAATAGACGTTATCTCACATTGAAGCCAGTATTTGGCGTGGCCGTTGACGGATTGAGCCCATTTTTACACTTTGTCTGTGCAACAGAAGAACCAAGCCGTGTTCCGAAGTGAGCTCCGCCCACTTTAAAAAAAAATAAAAAAACTTTTTTTTCCAAAATAATTTTCGGTTTTAACGCATTTTGTCATGATTCTAACGAAATAACAATTAATTGATTTTAATTTTTAGCCACTTTTGGGGCCGTATCCTAAACAAATAATATATGAATACGACACAAAAAACTTCAAGACTTAAGGCCTGATCAGAATGTCGGTCTATAGATTTTTTTTGCTAAACTACAGTGCCCGAAATTCGCATAGACACACGCGATTATTTGTATTTTTTCTTTGCAATCTTACTTACTTACTTAAGGTGGCGCTACAGTCCGGGGTGGACCTGGGCCTCAGCCAACAAGCTTCGCCAGCCAGCTCTGTCTCTAGCTAGCCGTCTCCAGTTTCGCACGCGAAGTTGGCTGAGGTCCCCTTCCACTTGCGTGCGCCACCTGAGTCTCGGTGCTCCTCTACCGTGCCGTCCCTGCGGTGTGGGTTCGAAGATTTTCCGGGCCGGGGCGTTGGTGTCCATCCGCTCTAGATGACCCAGCCATCGTAGACGTTGAGTTTTGACTCTTTTGGCTAGGTCGGTATCGCTGTACAGCCCGTACAGTTTGTCTCGTTTGCATTGGTCGTCAACAGTAGATCCGTCCGAATCCGAGACTTGTTCCTGCTTCGTGACTGGTGAGTCTTTGCAATCTGCATTTTGATTATATTTTTAAACGATGTTTGTAGAAATTCTTAAAGGTATTACAAAAAATTAAATTTCAATCACTTTGGTGAAAACACGAAAGATTTTGCTTAAAATTGATCAATTAAATTTTCTGTAAATCGCTATTAACGCTTTCAACGGCTTGCATTCGCCTCGGCAGTCCACTGTAGAGTTGTGTAGTTTTGGACCTGTATAGTTCCTGGAACTATGTCCTCTATCGGACACATTTTTTTTTGCTATATCGGACACATAATTGCTATAAGGAAAGCTTGATCTAAATATTTTGAGTGTACAAACTTTGACGTGCTTGCACATTCAACAACAAAAGTACCATTATTACATTAACGCTAATGACTGAAATTAGCAATGGCTGTAAGAATAAGTATTCAGACTTTGCAATTTAACGTCGCTTCGAAAAGACCTTTCTTATGATATGAAATTTTTTTGGCTATAAACTACACCCAAAATCAGCTCTGAGCTCTCGGTCTAAATGTATTTGCGTTTAAAGTTCTTTAAAAAATATAAAAACACCACTTAAGGCAATTTAAAAAAATGTTTTATTCAATAAGAAGGGTTTACATTTTCCGGTAACAGGCGCACTTCCTTAAATATGTAACAATGTTACCCGCTGTTGAAAACGATCGTTCTGTGCTAACTGATATAGCTGGAATCGATAGGTATTTTTTCGCCAATTCAGCGATTTTCGGGTACTTGGTTGCTCTAGTTTTTCACCACTGAAAGGGATCCAAATCGAAACGTATTTGAGGTTCAGCCAAATATCTTTTTAGCTTCGAAGTGGAGTCCTGCACATCATTAGGCTCAACACTATGCAAAAATTGCAATACTCTTTTTGGCACTTTCGCTATCTTTATACCCCATCCCATAGGATAGGAGGTATATTAAGTTTGTCACATAGTTTGTAACACGGTGAAAAAATAATGGTAGACCCCCAAGACCTTAAGGGCATATGATCGAGACCGAATTCTGAATCGAATGAGCCATGTCCGTCCGTCCGTCCGTCTGTATGTCACATGTTTTTAGGCCTTAAATTTTGAACTAGGGTGCTGAAACTTGATACGTCAGGTGCACGTCATGCGAAGCAGTAGAAGTGTAAAAATTTTTAAAATCCGCCCAAAGACACGCCCAAAATCGGTCTAAATATGCAACTACCTCCAGATTTTTCAAAACTGTAAGACGTTCTAAAAGGCTGAAATTTTATATTTAGCATCTCTTAGTGAATATAAGACACAAAAAAGACAAATTAAATTGGTAAACCTCCTCTAGTGGGCGTGGCATCTATTTTAAGGGTAAATTTTCAAATGCAGTTTACTAAGTATTTTTGCTCGAAATTGAAAAAAAAATGCTTAATATTTTATGCAGAAAACGCTTAGTTCCACATTTTGTTTATACAAGACTTTGCGCCCCGCCCCATTTTGGAGTCAGAATTGAAGAAAAACCTAAAATTTTCTTAAATTAGCTTAAATTAGGAAAGCATGAAACAAAAAAAGTAGCAGGTTAGGTAAACAATACTTCCGTCCAGATTTCGTTCATATAAAGTTCTTAGCCACGCCCCCTTTTAGGGGTCGATTTTTTAAAAATATTGAATTTAAACCAAAAAATTGCATTTTTACGTAAAATTAGCTGTAACTTGGAAATATCTGTGCAAATATCTTATAATTAATAGTTTGTAGTTAGGGGCGGTAGGACCACGCCCCTTTTCGAAGTTTGCATTACTTATAAAATGTCAAAAAATAACTATAACCGCGAGGGTCTGACAAGCCCTCCGAGAGTATCATTTGTCTTGAAGAACTTCTCAAAGTGGCGTTCGGATTCGGCAAAAATTGTAGGTCCCCTTGTGTGCGAAGAAATTAACGCACACAGCATACATTGTTGAGAAGTTGGCCCTGGTTCACCTCGAGCTGTTGCGCCACTCTATTTTTATAATTAAATAGTCCAGTTAACAGCCCACAACACAAATTTGAAGTTATAATACATAGGTACATATCAGGGACGAAGCGTCCATATAATGAGTTGAATGAGTGCTTCCGTAGCCAAAAAATCACTCAAGGCATTACAATATATTCCAAATCTTCGACTCATTTGGAAAAGCATTCTTGTGTTTAGATCACTCAGGATAAATAACGACACATACAACACTTTCTAATAGCTGACAACACTGAATATCTCTCTACGACGGCCCACTCTCCCACTACTACACTAACCCACCAGAGAATGCCCACAACATCACTCCATTATTTGCTTATACGCAAAGCATTGCCTTTTGAAATGAACGCCATCCATGCATTTTCCAAATTCGCAGTCTTACAGAAATGAACTCATAAAGTCAAATTAGAATCCATTCGACCCCTTAGTGAAGAATGAGTTGAGTGGGTTCATTATTGAAATTTGCAGGTACACTATTTGAGTTATTTTCAGCTGTCTGTATCTGCCAAAAGGTCAATGAGTCCAATTTCTCTAAATGAAGGGGTAAAATGAAAAGATAACTGTGATCTTCACGTGTGTGTGTAATTATGGCTTTTACGGTTAAAAAGACAGTGCGTTGGGGTCTACTGGAGTCATTTTAATTTTAACAAAAAAGAGCTAAATATTATAAATTTTGGCATTTATTTTTTTTTTTACAACTGAGTGCTTCCGCTTCCCGAAAAGTCACGCCTCGTGCCTGGTACATATAACAAAAAATATTGCATATCATTCATTGGAGAGCTCTTTTTAAAGCGACGTCAAATTGCAAAATCTGGAAGCTTTTTCGTGCAGCCATGGATAGTTGTGATAACATAAGAATGGTACAAATAATTGCTATAAGGAAAGCTTGATCTAAATATTTTGAGTGTACATACTTTGACGTGCTTGCACATTCAACAACAAAAGTACCATTATTACATTAACGCTAATGACTGAAATTAGCAATGGTTGTAAGAATAAGTATTCAGACTTTGCAATTTAATGTCGCTTCAAAAAGACCTTTCTTATGATATGAATTTTTTTTGGCTATAAACTACACCCAAAATCAGCTCTCGGTCTAAAAGTATTTGCGTTTAAAGTTCTTTAAAAAATATAAAAATACCACTTAAGGCAGTTTAAAAAATGTTTTATTCAATAAGAAGTGTTTACATTTCCCTTGAGCTTAAATTAGGAAAGCATGAAACAAAAAAAGTAGCAGGTTAGGTAAACAATACTTCCGTCCAGATTTCGTTCATATAAAGTTCTTAGCCACGCCCCCTTTTAGGGGTCGATTTTTTAAAAATATTGAATTTAAACCAAAAAATTGCATTTTTACGTAAAATTAGGTGTAACTTGGAAATATCTGGAAATATCTGTGGAAATATCTTATAATTAATAGTTTGTAATTAGGGGCGGTAGGACCACGCCCCTTTTCGAAATTTGCATAACTTATAAAATGTCAAAAAATAACTATGCCATCAGCATTTTACAATGTGGGATAGGGTGGGGTATTCAACGGTCCGTTTTACGGACTGTAACTTCTGCGTACACACTGTAGCACTTACTCACTGGTTTTCGTTTGTCGTTAACGTGGAAACGCTTGCCAATAAACTTTATCTCTAATTGCTTCTCTCGCCTCTAGTGACTCATGATCCAAATCTTTTTACCTGGGATCCCGAAATATGGAACATTGCCATATTCATATTGATAAATGTTGATAGAGATCGAATCGTTTAATTTCTTGTCTAATTTCTTTTATTAATATTTGTTTGAAATTTTCAATATTTTCCCGTTGCCTATTAACTCTCTCCAATTTCTAGTTTTTGAGCCATAAATTCAATGGTGCCTGTTCGATCGGCAGGACGTTAGACACAGAATTTCTCTTGGATAGCGATCCAGCATTGTATGGGTCGAGTTCCAACAAGATTGTAACAGTGTACACTTTACCATTTTTGTTCTCAAGCGTAACTTTTCAAGCCTAACATACCCCGAAAAAAAACTCACTGAGGATTCACTGAGCTAAAATTGATAAAACAACGGGTTTAAGGAAAAAACCAAGAAATCGAATCTATGTCTAACATGTCCTTATATGCCGTAAAAATATTCGCACTTACTCTCTTTAAACAAAAACCCATTAACAAGAACCTAAGTATTCAGAATCCGTGTATACGTATATTTAATATCCGTATACAATGATATACGGATAGTGACGAAAAAAAATATACGTATATTAAGAATCCGGATATCAAGTTTGTGTATACTTATTATACGGATTCCGCATACAAGTATAATTAAAGTATACGTACAAAACCGTAAGCTCTGCTTTACATTAAATTCATAACACGTATAATCTATCGCCAACACTATTACTTTCGGATTTACAATTTCGATAAGGTAATTTCAGTACCCTGTTACTCGTTTCCTAATGTCAAAAGCACTGAAATACGGCAAATTTATTTCGACAACAAATGTGATAACGGAAATTTTTTGGATTCCTTGGTAGACTTCTGTAAGACAACTTGATGTTGTTTGTTGTGCCATACCAATAACTACATACATGACTGCTTGTCCATATGTCTTATTTGATGCTGATAGCAAACTTGGCCTAAAACTGTAACAGTTATCGAAGTCGCTGCCTCAAAAGAGTTAGAGAGCTCATAACGAATAGATTTCCAGCACAAATATTTTTTTATATTTTTTATATATTTCCCACACTATTTTCATATTTATTAAATAAAAATGAATGTTAACTTCCTCGTTGTTATATTTTAACTCGCACAACCATCCATGGAATGTTTCTTCAATTTTTTTCGATGTATTTGTTACTTTAAACCGAAAGCTCATAAAAAAAAGTAATGAGTAAAATTTTTTTAATTATGGAACAAAACACAGAGTAGGGCTCCAGTAGAAAAATTTGAGCTACTACGCCATGTCTAACCTGACCAAAAGGCATTTTGAAAGAAAATGTAAAATAGACGTTATCTCACATTGAAGCCAGTATTTGGCGTGGCCGTTGACGGATTGAGCCCATTTTTACACTTTGTCTGTGCAACAGAAGAACCAAGCCGTGTTCCGAAGTGAGCTCCGCCCACTTTAAAAAAAAATAAAAAAACTTTTTTTTCCAAAATAATTTTCGGTTTTAACGCATTTTGTCATGATTCTAACGAAATAACAATTAATTGATTTTAATTTTTAGCCACTTTTGGGGCCGTATCCTAAACAAATAATATATGAATACGACACAAAAAACTTCAAGACTTAAGGCCTGATCAGAATGTCGGTCTATAGATTTTTTTTGCTAAACTACAGTGCCCGAAATTCGCATAGACACACGCGATTATTTGTATTTTTTCTTTGCAATCTTACTTACTTACTTAAGGTGGCGCTACAGTCCGGGGTGGACCTGGGCCTCAGCCAACAAGCTTCGCCAGCCAGCTCTGTCTCTAGCTAGCCGTCTCCAGTTTCGCACGCGAAGTTGGCTGAGGTCCCCTTCCACTTGCGTGCGCCACCTGAGTCTCGGTGCTCCTCTACCGCGCCGTCCCTGCGGTGTGGGTTCGAAGATTTTCCGGGCCGGGGCGTTGGTGTCCATCCGCTCTAGATGACCCAGCCATCGTAGACGTTGAGTTTTGACTCTTTTGGCCCGTACAGTTTGTCTCGTTTGCATTGGTCGTCAACAGTAGATCCGTCCGAATCCGAGACTTGTTCCTGCTTCGTGACTGGTGAGTCTTTGCAATCTGCATTTTGATTATATTTTTAAACGATGTTTGTAGAAATTCTTAAAGGTATTACAAAAAATTAAATTTCAATCACTTTGGTGAAAACACGAAAGATTTTGCTTAAAATTGATCAATTAAATTTTCTGTAAATCGCTATTAACGCTTTCAACGGCTTGCATTCGCCTCGGCAGTCCACTGTAGAGTTGTGTAGTTTTGGACCTGTATAGTTCCTGGAACTATGTCCTCTATCGGACACATTTTTTTTGCTATATCGGACACATAATTGCTATAAGGAAAGCTTGATCTAAATATTTTGAGTGTACATACTTTGACGTGCTTGCACATTCAACAACAAAAGTACCATTATTACATTAACGCTAATGACTGAAATTAGCAATGGCTGTAAGAATAAGTATTCAGACTTTGCAATTTAACGTCGCTTCGAAAAGACCTTTCTTATGATATGAAATTTTTTTGGCTATAAACTACACCCAAAATCAGCTCTGAGCTCTCGGTCTAAATGTATTTGCGTTTAAAGTTCTTTAAAAAATATAAAAACACCACTTAAGGCAATTTAAAAAAATATTTTATTCAATAAGAAGGGTTTACATTTTCCGGTAACAGGCGCACTTCCTTAAATATGTAACAATGTTACCCGCTGTTGAAAACGATCGTTCTGTGCTAACTGATATAGCTGGAATCGATAGGTATTTTTTCGCCAATTCAGCGATTTTCGGGTACTTGGTTGCTCTAGTTTTTCACCACTGAAAGGGATCCAAATCGAAACGTATTTGAGGTTCAGCCAAATATCTTTTTAGCTTCGAAGTGGAGTCCTGCACATCATTAGGCTCAACACTATGCAAAAATTGCAATACTCTTTTTGGCACTTTCGCTATCTTTATACCCCATCCAATAGGATAGGAGGTATATTAAGTTTGTCACATAGTTTGTAACACGGTGAAAAAATAATGGTAGACCCCCAAGACCTTAAGGGCATATGATCGAGATCGAATTCTGAATCGAATGAGCCATGTCCGTCCGTCCGTCCGTCTGTATGTCACATGTTTTTAGGCCTTAAATTTTGAACTAGGGTGCTGAAACTTGATACGTCAGGTGCACGTCATGCGAAGCAGTAGAAGTGTAAAAATTTTTAAAATCCGCCCAAAGACACGCCCAAAATCGGTCTAAATATGCAACTACCTCCAGATTTTTCAAAACTGTAAGACGTTCTAAAAGGCTGAAATTTTATATTTAGCATCTCTTAGTGAATATAAGACACAAAAAAGACAAATTAAATTGGTAAACCTCCTCTAGTGGGCGTGGCATCTATTTTAAGGGTAAATTTTCAAATGCAGTTTACTAAGTATTTTTGCTCGAAATTGAAAAAAAAATGCTTAATATTTTATGCAGAAAACGCTTAGTTCCACATTTTGTTTATACAAGACTTTGCGCCCCGCCCCATTTTGGAGTCAGAATTGAAGAAAAACCTAAAATTTTCTTAAATTAGCTTAAATTAGGAAAGCATGAAACAAAAAAAGTAGCAGGTTAGGTAAACAATACTTCCGTCCAGATTTCGTTCATATAAAGTTCTTAGCCACGCCCCCTTTTAGGGGTCGATTTTTTAAAAATATTGAATTTAAACCAAAAAATTGCATTTTTACGTAAAATTAGCTGTAACTTGGAAATATCTGTGCAAATATCTTATAATTAATAGTTTGTAGTTAGGGGCGGTAGGACCACGCCCCTTTTCGAAGTTTGCATTACTTATAAAATGTCAAAAAATAACTATAACCGCGAGGGTCTGACAAGCCCTCCGAGAGTATCATTTGTCTTGAAGAACTTCTCAAAGTGGCGTTCGGATTCGGCAAAAATTGTAGGTCCCCTTGTGTGCGAAGAAATTAACGCACACAGCATACATTGTTGAGAAGTTGGCCCTGGTTCACCTCGAGCTGTTGCGCCACTCTATTTTTATAATTAAATAGTCCAGTTAACAGCCCACAACACAAATTTGAAGTTATAATACATAGGTACATATCAGGGACGAAGCGTCCATATAATGAGTTGAATGAGTGCTTCCGTAGCCAAAAAATCACTCAAGGCATTACAATATATTCCAAATCTTCGACTCATTTGGAAAAGCATTCTTGTGTTTAGATCACTCAGGATAAATAACGACACATACAACACTTTCTAATAGCTGACAACACTGAATATCTCTCTACGACGGCCCACTCTCCCACTACTACACTAACCCACCAGAGAATGCCCACAACATCACTCCATTATTTGCTTATACGCAAAGCATTGCCTTTTGAAATGAACGCCATCCATGCATTTTCCAAATTCGCAGTCTTACAGAAATGAACTCATAAAGTCAAATTAGAATCCATTCGACCCCTTAGTGAAGAATGAGTTGAGTGGGTTCATTATTGAAATTTGCAGGTACACTATTTGAGTTATTTTCAGCTGTCTGTATCTGCCAAAAGGTCAATGAGTCCAATTTCTCTAAATGAAGGGGTAAAATGAAAAGATAACTGTGATCTTCACGTGTGTGTGTAATTATGGCTTTTACGGTTAAAAAGACAGTGCGTTGGGGTCTACTGGAGTCATTTTAATTTTAACAAAAAAGAGCTAAATATTATAAATTTTGGCATTTATTTTTTGTTTTACAACTGAGTGCTTCCGCTTCCCGAAAAGTCACGCCTCGTGCCTGGTACATATAACAAAAAATATTGCATATCATTCATTGGAGAGCTCTTTTTAAAGCGACGTCAAATTGCAAAATCTGGAAGCTTTTTCGTGCAGCCATGGATAGTTGTGATAACATAAGAATGGTACAAATAATTGCTATAAGGAAAGCTTGATCTAAATATTTTGAGTGTACATACTTTGACGTGCTTGCACATTCAACAACAAAAGTACCATTATTACATTAACGCTAATGACTGAAATTAGCAATGGTTGTAAGAATAAGTATTCAGACTTTGCAATTTAATGTCGCTTCAAAAAGACCTTTCTTATGATATGAAATTTTTTTGGCTATAAACTACACCCAAAATCAGCTCTCGGTCTAAAAGTATTTGCGTTTAAAGTTCTTTAAAAAATATAAAAATACCACTTAAGGCAGTTTAAAAAATGTTTTATTCAATAAGAAGTGTTTACATTTCCCTTGAGCTTAAATTAGGAAAGCATGAAACAAAAAAAGTAGCAGGTTAGGTAAACAATAAAGTTCTTAGCCACGCCCCCTTTTAGGGGTCGATTTTTTAAAAATATTGAATTTAAACCAAAAAATTGCATTTTTACGTAAAATTAGGTGTAACTTGGAAATATCTGGAAATATCTGTGGAAATATCTTATAATTAATAGTTTGTAATTAGGGGCGGTAGGACCACGCCCCTTTTCGAAATTTGCATAACTTATAAAATGTCAAAAAATAACTATGCCATCAGCATTTTACAATGTGGGATAGGGTGGGGTATTCAACGGTCCGTTTTACGGACTGTAACTTCTGCGTACACACTGTAGCACTTACTCACTGGTTTTCGTTTGTCGTTAACGTGGAAACGCTTGCCAATAAACTTTATCTCTAATTGCTTCTCTCGCCTCTAGTGACTCATGATCCAAATCTTTTTACCTGGGATCCCGAAATATGGAACATTGCCATATTCATATTGATAAATGTTGATAGAGATCGAATCGTTTAATTTCTTGTCTAATTTCTTTTATTAATATTTGTTTGAAATTTTCAATATTTTCCCGTTGCCTATTAACTCTCTCCAATTTCTAGTTTTTGAGCCATAAATTCAATGGTGCCTGTTCGATCGGCAGGACGTTAGACACAGAATTTCTCTTGGATAGCGATCCAGCATTGTATGGGTCGAGTTCCAACAAGATTGTAACAGTGTACACTTTACCATTTTTGTTCTCAAGCGTAACTTTTCAAGCCTAACATACCCCGAAAAAAAACTCACTGAGGATTCACTGAGCTAAAATTGATAAAACAACGGGTTTAAGGAAAAAACCAAGAAATCGAATCTATGTCTAACATGTCCTTATATGCCGTAAAAATATTCGCACTTACTCTCTTTAAACAAAAACCCAATAACAAGAACCTAAGTATTCAGAATCCGTGTATACGTATATTTAATATCCGTATACAATGATATACGGATAGTGACGAAAAAAAATATACGTATATTAAGAATCCGGATATCAAGTTTGTGTATACTTATTATACGGATTCCGCATACAAGTATAATTAAAGTATACGTACAAAACCGTAAGCTCTGCTTTACATTAAATTCATAACACGTATAATCTATCGCCAACACTATTACTTTCGGATTTACAATTTCGATAAGGTAATTTCGGTACCCTGTTACTCGTTTCCTAATGTCAAAAGCACTGAAATACGGCAAATTTATTTCGACAACAAATGTGATAACGGAAATTTTTTGGATTCCTTGGTAGACTTCTGTAAGACAACTTGATGTTGTTTGTTGTGCCATACCAATAACTACATACATGACTGCTTGTCCATATGTCTTATTTGATGCTGATAGCAAACTTGGCCTAAAACTGTAACAGTTATCGAAGTCGCTGCCTCAAAAGAGTTAGAGAGCTCATAACGAATAGATTTCCAGCACAAATATTTTTTTATATTTTTTATATGGAACAAAACACAGAGTAGGGCTCCAGTAGAAAAATTTGAGCTACTACGCCATGTCTAACCTGACCAAAAGGCATTTTGAAAGAAAATGTAAAATAGACGTTATCTCACATTGAAGCCAGTATTTGGCGTGGCCGTTGACGGATTGAGCCCATTTTTACACTTTGTCTGTGCAACAGAAGAACCAAGCCGTGTTCCGAAGTGAGCTCCGCCCACTTTAAAAAAAAATAAAAAAACTTTTTTTTCCAAAATAATTTTCGGTTTTAACGCATTTTGTCATGATTCTAACGAAATAACAATTAATTGATTTTAATTTTTAGCCACTTTTGGGGCCGTATCCTAAACAAATAATATATGAATACGACACAAAAAACTTCAAGACTTAAGGCCTGATCAGAATGTCGGTCTATAGATTTTTTTTGCTAAACTACAGTGCCCGAAATTCGCATAGACACACGCGATTATTTGTATTTTTTCTTTGCAATCTTACTTACTTACTTAAGGTGGCGCTACAGTCCGGGGTGGACCTGGGCCTCAGCCAACAAGCTTCGCCAGCCAGCTCTGTCTCTAGCTAGCCGTCTCCAGTTTCGCACGCGAAGTTGGCTGAGGTCCCCTTCCACTTGCGTGCGCCACCTGAGTCTCGGTGCTCCTCTACCGCGCCGTCCCTGCGGTGTGGGTTCGAAGATTTTCCGGGCCGGGGCGTTGGTGTCCATCCGCTCTAGATGACCCAGCCATCGTAGACGTTGAGTTTTGACTCTTTTGGCTAGGTCGGTATCGCTGTACAGCCCGTACAGTTTGTCTCGTTTGCATTGGTCGTCAACAGTAGATCCGTCCGAATCCGAGACTTGTTCCTGCTTCGTGACTGGTGAGTCTTTGCAATCTGCATTTTGATTATATTTTTAAACGATGTTTGTAGAAATTCTTAAAGGTATTACAAAAAATTAAATTTCAATCACTTTGGTGAAAACACGAAAGATTTTGCTTAAAATTGATCAATTAAATTTTCTGTAAATCGCTATTAACGCTTTCAACGGCTTGCATTCGCCTCGGCAGTCCACTGTAGAGTTGTGTAGTTTTGGACCTGTATAGTTCCTGGAACTATGTCCTCTATCGGACACATTTTTTTTCGTTCCGCAAACTGAAAGAAAACATGTTCATAGTTCCAGCCACTGATCAGATATAATGAGATAGGCAACTTGCAATCCCCTTGCCTGAAACATCCGCAAAAAAAAGTAACGGGATCTCTCTCTTGACCCTGTCTGTGAATGCATGTGAAGTGAGCAATGGAGATGTTCAATGAATCCATTTAAAAATGGCGGAAGCTGAGATAATTTGCCGTCTCAGTCATTCAAAAAATATAAACAAAGTAAACAGCTTCCATTCTTTTTTGGTTTATTTTGTTTTACAAATAATTATTATCTTCTTAGTAAAGGAAAAATCTGCCGCCCAAGCGAGTGCCCATTAGGAATAAATTTTTGCCATGCACATCGGGTCAACTGAAAATCGAAATTGTTTTGATTACAAAAATGTCAAAAGACATCTGATTCTGGTTTGCTGAGTTCAGTCCATAGGTAGAGTTCAGCACAATTGAGGTGAATATATTTTCCTATAAATAAACAGTTAAGCTATTTGATTGTGTGCATACATTTTATTAATTAATGCGTTTTCTTAAAAAAAAAAACAATTTAAACAATACTCTGTTAGCTTTTAGATCAATGTTTAGAATAAGGAGTTTTTTCGCTCAATTTTTTATTTGTTTCCGAATGATTTCATGAATAGTTTCAACAGTTCGTTTTAATTATTACTAGTTCATTTATCCAATTATAAATAGTAATCCAAATGAATAAATTGACGTCTCAAGTCGACAAGAAATAAAAGGAACAAACGTAGGGCCTAGATACGGATCACGTTTTTATTCACATTTTATTTTTCTCAATTTTGTGTGCAATCGCGAAAAATTTCTTTTTTGGTGATAGGATCTGTAATTTATTTCATTACATTTCTTATCACCAAAAAAGAAATTTTTCGCGATTGCACACAAAATTGAGAAAAATGTATTTCAGTTTGATTTTTAAAAAAAGTTTCAATCACACATGAATAATTTTTATTTGAATAGCAGGAATTGTTTGTTAATAAAATGTTATTCAAATAAAAATTTTATTTAGCTATTTGCGAATTATTGCAAATAAAATTGATGGCATGATTGAAATCAAGTCAAATGATTTATTTGAAAATGTATTTTTATTTCATTATGGAAATTCAAATAACTTCGGTAGGTACAAATTTAAAAAAGTTCTTAAACTTTACAAAAGAAAATTCTAAAGCAAGAGATTTTGTATATTATAAGCTCTTTCAATAGTTTGAAATTTTGACATATAATCCATTATATTTGATTTCTTTAACATCATCTGAAAATCTGTTTTTTTTCCCCTTCTGTTCCTTGTGACAACACGGATTTACGAAGCGTTAAATTTTATCTCATTGGTTCAAAGTGTATTCAAGCTTATCAACAGACGAGCTATCCGTTCTTCTGTATTTCTCTCAGATGGTCCTAGGTCTTTATTTAAATATATCTTTTACACGAATTTAAAAGACTGTACATTTTTTACCAGTATATTTAAGGCGTCACTGACAAAGTGACTAGAATTTTAGAGCAATACAAAGTGAAACAGATCTTACCACCAGAAAGGAGATCTTTTAAGCAAGACTAACATTCACCCAAAGATCGGTTCCAATTCTAGACACCAGTATTGTATATGCTGTGCCTTTAAGCTGTCATCGGCATTCATTGGACGAACCCGGCGAAGTATTTCACATCGTTTGAAAGAATGTACAAATGCTGTGAGCATTTACAGTTAGTTAGGAGTTGATTAAAGACAAATTTATCTTACGCAGACTTTTCAAAATAGACTCAAACTTTTCTTATAAGTTTAATCACTTCTTAACATCAAAGCAAAATCAAACACAAAAAAAGAAAATACATGAATTTTCAACAAAAATATAATAATAAAATATATTAAGTATTTTCTAGAATTTTTATTTCAAAACTATTTAAACATTTTTTCAATCAAACAAAGCCTACAAACTTCACACAAGTCTTAAGTTCCACGTAAGTCTTACCTAGGGTTCCACTGGTATTCCAAAAAACACTGAAGTTATTCCCAATAGTAATGATAAATATCAATAGAGTTTACGGCAAACAATAATGCTAAGTCATTGTGTAGCAGAGCATGTTAGAACTATAGCAACCGACAAAGAATCGACAAGGTAAATGTCTCCGTTGCAAATAATTAAAGTAGTTTTTCTATTTTAAATCTTGAATGAGCGTAATTTGTGTATCACTCTAATATTTTATATTGCCTCCACAAACAAAGATTTCATCGTTTTTCGCAATCAATTTATTCATTTCTTTCTTTTCCATGAAAGCGAACAATGCAGCATTAAAAAAATAATAAAAAAACTCTTATTTGAAAGGAAAAATCAAACTTTCTTGCACGAGATTCGGAAAAGTGATATCTAAAATGTGTAGCCTGAAACGCACTCAAAACCCAAAATTAGCTGCACCAAGCGCACTCATTTTGGCCTTGGAGGCACAAATCTTGCTTCCAGCTTGGTTGACTGTATTAGTGAATTTTTTTTTTGCACCCCATAAAGTAGCATTGCAACCCACTAACACAACCATGAAAGCTGGCAGCATTTTCCCTAAAGAGCCGAAAACGAGTTTGGGGGCAAAAAGAGGCACCCCAGCGAAGATGACTATCTCATTATACCTGATCAATGGTTCCAGCCATACACTCAAAGCCATCACATAAAAAAAAAGATGTACTACCGAACATGTATTATTTCGTCCGAAAAACATGAAAACGCATGAAGTAGCCACACAGCCCACACTCATCACAGAAAGCAGCGCAACCAACTGTCACTAATGCATACATACATAACAAGACATTGCCTCGGCCGCATGGCGAAATTCGAACGTCAAACAGTTTGTGTTGTGCATACTGAATGCTGAAATGGGATAAATGGGATGTAACATGTATGTAGGTGCAGGAAGAACGCCTCCCCCAATGTACGATACGAACGAAGATCGTTTCCGAACGATTGGTTTGCCTGGTTTTAGTTCCATGTCCGAACACAGTTCCATGTCCGGACATGGATGGAATTATATTGGGCATGGAACTTGTTTATTGTTTATTTTTTTTTGCAGCTTCATTCATATCTACTCGAGTTGAGCTTGAGAGACAGTGAAATGAATGTGAACACTTGCACGTCGAACAGTTTGTACTGTGCACACAAAAATGCGATAAAAGGGATGTAGCATGTAGGAAGATCGCTCCCAATGTAAGATACGAACAAAGACCGTTCGTTTCGTGATTGAAATATCTAAGTAGCCCTCTATACCGAATGGGTTAACGGATCGGTTAACAGTTCCATGTCTGGTTTTAGTTCCATGTCCTAAAACAGTTCCATATCCTTACATAGTTCCATGTCCGAACATATAACTAAATCTTGCATGGCGCATTATATCTTTCCGAGTTAAGAGCGAGACGATGTGAATGCATGTGTGTGTGTGGAGTGGATGATGCTATCATTATGATGGCAAAATTCACCCGCCAAAAAGTTTGTGTTTTGCATACTGAATACTGAAATTGGAATGGGGTTAAAGGGATGTGGGTAAAATGTTTCCGTCGCACACATTTAAGTTCGTACGTGAAGTGAACGAAATATGTTGGTTTTTTGACCGACCTACACGGATCGGCCTGATCTGTTAAAATATTAACAACTCCGAAAGTTCCATGTCAGGTTTTAGTTCCAGGTCTTTTAATAGTTCCATGTCCATGCCTAGTGTTAGATTTATTATTTTTATTTTTTATATTTGCCAACAAAGAATATAAATCTTCCTAGTTACAAAGAATGAAAGAAAAAAGGAAAAAAAAGATAATTCATATTATATAATAAAAAAAAAGAATGAGAAAAAAATAAATAAATAGAGCCAACAATCATAATTGTTTATTCACGAAAGGCCGTCAAATAAATTTCTTTTTAAAGCTGGAATAGATAGGTTAAAGTCAATCAAATGAACATTGCATTGTAGGAAATCATTAAGCCATTAATAGATGAAGAGCGACCGTAGTTAGTGCGCGAGTGGGCAATATTAAAAAAATCGATTATTACGTAAATTTAACGTTGGAACATTGATGTTTAGAAGGCGCAAAATTTCATTGCAGTCGATTTCATTAATCAGAATATGGTGAATAAATAAAACTCTTGCAACTGTTCTTCTCACCTCCAGTGTCTCTAGGCAGATCAATTTCAGTCTTGAAATGTATGGAGGAAGGCTAATAGACTCCAACCAAGGAAGCCTTCTAAGGGCGAATCTCTTCGAATCATTCCCCAGGCTTTGTTGGCCTTATTACAAATATAATCAATATGATCGATGTAGGAAAGCTTAGTATCTAATACTACGCCAAGGTCTTTGACTTTAGAAACACGAGGAATATTAACCCCATCAAAGGAATAAATAAACATAATAGGCGATTTACAACGGGAAAAGGTAATGGTAGAACATTTGCTTACATTAAGAGAGAGGTAGTTTTTCTTGCACCACAGATAAAATTTTTGTAAACACATATTTAAGAGATTAAAGCAGTGAAGATCTTTACCTGACATAAATAGTTTGAAATCATCGGCAAATTTCAACACTTTGCAACCAGGAAGAAATTTAGCTAAATCATTGACAAACAAGATAAACAAGATAGGACCTATATGGCTCCCTTGGGGCACGCCAGAGTAAACAAAAATTTTATTCGAGAGTATATTGCGGAATTTTACAAACTGGTATCTACCGGTTAGGAATGAAGAAAGCCATCGAATGAAAGAGTTTGGGAATCCCATTCTTACAAGTTTATACAGCAACAACTTGTGATCTACACGATCAAATGCTTTGCTAAAGTCAGTGTAAATGGCGTCAACTTGATTGCCTTTTCCAATCTCAGTGATGACGAAGTTAGGGAATATAAGGAGATTTAGAACCTTCATTCGGACATGGAACTAAAACAAAGCATGGAGGATGATTGAGGACTATTGAATACTGCTCAAGATTCTCTCATAGATCCAGACATGCTTATGTTATTAGATAATACAAAAATCAGACGGTACAACGTTAATCGTTCCAGGAACTAGTTCGGATAAAAAAAAGAATCGTTCAGAAAATACCTCAGAATACCTGAGAAATCTTTGTACTTTAAGCTCTATAATCTAAGGCCAAGAACAAAATTTAATAAAACAAACAACCGAGCCGAAACCGTGAGTGAATAAATTAAAATACACTAACAACAATCCATGCAAAGTTCTGGAGGGTAGACGTAAAATACGGAGACGTCAAAACTCAAACATTTTTGACGTCTCCAAACTCGTTTTCGGCTCTTTAGGGAAAATGCTGCCAGCTTTCATGATTGTGTTAGTGGGTTGCAATGCTACTTTATGGGGTGCAAAAAAAAAATTCACTAATACAGTCAACCAAGCTGGAAGCAAGATTTGTGCCTCCAAGTCCAAAATGAGTGCGCTTGGTGCAGCTAATTTTGGGTTTTGAGTGCGTTTCAGGCTACACATTTTAGATATCGTCTGCGTTTCAGGTCATCATATCGAGGATCGATTCGTGGCAATCGTTCGGAGTTTTTATTCAGATTTCCGAGCAGACAAGTTCACTTTTCCGAATCTCGTGCAAGAAAGTTTTTTCTGCCATGCACAACGGGTCAACTGAAAATCGAATTTGTTTTGATTACACTACACAAATGTCAAAAGACATCTGATTCTGGTTTGCTGAGTTCAGTCCATAGGTAGAGTTCAGCACGATTGAGGTGGAAATAGGAGGTGGAAATCTTTGCTATAGGGAGTTTTTTTCCTTTTTGCTTATTTTTTCCTATAAATAAACAGTTAAGCTATTTGATTGTGTGCATACATTTTATTAATTAATGCGTTTTCTTAAAAAAAAAACAATTTAAACAATACTCTGTTAGCTTTTAGATCAATGTTTAGAATAAGGAGTTTTTTCGCTCAATTTTTTATTTGTTTCCGAATGATTTCATGAATAGTTTCAACAGTTCGTTTTAATTATTACTAGTTCATTTATCCAATTATAAATAGTAATCCAAATGAATAAATTGACGTCTCAAGTCGACAAGAAATAAAAGGAACAAACGTAGGGCCTAGATACGGATCACGTTTTTATTCACATTTTATTTTTCTCAATTTTGTGTGCAATCGCGAAAAATTTCTTTTTTGGTGATAGGATCTGTAATTTGTTTCATTACATTTCTTATCACCAAAAAAGAAATTTTTCGCGATTGCACACAAAATTGAGAAAAATGTATTTCAGTTTGATTTTTAAAAAAAGTTTCAATCACACATGAATAATTTTTATTTGAATAGCAGGAATTGTTTGTTAATAAAATGTTATTCAAATAAAAATTTTATTTAGCTATTTGCGAATTATTGCAAATAAAATTGATGGCATGATTGAAATCAAGTCAAATGATTTATTTGAAAATGTATTTTTATTTCATTATGGAAATTCAAATAACTTCGGTAGGTACAAATTTAAAAAAGTTCTTAAACTTTACAAAAGAAAATTTTAAAGCAAGAGATTTTGTATATTATAAGCTCTTCCAATAGTTTGAAATTTTGACATATAATCCATTATATTTGATTTCTTTGACATCATCTGAAAATCTGTTTTTTTTTTCCCCCGTTCTATTCCTTGTGACAACACGGATTTACGAAGCGTTAAATTTTATCTCATTGGTTCAAAGTGTATTCAAGCTTATCAACAGACGAGCTATCCGTTCTTCTGTATTTCTTTCAGATGGTCCTAGGTCTTTATTTAAATATATCTTTTACACGAATTTAAAAGACTGTACATTTTTTACCAGTATATTTAAGGCGTCACTGACAAAGTGACTAGAATTTTAGAGCAATACAGAGTGAAACAGATCTTACCACCAGAAAGGAGATCTTTTAAGCAAGACTAACATTCACCCAAAGATCGGTTCCAATTCTAGACACCAGTATTGTATATGCTGTGCCTTTAAGCTGTCATCGGCATTCATTGGACGAACCCGGCGAAGTATTTCACATCGTTTGAAAGAATGTACAAATGCTGTGAGCATTTACAGTTAGTTAGGAGTTGATTAAAGACAAATTTATCTTACGCAGACTTTTCAAAATAGACTCAAACTTTTCTTACAAGTTTAATCACTTCTTAACATCAAAGCAAAATCAAACACAAAAAAAAATACATGAATTTTCAACAAAAATATAATAATAAAATATATTAAGTATTTTCTAGAATTTTTATTTCAAAACTATTTAAACATTTTTTCAATCAAACAAAGCCTACAAAGTTCACACAAGTCTTAAGTTCCACGTAAGTCTTACCTAGGGTTCCACTGGTATTCCAAAAAACACTGAAGTTATTCCCAATAGTAATGATAAATATCAATAGAGTTTACGGCAAACAATAATGCTAAGTCATTGTGTAGCAGAGCATGTTAGAACTATAGCAACCGACAAAGAATCGACAAGGTCTCCGTTGCAAATAATTAAAGTAGTTTTTCTATTTTAAGTCTTGAATGAGTGAGAATTTGTGTATCACTCTAATATTTTATATTGCCTCCACAAACAAAGATTTCATCGTTTTTCGCAATCAATTTATTCATTTCTTTCTTTTCCATGAAAGCGAACAATGCAGCATTAAAAAAATAATAAATAAACTCTTATTTGAAAGGAAAAATCAAACTTTCTTGCACGAGATTCGGAAAAGTGAACTTGTCTGCTCGGAAATCTGAATAAAAACTCCGAACGATTGCCACGAATCGATCCTCGATATGATGACCTGAAACGCAGTCGATATCTAAAATGTGTAGCCTGAAACGCACTCAAAACCCAAAATTAGCTGCACCAAGCGCACTCATTTTGGACTTGGAGGCACAAATCTTGCTTCCAGCTTGGTTGACTGTATTAGTGAATTTTTTTTTTGCACCCCATAAAGTAGCATTGCAACCCACTAACACAATCATGAAAGCTGGCAGCATTTTCCCTAAAGAGCCGAAAACGAGTTTGGGGGAAAAAGAGGCACCCCAGCGAAGATGACTATCTCATTATACCTGATCAATGGTTCCAGCCATTCACTCAAAGCCATCACATAAAAAAAAAGATGTACTACCGAACATGTATTATTTCGTCCGAAAAACATGAAAACGCATGAAGTAGCCACACAGCCCACACTCATCACAGAAAGCAGCGCAACCAACTGTCACTAATGCATACGTACATAACAAGACATTGCCTCGGCCGCATGGCGAAATTCGAACGTCAAACAGTTTGTGTTGTGCATACTGAATACTGAAATGGGATAAATGGGATGTAACATGTATGTAGGTGCAGGAAGAACGCCTCCCCCAATGTACGATACGAACGAAGATCGTTTCCGAACGATTGGTTTGCCTGGTTTTAGTTCCATGTCCGAACACAGTTCCATGTCCGGACATGGATGGAATTATATTGGGCATGGAACTTGTTTATTGTTTATTTTTTTTTTGCAGCTTCATTCATATCTACTCGAGTTGAGCTTGAGAGACAGTGAAATGAATGTGAACACTTGCACGTCGAACAGTTTGTACTGTGCACACAAAAATGCGATAAAAGGGATGTAGCATGTAGGAAGATCGCTCCCAATGTAAGATACGAACAAAGACCGTTCGTTTCGTGATTGAAATATCTAAGTAGCCCTCTATACCGAATGGGTTAACGGATCGGTTAACAGTTCCATGTCTGGTTTTAGTTCCATGTCCTAAAACAGTTCCATATCCTTACATAGTTCCATGTCCGAACATATAACTAAATCTTGCATGGCGCATTATATCTTTCCGAGTTAAGAGCGAGACGATGTGAATGCATGTGTGTGTGTGGAGTGGATGATGCTATCATTATGATGGCAAAATTCACCCGCCAAAAAGTTTGTGTTTTGCATACTGAATACTGAAATTGGAATGGGGTTAAAGGGATGTGGGTAAAATGTTTCCGTCGCACACATTTAAGTTCGTACGTGAAGTGAACGAAATATGTTGGTTTTTTGACCGACCTACACGGATCGGCCTGATCTGTTAAAATATTAACAACTCCGAAAGTTCCATGTCAGGTTTTAGTTCCAGGTCTTTTAATAGTTCCATGTCCATGCCTAGTGTTAGATTTATTATTTTTATTTTTTATATTTGCCAACAAAGAATATAAATCTTCCTAGTTACAAAGAATGAAAGAAAAAAGGAAAAAAAAGATAATTCATATTATATAATAAAAAAAAAGAATGAGAAAAAAATAAATAAATAGAGCCAACAATCATAATTGTTTATTCACGAAAGGCCGTCAAATAAATTTCTTTTTAAAGCTGGAATAGATAGGTTAAAGTCAATCAAATGAACATTGCATTGTAGGAAATCATTAAGCCATTAATAGATGAAGGGCAATATTAAAAAAATCGATTATTACGTAAATTTAACGTTGGAACATTGATGTTTAGAAGGCGCAAAATTTCATTGCAGTCGATTTCATTAATCAGAATATGGTGAATAAATAAAACTCTTGCAACTGTTCTTCTCACCTCCAGTGTCTCTAGGCAGATCAATTTCAGTCTTGAAATGTATGGAGGAAGGCTAATAGACTCCAACCAAGGAAGCCTTCTAAGGGCGAATCTCTTCGAATCATTCCCCAGGCTTTGTTGGCCTTATTACAAATATAATCAATATGATCGATGTAGGAAAGCTTAGTATCTAATACTACGCCAAGGTCTTTGACTTTAGAAACACGAGGAATATTAACCCCATCAAAGGAATAAATAAACATAATAGGCGATTTACAACGGGAAAAGGTAATGGTAGAACATTTGCTTACATTAAGAGAGAGGTAGTTTTTCTTGCACCACAGATAAAATTTTTGTAAACACATATTTAAGAGATTAAAGCAGTGAAGATCTTTACCTGACATAAATAGTTTGAAATCATCGGCAAATTTCAACACTTTGCAACCAGGAAGAAATTTAGCTAAATCATTGACAAACAAGATAAACAAGATAGGACCTATATGGCTCCCTTGGGGCACGCCAGAGTAAACAAAAATTTTATTCGAGAGTATATTGCGGAATTTTACAAACTGGTATCTACCGGTTAGGAATGAAGAAAGCCATCGAATGAAAGAGTTTGGGAATCCCATTCTTACAAGTTTATACAGCAACAACTTGTGATCTACACGATCAAATGCTTTGCTAAAGTCAGTGTAAATGGCGTCAACTTGATTGCCTTTTCCAATCTCAGTGATGACGAAGTTAGGGAATATAAGGAGATTTAGAACCTTCATTCGGACATGGAACTAAAACAAAGCATGGAGGATGATTGAGGACTATTGAATACTGCTCAAGATTCTCTCATAGATCCAGACATGCTTATGTTATTAGATAATACAAAAATCAGACGGTACAACGTTAATCGTTCCAGGAACTAGTTCGGATAAAAAAAAGAATCGTTCAGAAAATACCTCAGAATACCTGAGAAATCTTTGTACTTTAAGCTCTATAATCTAAGGCCAAGAACAAAATTTAATAAAACAAACAACCGAGCCGAAACCGTGAGTGAATAAATTAAAATACACTAACAACAATCCATGCAAAGTTCTGGAGGGTAGACGTAAAATACGGAGACGTCAAAACTCAAACATTTTTGACGTCTCCAAACTCGTTTTCGGCTCTTTAGGGAAAATGCTGCCAGCTTTCATGATTGTGTTAGTGGGTTGCAATGCTACTTTATGGGGTGCAAAAAAAAAATTCACTAATACAGTCAACCAAGCTGGAAGCAAGATTTGTGCCTCCAAGTCCAAAATGAGTGCGCTTGGTGCAGCTAATTTTGGGTTTTGAGTGCGTTTCAGGCTACACATTTTAGATATCGACTGCGTTTCAGGTCATCATATCGAGGATCGATTCGTGGCAATCGTTCGGAGTTTTTATTCAGATTTCCGAGCAGACAAGTTCACTTTTCCGAATCTCGTGCAAGAAAGTTTTTTCTGCCATGCACAACGGGTCAACTGAAAATCGAATTTGTTTTGATTACACTACACAAATGTCAAAAGACATCTGATTCTGGTTTGCTGAGTTCAGTCCATAGGTAGAGTTCAGCACGATTGAGGTGGAAATAGGAGGTGGAAATCTTTGCTATAGGGAGTTTTTTTCCTTTTTGCTTATTTTTTCCTATAAATAAACAGTTAAGCTATTTGATTGTGTGCATACATTTTATTAATTAATGCGTTTTCTTAAAAAAAAAACAATTTAAACAATACTCTGTTAGCTTTTAGATCAATGTTTAGAATAAGGAGTTTTTTCGCTCAATTTTTTATTTGTTTCCGAATGATTTCATGAATAGTTTCAACAGTTCGTTTTAATTATTACTAGTTCATTTATCCAATTATAAATAGTAATCCAAATGAATAAATTGACGTCTCAAGTCGACAAGAAATAAAAGGAACAAACGTAGGGCCTAGATACGGATCACGTTTTTATTCACATTTTATTTTTCTCAATTTTGTGTGCAATCGCGAAAAATTTCTTTTTTGGTGATAGGATCTGTAATTTGTTTCATTACATTTCTTATCACCAAAAAAGAAATTTTTCGCGATTGCACACAAAATTGAGAAAAATGTATTTCAGTTTGATTTTTAAAAAAAGTTTCAATCACACATGAATAATTTTTATTTGAATAGCAGGAATTGTTTGTTAATAAAATGTTATTCAAATAAAAATTTTATTTAGCTATTTGCGAATTATTGCAAATAAAATTGATGGCATGATTGAAATCAAGTCAAATGATTTATTTGAAAATGTATTTTTATTTCATTATGGAAATTCAAATAACTTCGGTAGGTACAAATTTAAAAAAGTTCTTAAACTTTACAAAAGAAAATTTTAAAGCAAGAGATTTTGTATATTATAAGCTCTTCCAATAGTTTGAAATTTTGACATATAATCCATTATATTTGATTTCTTTGACATCATCTGAAAATCTGTTTTTTTTTTTTCCCCGTTCTATTCCTTGTGACAACACGGATTTACGAAGCGTTAAATTTTATCTCATTGGTTCAAAGTGTATTCAAGCTTATCAACAGACGAGCTATCCGTTCTTCTGTATTTCTTTCAGATGGTCCTAGGTCTTTATTTAAATATATCTTTTACACGAATTTAAAAGACTGTACATTTTTTACCAGTATATTTAAGGCGTCACTGACAAAGTGACTAGAATTTTAGAGCAATACAGAGTGAAACAGATCTTACCACCAGAAAGGAGATCTTTTAAGCAAGACTAACATTCACCCAAAGATCGGTTCCAATTCTAGACACCAGTATTGTATATGCTGTGCCTTTAAGCTGTCATCGGCATTCATTGGACGAACCCGGCGAAGTATTTCACATCGTTTGAAAGAATGTACAAATGCTGTGAGCATTTACAGTTAGTTAGGAGTTGATTAAAGACAAATTTATCTTACGCAGACTTTTCAAAATAGACTCAAACTTTTCTTACAAGTTTAATCACTTCTTAACATCAAAGCAAAATCAAACACAAAAAAAAATACATGAATTTTCAACAAAAATATAATAATAAAATATATTAAGTATTTTCTAGAATTTTTATTTCAAAACTATTTAAACATTTTTTCAATCAAACAAAGCCTACAAAGTTCACACAAGTCTTAAGTTCCACGTAAGTCTTACCTAGGGTTCCACTGGTATTCCAAAAAACACTGAAGTTATTCCCAATAGTAATGATAAATATCAATAGAGTTTACGGCAAACAATAATGCTAAGTCATTGTGTAGCAGAGCATGTTAGAACTATAGCAACCGACAAAGAATCGACAAGGTCTCCGTTGCAAATAATTAAAGTAGTTTTTCTATTTTAAGTCTTGAATGAGCGTAATTTGTGTATCACTCTAATATTTTATATTGCCTCCACAAACAAAGATTTCATCGTTTTTCGCAATCAATTTATTCATTTCTTTCTTTTCCATGAAAGCGAACAATGCAGCATTAAAAAAATAATAAATAAACTCTTATTTGAAAGGAAAAATCAAACTTTCTTGCACGAGATTCGGAAAAGTGAACTTGTCTGCTCGGAAATCTGAATAAAAACTCCGAACGATTGCCACGAATCGATCCTCGATATGATGACCTGAAACGCAGTCGATATCTAAAATGTGTAGCCTGAAACGCACTCAAAACCCAAAATTAGCTGCACCAAGCGCACTCATTTTGGACTTGGAGGCACAAATCTTGCTTCCAGCTTGGTTGACTGTATTAGTGAATTTTTTTTTTGCACCCCATAAAGTAGCATTGCAACCCACTAACACAATCATGAAAGCTGGCAGCATTTTCCCTAAAGAGCCGAAAACGAGTTTGGGGGAAAAAGAGGCACCCCAGCGAAGATGACTATCTCATTATACCTGATCAATGGTTCCAGCCATTCACTCAAAGCCATCACATAAAAAAAAAGATGTACTACCGAACATGTATTATTTCGTCCGAAAAACATGAAAACGCATGAAGTAGCCACACAGCCCACACTCATCACAGAAAGCAGCGCAACCAACTGTCACTAATGCATACGTACATAACAAGACATTGCCTCGGCCGCATGGCGAAATTCGAACGTCAAACAGTTTGTGTTGTGCATACTGAATACTGAAATGGGATAAATGGGATGTAACATGTATGTAGGTGCAGGAAGAACGCCTCCCCCAATGTACGATACGAACGAAGATCGTTTCCGAACGATTGGTTTGCCTGGTTTTAGTTCCATGTCCGAACACAGTTCCATGTCCGGACATGGATGGAATTATATTGGGCATGGAACTTGTTTATTGTTTATTTTTTTTGCAGCTTCATTCATATCTACTCGAGTTGAGCTTGAGAGACAGTGAAATGAATGTGAACACTTGCACGTCGAACAGTTTGTACTGTGCACACAAAAATGCGATAAAAGGGATGTAGCATGTAGGAAGATCGCTCCCAATGTAAGATACGAACAAAGACCGTTCGTTTCGTGATTGAAATATCTAAGTAGCCCTCTATACCGAATGGGTTAACGGATCGGTTAACAGTTCCATGTCTGGTTTTAGTTCCATGTCCTAAAACAGTTCCATATCCTTACATAGTTCCATGTCCGAACATATAACTAAATCTTGCATGGCGCATTATATCTTCCCGAGTTAAGAGCGAGACGATGTGAATGCATGTGTGTGTGTGGAGTGGATGATGCTATCATTATGATGGCAAAATTCACCCGCCAAAAAGTTTGTGTTTTGCATACTGAATACTGAAATTGGAATGGGGTTAAAAGGATGTGGGTAAAATGTTTCCGTCGCACACATTTAAGTTCGTACGTGAAGTGAACGAAATATGTTGGTTTTTTGACCGACCTACACGGATCGGTCTGATCTGTTAAAATATTAACAACTCCGAAAGTTCCATGTCAGGTTTTAGTTCCAGGTCTTTTAATAGTTCCATGTCCATGCCTAGTGTTAGATTTATTATTTTTATTTTTTATATTTGCCAACAAAGAATATAAATCTTCCTTAGTTACAAAGAATGAAAGAAAAAAGGAAAAAAAAGATAATTCATATTATTATATAATAAAAAAAAAGAATGAGAAAAAAATAAATAAATAGAGCCAACAATCATAATTGTTTATTCACGAAAGGCCGTCAAATAAATTTCTTTTTAAAGCTGGAATAGATAGGTTAAAGTCAATCAAATGAACATTGCATTGTAGGAAATCATTAAGCCATTAAAAGATGAAGAGCGACCGTAGTTAGTGCGCGAGTGGGCAATATTAAAAAAATCGATTATTACGTAAATTTAACGTTGGAACATTGATGTTTAGAAGGCGCAAAATTTCATTGCAGTCGATTTCATTAATCAGAATATGGTGAATAAATAAAACTCTTGCAACTGTTCTTCTCACCTCCAGTGTCTCTAGGCAGATCAATTTCAGTCTTGAAATGTATGGAGGAAGGCTAATAGACTCCAACCAAGGAAGCCTTCTAAGGGCGAATCTCTTCGAATCATTCCCCAGGCTTTGTTGGCCTTATTACAAATATAATCAATATGATCGATGTAGGAAAGCTTAGTATCTAATACTACGCCAAGGTCTTTGACTTTAGAAACACGAGGAATATTAACCCCATCAAAGGAATAAATAAACATAATAGGCGATTTACAACGGGAAAAGGTAATGGTAGAACATTTGCTTACATTAAGAGAGACGTAGTTTTTCTTGCACCACAGATAAAATTTTTGTAAACACATATTTAAGAGATTAAAGCAGTGAAGATCTTTACCTGACATAAATAGTTTGAAATCATCGGCAAATTTCAACACTTTGCAACCAGGAAGAAATTTAGCTAAATCATTGACAAACAAGATAAACAAGATAGGACCTATATGGCTCCCTTGGGGCACGCCAGAGTAAACAAAAATTTTATTCGAGAGTATATTGCGGAATTTTACAAACTGGTATCTACCGGTTAGGAATGAAGAAAGCCATCGAATGAAAGAGTTTGGGAATCCCATTCTTACAAGTTTATACAGCAACAACTTGTGATCTACACGATCAAATGCTTTGCTAAAGTCAGTGTAAATGGCGTCAACTTGATTGCCTTTTCCAATCTCAGTGATGACGAAGTTAGGGAATATAAGGAGATTTAGAACCTTCATTCGGACATGGAACTAAAACAAAGCATGGAGGATGATTGAGGACTATTGAATACTGCTCAAGATTCTCTCATAGATCCAGACATGCTTATGTTATTAGATAATACAAAAATCAGACGGTACAACGTTAATCGTTCCAGGAACTAGTTCGGATAAATCAAAGAATCGTTCAGAAAATACCTCAGAATACCTGAGAAATCTTTGTACTTTAAGCTCTATAATCTAAGGCCAAGAACAAAATTTAATAAAACAAACAACCGAGCCGAAACCGTGAGTGAATAAATTAAAATACACTAACAACAATCCATGCAAAGTTCTGGAGGGTAGACGTAAAATACGGAGACGTCAAAACTCAAACAACCCTATTGTTGAATTGGCGTCACTAAGCATCACTGATCAGATATAATGAGATAGGCGACTTGCTATCCCCTTGCCTGAAACATCCGCAAAAAAAAAGTAACGGGATCTCTCTCTTGACCCTGTCTGTGAATGCATGTGAAGTGAGCAATGGAAGTGTTCAGTGAATCCATTTAAAAATGGCGGAAGATGAGATAATTTGCCGTCTCAGTCATTCAAAAAATATAAACAAAGTAATCAGCCTCCATTCTTTTTTGGTTTATTTTGTTTTACAAATAATTATTATCTCCTTAGTAAAGGAAAAATCTGCCATCCAAGCGAGTGCCCATTAGGAATAATTTTCTGCCATGCACAACGGGTCAACTGAAAATCGAATTTGTTTCGATTACACTACACAAATGTCAAAAGACATCTGATTCTGGTTTGCTGAGTTCAGTCCATAGGTAGAGTTCAGCACGATTGAGGTGGAAATAGGAGGTGGAAATCTTTGCTATAGGGAGTTTTTTTCCTTTTTGCTTATTTTTTCCTATAAATAAACAGTTAAGCTATTTGATTGTGTGCATACATTTTATTAATTAATGCGTTTTCTTAAAAAAAAAACAATTTAAACAATACTCTGTTAGCTTTTAGATCAATGTTTAGAATAAGGAGTTTTTTCGCTCAATTTTTTATTTGTTTCCGAATGATTTCATGAATAGTTTCAATAGTTCGTTTTAATTATTACTAGTTCATTTATCCAATTATAAATAGTAATCCAAATGAATAAATTGACGTCTCAAGTCGACAAGAAATAAAAGGAACAAACGTAGGGCCTAGATACGGATCACGTTTTTATTCACATTTTATTTTTCTCAATTTTGTGTGCAATCGCGAAAAATTTCTTTTTTGGTGATAGGATCTGTAATTTGTTTCATTACATTTCTTATCACCAAAAAAGAAATTTTTCGCGATTGCACACAAAATTGAGAAAAATGTATTTCAGTTTGATTTTTAAAAAAAGTTTCAATCACACATGAATAATTTTTATTTGAATAGCAGGAATTGTTTGTTAATAAAATGTTATTCAAATAAAAATTTTATTTAGCTATTTGCGAATTATTGCAAATAAAATTGATGGCATGATTGAAATCAAGTCAAATGATTTATTTGAAAATGTATTTTTATTTCATTATGGAAATTCAAATAACTTCGGTAGGTACAAATTTAAAAAAGTTCTTAAACTTTACAAAAGAAAATTTTAAAGCAAGAGATTTTGTATATTATAAGCTCTTCCAATAGTTTGAAATTTTGACATATAATCCATTATATTTGATTTCTTTGACATCATCTGAAAATCTGTTTTTTTTTTCCCCGTTCTATTCCTTGTGACAACACGGATTTACGAAGCGTTAAATTTTATCTCATTGGTTCAAAGTGTATTCAAGCTTATCAACAGACGAGCTATCCGTTCTTCTGTATTTCTTTCAGATGGTCCTAGGTCTTTATTTAAATATATCTTTTACACGAATTTAAAAGACTGTACATTTTTTACCAGTATATTTAAGGCGTCACTGACAAAGTGACTAGAATTTTAGAGCAATACAGAGTGAAACAGATCTTACCACCAGAAAGGAGATCTTTTAAGCAAGACTAACATTCACCCAAAGATCGGTTCCAATTCTAGACACCAGTATTGTATATGCTGTGCCTTTAAGCTGTCATCGGCATTCATTGGACGAACCCGGCGAAGTATTTCACATCGTTTGAAAGAATGTACAAATGCTGTGAGCATTTACAGTTAGTTAGGAGTTGATTAAAGACAAATTTATCTTACGCAGACTTTTCAAAATAGACTCAAACTTTTCTTACAAGTTTAATCACTTCTTAACATCAAAGCAAAATCAAACACAAAAAAAAATACATGAATTTTCAACAAAAATATAATAATAAAATATATTAAGTATTTTCTAGAATTTTTATTTCAAAACTATTTAAACATTTTTTCAATCAAACAAAGCCTACAAAGTTCACACAAGTCTTAAGTTCCACGTAAGTCTTACCTAGGGTTCCACTGGTATTCCAAAAAACACTGAAGTTATTCCCAATAGTAATGATAAATATCAATAGAGTTTACGGCAAACAATAATGCTAAGTCATTGTGTAGCAGAGCATGTTAGAACTATAGCAACCGACAAAGAATCGACAAGGTCTCCGTTGCAAATAATTAAAGTAGTTTTTCTATTTTAAGTCTTGAATGAGCGTAATTTGTGTATCACTCTAATATTTTATATTGCCTCCACAAACAAAGATTTCATCGTTTTTCGCAATCAATTTATTCATTTCTTTCTTTTCCATGAAAGCGAACAATGCAGCATTAAAAAAATAATAAATAAACTCTTATTTGAAAGGAAAAATCAAACTTTCTTGCACGAGATTCGGAAAAGTGAACTTGTCTGCTCGGAAATCTGAATAAAAACTCCGAACGATTGCCACGAATCGATCCTCGATATGATGACCTGAAACGCAGTCGATATCTAAAATGTGTAGCCTGAAACGCACTCAAAACCCAAAATTAGCTGCACCAAGCGCACTCATTTTGGACTTGGAGGCACAAATCTTGCTTCCAGCTTGGTTGACTGTATTAGTGAATTTTTTTTTGCACCCCATAAAGTAGCATTGCAACCCACTAACACAATCATGAAAGCTGGCAGCATTTTCCCTAAAGAGCCGAAAACGAGTTTGGGGGAAAAAGAGGCACCCCAGCGAAGATGACTATCTCATTATACCTGATCAATGGTTCCAGCCATTCACTCAAAGCCATCACATAAAAAAAAAGATGTACTACCGAACATGTATTATTTCGTCCGAAAAACATGAAAACGCATGAAGTAGCCACACAGCCCACACTCATCACAGAAAGCAGCGCAACCAACTGTCACTAATGCATACATACATAACAAGACATTGCCTCGGCCGCATGGCGAAATTCGAACGTCAAACAGTTTGTGTTATGCATACTGAATACTGAAATGGGATAAATGGGATGTAACATGTATGTAGGTGCAGGAAGAACGCCTCCCCCAATGTACGATACGAACGAAGATCGTTTCCGAACGATTGGTTTGCCTGGTTTTAGTTCCATGTCCGAACACAGTTCCATGTCCGGACATGGATGGAATTATATTGGGCATGGAACTTGTTTATTGTTTATTTTTTTTTGCAGCTTCATTCATATCTACTCGAGTTGAGCTTGAGAGACAGTGAAATGAATGTGAACACTTGCACGTCGAACAGTTTGTACTGTGCACACAAAAATGCGATAAAAGGGATGCAGCATGTAGGAAGATCGCTCCCAATGTAAGATACGAACAAAGACCGTTCGTTTCGTGATTGAAATATCTAAGTAGCCCTCTATACCGAATGGGTTAACGGATCGGTTAACAGTTCCATGTCTGGTTTTAGTTCCATGTCCTAAAACAGTTCCATATCCTTACATAGTTCCATGTCCGAACATATAACTAAATCTTGCATGGCGCATTATATCTTCCCGAGTTAAGAGCGAGACGATGTGAATGCATGTGTGTGTGTGGAGTGGATGATGCTATCATTATGATGGCAAAATTCACCCGCCAAAAAGTTTGTGTTTTGCATACTGAATACTGAAATTGGAATGGGGTTAAAGGGATGTGGGTAAAATGTTTCCGTCGCACACATTTAAGTTCGTACGTGAAGTGAACGAAATATGTTGGTTTTTTGACCGACCTACACGGATCGGCCTGATCTGTTAAAATATTAACAACTCCGAAAGTTCCATGTCAGGTTTTAGTTCCAGGTCTTTTAATAGTTCCATGTCCATGCCTAGTGTTAGATTTATTATTTTTATTTTTTATATTTGCCAACAAAGAATATAAATCTTCCTAGTTACAAAGAATGAAAGAAAAAAGGAAAAAAAAGATAATTCATATTATATAATAAAAAAAAAGAATGAGAAAAAAATAAATAAATAGAGCCAACAATCATAATTGTTTATTCACGAAAGGCCGTCAAATAAATTTCTTTTTAAAGCTGGAATAGATAGGTTAAAGTCAATCAAATGAACATTGCATTGTAGGAAATCATTAAGCCATTAATAGATGAAGAGCGACCGTAGTTAGTGCGCGAGTGGGCAATATTAAAAAAATCGATTATTACGTAAATTTAACGTTGGAACATTGATGTTTAGAAGGCGCAAAATTTCATTGCAGTCGATTTCATTAATCAGAATATGGTGAATAAATAAAACTCTTGCAACTGTTCTTCTCACCTCCAGTGTCTCTAGGCAGATCAATTTCAGTCTTGAAATGTATGGAGGAAGGCTAATAGACTCCAACCAAGGAAGCCTTCTAAGGGCGAATCTCTTCGAATCATTCCCCAGGCTTTGTTGGCCTTATTACAAATATAATCAATATGATCGATGTAGGAAAGCTTAGTATCTAATACTACGCCAAGGTCTTTGACTTTAGAAACACGAGGAATATTAACCCCATCAAAGGAATAAATAAACATAATAGGCGATTTACAACGGGAAAAGGTAATGGTAGAACATTTGCTTACATTAAGAGAGAGGTGGTTTTTCTTGCACCACAGATAAAATTTTTGTAAACACATATTTAAGAGATTAAAGCAGTGAAGATCTTTACCTGACATAAATAGTTTGAAATCATCGGCAAATTTCAACACTTTGCAACCAGGAAGAAATTTAGCTAAATCATTGACAAACAAGATAAACAAGATAGGACCTATATGGCTCCCTTGGGGCACGCCAGAGTAAACAAAAATTTTATTCGAGAGTATATTGCGGAATTTTACAAACTGGTATCTACCGGTTAGGAATGAAGAAAGCCATCGAATGAAAGAGTTTGGGAATCCCATTCTTACAAGTTTATACAGCAACAACTTGTGATCTACACGATCAAATGCTTTGCTAAAGTCAGTGTAAATGGCGTCAACTTGATTGCCTTTTCCAATCTCAGTGATGACGAAGTTAGGGAATATAAGGAGATTTAGAACCTTCATTCGGACATGGAACTAAAACAAAGCATGGAGGATGATTGAGGACTATTGAATACTGCTCAAGATTCTCTCATAGATCCAGACATGCTTATGTTATTAGATAATACAAAAATCAGACGGTACAACGTTAATCGTTCCAGGAACTAGTTCGGATAAATCAAAGAATCGTTCAGAAAATACCTCAGAATACCTGAGAAATCTTTGTACTTTAAGCTCTATAATCTAAGGCCAAGAACAAAATTTAATAAAACAAACAACCGAGCCGAAACCGTGAGTGAATAAATTAAAATACACTAACAACAATCCATGCAAAGTTCTGGAGGGTAGACGTAAAATACGGAGACGTCAAAACTCAAACAACCCTATTGTTGAATTGGCGTCACTAAGCATCACTGATCAGATATAATGAGATAGGCGACTTGCTATCCCCTTGCCTGAAACATCCGCAAAAAAAAAGTAACGGGATCTCTCTCTTGACCCTGTCTGTGAATGCATGTGAAGTGAGCAATGGAAGTGTTCAGTGAATCCATTTAAAAATGGCGGAAGATGAGATAATTTGCCGTCTCAGTCATTCAAAAAATATAAACAAAGTAATCAGCCTCCATTCTTTTTTGGTTTATTTTGTTTTACAAATAATTATTATCTCCTTAGTAAAGGAAAAATCTGCCATCCAAGCGAGTGCCCATTAGGAATAATTTTCTGCCATGCACAACGGGTCAACTGAAAATCGAATTTGTTTTGATTACACTACACAAATGTCAAAAGACATCTGATTCTGGTTTGCTGAGTTCAGTCCATAGGTAGAGTTCAGCACGATTGAGGTGGAAATAGGAGGTGGAAATCTTTGCTATAGGGAGTTTTTTTCCTTTTTGCTTATTTTTTCCTATAAATAAACAGTTAAGCTATTTGATTGTGTGCATACATTTTATTAATTAATGCGTTTTCTTAAAAAAAAACAATTTAAACAATACTCTGTTAGCTTTTAGATCAATGTTTAGAATAAGGAGTTTTTTCGCTCAATTTTTTATTTGTTTCCGAATGATTTCATGAATAGTTTCAACAGTTCGTTTTAATTATTACTAGTTCATTTATCCAATTATAAATAGTAATCCAAATGAATAAATTGACGTCTCAAGTCGACAAGAAATAAAAGGAACAAACGTAGGGCCTAGATACGGATCACGTTTTTATTCACATTTTATTTTTCTCAATTTTGTGTGCAATCGCGAAAAATTTCTTTTTTGGTGATAGGATCTGTAATTTGTTTCATTACATTTCTTATCACCAAAAAAGAAATTTTTCGCGATTGCACACAAAATTGAGAAAAATGTATTTCAGTTTGATTTTTAAAAAAAGTTTCAATCACACATGAATAATTTTTATTTGAATAGCAGGAATTGTTTGTTAATAAAATGTTATTCAAATAAAAATTTTATTTAGCTATTTGCGAATTATTGCAAATAAAATTGATGGCATGATTGAAATCAAGTCAAATGATTTATTTGAAAATGTATTTTTATTTCATTATGGAAATTCAAATAACTTCGGTAGGTACAAATTTAAAAAAGTTCTTAAACTTTACAAAAGAAAATTTTAAAGCAAGAGATTTTGTATATTATAAGCTCTTCCAATAGTTTGAAATTTTGACATATAATCCATTATATTTGATTTCTTTGACATCATCTGAAAATCTGTTTTTTTTTTTTCCCCGTTCTATTCCTTGTGACAACACGGATTTACGAAGCGTTAAATTTTATCTCATTGGTTCAAAGTGTATTCAAGCTTATCAACAGACGAGCTATCCGTTCTTCTGTATTTCTTTCAGATGGTCCTAGGTCTTTATTTAAATATATCTTTTACACGAATTTAAAAGACTGTACATTTTTTACCAGTATATTTAAGGCGTCACTGACAAAGTGACTAGAATTTTAGAGCAATACAGAGTGAAACAGATCTTACCACCAGAAAGGAGATCTTTTAAGCAAGACTAACATTCACCCAAAGATCGGTTCCAATTCTAGACACCAGTATTGTATATGCTGTGCCTTTAAGCTGTCATCGGCATTCATTGGACGAACCCGGCGAAGTATTTCACATCGTTTGAAAGAATGTACAAATGCTGTGAGCATTTACAGTTAGTTAGGAGTTGATTAAAGACAAATTTATCTTACGCAGACTTTTCAAAATAGACTCAAACTTTTCTTACAAGTTTAATCACTTCTTAACATCAAAGCAAAATCAAACACAAAAAAAAATACATGAATTTTCAACAAAAATATAATAATAAAATATATTAAGTATTTTCTAGAATTTTTATTTCAAAACTATTTAAACATTTTTTCAATCAAACAAAGCCTACAAAGTTCACACAAGTCTTAAGTTCCACGTAAGTCTTACCTAGGGTTCCACTGGTATTCCAAAAAACACTGAAGTTATTCCCAATAGTAATGATAAATATCAATAGAGTTTACGGCAAACAATAATGCTAAGTCATTGTGTAGCAGAGCATGTTAGAACTATAGCAACCGACAAAGAATCGACAAGGTCTCCGTTGCAAATAATTAAAGTAGTTTTTCTATTTTAAGTCTTGAATGAGCGTAATTTGTGTATCACTCTAATATTTTATATTGCCTCCACAAACAAAGATTTCATCGTTTTTCGCAATCAATTTATTCATTTCTTTCTTTTCCATGAAAGCGAACAATGCAGCATTAAAAAAATAATAAATAAACTCTTATTTGAAAGGAAAAATCAAACTTTCTTGCACGAGATTCGGAAAAGTGAACTTGTCTGCTCGGAAATCTGAATAAAAACTCCGAACGATTGCCACGAATCGATCCTCGATATGATGACCTGAAACGCAGTCGATATCTAAAATGTGTAGCCTGAAACGCACTCAAAACCCAAAATTAGCTGCACCAAGCGCACTCATTTTGGACTTGGAGGCACAAATCTTGCTTCCAGCTTGGTTGACTGTATTAGTGAATTTTTTTTTGCACCCCATAAAGTAGCATTGCAACCCACTAACACAATCATGAAAGCTGGCAGCATTTTCCCTAAAGAGCCGAAAACGAGTTTGGGGGAAAAAGAGGCACCCCAGCGAAGATGACTATCTCATTATACCTGATCAATGGTTCCAGCCATTCACTCAAAGCCATCACATAAAAAAAAAGATGTACTACCGAACATGTATTATTTCGTCCGAAAAACATGAAAACGCATGAAGTAGCCACACAGCCCACACTCATCACAGAAAGCAGCGCAACCAACTGTCCACTAATGCATACATACATAACAAGACATTGCCTCGGCCGCATGGCGAAATTCGAACGTCAAACAGTTTGTGTTATGCATACTGAATACTGAAATGGGATAAATGGGATGTAACATGTATGTAGGTGCAGGAAGAACGCCTCCCCCAATGTACGATACGAACGAAGATCGTTTCCGAACGATTGGTTTGCCTGGTTTTAGTTCCATGTCCGAACACAGTTCCATGTCCGGACATGGATGGAATTATATTGGGCATGGAACTTGTTTATTGTTTATTTTTTTTTTGCAGCTTCATTCATATCTACTCGAGTTGAGCTTGAGAGACAGTGAAATGAATGTGAACACTTGCACGTCGAACAGTTTGTACTGTGCACACAAAAATGCGATAAAAGGGATGTAGCATGTAGGAAGATCGCTCCCAATGTAAGATACGAACAAAGACCGTTCGTTTCGTGATTGAAATATCTAAGTAGCCCTCTATACCGAATGGGTTAACGGATCGGTTAACAGTTCCATGTCTGGTTTTAGTTCCATGTCCTAAAACAGTTCCATATCCTTACATAGTTCCATGTCCGAACATATAACTAAATCTTGCATGGCGCATTATATCTTCCCGAGTTAAGAGCGAGACGATGTGAATGCATGTGTGTGTGTGGAGTGGATGATGCTATCATTATGATGGCAAAATTCACCCGCCAAAAAGTTTGTGTTTTGCATACTGAATACTGAAATTGGAATGGGGTTAAAAGGATGTGGGTAAAATGTTTCCGTCGCACACATTTAAGTTCGTACGTGAAGTGAACGAAATATGTTGGTTTTTTGACCGACCTACACGGATCGGTCTGATCTGTTAAAATATTAACAACTCCGAAAGTTCCATGTCAGGTTTTAGTTCCAGGTCTTTTAATAGTTCCATGTCCATGCCTAGTGTTAGATTTATTATTTTTATTTTTTATATTTGCCAACAAAGAATATAAATCTTCCTTAGTTACAAAGAATGAAAGAAAAAAGGAAAAAAAAGATAATTCATATTATTATATAATAAAAAAAAAGAATGAGAAAAAAATAAATAAATAGAGCCAACAATCATAATTGTTTATTCACGAAAGGCCGTCAAATAAATTTCTTTTTAAAGCTGGAATAGATAGGTTAAAGTCAATCAAATGAACATTGCATTGTAGGAAATCATTAAGCCATTAAAAGATGAAGAGCGACCGTAGTTAGTGCGCGAGTGGGCAATATTAAAAAAATCGATTATTACGTAAATTTAACGTTGGAACATTGATGTTTAGAAGGCGCAAAATTTCATTGCAGTCGATTTCATTAATCAGAATATGGTGAATAAATAGAACTCTTGCAACTGTTCTTCTCACCTCCAGTGTCTCTAGGCAGATCAATTTCAGTCTTGAAATGTATGGAGGAAGGCTAATAGACTCCAACCAAGGAAGCCTTCTAAGGGCGAATCTCTTCGAATCATTCCCCAGGCTTTGTTGGCCTTATTACAAATATAATCAATATGATCGATGTAGGAAAGCTTAGTATCTAATACTACGCCAAGGTCTTTGACTTTAGAAACACGAGGAATATTAACCCCATCAAAGGAATAAATAAACATAATAGGCGATTTACAACGGGAAAAGGTAATGGTAGAACATTTGCTTACATTAAGAGAGAGGTAGTTTTTCTTGCACCACAGATAAAATTTTTGTAAACACATATTTAAGAGATTAAAGCAGTGAAGATCTTTACCTGACATAAATAGTTTGAAATCATCGGCAAATTTCAACACTTTGCAACCAGGAAGAAATTTAGCTAAATCATTGACAAACAAGATAAACAAGATAGGACCTATATGGCTCCCTTGGGGCACGCCAGAGTAAACAAAAATTTTATTCGAGAGTATATTGCGGAATTTTACAAACTGGTATCTACCGGTTAGGAATGAAGAAAGCCATCGAATGAAAGAGTTTGGGAATCCCATTCTTACAAGTTTATACAGCAACAACTTGTGATCTACACGATCAAATGCTTTGCTAAAGTCAGTGTAAATGGCGTCAACTTGATTGCCTTTTCCAATCTCAGTGATGACGAAGTTAGGGAATATAAGGAGATTTAGAACCTTCATTCGGACATGGAACTAAAACAAAGCATGGAGGATGATTGAGGACTATTGAATACTGCTCAAGATTCTCTCATAGATCCAGACATGCTTATGTTATTAGATAATACAAAAATCAGACGGTACAACGTTAATCGTTCCAGGAACTAGTTCGGATAAAAAAAAGAATCGTTCAGAAAATACCTCAGAATACCTGAGAAATCTTTGTACTTTAAGCTCTATAATCTAAGGCCAAGAACAAAATTTAATAAAACAAACAACCGAGCCGAAACCGTGAGTGAATAAATTAAAATGCACTAACAACAATCCATGCAAAGTTCTGGAGGGTAGACGTAAAATACGGAGACGCCAAAACTCAAACAACCCTATTGTTGAATTGGCGTCACTAAGCATCACTGATCAGATATAATGAGATAGGCGACTTGCTATCCCCTTGCCTGAAACATACCCAAAAAAAAAAGTAACGGGATCTCTCTCTTGACCCTGTCTGTGAATGCATGTGAAGTGAGCAATGGAAGTGTTCAGTGAATCCATTTAAAAATGGCGGAAGATGAGATAATTTGCCGTCTCAGTCATTCAAAAAATATAAACAAAGTAATCAGCCTCCATTCTTTTTTGGTTTATTTTGTTTTACAAATAATTATTATCTCCTTAGTAAAGGAAAAATCTGCCATCCAAGCGAGTGCCCATTAGGAATAATTTTCTGCCATGCACAACGGGTCAACTGAAAATCGAATTTGTTTTGATTACACTACACAAATGTCAAAAGACATCTGATTCTGGTTTGCTGAGTTCAGTCCATAGGTAGAGTTCAGCACGATTGAGGTGGAAATAGGAGGTGGAAATCTTTGCTATAAGGAGTTTTTTTCCTTTTTGCTTATTTTTTCCTATAAATAAACAGTTAAGCTATTTGATTGTGTGCATACATTTTATTAATTAATGCGTTTTCTTAAAAAAAAACAATTTAAACAATACTCTGTTAGCTTTTAGATCAATGTTTAGAATAAGGAGTTTTTTCGCTCAATTTTTTATTTGTTTCCGAATGATTTCATGAATAGTTTCAATAGTTCGTTTTAATTATTACTAGTTCATTTATCCAATTATAAATAGTAATCCAAATGAATAAATTGACGTCTCAAGTCGACAAGAAATAAAAGGAACAAACGTAGGGCCTAGATACGGATCACGTTTTTATTCACATTTTATTTTTCTCAATTTTGTGTGCAATCGCGAAAAATTTCTTTTTTGGTGATAGGATCTGTAATTTGTTTCATTACATTTCTTATCACCAAAAAAGAAATTTTTCGCGATTGCACACAAAATTGAGAAAAATGTATTTCAGTTTGATTTTTAAAAAAAGTTTCAATCACACATGAATAATTTTTATTTGAATAGCAGGAATTGTTTGTTAATAAAATGTTATTCAAATAAAAATTTTATTTAGCTATTTGCGAATTATTGCAAATAAAATTGATGGCATGATTGAAATCAAGTCAAATGATTTATTTGAAAATGTATTTTTATTTCATTATGGAAATTCAAATAACTTCGGTAGGTACAAATTTAAAAAAGTTCTTAAACTTTACAAAAGAAAATTTTAAAGCAAGAGATTTTGTATATTATAAGCTCTTCCAATAGTTTGAAATTTTGACATATAATCCATTATATTTGATTTCTTTGACATCATCTGAAAATCTGTTTTTTTTTCCCCGTTCTATTCCTTGTGACAACACGGATTTACGAAGCGTTAAATTTTATCTCATTGGTTCAAAGTGTATTCAAGCTTATCAACAGACGAGCTATCCGTTCTTCTGTATTTCTTTCAGATGGTCCTAGGTCTTTATTTAAATATATCTTTTACACGAATTTAAAAGACTGTACATTTTTTACCAGTATATTTAAGGCGTCACTGACAAAGTGACTAGAATTTTAGAGCAATACAGAGTGAAACAGATCTTACCACCAGAAAGGAGATCTTTTAAGCAAGACTAACATTCACCCAAAGATCGGTTCCAATTCTAGACACCAGTATTGTATATGCTGTGCCTTTAAGCTGTCATCGGCATTCATTGGACGAACCCGGCGAAGTATTTCACATCGTTTGAAAGAATGTACAAATGCTGTGAGCATTTACAGTTAGTTAGGAGTTGATTAAAGACAAATTTATCTTACGCAGACTTTTCAAAATAGACTCAAACTTTTCTTACAAGTTTAATCACTTCTTAACATCAAAGCAAAATCAAACACAAAAAAAAATACATGAATTTTCAACAAAAATATAATAATAAAATATATTAAGTATTTTCTAGAATTTTTATTTCAAAACTATTTAAACATTTTTTCAATCAAACAAAGCCTACAAAGTTCACACAAGTCTTAAGTTCCACGTAAGTCTTACCTAGGGTTCCACTGGTATTCCAAAAAACACTGAAGTTATTCCCAATAGTTATGATAAATATCAATAGAGTTTACGGCAAACAATAATGCTAAGTCATTGTGTAGCAGAGCATGTTAGAACTATAGCAACCGACAAAGAATCGACAAGGTCTCCGTTGCAAATAATTAAAGTAGTTTTTCTATTTTAAGTCTTGAATGAGCGTAATTTGTGTATCACTCTAATATTTTATATTGCCTCCACAAACAAAGATTTCATCGTTTTTCGCAATCAATTTATTCTTTTCTTTCTTTTCCATGAAAGCGAACAATGCAGCATTAAAAAAATAATAAATAAACTCTTATTTGAAAGGAAAAATCAAACTTTCTTGCACGAGATTCGGAAAAGTGAACTTGTCTGCTCGGAAATCTGAATAAAAACTCCGAACGATTGCCACGAATCGATCCTCGATATGATGACCTGAAACGCAGTCGATATCTAAAATGTGTAGCCTGAAACGCACTCAAAACCCAAAATTTGCTGCACCAAGCGCACTCATTTTGGACTTGGAGGCACAAATCTTGCTTCCAGCTTGGTTGACTGTATTAGTGAATTTTTTTTTTGCACCCCATAAAGTAGCATTGCAACCCACTAACACAATCATGAAAGCTGGCAGCATTTTCCCTAAAGAGCCGAAAACGAGTTTGGGGGAAAAAGAGGCACCCCAGCGAAGATGACTATCTCATTATACCTGATCAATGGTTCCAGCCATTCACTCAAAGCCATCACATAAAAAAAAAGATGTACTACCGAACATGTATTATTTCGTCCGAAAAACATGAAAACGCATGAAGTAGCCACACAGCCCACACTCATCACAGAAAGCAGCGCAACCAACTGTCACTAATGCATACATACATAACAAGACATTGCCTCGGCCGCATGGCGAAATTCGAACGTCAAACAGTTTGTGTTATGCATACTGAATACTGAAATGGGATAAATGGGATGTAACATGTATGTAGGTGCAGGAAGAACGCCTCCCCCAATGTACGATACGAACGAAGATCGTTTCCGAACGATTGGTTTGCCTGGTTTTAGTTCCATGTCCGAACACAGTTCCATGTCCGGACATGGATGGAATTATATTGGGCATGGAACTTGTTTATTGTTTATTTTTTTTTTGCAGCTTCATTCATATCTACTCGAGTTGAGCTTGAGAGACAGTGAAATGAATGTGAACACTTGCACGTCGAACAGTTTGTACTGTGCACACAAAAATGCGATAAAAGGGATGTAGCATGTAGGAAGATCGCTCCCAATGTAAGATACGAACAAAGACCGTTCGTTTCGTGATTGAAATATCTAAGTAGCCCTCTATACCGAATGGGTTAACGGATCGGTTAACAGTTCCATGTCTGGTTTTAGTTCCATGTCCTAAAACAGTTCCATATCCTTACATAGTTCCATGTCCGAACATATAACTAAATCTTGCATGGCGCATTATATCTTCCCGAGTTAAGAGCGAGACGATGTGAATGCATGTGTGTGTGTGGAGTGGATGATGCTATCATTATGATGGCAAAATTCACCCGCCAAAAAGTTTGTGTTTTGCATACTGAATACTGAAATTGGAATGGGGTTAAAAGGATGTGGGTAAAATGTTTCCGTCGCACACATTTAAGTTCGTACGTGAAGTGAACGAAATATGTTGGTTTTTTGACCGACCTACACGGATCGGTCTGATCTGTTAAAATATTAACAACTCCGAAAGTTCCATGTCAGGTTTTAGTTCCAGGTCTTTTAATAGTTCCATGTCCATGCCTAGTGTTAGATTTATTATTTTTATTTTTTATATTTGCCAACAAAGAATATAAATCTTCCTTAGTTACAAAGAATGAAAGAAAAAAGGAAAAAAAAGATAATTCATATTATTATATAATAAAAAAAAAGAATGAGAAAAAAATAAATAAATAGAGCCAACAATCATAATTGTTTATTCACGAAAGGCCGTCAAATAAATTTCTTTTTAAAGCTGGAATAGATAGGTTAAAGTCAATCAAATGAACATTGCATTGTAGGAAATCATTAAGCCATTAAAAGATGAAGAGCGACCGTAGTTAGTGCGCGAGTGGGCAATATTAAAAAAATCGATTATTACGTAAATTTAACGTTGGAACATTGATGTTTAGAAGGCGCAAAATTTCATTGCAGTCGATTTCATTAATCAGAATATGGTGAATAAATAGAACTCTTGCAACTGTTCTTCTCACCTCCAGTGTCTCTAGGCAGATCAATTTCAGTCTTGAAATGTATGGAGGAAGGCTAATAGACTCCAACCAAGGAAGCCTTCTAAGGGCGAATCTCTTCGAATCATTCCCCAGGCTTTGTTGGCCTTATTACAAATATAATCAATATGATCGATGTAGGAAAGCTTAGTATCTAATACTACGCCAAGGTCTTTGACTTTAGAAACACGAGGAATATTAACCCCATCAAAGGAATAAATAAACATAATAGGCGATTTACAACGGGAAAAGGTAATGGTAGAACATTTGCTTACATTAAGAGAGAGGTAGTTTTTCTTGCACCACAGATAAAATTTTTGTAAACACATATTTAAGAGATTAAAGCAGTGAAGATCTTTACCTGACATAAATAGTTTGAAATCATCGGCAAATTTCAACACTTTGCAACCAGGAAGAAATTTAGCTAAATCATTGACAAACAAGATAAACAAGATAGGACCTATATGGCTCCCTTGGGGCACGCCAGAGTAAACAAAAATTTTATTCGAGAGTATATTGCGGAATTTTACAAACTGGTATCTACCGGTTAGGAATGAAGAAAGCCATCGAATGAAAGAGTTTGGGAATCCCATTCTTACAAGTTTATACAGCAACAACTTGTGATCTACACGATCAAATGCTTTGCTAAAGTCAGTGTAAATGGCGTCAACTTGATTGCCTTTTCCAATCTCAGTGATGACGAAGTTAGGGAATATAAGGAGATTTAGAACCTTCATTCGGACATGGAACTAAAACAAAGCATGGAGGATGATTGAGGACTATTGAATACTGCTCAAGATTCTCTCATAGATCCAGACATGCTTATGTTATTAGATAATACAAAAATCAGACGGTACAACGTTAATCGTTCCAGGAACTAGTTCGGATAAAAAAAAGAATCGTTCAGAAAATACCTCAGAATACCTGAGAAATCTTTGTACTTTAAGCTCTATAATCTAAGGCCAAGAACAAAATTTAATAAAACAAACAACCGAGCCGAAACCGTGAGTGAATAAATTAAAATGCACTAACAACAATCCATGCAAAGTTCTGGAGGGTAGACGTAAAATACGGAGACGCCAAAACTCAAACAACCCTATTGTTGAATTGGCGTCACTAAGCATCACTGATCAGATATAATGAGATAGGCGACTTGCTATCCCCTTGCCTGAAACATACCCAAAAAAAAAAAGTAACGGGATCTCTCTCTTGACCCTGTCTGTGAATGCATGTGAAGTGAGCAATGGAAGTGTTCAGTGAATCCATTTAAAAATGGCGGAAGATGAGATAATTTGCCGTCTCAGTCATTCAAAAAATATAAACAAAGTAATCAGCCTCCATTCTTTTTTGGTTTATTTTGTTTTACAAATAATTATTATCTCCTTAGTAAAGGAAAAATCTGCCATCCAAGCGAGTGCCCATTAGGAATAATTTTCTGCCATGCACAACGGGTCAACTGAAAATCGAATTTGTTTTGATACACTACACAAATGTCAAAAGACATCTGATTCTGGTTTGCTGAGTTCAGTCCATAGGTAGAGTTCAGCACGATTGAGGTGGAAATAGGAGGTGGAAATCTTTGCTATAGGAAATTTTTCCTTTTTGCTTATTTTTTCCTATAAATAAACAGTTAAGCTATTTGATTGTGTGCATAAATTTTATTAATTAACGCGTTTTCTTAAAAAAAACATTACGTGCGACTTTCTGGTCTTAACTTCTTATTAAAATTAGTTGCAAAAAGAATTTGATAAATTTTCCAGTAGTCCTAAACACATTTTGAAAACATTTTTTTTTTTATAAATGAATAGGCACATTTATACAATACTCTGTTAACTTTTAACTGTTTTTTCCCTCTATTTTTTATTTGTTTTCGAATGATTTCATGAATAGTTTCAATAGTTCGTTTTAATTATTTCTAGTTCGTTTATCCAATTATAAATAGTAATCCAAATAAATAAATTGACGTCTCAAGTCGACAAGAAATAAAAGGAACAAACGTAAGGTCTAGACACGGATAACGTTGTTATTCACATGAAACAAATTACAGATCCTATCACCAATAAATAAATTTTTCGCGATTGCACACTAATTTGAGAAAAATGTATTTCAGTTTGATTTTTAATAAAAATTTCAATCACACATGAATAATTTTTATTTGAATAGCAGGAATTGTTTGTTAATAAAATGTTATTCAAATAAAAACTTTATTTAGCTATTTGCGAATTATTGCAAATAAAATTGGTGACATGTTGAAATCAAGTCAAATGATTTATTTGAAAATGTATTTTTATTTCATTTTGGAAATTCAAATGACTTCGGAAAGTACTAATTTAAAAAAGTTCTTAAGCTTTACAAAAGAAAATTTAAAAGCAAGAGATTTTGTATATTATAAGCTCTTCCAATAGTTTGAAATTTTGACATCTAATCCACTATACTTGATTTCTTTGACATCATCTGGAAATTGAAGAAGCCGGTTAACTGGACTTACTGGTCTACGGTCCACTGTAGATTACTATACAGCGGATATGATTGCAGTGTTGGTGTAAAGTAAAAGTACCACAGTAAAGCCGCGTTGTCACAAGGAACAGAAACAGAAACATAATCTCATACATTAGCAACTGAAACCTAAATTCGCTGAATGCTTTCTGCGTTGCTAATGTATGAAAATCTTTTTTTCCCCTTTCTGTTCCTTGTGACAACACGGATTTACGAAGCGTTTAATTTTATCTCAATGGTTCAAAGTGTATTCAAGCTTATCAACAGACGAGCTATCCGTTCTTCTGGATTTCTCTCAGATGATCCTAGGTCTTTATTTAAATATATCTTTTACACGAATTTAAAAGACTGTTCATTTTTTACCAGTATATTTAAGGCGTCACTGACAAAGTCCCTAGAATTTTAGAGCAATACAGAGTAAAACAGATCTTACCACCAGAAAAGGTGATCTTTTAAACAAGAGTAATATTCACCCAAAGTCCAGATCCCATTCTAGACACCAGTATTTTATATGCTGTGCCCTTTAGTTGTCATCGGCATTCATTGGACAAGCCCGGCGAAGTATTTCATTTCGTTTGAGAGAATGTACAAATGCTGTCAGCATTTACAGTTAGTTGTAGGTTTAATAAAGGCCAATTTATCTTGCGCAAACTATTTATCAATTTACCAATTTATCTAAGGCAAATAATAAACGTAGCATTTCTGTTTTAAATGCTGAACGAGCGTGATTCGTGTATCATTCTTATATTTAATATTGCTTGCACAAACAAAGATTTCATCGTTTTTCGCAATCAATTTATTCGTTTCTTTCTTTTCCATGAAAGCGAACAATGCAGCATTAAAAAAATAATAAATAAATTCTTATTTGAAATGAAAAGTCAAACTTTCTTGCACGGGATTCGGAAAAGTTAACTTGTCTGCAAGGAAATCTGAATCAAAACTCCGAACGATTGCCACGAATTCACCTCATGCGATCCTGACCTGAAACGCAGTCGATATCTAAAATGTGTAGCCTAAAACGCATTCAAAACCCAAAATGACCTGCACCAAGCGCACTCATTTTGGCCTTGGACGCACAAATCTTGCTCCCAGCTTGGTTGACTGCGTTAGTGAATTTTTTTTTTGCACCCCATAAATCAGCATTGCAACCCACTAACACAATCATGATAGCTGGCAGCATTTTCCCTAGAGAGCCGAAAATCGAGCTTGGGGGCAAAAAGAGGCACCCGAGTGAAGATGACTATCTCATTATACCTGATCAATGCTTAGCATAGACATGCCTTGCTTGTATCACGAGACCGGGCATTTGATGGCCGTGTTTGCTCACCTAATAAGCTTCCGGGAAATAAGGGTTGGGCATTCTTTGCAGAAATGCTGTGCTTCCACAGATATTTGGCCCATTCTTTCCTCATCCTAAAGAAATTTTTCATTTCAGTAAGATTGAAATCGTTCTGGCTAGGCTATCTTCTTCTTATTTCTCTTTTTTGTTTTTCGTTTATAACATATCCGTTATTTTTAGAAGTGACTTAAATTACATATTTTGTATAAGTTTAAGAATTTGTGCAAACTTCATCCAAAAACATAAAAAAGTGCTGATAGGAAAGAAAAAAAACATTTTCTTTATGGGAATTCCGCCCACTGTAGTATAATGAAAACCTATTGACAAACTTGTACTCAGCTTCAGCGTCTCATTGTGAACGGGATAAGCGGCATGCTACGCGGCAAGCTTCAGCCACAGCGACAGCGTCAGCTTCAGCTACCTATTCTGATCAGGCCTTTAGGTGTTACACGGTATAAGTGCCTGTTTTCATTTGGTTTATACTAACCTGACGTGTCAGAATTAGTTTAGTTTAGTTTAGTTTACTTTATTAGTATTAATTGAATACTTTATAAATCCAGATTTCTCTTAAAATTATACCTAATATAAGATTTACAAATTTATTTAATCCAGTCTTATTTCTCTCATGTATTTCTTTTCACAAAATCTAGGCATTTACGTTTGAATATTCTAAAATTTTCTTCATTTTTTATACCAGTAGGTAGGCTATTGAATAAACTAAAACCTTTATATACAATTGTATTTCGACCAGCAGATGAGAACTGACTCCGCAATCTAAGATCATTCACGTTTCGTAAATTGTACGGCTGCGCATCTCCCACTCGTGGCCTCCTTGTTTAATTACATCGGTGCAGCTCCATATTTAATTTTGAACACAGCTATCAATGTATTGTACTCCAATTTCTGTCTGACGTTCAACCGCCTTAGCGCGTCTAACATAAAATTTATCGGGGTAAAACGGTTGCACCCCAAGATACTCCTCATACCCTTATTTTGCAGCTTTTGTAGCCTTTGAAGATGGTTTTGGTTACAACATGAGTATAAAATAGAAGCGCAAAACTCAAAAGTGCGGTTTCACGATGGTGTTATAAACTTTTATGGCAGTCATGTCATCCATTTGCTTTCATATTTAACTCCTTTTCAATAATCATTCCCAAGTATTTAATACTGTCAGCACTTTCAATTCGTTTCCCGTTTATATCGATGCTCGTTTCGGTCGGTAGATTTATTTCCATTAATTTAGTTTTTTGCTCATTAAGTTTTAATTTATTCATTTTTAGCCATTGTATTAGCCGTCTTTTATAGTAGTCGATTTTGCTTCTACACTCATCAGCGTCCTTTCCATCAGCGTAGATCAAGGTGTCGTCGGCGTACAACATTATCTTACAAAACTTTATTATAGTGGGCATATCGTTTATGTAGAGAATAAAAAGAAGTGGGCCCAAAATTGAACCTTGTGGTACTCCTTGCTCAACCTCGATGAATTCGGCCACAGTACTATTTACTTTAGTCCGTTGGAATCGCTTAGTCAGAAATGATCTAAACCATTCAAGCTCAGTACCCTGTATCCCATATTTATGTAGTTTCCTTAAAAGTATTTTTTGATCAATAGTTTCAAAGGCACGTTTAAAATCTAAGAAAGGAGCTATTATTTTCTTTTTCTTTCCACCGTCCTTCCATTCGTTAACTAAATGGTTAACCGCTGTCTCACAGGAATAGTTTTTTCTGTACCCGGACTGATATATCGATAGAATATCATTGCTCTCGAGGTAATCCACAATTTGTTGTTTTACAACAGTTTCGATCACCTTTTCTATTGTTTTAAGTGGTGTTGATTGGTCGGAACTCCTCACTTTTGTTTGTATTCGGAACCTGTTACCATCGAATACTTCCAAGAACTTGGAAAATCGCCCGTTGATAGCGAGTTGTTTACTATCATAAGGACGGTCCGTCCTAAAATATCCCAGTTGTCCAATATTACTTGTGGGCTAACCTTGTCGAAGTCCATTTTGTTTTTTAGTTTTTTACATATATTTTTAAGTTCATTCATACTTAGTTCTCGAAATTTGAATCTACTCGAAACTTCATTTATATTATCAACGTATCCAACATCTTCTATTGAGTAAGCGATTTGCTTTACGCTTGAAATAAAATAATCGTTAAATTTGTTTGCGATTTCTGACTCATCTGTGCATACCTTATCATCGGAGCATACATGCTGAATCCCATTCTTCTGGTGTCCAATCACCATGTTTTGATAGCTCTCTACATTTCTTTTTGTCCGTTTGCGCGTTTCATCGTGTTCCTTATGTATCTGTTTTTCGCATTTACTATTTTTACTTTATAGCAGTTCCTTATTCTTCTGCATTCACTCCAATTTTGACTGCTGCTGAAGTGCTTAGCGATTTCATATTTTTCAGTAAGTTTCGCTTTCAATACTCTCAGTTCGTTTTTGTACCATCTACTTGTTCTGTTGTCCATTTTAATACTTTTTTTGCATATGAACTTTTTTGTGGTATTTTTAAGAATCGTGTCAATTTTTTTCGCGTTTTCATGTATGCTGGCTGCCATGCTATATGCTGTATCGCATTCCCTTAGCTTATGTGTAAATAGATCCTTCCTATATCTGTAAACTTCTGTTTTCTTCTGTACAACTTTTAGATTTTTCGCAGTGTTTCTGAATATGTCAATACTTTCATGATCTGAAATCTTATTATTAGCATTGGAGCAAGCCGTAAGATTGTTCATGTTAGAGATAACGTAATCAATTAAACTTTTCGATGTTGCCGTCACTCTTGAATACTGCATTTTTTTTATACAAGCAATTGTCGTGGAGGATTCTTTCGATTTCTCGCTTGTAAAGGTGGTCTCCGCTCCAATCTCTATTAAAATCTCCAGCAATCAATATGTTTGTCTGTGTTTCTGTCAGCCTTTCAATGTTTTCTTCCAAGAAGTCGCAAAATTCTCTTTCGGAACTATTTGGTGCTTTATACACAGCAACAATGACTATTTCCAAATCGTTGTATTTACATTTGCAAGCTAGTAGTCATCGTTTGTAATCCACTGATTTCTCGAGCACTTTAGTTACCTTCCAATTGTCTTTTACATAGATTGTGGTACCTCCAGTATGGGTTGAATTTAAATAACAAGATGTATCATTATATCCTTCCATTTTTATTTTCACCAATTTGTCTGTTACCCTTTGCTTGATTAAGTGTGTTTCGGACAGAATCATAAACTCGTAGTCCATACTATCAGCAAGTATTTCCAGCTCATTGAAATTATTAGTCAAGCCTTGAATGTTTATATAGATGCCCTTGATTGGGCTTAGTTGCTAGTATCCAATTTTCTTCTTTCTGGATTTGAGCTTATTAAGGTAGACTGGACAGGCTCTGTTGAGTGTTGTGTGGTTGTCATCCAATCCCAGATTATATTTTTCGTTTGCCCTAATACAATTTATGCATTTATTTACTGCTTCACTGCTGCATTCATTAGTTTTATGGTTTCCCAAGCATTTAAGGCATGTTTCTTCGGTCTTCTTACATTCGTTGGATTTATGATTGAATCCTTTACATTTAAAGCACCTCATTACTTCCACTCCATCGAAAACTCTACTCCGCTCCCAACCGATACTAAGTACTCCTGCTTCAATAACCTTTGGAAAAGATTCAGCATCGATTTCAATAATGGCGTTGTAATTTGTGTAGTTGTTTTTCTTATTTTCAAAGTATTTAATAAGTCTGAATTCGCTGTTGGCAATAACATTATTTTGCTTCTTAAGCCTTTCAATAAATTCATTCTCATTATTTTTGAACTTCATGTTGGGTATTATGACTCGGCTTGATTTTATTTGGCACCTTGACTTCATAGTCATCGCCCATATTTTCTTCAATTGCACATTTAATTCTATTTCTTTCAGATGAATCTTCGCTCTCAACAATAATTATTCCGTTATGTGCTGTTTCAATGTTTGCAATTTTAAGATCTCCTGGATCCACATTTTTATTAAGATCTTCCCTTGTTTTACTACTATTTTGCCTCCCTTTTGGTTTTATAACAAGTGGCAGCTCTTTTCGCATTTTTGACATCAATTACTTGGCATAGAATTACTATGGTGAGGGGAAGCGCCAGTGTGGTGGCCACCGTTCAACCTCAGTTTTATTTTGAGAAATAAATTTTGGGTTAGGTTAGGCTAAACCAAATGAAAACAGGCACTAAAGGGTAATGTATATAGAAGTTTGTCACAGACGAACTTTTGCACGTGATCGCTTGTTTCATATAAAAACGCGATTTGCTTTGCACCTGGTTCTAAAAATGTGAAAGACGTCAGATCTTGACAGCCGTGGTAATAGACCTTTTACCACGGCTATCAAAATCTGACGTCTTTAACATTTTTCGACCGCGGAATGCCAAGCAAATCATGTTTTTATATGAAAAAATTCAATTTCTGTAGAAGTGCGAATTATTAATAAACTATTCAACCTAGAGTGTGCCGATAAGGAAACAAGTTATTGTGCTTATTCCGTTCTTTAAATTATTTTAATAATATAAGTCGAAAGTATCGAAAGTGTTTCGAAGATGTGATCTCCTTGAATCCGTGTACCCTTTTGTGGTCGTATACACTGTTTCTACAAAACATATAACACTTCTCTAATCCTTTCCGTTTTATAATGAAAATATTTTTAGCATTTCATAGGAAGGCTGATCCAAGTCTACAACTTTCCTGTTCATCGAAATACAAGGTTACATTTTTTAAATAGTTATTTACGTTTAGGTGTAATTTTTGTTCGTTTTCCATATAAAAAGTAACTTTGTTTGGCATCCCGCAATCGAAAATACCAGTAGACATCAAACTGTTAAAAGCTCTATAGGTGTATGTATATTTAATACAGTGGTTAAGGCTTGAAACGGGCGGTCTGTAGCCGGTTACAGGCGGCCTGTAGCCTGTCGGAAAAAAAATTGTTTTCATGCATATCGCACTCAATTCACCTTGCTTAGAGGGATGCATCATAATTTGTCTTAACTCTTGCATGGAATGGAAACATGGTTAAACACAAAGAATGAGCAATGCTTTAAAATGTACTGCAATTAAGTTCGAGTAACTTACCTATGTATTTATTTGCAGGATAATGTGAGCTAAACGGTAATAATGTTCCCTCATGACTTGGGGAAAATATATTAGTCTGAATAATACCGCACTTTCATCGTACCAGGCCAATAAGGTTTTCTAATTTGAAAATGACCACTAGAAACCGAGAATTGAAATTTTTTACTATTAAGAACAATCGACGGCTTAACACAATTTATTTATTTAAATAAAACAGAAAACACAGGGGTAAATAAAAACATGTACAATAAACATTATGTACTACAAACAAAAGAACAAGAGAACATAGTTAGTTGTCTTTCCACTTGTCTTATCTGTGCACATCGAAAATAATGCAGATCTCGTTTGGGTTTGGGTAGAATAAAAACCAAATTTTATTTTTTTGTGATTCAATAAAACTTAAAATTTAATTGAGATTTATTATGATATAAGTTGTTTGAGTTTTGTCGTCTTCGTAGAGACTAGAGATTGTTGTTTGAGATTGTTCGTCAAATGTCTCCTTATTTGACGTCCACACCTCTAGAACTTTGCATGGATTGTTGTTAGTGTATTTTTATTCATTCACTCACGGTTCCAGCTCGGTTGTTAGTTTTATGAAATTTTGTTCTTGTGCTTAGGAAAAGTTAAATATTATATTGGAATGTGGCTTTGATAGAGTCTCAATCTCAATATGAACTCAATAATCCATACCCGAATAAAATGTTAAACACTTTTGGTTGTAAAAAAAAATCCCCCCTTAACAAAGACCAAACATTGGAAGATGATTTCATTTATTTTTAATTAATGTGTTACTCAAGCCAATTTGCGGTTTTGGTTGTAGAACTTCCGGCTACCACCAGATTTGCTCTACTATAGGTTTTTTGGGTCTCTGATCACGAATTTCGGGTTTTTTTTCTCGAGAAATTGGGGCTTCACCCTTAAATCACCCAAAAAATTCCCCTAAATAGGGGTGTTTTTGCTATATTTGCGCTTTGAGCATTAGTTGGTGTCAAAAAACTATGGTTTTGTCTTTAATTTGAATATTACGTAATACTTTATAAAAAATTCAACATTCGGGTTAAATAAAAGGGGTGGAAACTACTCCTAAAAGGGCGATTTTTCCACATTTACACTTTTTGACATAAATTGTGCGTGAAAACTGTTTTTCCGACTCTGTGTTGAATTAATTAGTAACAGTTATAAAAAAAATTAACCCTACGGTTAATAAAGGGGGTGAAAATACCCCTAAATATTGGTTTGGTCATTTTTTAAGCTAAAGGCATGGAATTTTCTCCACTATGGGTTTTTTAATTGCTGATTACGAACTTTCAGTCCTTTTTATGAAAATTTACAACGGGACCTTAAAATTAATAAAATCTTCTGAAAAACGAGTGTTTTTCCTGTATTATCATGTTGAGCCTTGTTAGAGTTAGAAAGAGTTCTCTCTTGATTGTCGTGGGGTGCGCATCTTTTGAACTTTCCTTACCGCTTATATTTACTTTGCTTCATTATGAATTGCATTGTTTGCTCTCAAAAATTCGATCGCGGTTGTAAGACAAAAATTAAGTGCATTGATTGCTCGCACTTCTTCCATTATTCGTGCGTTTATATCACTGCTGAAGACGTGGAATTTTTAAAAGCGAATGGTAATCACCGAAGAAAATGCAGTGGCAAAAGTTCAACATCTACTGAAATCTGCTCTTTGCATTGAAGTTCCCGATTGTGAGATTCAGCATTGCTACATTAAGAAGAGCCAAGCTAAAACCAACGGCAAAGCGGTCTCCCCAATTGCACCCAAGTCCATCATCAGCGTAAGCTTCTGTGATGTACGCACAAAAAAGCGAATTATGGGCGCAAAGAAGACAGAGAGACTCAACCTCAACACACACACGATGCGAAACGACGCTACTTGTGCCAGCGGCAGCGATGGAAACAACAACAACACCAACAGTAAAGCAACCAAGGGCTGCGGCATCTCTATCAACGACGCTCACAAAGTATATGGCAGCACTTTTTATGAAGAAGAAAGAAATTTGTAAGCAAAAAGGTGTAAAATATGTATGGTTTAGTAACAATAAGATTCTTGTTAAAAAAATCGAAGGAGGGCAGGCCATCTCAATTAGATCTTTTAATGATCTAGCACTTATTTAGTGCCAGTATTTTTTTTTTTAATTTAGATATATTTTCCTCCATCGATCACACTACTCTAAATTTTTAAAAAGTTTTTTCGGATAGCTCTTATTGCAAAAACAAATGTTTAATTATTCATCAGAATGTCAGAAGCTTGAGAGAAAATTTTGCAGCACTTGTCACTCATGTTGATTCTTTTTTGTGCGTTCCGGATCTTATTTTTGTTTCGGAAATCTGGATTAATGGGTTTGAAAAAAAAGGTTGTTTTATTCGCGTTTCAATTTTTTCGCGAATACTAATGACAATAACGCTGCAGGTGGTGTTGGTTGCAGCGTATAAAAGACAAAAAGGAATATGTTGTTCGCGAAGTTATTAATGTTCCGTTTTTGAGTGCTGATGTTCTAAAGATTTCCATTGAAATTAACAATGCAATCTTTGTGCTTTTGTGCGTATATCGGTTGCATATTTTTACGTACTCGGCGTTTATGGAAGAATTTTCTTGTTTTCTTTACAATAAAAGGTCAAAAAATATGATTGTTGTTGGGGATCTTAATATTATTGTTTTGGAAAACAGTAGTTTCGTTTCAAGCTATTTAGAAGTGCTGGCGTTGCATGGTCCTTAAAGCTATATTAACGAGCCTACTAGACTTATATCAAGTAGATGTTTGGATCATATTTATGAACGCTACAGAAATGGTTCGTTTAGCAATTTTGAGCAAGGCGTCCTTGATTTAATGATTACTGATCACTCGATGACTGCGTTTTTATTTAGCATTTCTGGTAACGCAGGCACTGCTAATTTAGAACTGACTGATAGTGTGTCTAACATTAACTTTAGAAAACTTAGAACCGCACTTATGTCTGAATATTGGGTTAACGTCTATATGTGTCCTAATGCTTCGTCGTCATATTCAGCTTTCATTGAGTGTTTTAAAAATCATGTTCTTAGTTGTTCAAGTACTTTGCGCCCTAAATGTTTACCCAAAAGCTTAAGCCTTGGATTTCCTCTTTCTTCTTACTTAAAGTTAAGCCTAAAAACACGCTAAGATTAAAACTCTATAAGAACCCTGGTAACTCGAATATCAGAGCCGAATACAAACAGTTGTGTGCAGAATTTTTTTTTTTTTTTTTTTTCGTGGGTAGGTAAAAACCTTCATAGGCACTATGAGAATCGAACGCGCGTACTCATAGTAGTGTGAGATTCTTACTCACTAAAAAACCTTCCAATCTTTGTAAGACTACGACTAAGTTTCCTTAACAAGTAGTTCATGCTTCTGTATAGTAATCGCGTTTGGCAGGCTACCTTCCAACGAAAGCACCTGCAATACCGTCATTATGTGCGGTTTCCTCTTACGACGCTAGATCCAACGGTCTTGTTCGTTGTAGTCGGCGTGCAAGATTTGTCTGATCCAGAGTGCGGATTATTTCGTGGTTGCAATGGCCGTGAAGGCGAGTGTGAAGTTTGCGAGCAAAGTTTCTTACTTCGTCGGTCACGGTTGCGATGCCTAGATCTCGATGTAAATCGCTATTTCTTATATACCATGGAGCATTTACGATTGCTCTTAGTGTCTTATTCTGAAAAGTTTCTAAAATAGATATGTTGCTTGGTTTGGTACAACCCCAAAGTTGTATACCGTACGTCCAAGATGGTTTTAGCACTTGCTTATACAATAGCAGTTTGTTATATACGCTTAGTTTCGAATAACGTCCGATAAGAAAATTTAGTTCTCGTAGCTTGATTTCAAGTTCATCGCGTTTCTTTTTAACGTGTGGCTTCCACTTAAGTTTTGCGTCTAGGGTCATGTCTAAATATTTCGCCTCGTTTGCGTACGGAGTTTGTACCGAGTTTATAAATAGAGGTAAGTTGATTACCCTCTTGTAAGTAAAATTAACATGCGTTGATTTTGTCTCATTTAGGAGGATTCGCCAGGCCTTTGTCCATTCGCATATTTTATTCAAAGCGCGTTGGAGTTTTCCCGTTGATAGTTCGACTGTCTTATCCGTAGCGAGGATAGCCGTGTCGTCAGCGAACGTGGCTATAGTCGTTGTCTCTACTTGAGGTACATCTCTTGTAAAAAGTAAAAACAGTGTTGGACCGAGGACGCTACCTTGTGGAACGCTGGCTTGTATTTCTTTGAATTCTGAGTATTCGCTCCCGTATCTCACTCGAAATAGTCTGTTGTCAAGATAAGACTCTAAGAGTTCATACATTTTTTCCGGCAAAACTTTCCGTAGCTTATATTTTAGGCCTTCGTGCCAAACTTTATCAAAGGCTTGGGATACGTCAAGAAAAGCGGTAGAACATATCATTTTCGCTTCTAAGGCTTTCTCAATTTCATTAGTTATTCGATAGACCTGGTCAATTGTTGAATGTTTGACCCTAAAGCCGAATTGGTGATCCGGAATCAATCGTCTTTCTTCAATTATTGGTTGCAGTCGTTTGAGCACAAGTTTCTCGAAGACTTTAGATATAATCGGCAGAAGCGAAATCGGTCTATATGATTTTTTGTCGTTCGGGCATTTCCCTGGTTTCGGAACCATTATTACCTCTGCGACTTTCCATTGCCGTGGAACGTATGAAATTCTCATTGATGCGTTTATGATGTAGAGAAGCTTGACTAACGCTCTTTTCGGTAGCTCCTTCAAAATTTCCCCAGTAATTAGGTCATAGAATGCAGATCATAGTGTGCAGAAATAAAAGAGGGGATACCAATCTGCCGAGATAGCTACTATCGCACTTAATTCGATTCTGCTAGAGGTAACCTTAAATGTGAATGGCGAATAGTCAATAGCATTTTAAACAAAAATGCTAACACAAAAAAACCATTATTCAGATAAATGCCTGTCCTGTTACAGACGAGAAAACCATTGCAGGCGCTTTAAACTGCTATTTCACCAGTATAGCCACCAGCTTGAAGCCAAGTCTCGTCCAACCCAGCTGTTCAACAATTAGCTGTCTTCCGGAGTCTTCTTCTTGTGCCAGTTTTAGTTTTGAGCCGATAACGCCTCTTGAGATTTTAAAGGAAATCGGTTCTTTAACAAACAGCAAGTCCTGTGGAATTGATGGTATCTCCAACATTTTACTTAAAAAATTGGCTGCTATGTAATGGACGTTCTTTCTTTCATTTTTAACCGCTGCATTTTCGAGGGAGTTTTTCCGGAAGATCTGAAGTGTGCTGATGTTATACCACTTTACAAAAAGGATTCTGCTTTACAAATGTGTAATTACAGGCCAATATCCCTATTTCCAGTTATAAGCAAAGTGTTTGAGAGGCTCGTTAAGAATAGGCTTGTAAGTTGTCTAGTAAGAAACAATTTTTTTAATAAAGCACACTTCGGTTTCCTAAGGGGCAAGTAAACAGAGGACGCACTTTTTATTAGCTGCAGCCAACTCATGGCTAATCTGGATGGCAAAAAGTGTACGGCTGGCTTATTTATCGATATCACCAAAGCTTTTGAAATGGTAGGTCATCAAATTCTACTCAAAGAAATTGATAAGGCAGGAATACGCGGTTTTATGCAAGAAAAGTGCCCTCCGAAACTTTTTTAACTCCGAAAAGTGCTCTCTCCATCTGCGCAAGACATCGCTCTCATTTGAAAGAAGTGTACCGTCCTTAGATTCAACCCCTTGAATGATATTCAACTCCCTTTCCCTGAGCCGGCGAATGGTCTGCCAAAATATCTTGTTTTCAGATCTGTAATCGTGCTCTAACTTCTCGCCGGACTTTTTCCACGACTGCTCCTTGGCTGTTCTGACTGCCAAATTGGAAGTCCTTCGCGCCTGATTGTACCGGGCTCGGGAAATTGAGTTTCTACATTGGATCCACGCAATGTAAGCTCTCTTCTTCTCTTCTTCTGATGGCTTCTTGAACTCCAGGCGTTTTAAACCAAGCTTCACTCCACAAACATTTCCTGCAGAGGCAATGACTGCCGATAAAAACAGCTGCCATTCCTCCTCTACATTCAAAAGGTCAGTTGGAATTTGTTAAAACTTCTCCGAAATCTGTTGACAACTCAGCTCCCCTAAAAACTCGAACATCACAAATCATTCTTTGAACACACGATGATCCAACAAAAAAATCAATCAGTGACTTCTGATTTAAACTGTGCTTGAACCATGTGTATTTGTGAAATACATGTTGTCTTTGTGTGGGAAAAAGGTGTTCATGATGGACAAGCCATATGCACAGCAAAATTCCAACAACTTCCCTCCGTTCCTGTTTTGATCAGGGTCACCGTGCCTCCCGATCACACTCCTCCAAGTACTGTCGTCCGTACCCACATGTGCATTGAAGTCACCCATCAGGAGAAAGAAGTCCATTTCTGCCACAGGGCAGCATCAACTTCGTTCAAAAAGGACTCATACTCTGACTCGCGTTAAATACCTAGCTGCCAGGTTTAAATTCGGCCGATCATAACCCGGACAACAGACGCCGACCAGGAAGCCGCTCGTCCCGAGGCAGACGTCCCTTTCTGTTATTTGAAATTCAGCCGTCTCTCTGGGATCAGACGCTGCTGGATTTTATTTTGCTTTATTCAAAGCAATGTTTAAAATATAACTATGCCCTATGAGCCTGTCCCCCGTGAATTTATACAAAATTAAGCAGCTTCTAGTACGTTCCATACTTCGCCTTTGGTAATTTTCCATTGGTACTCTTCCGCTGACAACCATGGAGGGGAAATTTTCTATATCGAAATTCTAACTTAGATTATGCCAGTTGACCGAAATGACAGTAGGGTATGTTCGTTTAGTGAATCGAGCAGGTTTGTTCGTAAAGTGCATCGATGGGTGCATTCAGCGATTCCTGCATGGTTTTATTTCTTGTCGTAAGATAACATTGCCCCACTCTTAGTTTTGTTCGTCCCAAGTCCCCAAGAACAAGTACGTCATCATTGCTTCCGTGGTAACGATGTAAGCGATCAACATGGACAACTTTCATTTTCGCTCTTGGTCTTCGTTGGATTCGGAAGACGGCATCATTAATTCGCGTTTCAACTTAGTAGGGACCTTCCCAGTCCTGCTGAATCTTTGGCGATCTTCCCTTCTTCGATGTGGGTTGTAGAACCATACCAGTTCTCCCTCGTTAAGCTCGGGTGCTGTTGCTCCCGCATCGTACCTGGTCTTTAAGCAGTTGCTTGCAACTTTTATATTGCTTCTGGTCATCTGGTCTGTGTCGTTGATCCTTTCTCTAAGGTTCACCACGTAGTCCTCTTCGCATGTTGGGTCTTCAATGGGAAATCCGAATTTAAGCTTACTTTGTATCATGGCAGTTCGACCAAACCAAACATCAGATGGAGTATGTCCAGTTGTGCTATGAATAGCGTTTCGGTAGGCCATGAGGAATAAAGGTATTCGCCGATCCCAATCCCGTTGATTCTCGTTCACTACTTTGGAAAGATGTTCCTTTAGTGTTTTGTTGAATCGTTTTGCCATTCCATCTGATTGTGGATGGGTGTGATCCGTGTCTTCTGTCGTCCGATTGCTGCGCATACTTCCTGGAATAACTTCGACTCGAAGTTTCTTCCTTGGTCGGAGTGTAATTCCATTGGCACTCCGAACCTGCACACCCAATGGTATATCTTCTGGTCGACAACGGTTTTTGCTTCTTGATCTTGGATGGCAAATGCCTCGGGCCATTTGCTGAAGTGATCGGCAATTGCAAGCATGTAACGATTGCCGCTTTCGGTTTCCGGAAATGGACCTGCGATGTACCTGCGATTTTAAAGGGGGAACCAACGTTGTACTGGTGCATTTTACCTCTTGATTTTACTTTAGGTCCCTTACTAGCAGCACAAGCTTCTTCCGACACCAGGTCTCAACGTCGTTTCTTGCACTCAGCGAATAAAAGCGTTCCCTCACCTTTTCCTGGGTTTTGTTTATTCCCAAGTGCCCACCAGACACTCCATCGTGCATTGCCCGTATAATCTCTTCAACTTTCTACCGTGGAACCACAAGTTGCATCTTAAAGGATTTTCCGTCCGGCATTTCTCATTTTCTCCGCAGAAGACCATCTGGAGAAAGTCCCACTGCGCCCAGTATGCCTTTAATGTAGGACTTCTGTCAGAGATATCTCTTGCATCGTGAATGGTCTTCAGCAATTTGGCAGCTGTTCCTCTGAGCGCAAGCGTGAGAGCAATCGATTTATCTTCGTTGTCCCATTTGTTTGTGTAATGGACGGTCTGGGATTTGGGAGTGATTATGGAGCCGTAGCTCCAGTTGTCCAGTTGGTCGGCCGAGATTTAGGATCGCGTGAAAGTTTTTTTTTGTTTTTAAGTTACACAATTATTAACCAAATCAAAAGTTCCTCAGAGTTCTCGGTGAATAAATATTGAACTCATATTCCAAAGGCACTTCGCCTTAGAAACTTTTAGAAAAAAAAATTAGCTTAAATAAATTGATTGAAGAGGCACTGTCGCCCCCCATTGGCGGGGTTCTCCCGACCGATCTCGCTCACGTTCTTTCACAAACCAACTTTTTGAATTTACCACCTCACACTCGTAAGCAAGCCAAGCTTAATCGTTGCACATTGCTCTCGCTAATCCCCAAAAATAAGTACATAATAAATGGGTGGGTAAGTAACACCTCGCAATTCCTTTGCATGAGAATCTCCTCTCAGGCCCGTATCAGCTAGTTAAAGCATGCGACAAGTGCGGATTAGAGGGGTTCATATCAGTATAAGTTAGCAGGGGTGTACCTGGGCATGGCTAATCTGAAGCTAGACCAGCACGAAAACACAATTTTATGCCGCTTTGATGTTAGCCGCAATGTAAGTGAAGGCAAAAAAAAAAAAAAAGAAAGGCAACCCACGAATTCCCTGATTGTTTTTGACTACAGGACCTATACTTGTCAGTACAACTTTAGCAATAAAAATTATTAGGCAATTAATGATGCCTCTACTACAACACAGGTTAGGGATCACCGTAAGGTTGATGCCTTACCTGGAAAAGGGGGGAAAAGAAAAAGGAGCAGATCTTACCGCCGGATGTCCTTGGCGCGAAAGGTTCCAATAACCTTGTCTGTCAGATCTTCTAGCAAATAGTAGGATGACCCTTGCTTTTCCCTTACACGAGCTTTCACAAAAACAGGGACTAGTTTGGCGTTGGAACCCTTTTCAAAGCTACTCTGTGCAAAATTGCGTCGATACACTTCATCACCAACCTTGAAGTCGACTGGTTGTGCTCTAAGGTTATGTTTGGCTGCGTTTGTATCAAATGCGCTCTTTTGCACTTGTGCTCGCGCACCTTGGAGCATAGGTCGACGGGGTGTCACATCCTCACCATTCAACATTCCAAGCTTCCTTAGCAACCCGTTATCAGGTCCGTGCTGAATCATATTTTGCCCAAAGATCACGAAATAAGGGCTGCAACCAATGGCGCTATGCAGACTCGCTCACAACGAACTACCAATGCTGCTGAAATGAGCATTACACTCATTATGTTTTGTAGTGTACAAAAATAAACAGACAAAACAATAACAATCATACAAGCAAAGTACAAGACAAAACAATAACAAGCATACATACAAAAATTGGACGTGTAATAAAGATCACCCTAGCGAGCGCTAGAACTGCGTGAACGCCGCCTTGTAAAATACCCGCGATTCTTAATTTTCTTAATTCTGTTCCGCGGCATTGAATAAAGAGATAAGGAATTGCTCTTTTTCGCATATACAGTGTGTGTGAGTGAAGCATTTATTTTGACATTAGTCGCTCAATGTCGGGTATCGACTTGTAAGTGAATGTATCAAATGTATTACGAATCGGGGTACAAATGTCACCTAAACACAGGAATGTTAAACAAAAGTAGAGCCAGCTCCCAGAAACGTATGAACCTCGAACTGTCTCTCATGACATTCCTGGTTCAACACATAAGTAGTCCGCACTCACACAACTAAAACTGATGCTTCACTTTTCCCCAAAAACACCACTTCCTAATCTCTTTATTCTATTAGAAAATAAATAGTGTTTAAATAGTGTACGTAAGGCCGCGTTGTCACAAGGAACAGAAACAGGAACAGAAACAGAATTTCATACATTAGCAACGCAAAAAGCATTCAGCGAATTTAGGTTTCAGTTGCTAATGTATGAGATTCTGTTTCTGTTCCTGTTTTACGTTGGTTGTGACAACGCGGCTTAAGCCTGAGTCTACATCCATAATGTTTACTCAGATTAACCTACAGCACTGCAAGGCCTCTACTGCTCTTCTAAGTAGCAGGCTTGCGGCATGTAGTACAAAAAGTCAGTCTTGGTTTTGTGCCCAAGATCTGGTTGCTGCCTCTATTCCCTGCCATGCTAACGGCAAATGGGAAACCTTTGTCGTTGCCTCGGCCTACTTCCCCTATGACTCTTTGACTCCTCCTCCACCAAAGGCAGTTGTTGAGCTTGTAGATTATTGTGAATCCAAAAGATTGGGTCTCGTCTTGTGCTGCGATGCTAATGCTCAGAATACTGTCTGGGGCAGCAGAAAATGTAACGCAAGAGGAGATCGTCTTTTGGAATTCATCTTATCGTCTGACATTACCATCAATAATTTGGGTCACAGACCCACTTTTGTTACCGCCAGGAGACAGCAGGTAATTGACCTTACCGTGTCCAACAAGTTTTCAAGGACTATCGCAAAATGGAGGGTATCGCCAGATAGCACACTGTCAGATCATAGATACGTCGAATTTCAAATCAATTGCGAAGTTCTACCTTTGCAAGAGAGGAGAAATCCGAGAAAAACGAATTGGTCACAGTTTAGAGAGGAGCTTGGCCACTCTGTTCAAGTTCCACTCAAACTGAGTTCACGACAAGGGGTAGAGGTGTCTGCTCAAAATCTGAACAGCATCCTTACCCGTTGTTTTGAACTCTCGTGCCCAGTTACGAAAAACCTCCGTAGAAAATCGGTACCTTGGTGGAATGCCGAACTGCAGCGTATTCGCAAAGAGACCAGGAAGCTCCTGAATCGGTCCTTAAAAACCAATTTAGTAGAAGACTGGAATCTATATCGATCAAGGCAAAAGGATTTTAAGAGACTTATTCGCAGGTCGAAAAATGACTCTTATAAAAAATTTTGTGACGAGATCGAATCTCTAAGTGAAACTAGTAGGCTTGTGAAAGTTCTTCAGAGGAACAGACCAAGCAGACTCGCTTCAATACTCAAACCTGATGGCACCTACACTGAGACCAAGGCGGAGACCTACAGTCTTCTCCTTGAGACTCACTTCCCGGGAAATCAGGTCACCACGTGCTCTTCAGTGGTACCGGCAACGGTGGCCACTGCAGCACCAGCGAACACAACGCGGCTTAACTGGTACATTGCATCTAGAGTGGTGACTGATGACGCTATGAAATATGCTATTGCATCTTTTGAGAGCTTTAAGTCACCTGGTCCAGATGGAATCTACCCGGTTATGCTGAAGCAAGGTTTAGGTCAGCTGTTGCCCACGTTGAAAAGAATTTTCACTGCGAGCCTTGCCTTGGCTTACATACATATATGGTTAAAGTCGTTTTCATACCAAAACCTGGTAAGTCAGACTATAGCCTAACCAAAAACTTCAGACCCATAAGTCTGTTTTCCTTCCTGCTGAAAAGCTTAGAGAGACTGGTTGAGCTGCGCGTGCGCAAAGTTGCTCTTTGTTTGCACCCTCTTTCTGAGATGCAACACGCTTATCAGCGCGGAAAATCCTGCGAAAATGCGCTTCAAAACCTTGTTGGTAGGATTGAATGTGCTACTTTCCAGAAGAAGTACGTGCTGGGCGTTTTCGTCGATATTGAGGGTGCTTTTGATAACGCGACGTTTGATAGCATGTGCAACTCAGCCAGACAACATGGTATAGATGAAACATTAGTTCAATGGATAAGGGCAATGCTAATGAACAGGACGCTGATAACCGAAGCAGATTGTGGCAAGTGCGTCATAACTGAGGTAAACAAGGGCTGCCCGCAGGGTGGTGTTCTGTCTCCCCTTTTATGGTGCATGGTTGTAGACTCTCTACTATTGGCTCTCAACCTTCCTGGAACCTACACACAAGCCTACGCGAGTGATGTCGCCGTTCTTTCTGTCGGCTCAAACCTAGGGACTGAATGGGCTTTCAGTGAATCCTCTTAAAACTACGGTTGTTCTCTTTACGAGAAGGAGGAAGGTCACTGGTCTGACTCAACTAGTGCTTAAAGGTGTCACTATCCCGATATCCGATGAAGTCAAATATCTGGGAGTAATCCTTGATAGAAAACTTCTATGGTCCAAGCATGTTGAATCCAAAACCGAAAAATCATTGTCCACCTTCTGGCAGTGCAGAGGCGCTTTTGGCAAGACATGGGGCTTATCTCCAAAAAGAGTCCTCTGGATCTTTACTGCCATGGTAAGACCACTCCTCTCATACGCATCGGTTGTTTGGTGGAACAGGCTTTCGCGGAAACGTGTTACTGCCTCTTTTGCCAAACTCCAAAGAACGGCTTGTCTTGGCTGCACAGGGGCCTTCCCTAGCACGCCGGGCTCTGCTCTAGATGCTTTGATGAACCTCCCCTCCTTTTGCGACAAAATTACCAAGTCAACTTTCCCCAGGTAATGGAATGGCTTCGGCCAGACTCTGAGCAAGGACCGGACTGTTTAAGCAGCAATAAAGATTTATTGTAGTTCTTACCGCTGGAGGGGGAAACTAAATAAAGTGACCGTATTGCTGGGTGTCCAATGTGAACATAAAAACTTTATTCTATTCTAATGCCTTATATATACTAAAATAATGCTTACTGTACAATTTCTTATTCTAAGGTTTATTTACACTCGCTACACATTTTGTTATCACGAGGTTCAATTACAATAATTGTAATTGAACGCATGGGAATGATAGAAATAACTTTGCGTTTTGAAATAATTCTCATGCTTTACTGGGAACTGCGAATTGTTCGGGTCATCAAATGTTGGACACAACACGGACAGGGGTCTGGTGCTGGAGTCTTTGTGGAAAGCGAGAACATTAGACTCCACTACCCCTTAGGTAAATATGCGTCTGTCTTCCAAGCGGAGATTTTCGCTATCCTAATGGCTATGCGCTATATTGTGACTAACAGGTGGAGGGCAAGAAGCATATGCGTGTGCAGTGACAGCCAAGCCGCTCTAAATGCGTTGCTCAACCCTCTTACCTCGTCCAAGATAGTGCTCGAACTCAAGAATTCGTTGAAATTAGTCGGAAGGCAAATGCAGTGAATCTTGTTTGGGTTCCAGGTCATACTGGTATCCAGGGAAACGAGATCTCTGATGAGCTTGCCAGACTTGGCTCAGAAGAGGTTTTCTCAGGACCCGAATCTGCTTTAGGCCTGCCTGTATCTGTTGTCACGTCTGCCGTTGATACTTGGGTTTCTCGTGAGCACAGGGCTCGTTGGCGTGACTGCGATTGGTGCAGACAGACTAAACGACTACGCCCGGACATCTGCGAGGGGTCAGCGTCTTTTCTTCTATCTCTTAGGAGAATCGATTGCAGACTTCTTGTAGGCAGCCTTACCGGCCACCAAGCTTTTGCTAGACACTTGAATGTGTTGGGCTTAAGCGAAACCACCACCTGTCTTGCCTGTGGAGAGGACGACGATACAGCGGAACACTTTCTCTGTAGTTGTCCTGCCTTTACTCGCATCAGGTGGCAGATCTTTGGGGCTGACGTTGTGAGTGCCGAACACCTAAGCTCTTCATCACTGAAGCTCCTTCTCATCTTTCTTCGAAAGACGGGTAAACTAAATACATTAATGTAAGGTGTCTGCATGGTAGTACAATGGACCAGTAGTTGTGTTTGAGTGCTCCATCGGATAGTAGCAACCTCCAACAAAAACGTAGTCTCTTTATTAATTGAAATCTTAATTGAAAATTTTTTTCCTTTTTCTTTTTCAAATCAAGCAACCAGTTAGGTGTGCATTTGAAAAACCGCTTGCGACTTTTAAAAGATCCGATTTTATAAAGTATTATAAAATTTAAATTTAATTCATTAAAATAAAGAGCAAAATTGACATACATTTCGCGGTGTAATTTAATTCATTTCGAGATTCAACATCAGCCAAATTGGTGACACCGACTTCATGGCAGAAAAACCCAGCCAAAAAGCTCACAAACATCGAAGAATATTCCCTAAGGGAATTACCCTTCTGTGCCTTGCTTCAGCAAAGCGCAAGCAACATCTTTAAAAAAGGCTACACCATCGCCAGCCGCCATTTCATTATTTTAAAAGGGCCACGCCACCACGTGACCGCGGATTCCCACACACACAGCCAAGACAAAAGTGACGGCCCTCAGGCACGCCTCAATTGCGCCATTGTATCGATACGACCACGAGGTACCCGAAATATCATCTCACTTCCCCCACCACATCATCAGCCGCCTCTTCATCAGCGCTACAAAAGGAGGTCAACAGCGCCCAACCTGAAAAGCAGAAAAATTAGGGACCATCCTGAATAGCAGAAGAGCTAGCTAGCAGCAGCACCAGAAAAACATCAGTTCAACCCGCATTTCCTTCCTTAGATGTACAGGTAAGAGCAGTTATTCTTGTGCACACACACATAAAGAAATAGCGTTCATCCTAAGTTCAAATAATATATAAAAGCGTTCATTTTAAGTTCATATATATATAAATTCATCCAAGGCGGCGTCCGCGCAGATTTTCATATTTTATCCTCGGTCGAATCAATCTTTTGGTTTTCTTTTGCATTTAATTGAACGTACATACTTTACATAACTGAATGAAAACAATTAAAATAGACATGCCGGACGATGAACAAAATAACACAGCTGGAGGCTCTCAAAGAAATCCCCCAGTTAACGGTACAAAACCAAACCAAAACCAATTACAACCAAACCCACACCCTCAGTCGGGTCCTTCTCAGGTGAGTCTAGAGTCTATTAGGGTCCACCTTCAGACGTTCTGGAATTCAAACCCATTGACGTGGCTCATCCAGGCGGCACAGTTTACCGTGTACCGAATATCGAGTTCCGACACAAAATATTATCTCACGGTTGGCTCACTTCCACCAGAAACTTGTGATTCGGTAATCGACATTCTCGCGAATCCACCCGCCTCCGGTAAGTATGCCACCTTAAAGGCAACACTAATAGAGTGTCATTATATATCCGAGATAAAGCGCTTAGAAACCCTTTTAGATAAAGCGGATATTGGTGATCGAAAACCTTGGGAAGTGTTAGGATTGATGAAAATGTTACCGGGTTCTTCTTTCAGTGACGAAATCGTTAAAAAATCTTTGGATGCGTCTGTTACCACAACCGATCAACATCGCCTTGTTATCGGTCGATACTTAAAGCCTTGACGAACTAGCTGCCCTCACAGACAAAATCTATGAGGCATCCGAAGGCTCAAGCATTTATAGCATTTCCACTTCGCATTTCAACTTCGCCACTTTCGCGCTGAACAGTAAAACAGAAAGAAGTCCTCGCCAAACACGACATTTGGATTTTATTTCGCAATTCTCATCCGACATCCGCTACATCAAAGATTAAAAGAATGTCGTTGCGGACGCACTATCTAGGGTTCAAAATAGCGAAATAGCATCCATCGAAAATCACAAATTAGACTTAGAAACCACCGCTAGGTTGCAGGCCACAAACATAGAGTTGCAAGATATGCTCAAGGGATGTTACACGAGAAAAACTTCCACAATCTCAATAACCGAGCTTAAGTTCCCTAACTTAAGTATATTTTGCGAAACCTCGACAAAAATAACAGACCATACGTTCCTTCAGCCCTTCGTTCGAAAGTTTTCACATAGCATCTCGCATCCAGGGATTCGTGCCACTCGCAACACATGAACAAAAATATTAATAATTGGGTCAGAGCATGCATAGGATGTCAGAAATCTAAGGTACAAAGACACACCAGGTCTGAGCCAAGTAGATTCGAAGTTCCAAAGGGACGATTCGACCACATCCACCTAGACTTGGTAGGACCACTCCCGATGTCTAATGGTTTTTCGAACATCGTCACGGCCGTTGACAGATTTACTCGGTGGCCGAAGGCCTATCCTTTAATCGACATTACAGCGAACTCAGTGGAAAAGGGTTTTGTCGAACATTTTATTTTACGTTTCGGCGTACCCTTGAAAATAACAACAGATCAGGGTAGCCAATTTGAGTCAAAATTATTCGCCGAGCTCTGCAGACTGTTAGGAGTACATAAAATTCATACGACACCATATCACCCACAGGCCAACGGTAGACCGGTTACACAGACAGCTGAAGACCTCAGTGAAGGCACGATGCAACACTGCAATAAAAGAGGACGTGGACTCTTCAGCGGCAGAAATGGTATATGGGCAAAATCTTCGCCTCCCCCGGCGAAATATTTGTTGACAGCAAAAATAAGGAATGCACTGCAGAACACCTTATAGAAAGATTGCGTAGAAACCTGTTACCAACAGAGCCTCGGCAAACAGGTCCAGAGATATTCATTCCGAAGAATCATAACGATTGTCGACATGTCTTCGTCAGGATTGACAAGGTGAAAACAGGCCTCATGCCTTCGTATGAGGGCCCCTTTCAAGTGATGCGCCGTCTTAGAAAATTCTTTGTTCTTAAAATAAAGGACAAAGATGTCTCAATTTTCGTCGATCGACTCAAACCAGCACACGGTGTCTGAAATATTAATAAGAGTGGTACGTAACATTCGAGGAGGAAGTCTCGACTGGGGGAGGGGGATGTAGTGTACAAAAATAAACAGACAAAACATTAACAAGTGTACATAAAAAAAGGACAACACAAAACAATAACAATCATACATGCAAAAAGACAAGACAAAACAATAACAAGCATACAAACAAAAATTGGACGTATGAAGATCACCCTAGCGAGCGCTAAAACTGCGTGAACGCCGCCTTATAAAATACCCGCGACTCTTAATTTTCTTTTGTATTCTGTTCCGCGGTCCGTCTTCAGAGTGGTAATTCCTAATTGAAAAATCTCTTCCTTTTTCTTTTTCAAATCAAGCAGTCAATAAGGTGTGCATTAGAAAAACTGCTCTCGACTCTTAAAAGATCCGATTTTATAACGTATTATAAAGTATTTAATTCATTAAAATAAAGAGCAAAATTGACATACTTTTCTCGGTTTAATTTAATTAGTTTCGAGAGTAATAACTGGCAAACATCAGCCAAAGTTTCTTTCGAATATGAGCGCGGATAGCAGCAATGATTGAACGATTTACTCGTTCTGAGGCGTTTGATTGAGGGGAATGGACAGCTGTGCACATGTGACCGATTCCGTACTTGGTAAGAAAGCTTTCCAGTTGATTGGCTTTAAACTGTGAACCATTATCACTAAGGATGGTTTCCGGCACACCAAACATGGAAATATATATTCTTCCAGAAAGTTAACGATCGGTGCGGTGGAGAATTTTTTAACGGTTTCGGAAAGACATACTTTGAAAGATGTTCAAGCACGATTAAGATACCAACATGGCCCAACTTTGATATGGGATACGGGCCTAGAAGGTCAATAAAGAGCTTTTGAAAAGGCCCTGATGTTCTGGCTGGCTGCCCCATAGGGGGTCGTGAAACTACGTTGGGGCTTTTGGTAGTTTTACAAGTTTCACATGCCAAAACATAACTCCTCACGTATTTGACTAGGGTTGGCCAGAACAGATAACACTGCGTTTTCTGTATCATTTTCCCTATTCCGCAATGTGCCGATGTTGGAATATCATGAGCAGTTGATAAAATGTTTTGCACCATGGCTGACGGTACCCAAAGCTTTCGCGAGTCTTCTTCTTACTCCGGAGACCATGTAGAATACTCTGTGCGCTTATATACTGTCGACTGTTTTGACATCGGGGAGTTTTGAGTCGTTAGCTTTCACATGATTTCTAAGGTCTTCATATTCGGTTGATTGAAAATGCAGGGAGGCCAGGTCCACTATAAGGCCGATTTCTTCCATGGCACTCAGGTCCTCGATATCTCGTCGAGATAAACAATCCGGTACGACGTATTCCGATCCGTTTCAGTGCTTGATGGTGAAAACGAACCCCTTTAATCTCAAAACCCATCTGGCTAGTTTTCCTGATAAGTCCTTCTGACGTGGTCAGTGACAACTGTACATGATTGCTCCTCAATGTATGGACGAATCTTTTTGATTGTCAAGACCGCAGCTAAACGTTCCTGTACAGTCACTGAATAATTTGGCTGAGCTTTGCTTAGCTTTGTGCTCATAAAAGCGATTGGGTGGTCTACTCCCTCTCCATCCGCTTGCGCGAGGACACTTCCGGCACCATATTGACTTGCGTCACATTGGATGATGAACGGAGCGTTATAGTCGGGGTCTTCAGCGTAGGAGCGGTGGTTAATTTGGCTTTCAGGGAATCAAAAGCTGATTGAGCCTCAGCGTCCCAAGCGAACGACTTACAATTTTTGAGGAGATTGGTGAGGGGTGTTGTAATGTCTGCAAAGTTGGAAATAAACTTACGGTTCCAACCTGCTATACCAAGAAAACGCCGAAGCTGAAGGACGGACTTAGGTGGAGCAAATTCATTTATCGCACTTACTTTTTCTGGGTCAATTTAAACTTGCTTTTATCTATGTTAATAATTAGCCCAGCCTTTCGTATGTGCAACGCCAGCTCTGCAGCACCTGCATATGAGTCTCAAAATCCTCTGATATCTCCAGCCAGTCGTCTATGTATCTGAGCGTTCTTGTTTGAAGGTGAGGTGGGATTACCTTGTTCTCGAGTCGCCATATAGTCTTAAGGGCGTTGCGCAACCCAAAAGGCATCACGCAAAGGTGGTACAGTGGTCTGTTCGGGATGGTAAATTGAGGTGACACCGGATATTGATGTTGCATTATCGGTTTGGCATCTCCAACATCAATGCGATGCTCTAGCAGGTTGGTCCTTCCTAGACCATCTCGTTCGAAGGAGGGGGATGACAATTTTACGAGTTGAAGTTGATCATGCTGCTATGGACTAGGATCATGAATAGGTGGATCATTTGAAGGTGCCATGTTTAACTCTCCAATTAAATTTGGGGCCAGTTCGAATTCTCGCCAAAAATCCACCCCAAGGTAAAAATTCTGACTAAGGGATGGAAATACATAGATGTCTAAAGGCTTGGTGATATTGCGAAATGTAACATCCACGCGATTGCTAGCACAGTTTGTAAACGACCTTCGGAAGTTTTCACGTGGGCATGATACTTTTTGAGTTTTATTCCAGACAGCAACACTTCTTCTGCCGCTTCTGCTCCAAGACAGGTGATGGAAGCGTCTGAATCCAGTAAACCTGTTACAGTTTTACCGAAAGTTTTTACTTCAGCATATGGTCTAATGTCATTACTCTCTCTTACTTTTTAAGCATTTAAAAGGAATTTTTGGGATCTTTTTACCTTTTTCCAAAAAACTGCGCAGGCGTCTGGTGGAGGGTTTAATTTTAGAAGTATGGGGAGGGGTGTTATAGTCTCCTGTCCCAAAAATGCAGTTGCGAATTTCATTATATTCACGCAGGCGTTGGTAAAATGGCTTGGTGGGGTCCACACCAAGTGCATGGAAAGAGCGGCTGTTTACTGATCCAGTTGAGTCAAGGTTGGGAGTGGAAGCCCGAGTTTGTTGACGACAAGTTGCTTTCTTGGAGGCGGATGTGACCAGATGTTGGTAGTCACATATACTTTCGAGTTTACCGAAGGCGAACATTTCGGACAATGTGGTTTGTATTTATCCCTAGCTCCACAGCCATAGCAGAATATAGTTCTAGGCTGGAGATAATCCAAATAAGTGTGGCCTTCTCCGCACAATTCCAACAAATGAGTATTCTCTTGTGGGAAATAATTTCACAAATTTCATCCTCATCAAGTGGTTGCTCGGGGAACACTTCAGACACAAATTTCCTAGAAGACACGTTTCAGAAATTGGATCGGTTAAGCTCTTGTATAAAAAACTCGTAACTATGGCATGCCCCTCGCAATTCAGCGATCGTAGAAATTTTTAACGTGCAAAAGCTCGTTTCGAATTAGTAACTCGAGAAACTGTCGATTAGGCAAGAGTTCGGCCAAACGATCTGCGAGTAAATGAATCGCGTCGAGAAAGTCATCAAAGGTTTCTCTTTCGATCTATTTTCGGTTGCGAATCAGTTCGGTAATATCGAAGTCTGTTCGAGGGTCAGAATACTGGAAGCGTAAAGCCTCACAAAGAGCATTCCACTCAATATAGTTCTCACACCGATGATACCGTCAGCACTAATCCTTATCCTTTCCTCTAGAGAGGATATGCACATTGCCATCAAAATGAACATTCCAGTTCAAGATGGTATTCGAAACCTTGTCGGAAATAGCGGCGGTAAACTTAGTGGGTGAGGTTGAAAATTTGCTTGAAAACCCGCTTCCGGCATCAGTGGTAGAGCTTGTAAGACGGGTTGAGAGCAAGTGGTCCTCTCAGTCAGTTGGTTATTTGGTGGTACTGCATTTGTACAGAGGCTCCGCATTGGGAATTAACATTCAGATATCTATGAAACATAGTTTCAATAGAATCCAAATTCCTACGATGCTCTTCCTCCATTTTTTCGCGGACAATCTGGCGAACTTTTAGCTCCTCGTGTTGATTGGATGCTTGATTCATGGATGACGTCAAATTAGACCGGGGCTTAGAACCTTTCTTGGTTTGTGGGTTAGAAGAAGGTGCGTTAGGTGGTGCAACCGCACGATTTTTACCAGCTGAAACTACTCTACTATCAATTATGCTGGAGTCTTGAAAACTCCAGTCAATTAGATTACCATGGGACCGAGGAACCGGACGCGTGGCTTGGGTACTGCCCCCTTGCTGGCCTTTTGTACAGGTATGTCAAGTTGGTTGGGAACGTCCCGTCTAAAAACTGGAGGTGTAGTCTTGAAGCCAATTGGAAAGACAAACCTTGTAGAATATGTGCCCACACGGGGTGGAAGAAGGAATAACACTACCAGTCAGTGTTCCTTGGCATATGGTGCATGATAGAGCCGCTTCCTCATCCAAGAGTAACGGTATATCTTCCACACTGTGTCTAACAGCCATTCTTAATCCGGTAATACACGACGATAATTAGATTTAGGTTATATAATAATAAAGGTTAATATAGGCTTATAAGATATTCTAGATAATAGATTTGAAAATTTAGGCGATAAATTAATTTTTCTCATTTTATTCAAAGATATGATATACGTGGCTTTATCTGATTTATTTAAATTTATTCATTGCAGTCAGTTAAACTTCGAGACCTTTTGTTGAGGTCATTGTGTCGATAGGTATGATTGCAATGTTAGAGTGTAAGAAGAACAAACAGAAAAATGCAGAGAGGGGAAAAAAATCAAAATGTTTGCATTAAGCCGGGTCTCTATATCAAGTTGCGTCTCATTGTAGAGCACATTCAAGGCGAATGAAACGACTTTTGTAAGGATGGAAGACAGCTTAAGCCTTAAACCAATCAAACCTTGGTCGCTTGTTACCATCGTAGGTGAACAACCGCGCTTCTGAAGGCAATGATAAAATTATTGAACTTTGATTTGCTGGAGAATTAATTAAAAACAAGTGGGAAAGTGCAACGGTGGGTATGCAAAAGCTTCAATCCATCTACGACGGATTGCAAAATACCCGACCATACCAAAAATAAAACTGCCACACCTCCAAAAAGTGGGCGGGATATAAAAATATAACTGTTGAATGCTTTATACTAGGTGGTTGCATACATTTCGGACTAAAACTCCGCCTTTTTAGCTAAAAAAATCAATTTTTTAAAGCCACGCCCACAAAAGTGGGCGGATGCACATGCAATTTAAACATAAAAGTTAGAAAATGCTAGTATCTACAGCTTTTGTCATATAATTTTTTGTCAAATTTCATATATATTTATTGAAAAACAGTCATTTTAAGCTAAAATCCCCTAAAAAGTGGGCGCGGTCCATAAAAAAGCTTAAATTTTTTAGCTACCTTAAAGACAATTATAAGGCAATGTAACGTAGCAAAAATGGATGCGCTAGCGCCATTTTAACATAGCTAAAATTTGCAAAATGTATTTTTTAAAATTAGAGATGGTCGCACATACAGGCCTGTAGTGGGCGTGTTTGTGGGTGGATTCAGCTTATTTTCAAACTTGATCTGAAAGACTGGACTTGCAACCAACTTACAAAATTTCAGCTCTCTGCCTTAAAATTTTAGGCCTTAAAAATGTTTACATACGGACGGACGGACATGGCTTAATCGATTCTCCTGTCGATCCCATTCATATATCTAAAAGGTCTTAGGGGTCTAGGTCAATTATTTCACTGCGTTACAAACTATACATCAAACTTAATATACCCTGGGTCGAGTGTAAAAAAATGAAACGGGATGAGCTTAAACTATTATCTGTTAAAGTTATTTAAAAAAACAAAAATTCCACGCTGGGCGCCACTATGTAATGGACGGTATGGGATTTGGTAGTGATTATGGAGCCGTAGCTCCAGTTGTCCTACACTGGTCGGCCGAGATTTAGGATCGCGTGAAATTTTTTTTTTTTTGTTTTAAAGTTTTAGAAATACTTGGTACACAATTATTAACCGAATCAAAGATTCTAAAGAGTTCTCGGGTGGATAAATATTTAACCCATATTCAAAAGGCACTTCGCCTTAGAAACTTTTAGAAAAAAAATTAGCTTAAATAAATTGAACAAAGTGGGCACCGTCGGTAGAGGATTTACAATAGGAGGGAGAGCAAGGGTGTACCTGGGCATGGCTAAGCTGACGCTAGACCAGCACGAAAACAAGTCATCCAGCGCGCATAGTGCAATTTTATGACGCTTTCATGTTAGCCGCAATGTAAGTGAAGGCAAAAAAAAAAATACGAAAGGCAACTGACGAATTCTCTATTTTTTTTTGACTCCAGGACCTACAATTGTCGGCACAACTTTAGCAATAAAAAAATTGTTAGGCTTAAGCAAAATAAATGATGCATCCACTACATTTGTCAACGCTGCAGCTTCGAATTATCTCTTATAAATCGACCATGATGTTCATATGGACCGTCGGGCAAACATTCTCACTTTCTGTTTTTTAACCAAAGCCAGTTACTTGGCTAGTTGTTCAACTTCCGATTTGACTTCAGTGAATTTTTCCTCCACGCTTTCAAATTTTTGATCTTTGGAACTTTTCCTCAAAAAGCGCATTCTGGGAATCGAGTTTACTTTTTAGAGCTCTCTTCTGCTCGTCGAACTAAGTATTTAGCTTTTTTGCGAGAGCATTCTTTTGTTCTTCGAGAGCATTCTTTTGGCTACTCTCCATCTTTTTGAATTTCTTCAGAAGCAACTTCATGAAAGCGGGCATTTCACCGGCACTACTTTCTGTGCTTTGTTGCTGTTGCTTTCGAACAGCATCGTGTCTGGGTCTCCTATTTCCTCGGTAATAACAATTCCCTTTTGAGCCCCGAAGTCTGGAGGTTTCTTTAACCCAATTCAGCTTTCAACTCAGCTGTTTATTTTTACACAATATTCACAACACAATAAGTTTATGTTTTATATCTGTGCGAATTATATCTGTGAAAATTCCACTTTAGAAAACTAACACTGTTCCGGAAAATTCCACTGTAGAATTTACCCGCACAATTTTGAGTTTTATCCACAATTTCTGACACCAGTTTAATATTTTTGCCTGGGGTTTGTCGAGATAAACTTAATTTCACTTTTATAAGTACACAACGAAACATTTACTTTTCAAACAAAACTTATTCAAATCCAAATCACTCTTTATTCGACTTCGCTTTTTAGAATTCCACATTGCAATTCAATCACTTTTCACTTTACTACCGATATTCACAAGTCAACGTTTAAAATATAACTGTCTTTACGACGAGCGCAATACGTAAGAGTCTTACGTACGAGCCTATCACCCGTGTATTTATACAAAATTAAGCACCTTCTAGTACGTTCCATACTTCCCCTTTGGTAAGTTTCCATTGGTGCTCTTCCGCTGAATTCCATGGATGGGAAATTTTCTGTATCGAAATTCGAACTTCGAATACGCCAGTTGACTGAAATGACAGTTGGGTATGTTCGTTTAGTGTGTGTGAATCGAGCGGGTGTGTTCGTAAAGTAAATCATTCAGCGATTCTTGTATGTCTTTCATTTCTTGTCGCCACATTACAATATCAAACGTTGATACAGTGCTTCTAAAGCCGCGTTGTCACAAGGAACAGGAACTGAAACAGAAACCGAAACTGAACTGAAAATGGCGCCGTTTTTGTTTATATTTCAGTTGCTGGTGCTGCAACAAAAAACAGGAACAGGAACTGAAAATAAAATTAGAGAACACTTTCAAACAACTGTCATTGAAACGTATGACATATCGCAAAAGGTTTTTACAACGAAAAATTTTCGCTTTATTTTGTTTTAAGTTTCATGTTGCAATTGGTATGATGGGAGAAAGTTCAACCTTATCGCTGATAAAATAATTTCCCAGTACAACAGAGTTACCTAACAAAGGACAACCTGAGACTATACGCAAAAAATGGGTCTAGTATTAACTATAAGACATCGTCAAACAATGTGTGGGCCAAATCTTAATGCCACATGAGAAAGATCTCACACGACGCACGCACCCGCAAAAACAATCATAACCAACACAAAAAACACGGTCTAGTGTAAACAAAAAGCTTGTTTATTACGCCTGATACAGGGCATAATTTATCTTGTCACATCACCCGAAATTTCTTGCTGCACAGAAGATTAGTCTTCTTCTGCAATCCATGAAACATCCGAGAAGAATGCGCCGACTTCATTCCATACATTTGCCTGCAAGGCAAATAAGGAAAATACTGCTATATATGGGTTGCTTGGCCTTTAATAAAAATGTAATTGAATTGAACTATACCTTTAATAATATAAGCACATAATTTTATTTATTTATGGTTGCTGCTTGTAAACATTAAACATTCCTTGCACGCATCAAAGCCGCAAAAAGAACTATCTATATTTCAAAAGAGTTGTTGATATTATTTGACAATCGAACTGGTGAAATTTCGTGAGGAGAGCCGCTCACGAAAAGCAGTTGCTCGCTCAAATATAAACAAGGGTTGCTATGCAACAGCAACGTTTGATTTTCTGTTCCAGAAACAAGTCCTTTCGAGTTGTTGATTTTGCGTCGCTGATTCAGTTGCTGGTTCAGTTGCTAAAAACGGCGCCGTTTAGTTTTCAGTTGCTAATATATGGGATTCTGTTTCTGTTTCAGTTCCTGTTCCTTGTGACAACGCGGCTTAAGATTGCAAGTTATTGTCAAAAAAATGGAGTTAAGCCGCGTTGTCACAAGGAACTGAAACAGAAACAGAATCCAACTGAGACCTAAACGGCACCGTTTTTAGCAATTAAACCAGCAACTGAATCAGCGACGTACAATCAACAACTCGAGAGGACTTTTTTATGGAACAGAAAATCAAAATGTTGCTGTTGCATAGGAACCCTTGTTTTTTTTTGAGCGAGCACTCTTTCGTTTATGACAAATGAGAAAGACAAATGTAAAAAATAATTTCCCACAATGTCCCACAATTCCATTTTCAAATGTAATATAATAAATGTAATATAAATGTAATATAATAATTCATTATAAGTATAACGAATTCATCATAGGTATAAGGGCCGCATAACGAAAATCAGCCAAAGATAGGGAAAGGTCTATGTGCAGCAAAAAACTTGAGGCCAACAGGAAAAGTATAATTGTAAGAAGTCGTGCGTAGTGTCCATTGCGTTCTTTATACCTGTTGTATGCACATTATGTGCATACATACATTTTCCAACGGCTCATGTCAGGTGTGGTCTTGGTGCGCTGAAATCTCAGCGGAAATCGACAAGTGAACATTCTGCAGTGAATGTTAAATTTTACCATTGGCAAACGATTTGCGCTGAGTAGTTCAAACGAGCAAACGAAGTCCATTGGCCTTGATTCAAGTCGATATTTGTGTGTAGCCCATTTTCTCCCACTAGTTTTCCTTAATCTTAATTGCTGTGACGAGCTTAGTTTCTCTTTGAGGAAATAGCAATTAATAGAAGCAAAATTAGTGGCGGATATTAAGAAACTTAAGGATCAAATAGAGCAGTTCAGAAAGGAAAAAAGGGAGCAACGTCAAGAAGTTCAGAGACTAAATGAGTCTCTGCGATCTGAACTAAAAAACTTGACTTCCAGAGAAGTCTTTCTTCTCATTAAGGAGAAGATTAGTTCGAGCTGGGGACAATTTACGAGGTTGGAAACAACTGACGAAATTGTGTCTGGGCTAATCTCGGCAATAAGGGTTCAGCAACAAAATCAGTGCGAACAGATTTCAGATCTGAATCATTTAGCGGCAGCTCAAGAAAAGCACATAGTTGCTCTTAAAGTCACATTAGAAGAAGCGGAGGAAGAAAATAGAGTTGTTTTTGAAGAAGCTAGTAACTCAACTGCTAACGCTTCCAAAATTTCTTCGAAGAACCCAAAGTATCGCCTAGCGTTGTTATAATAAACAAGAGTAAAATGTCCTACAAAAGTGTGTCAAAAGTTGTCGCTCGTATGATTCCCCAGTTTTCTGGGCAGAGAACTCCTGAACTAACGGGGAGAGTGCATGAGTTCCTAAACGCGTGCCAGCTAGGTTTTAAGTGCCTTAAAGGAGCAGGCGAAGAAATGTATCTTTTGCTTCTTTCAACTAGACTAGCGGGCGATGCATTTGAGCTTGTACGGGCTAATCAGCCAAAAACACTCAAATGCTTACAAGAACTTATTAAGCAAGCATATCCTGACGGTAACGTCTGCGGAGCAATGTTTGACCAAGCATGTAGACTTAGTTTTTCAAACTAGTCTGATAATTCGACCGCAGACAAGCATACAACCCAGCTGCCAACAACCTTTCGAAAAATATCCTCTACCAAATTAGAGGATAATTTCCCAATTGTTATAATACCAGAATTTTTTTTTTTTGTTTTTTTTCCTTGGGTAGGAAAAACCTTCATAGGCACTACGAGGACCGGCCGCGCATAGTTGTGTGAGATTCTTAGTCACTAAGAAACCTCCCGTTTTTCGTCAGACTACGACTAAGTTTCCTTAACAAGTAGTTCAAGCTTCTGTAGTAATCGCGTGTGGCAGGCTGCTTTCCAACGAAAGCACCTACAATACCGTCAATTTATGCGGTTTCATCTAATGCTGCTAGATCTTACGGTCTCATTTGTTGTAATCGGTGCGTAAGATTTGTCTGATCCAAAGTTCGGATAATTTCATTGTTGCAATGTCCGCGAAGTCGAGTACTAACTTTGCGAGCAAAGTTTGTTACCTTGTTAGTCACGGTTGCGATTCCTAGATCTCGGTGAATATCGCTATTTCTTATGTGCTATGGAGCATTAACGATTGCTCTGAGTGTTTTAGTTTGAAAAGTTTCTAAAATCGATATATTGCTTGGTTTAGTACAACCGAAGAGTTGTATACAGAGATGGCAGAAATGTGACTTTTTTTTGATTTCGAACGTTTTTTACGTCTGCTACATAAATGAGGTGGTAAATGCAGTTAAATGTAGTTATAGTAGTTAAACGTAGCAGACGTAGCGATTAGATGTCAAAATGACGCTTGGAATGTCAATACAACCACCGAATTGTCAATTCAAATTACTTGTTAAAATTGCGAGGCCGTAGACGCATCACTATTTGGCTTTTATTAAATTTCGAGCTGATTGATTTTGCTCATACCCTACACATTCGGGTCTTTTCGCAACCTTCAGTGTTTTCACACGGTTATTATTCTTTAATTCTTTTTGAAATTTAACATTTTGATTTCGTTTTGCAAATGTAGGTAGCTAATGAAACAAATCAGAGGCGTAGTTTACCCAATTAACTACGCGTAGTTAATTGAGTAGATTACCTGGCGTATTCTTCTCTGCGATCTCTGGTTGTATACCGTACAACTTGTACGTCCAAGATAGTTTTAGCACTTGCTTATACAAAAGCAGTTTGTTATATAGGCTTCGTTTCGAAAATCTTCCGATAACCCAATTCATTTCTCTTAACCTGATTTCGAGCTCGTCGCGTTTCTTTGCAACGTACGGCTTCCATTTAAGTTTTGCGTCTAGAGGCATTCCTACATATTTCGCTTCATTTGAGTACGGGATTTGTACGGTTTGTTGTTTATCTTTTTATAAGTAAAGTTAACATGCATTGACTTAGTCTCGTTAAGGACGACTCGCCAGCTCTTCGTCCAGTAGCATATATTGTCTAAAGCGCGCTGAAGTTTCCCTGTTGATAATTCAACTGTCGTATCTATAGCGAGAATAGCAGTGTCGTCAGCAAACGTAGCTAAAATTGTTCCCTCATCGTGGGGTATGTCTCTTGTATAACACAAAAATAATATTGGTCCGAGAACGCTTCCTTGCGGGACACCGGCATTTGTCTCTTTGAAATCAGAGCACTCATTTTCGTACCTTACGCTAAAGATTCTGTCTTAAAGGTAAGACTCTAAGATTCTATAGAGTTTTTCTATTAAGTTTAGCCTTAACTTGTACTTCAGGCCTTCGTGCCATACCTTGTCGAAGGCTTGCGATACGTCGGTATGGCACGAAGGCCTGAAGAACAAGTTAAGGCTAAAAATAATGCCAGAATGTTTTAATTAAAACGTTTTAAAATCAACGACCGTACGTTTCGCTTGTTGCAAATAGACTGCAATGCAAACTACAACTGAAGTTGCCAAAGGAAAAACACGCCCTTTTGCAAAAATGCCAGTCGTATGGGCAACCACTAGACAATTGTCCCAGAAACACAGTTTTTGCTGTAAGCCGAAGACCACAAAAGCAAAAATGCCTTTGGTGCTCTCGGTCGGGTCATTCGGAAGACGAGTGTTACAGCAAACAAAATTATTTAAAGGTCAATAATTCGGAAAACTCAACCGGCCACAGTCAAAAATAGACTGTGCCCACAAGCCTGAAGATAACAAGAAAATAGAGCAAACTACAACTGACCATCTACGACGGATTGCAAAATACCCGACTATACCAAAAAGAAAACTGCCACGCCTCCAAAAAGTGGGTGGGATATAAAAATATAACTGTTGAATGCTTTATACTAGGTGGTTGCATACATTTCGGCCTAAAACTCCGCCTTTTTAACTAAAAAAATCACTTTTTTCAACGCCACGCCCACAAAAGTGGGCGGAGGCACATAAAATATATACATAAAAGTTAGAAAATGCTAGTATTTACAGCTTTTGTCAAAGAATTTTTTGTCAAATTTCATATATATTTATTGAAAAACAGTCATTTTAAGCTAAAATCCCTTAAAAAGTTGGCGTGGTCAATGAAAAAGCAAAATTTTTTTGGCTACCTTAAAGGAAATTATAAGGCAATGTTACGTACCAAAAATAATTGGGCTAGCGCTATTGTAACATAGCTAAAATTTGCAAAATGTTTTTTGTTTTTAAATTAGAGATGGTCGCACATACAGGCCTGTAGTGGGCGTGTCTGTGGGCGGTTTCAGCTTATTTTCAAACTTGATCTGAAGGACTAGACTTCCAACCAAGCCACAAAATTTCAGCTCTCTGCCTTAAAATTTAAGGCCTAAAAGTTGTTTACATACGGACGGACGGACGGACATGGCTTAATCGATTCTCCTGTCGGTCCCATTCATATCTCTAAAAGGTCTTATTGGTCTACGGTGATTATTTCACTGCGTTACAAGCTATACATCAAACTAAATATACCCTGGGTCGGGTATAATGAATTCGATCTCGAAAAAAATAGGAAACCGGAACGACAAGAGGAAGTGAATAATTTTTTCAATTTCCAAAAAGTCCAAATTTTTTTCGAGGTCAGTACCAGTAGTACCTTGACAAACTCAAAGGTATCTGGTTACTAATGTACACCTTGTTACTTATTTGTAAACAGAAAAAAACAAATATAACAAGCAAATTCCGGCGTGAGAGCAATAGGAGGAAACGCAGTGAATCGCCACGCAAATGTGGAACAAAAAAAAACTGCAAGCACCTAGCTCATCAAAAGGTTGGAATAATTGAATGCACATGAATTGGAAGCATTGAATTCATGTGCAAACGTTTGCCTAGGTCAAGGTATAAGGTTTATTGGCACTCAGTTTTTTTTGTTGTTTGTTTCTACGTTTCAAAACAATCGTGACGTACCTGTGGTCGTGGGGTACAAATAGACCCCGCCAGCATAAACTGTTCCACGTTGAAAAACTAAACAAACACTATGTTTATGTTAAACTACCAATGCGTTCCACAAAAGGTGGAAATATTTTGGTACTCGTGGACACACGTGCGGATTATAGCCTGCTCAAAGAAAAATGTCTTCGACATGCGAACGACATCAATAGAGCAGAACAGAAACATTTGGGGGGCATGTTTGGTGGGGTAAATACAACATTTGGCTCATTTAGAAAACGCCTGTTTTTTCCTTAAAAGTTCCATACCACTTGGACGTCAATGACGCTGACAGCTTTGTGTTGAATATAGTGATGTCTTCATGGTTGAGGGAGATTCGCTCAAATACACCCCAGTTTTAACTCATAGCATCCCCATAATGTCGAATCAGGGACCAATCAACACCAAGCAGTACACAACTGCAGAGATACACAAGAAAGAAATTGACAAGCAGGTAAAAAACATGCTTGGACAAGATATAATTTCCGGAAGCAAGTCTCCCTGGAATTCTCCATTGCTCATTGTTCCCAAAAAGTCTGTTGATTGCTCATTGTTCCCAAAAAGTCTGTTGATGGTGGATGGTGGAGGGTTATAGCGGATTTTAGTAAACTAAATAAAGTTACAATTAAAGATACATTCCCACTACCGAGAATTGAGGAAATTCTAGACCAGTTGGGTAACAGTCAGTACTTCACTACTCTAGACTTAGCTAGTGGCTATCACCAGGTCCTGATCGATCCTGTGGAGCGACCAAAAACAGCATTCAGTACAAGCAAAGGATATTACGAGTTTAACAGAATGCCTTTGGACTGACTGGTGCCCCGGCAACGTTCCAGAGAATAATGAACCAAATCCTGACAGGTTTACAAGACATGGAGTGTTTCGCTTATCTGGATGACATTGTTGCGTATGGTAAGAATCTAAAACAACAAAAGAAAAGCTCTCAAAATCTTAAGCGAGACTCAGGCAACACAATTTCAAACTTAACACCGAAAAACGTAATTTCCTATGTCGTAAGGTTACATACCTGGGACGTATATTCTCGGAAGCCGGAGCCTTACCCGACCCAGCTAAAACCCAATGCGTCACAGAGTTTCCCATGCCCAAAAATGTGAAGCAATTACAGTCCTTCTTAGGACTTACTAACTACTATCGGAAGTTCATATCAAACTTTTCTAAAAAACCGCACCAACAGTGAAGCTTCTAAAAAAGACAGTCGCTTCGAATGGGCTGGCGATTGTGAGAATTCATTCGAAAGTCTTAAAAAAGCAATTTCTTCACCACCTATATTGATCTACCCAGACTTTACAAGGCATTCATTTTGACCACCGACGCCAGCAATGAAGCGTTGGGGGCTGTTCTGTCTCAGGGTAAGGAAGGTGAAGATAAACCTATTGCGTATGCAAGCCGAATACTCAACAATGCAGAAAGGCGGTATTTGAATATTGAAAAGGAACTTCTCGCTATAGTTTGGGCATGTTAGCATTTTCGGACATAAAATCATTTATAAGCCAGGAAAGATAAATTGTAATGCAGAGGCATTAATCAGGATACATAGATATAAATAGAATAGAGTGGCGAAACAGCTCGAGGTGAACCAGGGCCAACTTCTCAAGAAAGTATGCTGGTGTGTTAATTTCTTTACATACAAGGGGACCTACAATTTTTTGCCGAATCCGAACGGCACTTTGAGAAGTTTTTCAAGACAAATGATACTCTCGGAGGGCTTGTCAGACCCTCGCGGAGATGGGGGCCGTGAAAAAGAGCAAGTCTTTTTTTTTTCAGGTGACGATGGCAGGATTCGAACCCAGACCTTCGGCGTAGTAAGCACACACACTAACCACTACGCCACGGCACCCCACATACATAGATAAAGCGAAGAAATCAAAATTGTTCAGACCAGGAGTAAGACTATTTAACCTAAAGAAGCAAAAGATTTTTTAACAGTTACCCAACCAACAAGCGGAAACAACCTTAACAAAACCTTTCAGTTTTTGACAAACGCCGCAGAAATTCAAACAGTTCTTCGCGATTTAGACGATTCCGCACTTGGAGGACATCAGGGTTAATACGTGAATTCGTCGTCAGTTTAGATGGCGCAACATACGAAAGGATGTTGAAAAATATATAAAAAGCTATGGAAAAAGCCAAAAAAATAAGGCAGGTAAATTGACCACAATGCCAATGGTTTTGACAGACACCCCTTGCGTTCCTTTCGATAAAGTATACATGGACAAGGTTGGTGTTCTTCCCTTGACTTATTCTGGAAATAGATACATCTTGACGTTTCAAGATGACCTGACGAAGTATATGGCATGTGTTGCAATCCCGGATGCTGAAGCATGCACGGTAGCAAAAGCATTTTATGACAAAATTATTACGAGATTTCACATTCCCAAGATACTTATTACAGATAATGGTACTAACTTTACTTCAAAACTTTTTCTTAAACTTGTAAGCTTCTGGGCGTAAAGAAAGTCTACTTTACCGTCTACCATTCACAAGCCAATGGATCTTTGGAACGTAGTCACAGTTAGTCAAAGTTAGGACCAATACCTGAGACAGGCAATGCATGTTCACAACAACACCGTACATGCTGCCACTAAAATGACTCCAAATTTGAAGAGAACGACTGTTCCTCTGTATAACTCTGAAGACTATCCGCAATTAGTGAAATTCCAGCTGCTAAAGTCTCATGAACTTGCTCGAAATAACTTGAATAAGGCGAAGCTAATTTTAAAGCAGCAGTACGATCAGCATACAAACCCAAACTTGTTCAAGGTTGGAGAAAAGGTTATGCTGAGGAACCCGGCTAGGAAAAATAAGCTCTCGCCTATTTGGTTGGGATCCTACGAGGTGAAATCGGCAAACGGGCCAGTAAACACCCATATACAATTTAGTAGAAATTTTTTTCTTGGTGATTTTGTTTAAAACAATGAAACAAATTTAATAGAGAGAAAAGAAAACAAAACAGTGCAATAGCATAATAAATGTGGAAAACAAAAAACAAAAAGTGTACTGCAATGTAAATGCAATGTAACTAACGTTAAACAAAAGGGAAAAGTTTTTTTTTTCTTTTTAATTTGACGTTATAGTGAGAAAGAGTGAGACGAAAGCTATATTAAATCGAACAGGGGGGAAACAATATTGCCGGTGTCGCTGTTCATTACGTTCTCAGTGGCGTGAATAAGAACGCTTTCATAAGCATCAAGTCGTCTCGTGTTGTTTACTTCTTTTAGTAGCTTTACTTCCTCCAGTTTTATGCTAAAATGATTTTTGTTCAAAGCGTGTGCAGCTACAGAAGATTTCTGCGGTCGGTTGAACTTAATGTGGCTCGAATGTTCTGCGAAACGTACGCCGACGCTGCGTTTAGTTTGGCCAATGTATTTTTCGTCGCAGTCTCCACACTTAATTTCGTAGATCCCTGACTTCTCGCTAGTTTTTGATTTGTCTTTTGTTGTACCCAAAAGGTTTTTAATTTTGGAGTTTCCGGGAAAAACACATTCGATGTTTTTGTGTTTCAGTTTGGTGCACAATTTATTGGTGACTTCGGGAAGAAATGTGAACGATGCTCGTTCTGTGTTGTTGTTATTTAGAAGTTTTTTGTTTTGCTTGAAGAGGGTGGTTAGGTTAGCGAGTTGAATTTTTCGAGTGTGTTTTTTAATCAAGTGATCAATTAATTTGTTGTTGTTGTATCCATTGATTGCGGCAATCTTCTTCTACGGTCGTATTCCGCCGAAAAATTAGAGACTGAGAGGGGGAGTTTACACAAGCGATGAATCATTGAGTGGAAAGCAGCTGTTTTTTGTTGATAGGGGCAAGAGGAGTCATTGGTGATGTTCCTATCCGTTGTTGTGTGTTTTCTAAAAATTTCAAACTCGAAGTTTTGTTCACTCTGGAAACCGTGATATCAAGGAAAGGAAGCTTGTTGTTTTCTTCTTTCTCAAAGGTGAAGTTTATGCTGTCGAACTCAGAGTTGATTATATTTAAGGTTTTGTCAATCTCGTGTGTTTTTATGATTGCGAAAACGTCATCAACGTAGCGTTACCAAATGCGGGGTAGAAGATGTTTATTCTTTAGTGATATTTCGAAAGAAGCCATGATAATTTATACCCATTTATATACCCAAATTTATACCCAAAAAAACCCATATACAAGTAGGGAAGAAGACCAAAAGGGTACACAACAACCAACTCAAACTATTTCTCCAGTTACGACAACTATAGTAAAATACTGATAAGACACGGTGACGAGGATCGTTGTAACTCGTGCGTACCGCGATAAAGTTTTTTTTATACCCCATCCCATAGGATACGAGGTATATTAAGTTTGATTCAAAGTTTGTAACATAGAGGAATAAACTTCGTAGACCCCCAAGACATTAAAGGCATATGATCGAGACCGAATTGTTAGTCGAATGAGTCATGCCCGTCCATCCGTCCGTCCGTCCGTCCGTCGGATCGTCCGTTCGTGTGTCGGTAGTTTTTAGGCCTTAAACTTTGAGCTATGAGCTTAAAGCTTAATATCTGTTCTTTCTAGATTCCGAAGCAGTACAAGTGTTAAAATATTTAAAATCCCACTTAACTTATTAAAAAACCTGCCCCCTTTTGGGCGTGGTCATATTTCATTTGCATTTTAATAAACGGTTTTTATTCGATATATTTTCTTTGAATCCAAAAAACTTGCGCTATAAAATGTTCAGATATGTGTGAAAGCTATCAAGAGAAATGTATAAATTTTTGCCACGCCCACTTTTGGGGGCGTTTTTAAGTATAAACCAAATGTTTAATGTGAAAATGCAATCACCACGTGTATACCACTTCGGATAAAAAATATAAACAAAATTAGTGGGAGGGTTACAATCCGCTTAGGCGAATCGTTGGATACCCCATCCTAATCGAAGACTGTCAAGCTCCGAATTGTGTCATTAATCTTGGTTGTTAAATTCCGCTTTCATTTAACTTCAATTGTATTTAGAATTTCTCAGTTAAGAATCTTATCCCTAAGAAAGGGGCGTAAAATCCTCCCTTTTCAATTACATCGTTTTTTATTTATATTTTTTATCAGAAGTGGTAGAGACACGGTAATTGCATTTTCACATTAAAAATTTGGTTTATACTTAAAACGACCCCGCAAGTGGGCGTGGCAAAAATTTATACAATTCAGTTGATAGCTTTCACACTTTACTTACTTACTTAAGGTGGCGCTACAGTCCGGGGTGCCAACAAGCTTCGCCAGCCAGCTCTGTCTCTAGCTAGCCGTCTCCAGTTTGGCACGCGAAGTTGGCTGAGGTCCCCTTCCACTTGCGTGCGCCACCTGAGTCTCGGTGCTCCTCTACCGCACCGTCCCTGCGGTGTGGATTCGAAGATTTACCGGGCCGGGGCGTTGGTGTCCATCCGCTCTAGATGACCCAGCCATCGTAGACGTTGTGTTTTGACTCTTTTGGCTAGGTCGGTATCGCTGTACAGCTCGTACAGTTCGATGTTATATCTCCTCCTCCACTCTCCGTCTATGCAGACGGGACCGTTAATCGTCCGAAGAATTTTCACAATTATCTGAACATTTTATAGCGCAAGTTTTTTGGATTCAAAGAAAATATATCAAATAAAAACCGTTTATTAAAATGCAAATGAAATATGACCACGCCCAAAAGGGGGCAGGTTTTGCCTTTTTTTGAAATTTCAATCGCAATACACTTAAGCGAGGATAACGCGAACCAAATTTCAGCTTCCTACGACAACTTTGAATTTTCATGTTAATAAGTAAAGTGGGCGTGTCAGTGGGTGCATTCTAAAAATTTTAACACTTATACTGCTTCGGGACCTAGAAAGAACAGATATTAAGTTTTAAGCTACTAGCTCAAAGTTTAAGGCCTAAAAACTACCGACACACGATCCGACGATCGGACGGACGGACGGATGAACGGACATGGCTCATTCGACTAACAACCCGGTCTCGATCATATGCCTTCAAGGTCTTGGGGGTCTACGGTGATTATTTCTCTATGTTACAAACTATGAATCGAACTAAATATACCTCCTATCCTAAAGGATGGGGTATGAAAACGATGTAATTGAAAAGGGGTGGATGCCAGGCCCCTTTCTTAGGGAGAAGATTCTTAGCTGAGAAATTCTAAATACAATTGAAGTTAAATGAAACCGAAATTTAGCAACCAAGATTTATGACACAATTCGGAGCTTGACAGTCGTCAATTAGGATGGGGTATCCAACGATTCGCCTAAGCGGATTGTAACCACTAGTTTTTTTTTAGTTGTTTTATTTTTTTTTGCGTAATAATCAAAAATTACTCTTAACAGATCTAGTCCAACTTCAACTAGATATTCTAGGAAGACCATTTATTTTTGTACCTTTTTGTTTATTTGCGGCGCCCAAAATATTGTAAAAATTAAAATCATACTCTGGCTTTGTTACACAATTGTTAGAAAAAATAAGCTATGGAACCGAAGTCGCAGCTAGAAATAGCACCATACCAATTCAAGCAACTACCTCCTTCGCCATCGGTTTTCGAGACGATCGCAAAGGCAGTGTTTTTCAAGGATTCGTGGGCAGTCTTCACGCAAATTACACCTATGGATTTCTTTGCAGTTCTTAATTTTACCGAGATGTGTGACCATCGAATAGATCAACTTTGTTCAAGGATAAGATCAACGAATTTCGCAGAATAGTGCAAGCTGGTGACTGCCAACCTACGCCAAAACAACAACCTTTAGCAACACGTTTTTCAGCATAGTCATTATAGGAAAAAACGAGCGATGGAAGCAGTTGGCAGCTTTACCAAATGGGCTTTCGGAACGATGGACAGCAATGATGCCTGAAAGATCTACAACCAACTTCGTTTGATGAAGGGCCATGAAGAACAAACTCTCGGCTTAGTGAAAAAGCAAGTGTCGGATATGAATTCGAACCTGGACAAAATTCACAAGCCTGTAAAACTACTGATAGTGGAAATGGAACAAGTGGGTCACAACCTTAACAACGTTAGTTAAGAGTTAAACAATTTCGCTGCAAATACGCACGATGAAATCGGCTCTCTTCAGCTACAGGCAGAGATAAACGTCGCAGTGACTCTGGTCATATCGAAATTCCTAGAAGTTCAAAATCGCGAATCAATCGAGCTCTCAATTTTGAATTATTTTTTTTAGGATGACCCCCAGCAATCAATGGTTGGTAAGCGTCAAGAAATCCCTCACGTTAAATTTCAAATGACAGGGCGTCCATTTTGCTCCAGTTTTTGAACAGCTTGGAGTGCTGAGCATTTTGAGGCCCTGTAAAATTCGGACGAAGTAAATGCGTCTACCATTCGAGCAAGCTTGGGAGGGGACTTCTGTGATGAAACAACCACAAATTGACCATGAGGAACTACTATACGTTTTGCGAAGCAAGTTTGGCAGACAGTCAGCTGAAGACCAGAAAGTTTTATCACCGTTACATCTTGGGAATCACGCGGACCTTTTGGAATCACTATCGAAAGGTAAAAAATCGGTTGATGAATTGGAAATAGAGGCAAAGCTAATTGACTTCCACCAGAAGGGAGCAGCCCACCAGGAGAAACTAGAAACCCATCGTTACTCTCTGCTACCAGTCCCAAGCATTGTAGTTGTTGCGGTTATCATTGTAATTTTTGTAAAATTTTGCCATAAAACACACCCTAACGATCCACATTGTGCAGTGAGCATCGCACTAACGGTTCATCTAGCTGCCGATGGCGAGAGATCACCTACTCCAGTCAAAACCATCGAAGGGAGGGAGACACCATCAAGGAAATCCAGGAGAGACCTTAAGCCGCGTTGTCACAAGGAACAGGAACAGAAACAGGAACAGAATTTTAAACATTAGCAACGCAAAAAGCATTCAGCGAATTTAGGTTTCAGTTGCAATGTATGAGATTCTGTTTCTGTTCCTGTTTTACGTTGCTTGTGACAACGCGGCTTTATATACGCCCGTGTGTAACATTAAGATGTAATAATATGGTTCCTTACATTTTTTTTTGTACTTAATCAATTTTGGTTTTCTTAATCGTAAACGAAGCAAGAAGAAGAAAAAAAAAATGAATAATCTTTACATCAATCAGTAATAATCATAATAGTGTCTATATTATAGTTTTACATTTAATAGTTTAATACTAGGCGCTATGTTATAATTTAACATGTTAACTTTATTTTAGTAAGACGTTAAAATATTGAGATTTTCAAACTCAAAATAGTCAAAATTCACATTATGTGCATACATACATTTTCCAACGGCTCGAGTCAGGTGTGGTCTCGGTGCGTTGAACACTCAGCGGAAATCGACAGGTGAATATTCTGCAGTGAATGTAAATCGATCCGGCAGAAATGCTGCGATCAATATTTTACCACTGGCAAACGATTTACGCTGAGTAGTTCAAACGACCGAACGAAGTCCATTGGCCTTGACTCAACCAAACGCGAATGAGGTCCGTGGAAAGTCGAATGCTAGAATTCTGAGAGTCTGATTGCAGCAAGCGAAACATATGGTCGTTTAGTTTATAACGTTTTAATTATAAAATACTAGTAAAGAAGCCTGTCATACGACAGGAATAACACAGCACACATCAATTAAAATGAAAAATTGCCCTGAGCCCAACCCAACCCCACGCACCACTGCCTCAGCAGCACTAGACATCCTGCTCCATCTAATTCCTCTTGACATCTTCAGCAGACAAACTGCTGCCATCACGGCTACTCGCCTCAAAGCAACCTCTCAGTGGACCATTAGTGAGATAGGCCACTCTGCTATTCTGAACACATTCAGATTCCATTCTAGAAACATGGACATCACCTTACCCCAATTACAGTTTGACAAGAACTTCCAAGCAACGATCCCCCCCAGGTCTTCCTGGGAGGACTGTGCGCCTCTGGAATGTGAATCGATCCACTTCTACACTGATGGATCGAAGACAAATGATGGGGTAGGCGGGGGTGTATTCTCAGACCGACTAAATCTAAGTCTCTCTTTCCGTCTCCCGGATCATTGCAGTGTTTTTCAAGCTGAAATTATGGCGATAAAGGAAGTCTTGTCCTGGCCTAAGAAAAATGTTATATCCGCCAAGGACATACGCATATTTTCTGACAGCCAAGCGGCCATCAAGTGCCTGGAATCGGTCTCTATAAACTCTAATGTAGCCTTAGACTGCCATTCATCTCTAAAGGAGATGTCGGACAGTGACATTCCAGGTAACTGCAAGGCTGACGAACTCGCCAAACTTGGAACTACCCTCCCAATTTTGCCTGATAAAGGCTCCGTAGGCATTCCAATTTCGACATGTAAACTCATGTAAACTCATCTAAGCTGGATGCGATAGAAAGAACAAATCTCAAATGGACTACTGGTAGTACCTGTCTAGCGACGAAACAGATCTGGCCAAAGCTTGATCTTAAACGCTCTAGGAGTTTGATCGCTCTTAATAGATCGCACATTAGTGCTACAATCGGTGTCAATACAGGACACTGCTTGATAGGCAAACACGCGACAAGGCTTGGTGTCTATTCCAACGACTTTTGCAGGAGCTGCATGGATGAGGAGGAAGAAGGGACCACTCTCCTCCTTCTCTGTATATGCCCCGCTCTTTCCAAGAACCGAAATCTTCACATTGGAGCTTTCTTCTATAATGATCTCAGTGATCTCAGCACGACTGACCCGAAACGTCTCTTACGCTTCATTAATAGCTCGAAATGGTTCAACGACTAGGCAATAGAGTCAGATCCGCGTGGTATCACAATGGACCTACATAGGTCTAAGTGTGTTGGTTTCCTTGGATCCGACAGCCACTTCAACCTAACCTGACTTAACCTAACCCAACCCCACGCGAGCCGACCACTCTCGCGGTGAGCTACCTAGTCATATAATTTGGACCTGCAAATAGCGCTTTGAGTACCTATGCACATAGCCCTTTATTGTGCGGGAACTTTATATTTTTTACTTTTAACTTATAATTATATGATTCACCTTTATTAAAGAAGCTCCATTATCGGTATTATATCTAAAGTAGAAGAATATAATTTTTCGGTACTACATACCAGAGTTCCTAACCTGGTGAACCCAAAGAATTCTGGAGGAAGTGGGCAGGAGCTGGAGAGATCCCTTATAAAGTAGAATCATATCATTTTTCGGTTCTACCAGGCCGGGATCTCCAATAAACCCAAGTAATACTGTAATGAGTCGAAAGAATTCTGGAGGAAGTGGGCAGGAGCTGGAGAGATCCTTTATAAAGGGGAAGCATATCATTTTTCGGTTCTACCAGGCCAGGAACTCCAATAAATCCAAGTAATACTGTCATGAGCCCAAAGAATTCTGGAGAAAGTGGGCAAGATCTGGAGGGATTCTTAATAAAGGAGTAGCATATAATTTTTCGGTACTACCAGGCCAGGAACTCCAATCAACCCAAATATTATTTTTATGAGGCCAAAGAATTCTAGAGGAAGTGGGCAGGAGCTAGAGAGATATTTTATAAAGGGGAAGCATATCAGTTTTGGGTTCTACCAGGCCAGGAACTCCTATGAACCCAAGAAATACTTAAATGAGCCCAAAGAATTCTGGAGGAAGTGGGCTAGATCTGGAGGGATCCTTTATAAAGGGGAAGCAGATCACTTTTTGGTCCTACCAGGCAATGAACCCAAGTTATACTGTAATGAGCCCAAAGAATTTTAGAGGAAGTGGGCAAGAGCTGGAAGGATCCTTTAAATAGGCGAAGCATACCTTTTTTCGGCACTAACATGTAAGGAACACGAATGATTCCAAGGAAAACTGCAATGAACCCAAGAACTACTCCAATGAGTCTAATTAATTCTGAGGGAAGTGGGCAGGAGCAGGAGAAATCCTTTGAAAAGGTGAAGCAGTCAATTTTCCGGTACTAACAGGTTAGAAACACCAATGAACCCAAGGAATACTGCAATGAACCAAAGGAATACTCCAATGAGCTCATGGAATTCTGGGGGAGGTGGGCAGGAGCTGAAGGGATCCTTAATAAAGGGGAAGCATATCAGTTTTTGGTTCTACCCAGCTAGGAACTCCAATGAACCCAAGGAATACTCCAATAAGCCCAAGGTATTCTGGAAGAAGTGGGCAGGAACTGGAGGAATCCTTAAAAGGTGAAGCATTCTGTTTTTCGGTACTAACATGTTAGAAACTTTAATGAACCCAAGAAAATAAAAACATTTCAGAATTTATTTAAAACAAGTAAGTAAGTGCAAGAGTTCGTCTGTAACGAACTCCTAAATACCCGACCCTCTTTACCCATTAACACCAAATTTAAAATGTTTTTGTCTGTTTCATATATTGAATGTCAATTATTTGTTTTAGCCACGCCCCTAAAAAAGGGCACAGGCTAAAAATTAAAGTCAATTAACTCTAATTTCGCTGGAATCACGAGAAAATGCGTTAAAAGCGAATATTAATACTTAAAAAAACAGTTTTTTCCTAAAAACGCCCCCTAAAAATGCTTTGTATGCAACAAACTTAGCAAATGGTAATATCTTTAATTTTTGTCATACATTTTTTTTTCAATTTAGAATGAATATCCTGAGAAATCAGGTTTTCAAAGATTTCAGATATTAAAAGTGGGCATGGTCAATAGAGTGGGCGGCCCAATTTTTGTCTAATTAAAGGCTTCTGGTCGATATTGCTCTCCACCAAAATTTGAGTATATATTTTTTGTCTATCTTGATCAAAAGGCATATTGAAATAAATGTAGGTAAATGTAGTTTGAGGTTGTTTGACAGTCAAGCCAATTGTGGGCGTGGCTGTAGGCGGATCATCTCAATTTTCATACTTTGTCTGTACAAAATGAGAACCAAGCAACGCTACAAGTTTCAGTTACCTAGCCCAATTTTAAAGACCTCCAAACTGCATTCATATGGACGGACGGACGGATGGACATGGCTTAATCGACTAACCTGTCGGTTTCGATCACATCTCTTAAAGGTATTAGGGGTCTACGGTGATTATTTCACTGTGTTACAAACTATGCATTAAAATTAATATACCCTCGGTCGGGTATAAAATAAATGCCTTTGCCCCTCAACGCGATTTGAACTCCGAACCAACGAAACGCGAGCTGAACACTCTCGTTTTCGTTTCGTTTTCAATGCTTTTTATTTAATTCAATTCTGAGTTCTTTACATGCTAGACAAAAACGCTTAAAACTAGCTTAAATAACTTAACTATCTTCGTATGGGAACGATCGGGGAAAAGCTGGCAATTGAAGCTCGATGAGAAACGAAAGAGACTCCGACCAAGAGAATCGCAGCTAGCGCAATTACAAGCGCAAAAATGTGATTCGCAAGAGAACGATGAAAAACCCAAGTATAGCAGCAAACGATCGATATGAAGAGTTTTACAGCGACCAGAGAATATGCCAATAAGTATGTACACCAGGTTATACTATACCAGAGTCCAAGAGTTTGATCTTTATTGTATGGTGGTCCAGATCCAAGTGGGCGAGATATACAATTTTATGTCAAATTACAACTCTAACTGTTATACCGTTATACATTAAATATAAAAGAAAATGTTAAAGCAGAATATAAGATTAAATAGTAACTAGCGAATGTTAGAGATGAGTAATCTAAATTAAATAGCGAGTGCATAAGGCATGAATTCATCAAAGTAAAATAAGTATGTAAATGATTTGACAAAATGATTTTTCAATTACGTTGAGCATAGTTATATTCTTGAACATACCCCCGCCCCTGGAACATAGTTTCAGGAAGTGGGAAGTAAGGCCAGTTTGTGTACTGGGCGGACGAGATTGCCATTAGCTGTGCGGAGAGATACGACGCGAACATGTCCATCCTTTCCCGGGTGTATTGCAGTAACTCTTCCCAAAGCCCATTTGCCTGGGGGTAAGTTGCCTTCCTTGATTGCAACCAGGTCGTTGACTTGAAGATTTTTTTGCGGTCGCAGCCATCGTGGACGTTGTTGTAGGGAGGTGAGGTACTTCATACTCCACCTTCTCCAATATCCCCGTATTTTGGATTGTAGGGTTCGCCATCTGGATAGTCGGTTTTGGTTGATTTCTTCCGAAGGTTCAGGAACTGCACAATATGGCTCACCTAGAATGAAATGTGCGGGGGTTAATGGATCGAAGTCATTATCTGATTGTTGACGTAAAGGACGAGAATTTAACAGGGCTTCAATTTGGGTGAGAAGGGTATACATTTCCTCGAAATTCAAGATGTCAGAACCTATGGCGCGATACAAATGTCTTTTTACCGATTACACCCCTGCCTCCCACAAGCCGCCGAAATGTGGTGCAGAGGGGGGAATGAAATGCCAGGTGATCGAATCGCGCGCAATCGCGACAATGAAGTTATGTTGCTCGGACAATGTGAGGCGATGCATGTCAGACAAGACTCTGGCTGAGCCACGAAAGTTAAGCCGTTGTCCGAGTACATGTGCGATGGTTTTCCACGGCGACTGGTAAAGCGACGAAGAGCAGCTAAAAATGAGTCAGTGGTCAAGTCTATGGCCTTAGTTGCCATCCATATTTTCTCCGTCTATATTTTGATTTGATGAGAATAGGGCCAGCGTAGTCACAGCCACAGTGTGTGAAGGGTCTGCTCATCTGTATTCTTGACGGTGGTAAGTTTCCCATGATTTGCGATGTAGTCGCTTTCCTCTGCCGAAAGCACTTGAAGCATTCGTGGTCAATTTTACGAAGCAAGTTTCTGCAACCAATGATCTAATATTCCTGGCGAATGAAAGTGAATAGCTCAGTCACGCCGGGATGAAGAAATCGCTCGTGAACATCGAGCGCAATCAGTTTGGTGATGCGATGTCCTTTCGGGATGATAATAGGATGCTTTGCACTAAAAGAAATATCAGCTGCTTAAATGCGCCCTCCAACGCGTAATATTTGGTCAACATCTAAAAAGGGGTTTAATCCAGCAATACTTCTGTTGTTAGAAAAGTAACCATGTTTTTTGTAGAAGCTAATGTGTTGGCCGAAGTATAAATCTTGCAACCATCTTATAACCTTCTTCTTGGCACTGAACATCTCGTTTGGAAGAAGTTCATATGGGGTAGGTGGTGATATTTTACGACATTTTTTAATTAATCGACGCAGGTAGGCAGTAGTACGAATCAAAGAATTCCAGGACGAAACGCTAGATGAAAGAACTTCGAACGGATGATCAGGACCAGATAGTGAGGTATGGGCCAATTGTCTTCACTTTGTTCTAGCCAGTGTGGACCAGTCCACCAAAGGGGACGTGAGACAAGGCTGGAAGGTGCTATACCGCGCGATGCACAGTCCGCAGGATTTTGAGATGTCTTAATATGGAACCATCGATTCCGGGGTATGGTGTTTAGAATTTCAGTGGTCCTTTTACCAACAAAAATGTTCCATCGTTGAGGTGTTGACGACAGCCAAGCAAGAACCACTTGAGAATCACACCAAGCAAAAACGTTGGAACAGCTTATGTTCAAGGATGGTTGGACAGCGATTAACAATCGTGAAAGGAAGAGTGCTCCGCACAAATCTAACCGTGGTATGCTTAGTTGCTTAATGGGAGCCACTCGGGTTTTTTCTGCAACGATATTTATTGTTGTAGTGCCATCAGGAAGTACCCGCCGCGAATAGATGACGGCCGCGCAAGCCGATGCCGACGCATCCGAAAACCCATGTAATTAAAATGTTTCATTGGCGATACCGATGGAGCGAGGAACACTAATTTTAGTCTGTAGAGGGAGCTCTTCACGTATTAGACACCATTTTTTGACGACTTCTTCCGGAAGAGGTTCGTTCCAGCCGAGGTTTTTATGCCAGAGTTCTTGTAGGAGGATTTTAAGCTCCACTACCGAAGGGCCAATAAAACCGAGAGGATCAAAAATGCTTGCGATTTTTGTCAGAATATTTCGTTTGGTTATGGGTTCGTTGACAAACAGATTAAACCGGAATGAGAAACAATCTGAATTCGAGTTCCAATAGAGTCCCAGAACCTTAACCCAAGAGTCAGATTCAGTGTCGAATGATTTTAAATCACTTTGGATTTTGTTATGATCTGGCAACAGTTCAGGATTATTTGTTTGCCATTTACTTAATTAGAAAGCTGCTTTTGCCAAGAGCTCAATCAAACACTTCTTCTTGTAAAGAGCTTCATCAAGAGTATCCCCACCTGATACTACGTCGTCAACATAGAAATCATTAAAAATAATCTCTGACGCGTCGGGGAGTTATTCTCGATAATCTTTGGCTAATTGTTCTAGCACGCGAACTGCTTAGTATGGAGCGGAAGATGTTCCATATGTCACGGTTTTGAGACGATAATGTTCGATAGGGTCGGAAGGATATTTACGCCACACAATTCGTTGAAAATCTTTGTCCTTGTCCGATACGCGAGTTTGCCGATACATTTTTATAATGTCCGCTGTAAAAACATATCGATGCCTGTGGAATCTGACGCAAACCGAAAAAAGATTGCGCTGAATAGGGGGCCCGATCATGAGCGATTCATTAAGGAGATTCCGCGCGAGTCTTTGAAAGAACCATCAAATACTACCCGAATTTTGTCACTGCTTGCTTCAAACACCGCATGATGAGGTAAATAAAAGGTATTTTGTTTTAACACTTCGTTGAAAGGGACTTTAGACATATGCCCCAAGTCTAAATACTCTTTCATGAATTCGGAGTAAGACCGAAAAAGAAGTTCATTGCAAGAGAATTTTTTCTCCATGGATTTAAGTCGCGAGCAAGCACCGTTCAGGGTGACAGAGAAAGAGGGGGTCGATTTAAAAGGCAGGTCAACGATGTACCTTCCTTCTTCAGTTCTTCGATGGGTTTGTAGAAAGTGGTCTTCAATCGCTTTTTCCTCCTTTGACATGATTGATTTCGGATCAACCTCTTCGATAGTCCAGAACGCTTAGAGAGTTTTGTCGATGTTGATGAAGGTATGATTTGAGTGAATTATGTGTTCAGTATCCGAGGAAACTCACCCGAAAGTGCTTTTGTGTGGTGCTTTCGGGTGGGTTCTCCCAGCGAGAACCCACCCGAAAATGCTTTTGTGTGGTGTGACCGAGAGGGATTTTTACGGATTCGTTCAACAAAATATCCCAGACTTTATCCGCGCCGAGTAAGATATCAATTTGATTTGGTTTATTGAAGATGGGATCTGCGAGTTCTAGATTGGCAATGTGTGCCCAATCTTTAACGTCAAAATAGAGCGAAGGCATTACCGAAGTGACCTTATTTAATATATATGCGTTTACCGTAATGCTATTGTGATTATATCGAGAAATGATTGACATTGATGCTACGCCCCGCGACGTTCCTGCAGGGGTAGACCCAATTCCGCTTATGGGTATCCGCGAATTAGTACGCACGAGCCCGAGTCTTTGTATGCAGGACTCAGTTACGAATGATACCTGCGATCCCGAGTCTATTTACATTCGCACTTGCTGGTTGTTCCCGAAACAGTCTTTTACTATGGCGATCGCAGTGGGTAAGAGTGTTTAACCAGGAAGGAATTTTAGGTTTACCGAATGATTTGTGAGTCGATTTGATTCCAATGTGGTAGATGGGGAGTCAGGATTAGACGACGAATATTGCAATGACGAGGGTGATTCTGAAGATGATTGATTGTTAGCGACTGTATTGAGTAAACCGAGATGTACCAGGGTGTGATGAGGCGAGTTGCAAGTTTGGCATCGGAACTTTGATTGACAACGGTTCGCGTTGTGTCCCACACGCAAACAGTTGAAACAAAGCCGTTTGGTTTTGACGAAATCGCGCTTGGATTCTGTCGAGATTGCGATAAATTCGGCACATTTTGAAAGAAGATGATCTGAACTACATTTAGGGCACTGAGCATTGGACGACACATGCAAACTCCGCAAAGTTAAGGGCTTACTTTTGTGTCCATCACGAACGATAGGCTTACATGATTCAAGAGCTTCGCAGCGACGTTCAAGAAATACTAGAAACTCTTCAATGCTTGGGTATTCCTTGTCGATACTGTCAGCTGACCAACCTTGACGAGTCTCAGGATCTACTTTGGAAAGTAGGATGTAAATCATCCAGGGATCCCTATCGAGACAATTGAACGAGTTGAGGCCTCTTAAAACCTCATCAGCTCCATCTGATATTCTACGAAGGGCTTTTACTTTTGGACTGTTAATCGAAGATAATTGCATCAAGGTATCGACCATGCAATTAATAAAATATCGCGGTCGATGGTATCTTCTAACTAACCTGTCCCATGCCGATTCATAGGTAGCATCGGAGACGGGAATGTGGTTGAGCAGGTTCAAAACTTCTCCACGCAAGCAAGATCGTAAGTAATGAAACTTCTGGGTGTTCGACAAGTTTTCTCTGTTGTGGACTGTACTTTGATACATGTCGTGGAAAGCTGGCCACTCGCGATAGCTACCAGAAAAGGGTTCGAAATGAATTTTGGGAAGATAATTTGTGGAAAACGATGCATTCGAAGTATGTGGTGGCTGCATCTGAGGTTGTTGTTGATTGGGTAAAGGTGTAGCAAGAGTGCCTGTGGTATTCACAGCACCTGTTGTAATTGCAGGAGGTGTAGAAATCTCTTCAGCACTTTTCGAGGGAGGCACGGGGGGAACAATCGGTTCAGGTTTAGTTCTTTCCCGAATCGAAGAAAGGAAAACAGATTTAACGAGTAAAAATTTGGTTTCATATTCCTCGTACTCAGCCTCAGGATCTACATAGCCTTCCACATCGATGTATTCGTACATTTGTTCTTGACTGGAACAAAACCTGTCCCATAGCTCATTAAGCCTTTCTAGACGCGTTTCCAAGGCTTCTGAATGATGCATTTCGTCATTATGGGCGTTTCGTGGTCACTTAAAAGGATCGCTCACAAGGTTAGCTTCCTTTTCGGAAAATATTACGGAGCTCATTACTCAAGAAACCTTGGAAAGAATGAGTCATATTTAATGAAAATATTCAAACGATCAAGGCACCAAAATATTTGTAAAAATGTCTAATCTGGACCAAAATGTTTATCTGACACGAATAAAGATTTATCGGTCCATCTAGTATTCACTAAGGTATGATTTACAAACACGTGTTTTTCGAAAATCTGGTTTTCTTTAAGCATGCATTTAATATGCCATGCAAATGTTCACGAAACCAAAGCAAATTGCACTGACCGTGTAAAAGTCTGAAGGGAAATTATTTTCTAATCAAATTGTCTAATTACTAATACGAAATTATGCCAGTGGTTTCGATGAAATCAATTTGTATGCGACGACAAATGAGTGGGTACAGGAACAGTTGTTTAATTAACGCTATCTCCGTTGGTTACACGATAGAATTAATTCGATGATAATTGATTACGTCCAAATCCGAAATCCGGCTCGATTTGGTCCAAAAATATGTATGGGAACGATCGAAGAAAAATTTTTGTGTTTTTTAAAAAAACTTAGTGGCCGAATTTTATTTTTTCCTTAAATACAAAACTTAAAGCTACCTTAAAATAAAAAATAAAAATAAGACTTAACCTTACTTAACTTATTGCGTAATTAAATACGCATTCTTTTTTTTGTAAATAAAATCTTAGATACCTTAACAATGAAAGCCGGCCAAGGCTTAGCGGCAACCGAGTTTGCCGAACAGAAAACCCTAACGCGGATCGATAGGGATCGACGAGAGAGTTCCCTCGGTTAGCCACCAGAATCGCTGGTGCTGTTTATGCACATCTCCCATATCACGGGAGGATACCGACCTGCTGAATCGGAGCCGCTCCTCAGCGCTCCGTGCGACGTCTCGGTTGTAGTTGAGTCGCCTGTCAACAGTTGTCCGAGCAACATGGAAGATTAAGGGCACTGCCGATCTATCCTGGATCAGGCCTGCCTGGTCAAAATAGAGGAATGCCTCCGGGGGTATGAAGCCGTTCAGACGCACACTCTCATGGTACATGAAATTTGGGTAATAAGCCATTGAGATCGGTTATTCGTCGAGGTCATTGCTCTTGCAATGTGCCTTCGAGTCAGCTTAATGAGGAAATTATCCACTCTGATCAGATTCGCCCTGTTGTATAGGACCTCATTGGAAAAGTACTTTGTGTACTCGGACTCCGGAGTTCGATATTAGCGAAGGCAAGCCCGCAGACAAGCCCTCTCGAAAACCCGAATCCTTTCCATTCTACTTGCCCCTATGTTGAACCACATGGGACAACCATATGCGGGCATTAGCCGAATAAGGGCCATGTAGCAGACAACCTTCACCCTCGCGTTGGCTGCTATAAAACAGTCTCTTTGTTAGGGCAAAGGCATCTCAGGCTCTGGATAAAGCAACATCTACATGTTTGTTAAAATATAGATATTGGTCTAGGCAGAGTCCAAAGTATCTGACTACATTTTAACACGCAAGTGGAAGCCCGTGCTGTCCAACGATAGAAAACTTTAGCCAGTTCTTTTTGGTATCCTTAGAGGCAAAAGACAACGGCTTTCTGAACAGAATGGTTTTCGCCTTCTGGAAATTGATCCTCAACTTCCAGTCGTCGCAATTTTGCTGAATTTTGTCGAAGTCACGCTGCAATAATGCTACAATGATCTCGATCTTAGGCCCTGATCTGTACGCGATCAAATCGTCAGCATACGCTTTCGCAAAATGAAGAGATCTTATCAGATCAGCTGTGTAAATATTGAAGAGAATCGGCGAATTGACCGCTCCCTGTTGCAAACCGTTTTTGATATTGAACACTCCAGTCGAAGTCACATTGCCGTGCTTCACGACAAACTTTCTACCGGAGAGCATATTAAGCAACATGTATAGAAGAAATTTGCTGATGCCTAACCTATTCAACTTGTAAAAGAGTCCTTGTAACCATACGGTATCAAATGCCTTCTCCAAGTCAATCAGGCAGGCACCCGTGCATTGGTTCTTGCTTTTGTGCCATTGGATATCTGATATCAGTTTAGACGCGGCATGTATCGTATCATGTCCCGCCTTGAAACCGCATTGTTTATCCGGAGCTATTTTATTGTCCTCAACCCACTTAGTCAAAACTCTATTGATCACCTTTTCGAATACCTTGCTGATATTCGGAAAAAGACTTATTGACCGGAGATTTGCCGGGTTGGAGTTATCCTTTCCCCTTTTGGGGATCGGATGCACCACAGCGATCTTCCAAAGTTCTGGATAATGTGCATTATTCAGAGCATTGTTGAACAGAGTGGCGTAGATTTCCACCGCTCCTGGAGGAAGATGTCGAAGCACAATGTTCGATATTCCATCGATTCCCACAGATCTCTTCTTTTTCAATGATTCGAAGATCGTTTGGAGTTCTACCTTCGATACGAACGGGGCCTGGACCTTTTCATTGGCGATGGCATTACATGCCAAAAAGTCGTCATTGAACCGGGTAAAACCAGTATTCTCAGAGCGCCAGTGTTCTAAGTTACTTCGCATGTAAAAGTTTTGAACCAGGACTCTATTCTCCAGGTCGTGATTCGGGCGAATGCTAGGATTCACATTGTACACGTCCTGGAAAGCAGTTCTTATAGCCTCCACTTTCTCCTGCGGATCTTCGATCACGAAAAAGTCGTCATCATCAGCAGCGTTCCTAGGATCTATTCCTGCTGCTGTCAGTAACTGTTCGTTGTTTGTCGTTCGGGGGATTTTAAGACAAGAAAGTTCGTTGTCATCGTTCCTCCAAAAACTTTTTTAACCTGGGGGAACATGCTTGGGTTATCTGACCTGATAGCCCGAATCTTGTTACCCCAGTGCAAATTGGCCGAAAGTCTGTAATTGCTTTAATAAGTACTTGGAGGTTCGCGATCAACGACTTCAAAGTCCTTACCTCCGCGTCTTGTTTGTCAGTAAACCGTCTATACAAGTTTTTAACTCTTGTAAGCAGTCTACTTTTTTGTCCGTGTAATGCGTCGATTGTTGCATTGCGGTAACTGTTACTGGATGGTCGATACCGAGGTATCGTACTGTCCATTGTTTGTTTAACTGTCTCATCCATCCGCCATAGGTGTCTGTCAATCTCCTCGTTCGACAGATTCCCATTCGACGGTGGGTAGAGCGAGTTCAAGGAGAGTGCTCTTGTCAGGTCTCGGGCTTAGCAAGTCCAACGTGTCCTACCGTAGTTTTAGGAGTACGTTTGGACGAACTCGTCCAATTGCGCAATTTCGTTCGGAAAAGTTATTTCGGCACTTAGTCCGCAATGGTCACTGTCATACACAAACGTGCGCAGACAGTTAATAGTTTGTCAGTCCACTTCCGTCAAGTGTAAACGTTCGTCAAACAGTAGTAGATCCAGATAGGAGCCGCACCTAGGATACGATGGACTATCTGTCGCTTCCAAATCGAGCCGAAACTCGACACTGTGTTGACCCACCCAATTAAATATTGAGTTTCCTCTACGATTAGGTGTTTGGTTTCCCCAATCTCTATGTTTAGCGTTTAGATCTCCAGCCATGAGGAAAAAGTTCTCCCCCTACTCCAGCCTTAGGCATCGAAACAATGTCTCGAGCTCTGACGTAAAAACAGTAGATTGAGCAGCTTCAGGAGGATAAAGTGACACCACATACAACTTCTTTCCACTGAGGAGAGGGATATACGCAATGCATGCTTCAAGCTCCCGGAACCTTCGCACTATACCTCTATACACGGCCTTATGCTTAAGTTCCTTGCGAATGAAGACCGCAACACCTCCTCCTGGAATGGAATTGGGTCGGTCTCTTCTAAATACGTTATAATCTTTGTGCCTTAATTTATGTTTCCGAGTTAGCTTAGTTTCGCTAACTAGACAAACATCAGGGCTTTGGTCGTTAAGCAAATTAAAGAACGTTTCTCTTCGCTCGATCCTCATTAATGAATTTACATTCCCCGCTAGGATCTTCAAGAGGTTTTCATTTACGGTCGTACCCATTACGATTTGTTGTGCGCTAGGCTAGGCAGAAACGCGTAGAGCCTGTCCACACGAGTCGCCTGCTCATTTAACTGGCGCTGCATCTGTACCATCTGCCCCTGGATTTGGAGCAAAATGGACAGTACGTCGCCTTGCACCTCCGGAGCCTTAGGCACTGAGGCCTGTGCAGCAACCTTTGGTTGTTGCTGTCCCGTGCTCAACATTCTCCCAGTGAGCTGAACACTCTCCCAGTGGGCTACCGGGGGATATGTACCTGATAAACAAGCGTTTTCTTACACTGGACGTCGAAAATGTTTAGCCGACCCATTGGTTGAAGATGTGTGCTTCTTGTGGGTGTTCAATGGAAGGGCATCGAAGGTCGTGCGTCTGTTGCCGCAAATTTGTGGAAGTGGGAGATTATTTCCTCCTAATTTTCAACACTGAATTTTCGGCGAGGGGTTTTTCCTTAGTTAGATCCCTATGATGCACTTGCAAATTGTGTCATTGATTTGGTTGAAATTTTAGCAGCATACATATATTTAGCAACACGCAACTTAACACAAAATAAAGCTAGGTACGTATGAACACGCTGTTTTTTTAACCTTTTGAGATATGTCAAATATTTCCAATGACGGTTGTTTGAAAGCACTCTCTGAGATTTTTTTCAGTTAGTATTTCTGTTTTTTGTTGCAGCACCAGCACAGCAACAGACACAGAAACGGCGCCATTTTCAGTTCAGTTTCGGTTTCTGTTTCTGTTCCTGTTCCTTGTGACAACGCGGCTTTGGTTTATGTGAATATAAAACCAGTGAGTAAGTGCTACAGTGTGTACGCAGAAGTTACAGCCGGACAAACGGACAGTTACAAACGGACAGTTGAATACCCCATCCTATCCCACATTGTAAAATTCTGATGGCATAGTTATTTTTTGACATTTTATAATTAATGCAAATTTCGGTCACTGTGTGGTCCAACCGCCCCTAATTACAAACTATTAATTATAAGATATTTCCACAGATATTTCCAAGTTACACCTTATTGTACCTAAAAATGAAATTTCTTGGTTCAAATTCAACATTTTTTAAAAATCGACCCCTAAAAGGGGGCATGACTAAAAACTTTATATAAACAAAATCTGGACGGAAGTATTGTTTACCTAACCTGCTACTTTTTTTTTTCATGCTCTCCTAAATTAGGCTCAAGGGCAGTCGAAATTAAGTTTTTCTGGAAAATTTTAGGTTTTTCTTCAATTCTGTCTCCAAATGTGGGCGGTATGAACAAAATGTGGAACTAAGCGTTTTCTAAATAAAATATTAAGCAAAGTTTTTTCAATTTCGAGCAAAAATACTGAGTAAACTGCATTTGAAAATTTACCCTTAAAATAGATGCCACGCCCACTAGAGGAGGTTTACCAATTAAATTTGTCTTTTTTGTGTCTTATATTCCCTACGAGATGCTAAATGTCAAATTTCAGCCTTTTAAGGCCTAAAAACATGTGACATACAGACGGACGGACATGGTTCATTCGATTCAGAATTCGGTCTCGATCATATGCCCTTAAGGTCTTGGGGGTCTACCATTATTATTTCACCGTGTTACAAACTATGTGACAAACTTAATATACCTCCTATCCTATGGGATGGGGTATAAAAAAAACGTCATATATGATGTCATACACAGAGCGGTCCATCGGTGTTTTTTAAAGCGGCATATACACACATCAAAATCTCATCAAGCATGCGAGAGTGCATGTGTAAAAACGAAACACCTATACCTTGGGTGCATGCTTGAAGCGAAATCAAAATGTTCTGATTTTTCTTCAATCAATTGTCTATGCTTGATAAGTGTTTATTGGCGACTTTGTTTTTCCTTTCTTTTAAGTTCTTAAAGTCCGAAATCGTCACTTTATGGCATTTTTTTAAGCGCATCTCGATGACTCATTTGTTTCACTTATGTAATATTTATAGAATATTTCGAGTGCAGTTTTAAGAAGATATGGATAAGATCTGTTTTTACGAGTTATTAAATGCTGCCATTGCAGTGTAGTAAATAAAGGGTAGATTTTTGACTGTTTGCCCGGTATTCGGGATTAAATTTCTTACAATAAATATTTTTCTTTCATATTCTTTCAATTTTACGCTAGGTACTGTTAATATTATTTTACAAGCCTACCATGCTTATTTTGGCTACGAGTTACAAAAAAATTTGTTTGATGTTTTTTTTTTGTAAACAAAAAAAATTGACAGACTGGTATTTTGCTTTATTTTTTTTTACTGCTCCAAATTGTGCTTGTGTAAAATTTGGTAAGATAGAAATAACTTAGAAGTTATAGGCATTTTTTAGTACTACCATTTTGGTAAATCAACTTAAATGATTTTATGCATATATCAAAAGCCACGCAATATTTCATCCCCTCTATACTTTTTTTTTCGAACCTCGAAAAATTGTCTATATCTGATATTTTTTTAAAACGGTATATGTTACCGTTATCGAGACAGTGTGGGGATACGCGGTTTTTTAGTTTTTTTTCTGCATTTTTTTGATTTCAAATCCATAAAATATCTATTTGGGACCTTTTGTTGAATACCCTCATATCTTTTTTTGATCTTCATATACATTGCGCTAGCTACGGTTACTCTTTTGTCATACTCAGAGCACAAGTTTTTTAGTTATCAATTATGAAAGCGAGCTTTTTCATTTGTTTTTTAAACGCTTTCAGAAAATTTTAAGTTAGAAACGGAATTTTTGACTGATCTTAAAAATTTTAGAATTCACTTTTTACGTTTTATATACAAACCAAATCTCGTTATAATCGGTTTCACAGTTAGTATTCCAGAATATTCTGAAAAATAATTTTTGTAATGTTTTTGAAGTTTTCGAGTAAAATCTCAGAATCTGCTAAATATTCGAAAATTTCTATAGTTTTCCTGAAATTACGAATACTTCTTGATGTGTGTGATTTTTTTCAAATCATTTGGCCAATGTTAAATCGGAGATAGTGGTGGGGAAAAAATTTTTTTCTCGATTTTTTTCGAAAGTGCGCGAAAACTACAGTTCTAAAACCGCTAAACCAAAATTTGATTTGAGCTTTTGCTGAGCCTTTGGCTACTTTATATGTTAAGTGGTGGAAAAGTTATGACGTTAAACACGTAGAAAATGGGTTTATATCTTCCAATCCTTATTTCTCAAAAACTTTCACAAAATTCGATTTTATTGTGAAAGCTTTATATTTTTTTAGTACATTTTTCAATTTTCTTTCTTCTAGCTGTAAAACCTTTTTAGATAAGGCCAAAACACTTTTTGTCTTTTTTCCCATCCATATTCAAACTGTAATTAAACCGTTATACGTGTATACAAAAAATTGTCCTTGTATGCGTTCTAGGGTAGTTCTAAGGGTAGCGAATTTCATCTTTCTACGACTTACCGTTCGAAAGTTAATGGTGCGGACGGACGGACGGACAACGGAGCGATACCATAAGAGGACTTTTTTTCCGGACTTGACGGACCGCTGAAAAGAGTTTTATAAATCATTAAAAAACTAGTGGGAGGGTTACAATCTGCCTAGGCGAATCGTTGGATACCCCATCCCAATTGAGCACTGTCAAACTCCAAAATACGTCAAAAATCTTGGTTGTTAAATTTCAGTTTCTATTAACTTTAATTGTGTTAAGAATTTGTCAGTTAAGAATCTGCTTTCTTAAAAAAGGAGCGTGGCATCAACCCCTTTTCAATAACATAATTTTTTTTATCATATTTTTTTATCAGATGCAGTGTATACTTTTTGATCGCAGTTTTATATTAAAAATTTGATTTTTTACTCGAAAACGCCCCAAAAAGTAAGCGTGACAAAAATTTATTTATTTGAGTTTTTTTTTTTTTTTTTTTGAGCTTTTTTTTTTTTTATTTGAGCTTACGCACATATCTGAACATTTTATGGTGCAAGTTTTTTGGATTTATCAAATAAAAGCCGTTTATTACAATCCATATTAAATATGAGAACGCCTACAAGGAGGCTTTTTCATACCCCATAGGATTGGAGGTATATTCAGTTTGTCACATAGTTTGTAACATGGTGAAATAATAATGGTAGACCCCAAGACCTTAAGGGCATATGATCGAGACCGAATTCTGAATCGAATGAGCCATGCCCGTCCGTCCGTCCGTCTGTATGTCACATGTTTTTAGGCCTTAAATTTTGAGCTAGTGTGCTGAAACTTCGTACGTAAGGTCCAAGTCATGCGAAGCAGTACAAGTGGAAACATTTCTGAAATCCGCCCAAAGACACGCCCACAATCGGTCTAAATGTGCAACTACCGCCAGAGTTTTCAAAACTGTAAGACGTTCTAAAAGGCTGAAATTCGACATTTAGCATCTCCTAATGAATGTAAGACACAAGAAAGAAAAATTTAATTGGTAAACCTCCTCTAGTGGGCGTGGCATCTATTTTAAGGGTAAATTTTCAAATGCAGTTTACTCAGTATTTTTGCTCGAAATTGAAAAAAAATTGCTTAATATTTTATGCAGAAAACGCTTAGTTCCACATTTTGTTTATACAAGACTTTGCGCCCCGCCCCATTTTGGAGTCAGAATTGAAGAAAAACCTAAAATTTTCCAGAAAAACTTAATTTCGACTGCCCTTGAGCTTAAATTAGGAAAGCATGAAACAAAAAAAGTAGCAGGTTAGGTAAACAATACTTCCGTCCAGATTTCGTTCATATAAAGTTCTTAGCCACGCCCCCTTTTAGGGGTCGATTTTTTAAAAATATTGAATTTAAACCAAAAAATTGCATTTTTACGTAAAATTAGGTGTAACTTGGAAATATCTGTGGAAATATCTTATAATTAATAGTTTGTAATAAGGGGCGGTAGGACCACGCCCCTTTTCGAAGTTTGCATTACTTATAAAATGTCAAAAAATAACTATAACCGCGAGGGTCTGACAAGCCCTCCGAGAGTATCATTTGTCTTGAAGAACTTCTCAAAGTGGCGTTCGGATTCGGCAAAAATTGTAGGTCCCCTTGTATGTGAAGAAATTAACGCACGCAGCATACATTGTTGAGAAGTTGGCCCTGGTTCACCTCGAGCTGTTGCGCCACTCTATTTGTATTTATATATATATTTATTTCATCATACTTTGAACCTAAGAAATCGCAGCTTGCAATTATTTCTTTCATTTGATCTCTCAAAATTAATTCAGCAATTCAATGGCCCTTACCATGGTATCATAATCCTTTTGTTATACCCGACCCAGGGTAGATTAGGTTTGATGTATGGTTTGTAACGCAGTGAAATATTTACCGTAGACCACTGAGACTATGAATGGGACCGACAGGGAAATCGATTAAGCTATGTCCGTCCGTCCGTCCGTATGTAAACATTTTTTAGGCCTTAAATTTTAAGGTAGAGTGCTGAAATTTGGTGGGTTGGCTGGAAATCCAATCCTTCAGATCAGATTTGAAAATTAGCTGAATCCGCCCACACACACCCCCACTACATACCTGTATGTGCGACCATCTCTAATTTAAAAAAATATCTTTTTCCAAATTTTTGCTGTGTTACAATGGCACTAGCGCATTCATTTTTGGTATGTAACATTGCCTTGTAATTGTCTTTGAAGTAGCCAAAAATGTTTAACCTTTTCATAAACCACACCCACTTTTTACGGATTTTAGCTTAAAATGAATGATCTAGGGGCGTGGCCAACACAAATAATTGACACTCAGTATATGAAACAGACCAAAAAGTTTTAAATTTGGTGTTAATGGCTAAAGAGGGTCGGATATTTAGAAGTTCGTTACAGACCAACTCTTGCACTTACTAACTTGTTTACTTTCGTTTGTTGCTCAAGCTTTTCTAAAATCATGAGTAGAATTTGAGAGACCGAATCTGACGCAGCCGATTGTGGCTAACTTTCATGTGACGCTACTTGAGCGTACGGTTTTGGACCACCAAGTGTGGATTTTCCCATTGAACTTGGACCAGCGAAGTTTTCCTGTGCTCATTGAACTTTTTCTTTAATGAATCTCGTACCCTTGGCCGACCTAGGGATTTTTGGTTTATGGGCTTTAAGTTTTAGGCTTGGACCTTTTTGTTTAATACTTTTCTTTGGAGCTTCATGCCGTTTTCGTGGCTCTATGGCGATTTCGCATCCTCGGTACCCCGCTGGGTGACTTCCCCTACAATTAGCGCAGACCACTGGAACCTGACTGCTGACATTGCATTCAACGCATCGCGGTTCTTTTTGGCAGTATGTATCGGGTTGAGGTGCTAGCCTGTTGCCCTTCCAGTTGGGCTCGATTTTGACCTTAATGTTAAGGATTGCTTTTATTTTGTAAATCTCGCTTATGTTCTCAGTTCTATCAAAAGACAACATGAAAATTGGCAGACCGCGCCTGATAACAGCAGAATTTTTAACATCGTCCGTACGTTGCTTCTCTTTCTTTATTACATTCATGGTAAAAAGAATTTAAAAGCCTTGGCCTTGAGCATCTTCTATTACTTGTTCCTTAGTGCAGGATGACTGAAGTCTCTCACGATGACCCGTAGTGGCTTTTCGAGGTGATTTTCATACGTAAACAGCGACAGCGACCGATAGGCGTCACAGTCATCGATATTAGCTTTCCATACATTGTTCCGAATCAATGTTAAGTTATATTTCGTCTCTCAGAACCGGCTTTTCGCTTCTTGGTAAACCTTTTCTTTAAGACCGGATGCGTTTCGCGTGCAAGCTCTTCCTCCTCCGTCTGGTATTCGAATTGGCGTTTCGGTGTTTCCTCACATTCTATAGTACGGGGATTCCTCAAAGCTTCGTTTTCTTTACGTTACGAATCTACTTCACTTTTAAGTTCATGGTAGAGACAATCTATTTCGTTAAGCTTAGCGCGGAGTTCATTGTTTTCCGCTTCAAAGCATATTTTCGCTGAGTTGTGATTAACTGGCGGACTTCCTTTTTCGGAGACGTTCGATCCAGCTGGCGGAGATCGAGGTACCCTTGATCTTTTCAAAAAGGAATTTATAAGCAATAAATGGCTCTCGCCAGAAGCCGTAGAGCCTACTTCCGAAGAGCGTGGATTTGCCAGTAAAACTGGACTGCACGCCTCTTACGACAGGCTCTGTTCCCTTTGCAGCCCCAGTGATTGGCGCCGCTATGGATATAAAAATCGCCCTGCAGGAAGTCTTGAAGAAGTCGTTGATCGCCGATGGTTTGGTTCACGGTATCCATCAAGTTTGCAAAGCTCTTTACAAACGTCAAGCCGTTCTTGCTATTTTGGCCGAATCTTTCGAGGAACCTTTATACAAAAAATTAATCACAGCCCTCTGGCATGATCACCAAACTCCGCTGATCCACGTTGATTCGCACAAGAAACTCGGCAAATGGTCTGGTCTGTGTAAAATCGACAAGGAACACAGAACACAGAACATACGCAAAACTTACGGGGTTTGCCTTCCTTGTCAATTTTTTTTTTTTTCTAGTGTTTGGAGAAAAAAAGTGTTTGTCTTTTTTTATACCCCATCCCATAAGATAGGAGATATATAAAGTTTGATTCATAGTTTGTAACATAGAGAAATAGTCACCGTAGACCCCCAAGACCTTAAGGACATAGATCGAGACCGAATTGTTAGTCGATTTAGCCATGTCCGTCCGTCTGTGTGTCGGTAGTTTTTAGGCCTTCAATTTTGAGCTAACACCTTGAAACTTAACATCTGTTCTTTCTAGGTCCCGAAGCAGTACAAGTGTAAAAATTTTTAAAATCCGCCCGCTGACACGCCCACTTTACTTATTAGCTTGAAAAATCAAAGTTGTCGCAGGAAGCTAAAAAAAGCAAATACCCCTCCCCCCCCCCCCCCCTCAATTGGGATGGGGTATCCAACGGTTCGCCTAAGCGGATTGTAACCCTCCCACTAGTTTTACCTTATTTTCAAGAAAATAAAAAAATAAATAAGGTGTACGGAGACTTTTTGGTAATGTTTTTCCTTAGTGCTGAATGAAATGTTTATTACTTTTTTATTTTGCAATATAATTTTATTTGTTTTACCCTTAAAAATAACTATTTCGTTTATGTTCTTGTTTTCTAGTTGTTGCTAGTTTATATTTTTTCAAATTTAAAAGTTTAATACAATTCAACCAGTGAGTAAGTGTTACAATGTGTACGCAGAAGTTGCGGTCCGTAAAACGGCCCGTTGAATACCCCATCCTATCCCACAATGTAAAATGCTGATGTTATTGTTATTTTTTTTATAATTTATGAGTAGTGCAAACCTTTAAAAAGGGCGTTGTCCAACCGCCCCTAATTACAAGCCATCAGTTATAACGCAGATATTTCCAAGTTACGCTTAAATGTACGTAGAAGTGCTTTTTTTTTGTTCAAATTCAATATTTTTGAAAAATTGACCCCTAAAAGGGAATGTCGCTTAAAACTTTGTATGAACAAAATATAGAATAAAATCCCGTTTATACAACTCGCTAATTTGTTTTTGATTCTTTCCTAAATTAGGCTTAAGGCCACTCAAAATTACGTTTTTCTGAAATTCTTTAGCTTTTTCTTCAATTCTGCCTCCAAATGTGGGCGTGGGTCAAAGTCTTGTATGAATGAAATGTAGGACTATGTGTTTTCTACATAATATATTGAGTAATTTTTTTTCGTTTTGGAACAAAAATATTGAATTGCATTTGAAAAATTAACTTTAAATCCATGCCATGCTCACAAGGGGAGGTGAAAAATAAAAAAAAATTAAAATAATAAAAAATAAAATTTTTTATTTTGTATATCCTACAATAAACAGGAGATAAGAAAATCCAAATTTCAGGCTTTTAAGACGTCTTACAGTTTTGAAAGCCCCTTAAGGTAGTTGCACAATTGCACCAATTGTGGGCGTGTCTGTTTTTTTTTAAATTTCCTGACTCGCCTATTGCGAACTAAGGTACCTCGACCTGAATAGATCTTTTGTGCCGTGAAACATCAGGATAGTTAGGCTAGTAGGTCATTAACCTTCCGTGCGAAATGGATAACACTACTAGCAGAGGAGGTCCTTATGTCTTCCGAACTCAGTTGTTCTCTGAAGAAAAAGGTCCGTCTAATACCATTTAGGGCTGGACATTCACATAGGATGTGTTCAGCGCTTTCGTCTTCCTCAAGACAAAGTCGGCATTCAGAGGAGTCAACTATTTTGATTTTAAAGAGGTGATACCTAAACCTGTGGTGCGCAGTTAGGTAACCTACTAGGTTTTTAAAATCATGCCTGTTTAGATTGAGGCAATTCTTGGCATTGTTTGTGAAGGGCTGAATGGCCCGTTTGGCCAGTCTTAGGCCTAGGGTGTCCACCCAATATGAGATACATCCAGTATGCTCCCAGTTTTTTATAACTTCGTTAATTGCCGATTTGGGGGTGGGGCAGAAAGGTTCAGGTCCCATAAAGGGGGTTTCCGAGCTTTTTCTGGCTAATTCGTCGGCTTTCTCGTTACCATCAATACCTTCGTGACCAGGAACCCACCACAGTTTGGTTTTGTTTCTTGAACTAAGTTCCTGTAGGGTATTGAAGAAGTGCATGACTGATTTGGAGTCAATGATGTGCGAGCTAAGCGCTTTTATAGCTGCTTGACTGTCCGTGTATATATGGATGTTTGCACCTATGATACCAGAGATGTATACGTGGCTGGCGCATTCTTGAATGGCGTAGAGTTCTGCCTGGAATACACTGGGACATTTTCCCATCGCAATAGTGTATTTCAGGTTCGGCCCGTAAACGCCGGCTCCCACTCCCGACCGACCCCATTTTAGAACCATCCGTATACCACTTAAGGCTGTTTTGGCTATTTGGTGAGTTATTTCTAACCCATACTTCTCTAGTAGGGATCTCCGTGGAGAACCTTCTATTGAAGCATAAAGTTTTTTGTATGCGGTCTGTAACCGTGCAGTGCATTTAAAGTTCCGGGAGTTCAGAGAAAAGTGAAAGCAGGTCCGGATGGTCGCTAAGACTTAACTCATTTACTTGTAGTTGACTTGTCATGCTGCGTATTGCCATTTTTTGTACTAAAATGTGCGGCGTGTAAGCCCAAGTATGGCTTCTATAGCAGCTGTGGGGCACGTCCGCATAGCTCCTGATATACCCAGGCACGCAAGACGCTGTACCTTTTTGAGTTTTAGGATGGCGGTCTGCTGGGTGGTCTTAGTCCACCATACTATGGAAGCATAAGTTATGATGGGCCTGACCATCATAGTGTTGATCCAATGAGCAATCGTTGGAGAGATTCCCCATGTGGTGCCATACATACGTCAACAAGCCCATAAAGCGTTGGAAGCTTTAGTGATTTTGCTGTTTAGATGTGAGTTCCAGGTGAGTCTCTTGTCTAGAATAATTCCCAGATACTTGACTCCATTGGAGTACTCAACGATTTTGTCGTTAATTGAAATTGAACCTAAGTTGATGTTTCTTCTTTTTGCGAAAGGAACTATGACAGCCTTACTAGGGTTTATTGAAAGGTTTTCTCTAGAGCACCAGTCAAGGACTGTCTTAAGGGCGTTTTGCATACGTGATGTTACTTCGTTTGCTTCTTCACCACAAATGATGATGACTAGGTCATCGGCGTAACCAATTATGTTTATGGGATAGGATGGGGTATTCAACGGTCCGTTTTAAAGACTGTAACTTCTTCGTACACACTGCAGTACTTACTCACTGGTTAAGTATTAATATTCGCTTTTAACGCATTTTTTCGTGATTCCATTGAAATAAGAGTTGCCTAATTGATTTTAATTTTAAGCCTACGCCATTTTTTAGGGGCGCGGCCAATACAAATAGCTGACATTCAGCATATGAAACAGACCAAAAAATTTTAAATTTGGTGTTAATGGGCAAAGAGTGCAAAGAGTGCACTGCAGAGGATACAAGCATCCACAGGTTTTCTTAACCAACCTCTGTCTAGCAGCTCCTACTCTCACCTCCCTGTGGTGAACACCGGGTGCCTAGTACCTCAACTGGAGATTGCGTTCCAACCCCCTTGGAAGGTTGTGGGTGGTAGCAGGCGAGAAAAGGGGGAGGAGTGTTACCACTTAGGCACTTCTTCTTCTCAAAACCTTCTACGAAGTCCTATGCAGCCAGCATCAAGTATTGATAGCCAGTGGCAACATTGCCAAATGCCATTAGAGACGCCGCCTCTGAAGTGCTGGGTTTCACACGGCCACCACAACCAAACCCCTGGTTTGACGATGAATGCCGGCAAGCACATGCAGCTAAACAGGAAGCATATAAAGCGGCGCTGCATATAAGGGCTAGAGCTGCTCGCGAGCTCAACGAGCAGAGGACGAGAGAGGAACACCGGCTTCTCCGAAGGAAAATGAGAGAGCACGAGAAGCGCGCGGTTGAAGAGATAGAGAGATGTTACAACAGGAATGAGGTTAGAAAGTTTGACCAAGGATCAAAAGGTCCTGCAGGTGAAAGTAGCTGTGTCTAAGCTCAAGTGCAACAAAGTAGCCGAAGCAGACGGCCTAGCTGCCGAACATTTTAAATCCGCTGGCGATGAGCTGGTTAGGAGCATGCACCAGCTCATCTGCAAGATATGTTCGGAAGAAAGCATGCCCGACGAATGGAGCCTCAGCACTGTTTGCCCGATCCTGAAGAAGGGAGACCCTCTGAGTTGTGCCAACTACAGAGGCATCAGTCTTCTTGACATCGCATACAAGATCTTTTCTGCTGTACTGTGTGAACGCCTGAAGCCGTTCGTCAACAATCTGATAGGCAGATATCAGTATGGCTTTAGGCCAGGAAAGTTCACCATCGATCACGCGCTGTCATGCGTCTTCTTTAACATCATATTTGAGAGAATTGTGCAGAACTCCTGCGCCAACACCAGAGATACAATCTTTCAAAATTCCGTTCAACCACTCGCATACGCAGACGACACTGACATAATCGGTAGAACAAAGCGTGATGTCAGTGAAGCCTTCGTGAATATTGGGACGGAAGCGGCGAACATGGGTTTAGCAGTCAATGAGGGCAAAACCAAGTATATGCTGTCATCAAGAAAAGACACCCAAAACCGACGTTTTGGACAAAACATCACCATCCACAGCTATAACTTTGAGGTAGTTAGGGACTTTTCTACCTGGGTTCCGCATCAATTCAGACAATGACACCAGCGCTGAAATCGAACGAAGGATAACACTTGCCAATCGCTGTTTCTTTGGGCTTAGAAGGCAATTGAGTAGCAAAGCCCTTTTTTGAGCTACTAAAGTGTCCATGTATGAAAACACTTTAGGTTGCTTCGAGAGGAAAATTCTTTGGACGATACACGTTCCCGTCTGACGGAGAGTGGAAGAGGAAATATAACATCGAACTGTACGGGCTGTACAGCGATACCGACCTAACCAAAAGGTCTACGATGGCTGGGTCATCTAGAGCGGATGGACACCAACGCCCCGGCCCGGAAAAGCTTCGAATTCACACCGCATGGACGGCGCGGTAGAGGAGCACCGAGACTGAGGTGGCACACGCAAATGGAAGGGGACCTCAGCCAACTTCGCGTGCGAAACTGGAGACGGCTAGCTAGAGACAGAGCTGACTGGCGAAACTTGTTGGCTGAGGCCCAGGTCCACCCCGGACTGTAGCGCCACCTTAAGTAAGGAAGTAAGTAAGGGCAAAGAGGCCCGGGTATTTAGAAGTTACAGAAGAGCTCTTGCACCTACTTACTTGTTTTTATTTCTTATCCAATTGTTTTCACTGATTTCTTGTCACCTTTTATAAGAACCACTGAAGGGACATTTCAGTGGGCTTCCCCATCCCATAAGATAGGAGATATATTAAGTTTGTCACATAGCTTGTAACACGGTGAAATAATAATGGTAGACCCCCAAGACAAGGGCATATGATCGAGACCGAATTCTGAATCGAATGAGCCATGTCCGTCCGTCCGTCCGTCCGTCTGTATGTCACATGTTTTTAGGCCTTACATTTTCAGCTAGGGAGCTGAAACTTCGTGCGTAAGATCCACGTCACGCGAAGCAGTACATGTATAAACATTTTTGAAATCCGCCCAAAGACACGCCCACAATCTAAATGTACAACTACCTCCAGAGTTTTCAAAACTGTAAGACGTTCTTAAAGATTGAAATTTGACATTTAGCATCTCCTAATAAATGTAAGACACAAAAAAAGACAAATTTAATTGGTAAACCTCCTCTAGTGGGCGTGGCATCTATTTTAAAGGTAAATTTGCAAATGCAGTTTACTCAATATTTTTGGTCGAAATTGAAAAAAGTGCTTAATATTTTATGTAGAAAATGCTTAGTTCCACATTTTGTTAATACAAGACTTTGGGCCACGCCCACATTAGGCAGAATTGAAGAAAAACTTAAAATTTTCTAGTAAAAACTTTATTTCGACTGGCCTTGAGCTTAATTTAGGAAAGCATGAAGCAAAAAAAGTAGCAGGTTAGGTAAACGAGACTTCAGTCCAGATTTCGTTTTTATAAAGTTTTTAAACACGCCCCCTTTTAGGGGTTGATTTGTTAAAAATGTTGAATTAGAACCAAAAAATTGCATTTTTATCTACATTTAAGTGTAACTTGGAAATATCTGTCGAAATATCTTATAATCAATAGTTTGTAATTAGGGGCGGTTGCATCACGCCCCTTTTCGAAGTTTCCATTACTTCCAAAAGAGTCAAAAAATAACTATGCCATCAGCATTTGATAATGTGGGATAGGATGTGGTATTCAACGGTCCGTTTTACGGACTGTAACTTCTGCGTACACACTGTCGCACTTACTCACTGGTTAATATCCGCGTTAGTTTTGACAATATATTGCTGTCCTTTCCTTTTAATTATGATGACTTCACTCTTTTCTTTTGCTGCCTCAGCATCAGTCAGTTTTTAATTTTTCTGACCCGTTGACGAAGAAGCCACATAATTATTTTCATTGTTGTTTGCATTTTGCTCTGCATTTCACTAAATATCGTTTTTATACCCCATCCGGAGGTCTGGGTTCGAATCCTGCCATCGTCACCTGAAACAAAAGACTTGTTCTATTTTACGGTCCCCACCTCCACGAGGGTCTGACAAGCCTTCCGAGAGTAGCAATTGTCTTGAAAAACTTCTCAAAGTGCCGTTCGGATTCGACAAAATATTGTAGGTCCCCTTGTATGTGAAGGAATCAAACACACACAGCATTCATTGTCGAGAAGTTGGCCCTGGCTCACCTCGAGCTGTTGCGCCACTCTATTATATTATTACTATATTTAAAACCAGTGAGTAAGTGCTACAGTGTGCACGCAGAAGTTATAGTCCGTAAAACGGGCCGTTAAATACCCCATCCAATCCCACATTGTAAAATGCTGATGGCATAGTTATTTTTTTAAAATTTAACAAGTAATGCAAACTTCGACAAGAGGCGTGGTCCAACCGCCCCTAATTACAAACTAATAATTATAAGATATTACCACAGATATTTCCAAGTTACACTTAAATGTACGTAAAAATGCAATTTTTAGGTTCAAATTCAATATTTTTGAAAAATCGACCCTAAAAGGGGGCGTGGCTAAGAACCACGCTTTACCTAACCTGCTACTTTTTTGCTTCATGCTTTCCTAAATTAGGCTCAAGGCCAGTCGAAATTAAGTTTTTCTGGAAAATTTTAGGTTTGTCTTGTATTAACGAAATGTGGAACTAAGCGTTTTCTAAATAAAATATTAAGCAAATTTTTTTTAATTTCGAGCATAAATATTGAGTAAACTGCATTTGCAAATTTACCTTTAAAATAGATGCCACGCCCACTAGAGGAGGTTTACCAATTAAATTTGTCTTTTTTGTGTCTTACATTTATTAGGAGATGCTAAATGTCAAATTTCAAACTTTAAGAACGTCTTACAGTTTTGAAAACTCTGGAGGTAGTTGTACATTTAGATTGTGGGCGTGTCTTTGGGCGGATTTCAAAAATGTTTATACATGTACTGCTTCGCGTCACGTGGATCTTACGTACGAAGTTTCAGCTCCCTAGCTGAAAATGTAAGGCCTAAAAACATGTGACATACAGACGGACGGACGGACGGACATGGCTCATTCGATTCAGAATTCGGTCTCGATCATATGCCCTTGTCTTGGGGGTCTACCATTATTATTTCACCGTGTTACAAGCTATGTGACAAACTTAATATATCTCCTATCTTATGGGATGGGGAAGCCCACTGAAATGTCCCTTCAGTGGTTCTTATAAAAGGTGACAAGAAATCAGTGAAAACAATTGGATAAGAAATAAAAACAAGTAAGTAGGTGCAAGAGCTCTTCTGTAACTTCTAAATACCCGGGCCTCTTTGCCCTTACTTACTTCCTTACTTAAGGTGGCGCTACAGTCCGGGGTGGACCTGGGCCTCAGCCAACAAGTTTCGCCAGTCAGCTCTGTCTCTAGCTAGCCGTCTCCAGTTTCGCACGCGAAGTTGGCTGAGGTCCCCTTCCATTTGCGTGTGCCACCTCAGTCTCGGTGCTCCTCTACCGCGCCGTCCATGCGGTGTGAATTCGAAGCTTTTCCGGGCCGGGGCGTTGGTGTCCATCCGCTCTAGATGACCCAGCCATCGTAGACCTTTTGGTTAGGTCGGTATCGCTGTACAGCCCGTACAGTTCGATGTTATATTTCCTCTTCCACTCTCCGTCAGACGGGAACGTGTATCGTCCAAAGAATTTTCCTCTTGAAGCAACCTAAAGTGTTTTCATACATGGACACTTTAGTAGCTCAAAAAAGGGCTTTGCTACTCAATTGCCTTCTAAGCCCAAAGAAACAGCGATTGGCAAGTGTTATCCTTCGTTCGATTTCAGCGCTGGTGTCATTGTCTGAATTGATGCGGAACCCAGGTAGAAAAGTCCCTAACTACCTCAAAGTTATAGCTGTGGATGGTGATGTTTTGTCCAAAACGTCGGTTTTGGGTGTCTTTTCTTGATGACAGCATATACTTGGTTTTGCCCTCATTGACTGCTAAACCCATGTTCGCCGCTTCCGTCCCAATATTCACGAAGGCTTCACTGACATCACGCTTTGTTCTACCGATTATGTCAGTGTCGTCTGCGTATGCGAGTGGTTGAACGGAATTTTGAAAGATTGTATCTCTGGTGTTGGCGCAGGAGTTCTGCACAATTCTCTCAAATATGATGTTAAAGAAGACGCATGACAGCGCGTGATCGATGGTGAACTTTCCTGGCCTAAAGCCATACTGATATCTGCCTATCAGATTGTTGACGAACGGCTTCAGGCGTTCACACAGTACAGCAGAAAAGATCTTGTATGCGATGTCAAGAAGACTGATGCCTCTGTAGTTGGCACAACTCAGAGGGTCTCCCTTCTTCAGGATCGGGCAAACAGTGCTGAGGCTCCATTCGTCGGGCATGCTTTCTTCCGAACATATCTTGCAGATGAGCTGGTGCATGCTCCTAACCAGCTCATCGCCAGCGGATTTAAAATGTTCGGCAGCTAGGCCGTCTGCTTCAGCTACTTTGTTGCACTTGAGCTTAGACACAGCTACTTTCACCTGCAGGACCTTTTGATCCTTGGTCAAACTTTCTAACCTCATTCCTGTTGTAACATCTCTCTATCTCTTCAACCGCGCGCTTCTCGTGCTCTCTCATTTTCCTTCGGAGAAGCCGGTGTTCCTCTCTCGTCCTCTGCTCGTTGAGCTCGCGAGCAGCTCTAGTCCTTCTATGCAGTGCCGCTTTATATGCTTCCTGTTTAGCTGCATGTGCTTGCCGGCATTCATCGTCAAATCAGGGGTTTGGTTGTGGTGGCCGTGTGGAACCCAGCACTTCAGAGGCGGCGTCTCTAATGGCATTTTGGCAATGTTGCCACTGGCTATCAATACTTGATGCTGGCTGCATAGGACTTCGTAGAAGGTTTTGAGAGACTCGGTTGGAGAAGGACCCGGCGATCTTTTGCGATTGAAGTCGTCCGACGTCAAACTTCCTCACAGTATTTCCATTACTTGGCGCTGGTCGGGATATCCGCAGCTGTACCTTGGCTACAACAAGGTATTGATCCGAGTCAATGTTGGCCCCTCCGAAAGTTCGAATATCCATGATACTGGAGGAGTGCTTTTCGTCGATCGCAATGTGGTCAATCTGGTTGACGGTTGATTGATCGGGAGATCCCCATGTCCCTTTGTGGATATTGAGATGCGGGAACTGTGTACTAGCTACCACAACGCCCCGCAGCAAAGTCGATCAGCCTGAATCCGTTATCAGGCTGAATCCGTTATCGGAGGTCGTGTCGTGCAGGCTATGCTTTCCGACTATAGCTAGGGCATTGCTCATATGTTTTGTCCAGGAGCTCGTAGAAAATATCTTTGGTCTCGTCATCTTTCTCCTCTGTGGGGGCATGCGCGCCTATGAGGCTAATGTTGGCAAATTTAGCCTTGAAGCGGATCGTCGTGAGGCGCTCGTTTACCGGGGTGAAGCTCAAGACTTTTTGCCTAAGTCTGCCTCCAACAACGAAACCACATCCAAATAGGCGCTGGCTTTGATGCCGATACCAGCCGCCCTTAGTAGAAGTCGCAGTTTTTCATCCTTCTTTTGCCCGGCCCGTCCCACCGCATTTCTTGGAAGGCAGTAATGTCTGCCTTTGGGGAATTCTTCCATCTGGGGAATTACTCCGCTGCCGTCCGGATGCAAGGAGAAGTGCCTAAGTGGTAACACTCCTCCCCCTTTTCTCGCCTGCTACCACCCACAACCTTCCAAGGGGGTTGGAACGCAATCTCCAGTTGAGGCACTAGGCACCCGGTGTTCACCACAGGGAGGTGAGAGTAGGAGCTGCTAGACAGAGGTTGGTTAAGAAAACCTGTGGATGCTTGTATCCTCTGCAGTGCACTCTTTGCACTCTTTGCCCATTAATACAAAATTTAAAATTTTTTGGTCTGTTTCATATACTGAATGTCAGCTATTTGTATTGGCCGCGCCCCTAAAAAATGGCGTAGGCTTAAAATTAAAATCAATTAGGCAACTCTTATTTCAATGGAATCACGAAAAAATGCGTTAAAAGGGAATATTAATACTTAACCAGTGAGTAAGTACTGCAGTGTGTACGAAGAAGTTACAGTCTTTAAAACGGACCGTTGAATACCCCATCCTATCCCACATTGTAAAATGCTGATGGCATTGTTATTTTCTGACATTTTATAAATAATGCAAACTTCGAAAAGGGGTGTGGTCCAACCGCCCCTAATTACAAACTATTAATTATAAGATATTTCCACAGATATTTCCAAATTACACTTAAATGTACGTAAAAATGCAATTTTTTGGTTCAAATTCAATGTTTTTGAAAAATGGACCCCTAAAAGGGGGCGTGGCTAAGAAAATTATATAAACGAAGTCTGGACTAAAGTCTTGTTTACCTAACCTGCTACTTTTTTTGCTTCATGCTTTCCTAAATTTCCTAAATTAAGCTCAAGGCCAGTCAAAATTATGTTTTTCTGGAAAATTTTAGGTTTTTCTTCAATTCTGTCTCCAAATGTGGGCGTGGCCCAAAGTGTTGTATGAACAAAATTTAGAACTATGCGTTTCCTACTTAAAATATTAAGCAAAACTTTCAATTTAGAGCAAAAATATTGAGTATAGCATTTGCAAATTTACCTTTAAAATAGATGCCACACCCGCTGGAGGAGGTTTACCAATTACAGATGCGTCCGTTACCGCAAAATCGTCGTTCCAGCAGAACACGAAAGCTGGAGTTGGCACTACCCCCAACCCGAATCGCTTCAGGCCAAAACTGAATGCGGATCGGGCTGGAGGTAGGAAAGAAAGTGGTCCTCGTGCAGACAGGGGTCCGAGGGGCAACAGAAGCGGTGCCTCTCAACAGGGTGTCATGCGACGTAGAGGCGATAATAAGCCCTATAGAGTACGAAACCCTGAGTACGCACGTAAATGACATCACTTCTAAGCGTACTGCACCGGGCTATGGGTGCCTTGGACACCTTTAGCCAGCGATGCGCTGAAGAGAGCATCGCTATTGGTCTTATACAAGAGCCATGGACTAAGATTGGTAAGATTTTTGGTTAAGAAAGCAAAACCAGAGAGCTGATTTATGCCAAGGGCAGCTCTTTCCATTTCGAAAGATATAAATTTCTCTCCAATTCCAGGTTTCTTAAGCAGGGACCTGGTGGCGGTTCAAATTGAACGCCTCAACGGCCGGGCGCTACACAAGTTTGTATGCGCGTCGGCGTTCTTCGCAGGAGACATGGAAGAAGCACCTCCCACAGTAGTACAGGAACTGGTCCAGTACTGCGACAAGATGCGGGTACACCTTATCATCGGTTGGGATGCCAATGCACACAACACAATTTGGGGCAGCCGAGATACCAACAAAAGAGGTGAGTCACTTCTAGATTTTATTTATAGTAATAATCTTCAAATTCTAAATAAAGGTAACAAACCTACTTTTAGAAACCGTATAAGAGAGGAAGTTTTAGACCTCACTCTCTCGTCTCCGTTTTTACAAAATTTTGTAGAGGATTGGCACGTTTCGGATGAGGCATCTTTATCTGACCATATGCACATAAAGTTCAGATTAAGATCCGATATGATAAAAGGCTTACAAACTGGAGAACATATCGCGAAAACCTAGCGGTCAAGGGTGATCTGATGCCGGCGACACCATTAACAATAGTTGATGCAGAGTCCGCACAGGATCAGCTGAACGACACATTCTCTCATCTTTTAAAAATAGCTGTAAGGTCAAGCGTACCTTACCAAGCGTACCTTAAGCTGTAAAAAGGTGCGTACCATGGTGCAAAGAAAACCTAGAAACTATTCGGAAAAGGGTGAGGAAACTTTTCAATAAAGCCAAACGCACCGGGGAATGGGAACAATACAAATCCCACTTAACCACATATAACCTAGAGTTACGCAGATCAAAAAGAGCTTCTTGGCGTGCAAACTGCGAGAAGCTTGAAAAACTCCCCGCTGTAGTACGACTTCAAAGAGCTCTCTCAAACGATCGTTCAAACTGCATGGGTTTGTTAAAGAAACCCGACGGAACAATCACATGCGACCAGAAAGAAACATTGAAGTTCTTGCTTCAGGTTCACTTTCCAGGGTCACTGATTACAGACAGCTCACACGAGCAGGCCATAGAGGTTTCACCACCGAGAAACCTCAGTAGAATCAACAGTCTGTGGGGGAAACTCTTTAGCCCGGACAAGGTTAATTGGGCCATTAACTCATTTAAACCATACAAGGCACCAGGTAAAGACGGCATTTTTCCAGCCCTTCTACAAAAAGGTTTCGATCTTCTTGTACCCACCCTGATAGCCTTATTTAGGATTAGTTTTAGCTGGGGCTACATACCACAGACTTGGTGGGAGGTCAATGTAGTGTTTATCCCCAAACCAGGCAAAAAGCCTAGTGAACTACCTAAATCATACCGTCCCATTAGCTTGACATCGTTTTACTTGAAAACAATGGAAAAAATAATTGACGTTCACATCAGAGATTGTTTAAAAAATAGCATACCTCTACATCCCTGTCAATATGCTTATCAGAAAGGCAAATCCACTGAAGGCGCTCTGCTCAAGTTAACATCAGAGATCAAAAACGCTTTTAGTAAGAAAGAGATTGCACTCTGCGCATTTCTGGACATAGAGGGTGCTTTTGACAACACTGGATATAATTCGATATCAAATGCCTTGATCCACAGGAACATTGACCAAGCTACAATTAACTGGATCAAAGCGATGCTCGAAAGTCGGTTGATCACTTCTACATCATTACTGACATCGGTATCAGTTTTAGCCGCAAGAGGCTGCCCACAGGGAGGCGTACTGTCACCCCTCCTGTGGTCTCTGGGCATCGACGACCTACTTCACAAATTAAGTAATTTAGGCTTAAACATAATTGGTTACGCCGATTACCTAGTCATCATCATTTGTGGTGAAGAAGCAAACGAAGTAACATCACGTATGCAAAACGCCCTTAAGACAGTCCTTGACTGGTGCTCTAGAGAAAACCTTTCAATAAACCCTAGTAAGGCTGTCATAGTTCCTTTCGCAAAAAGAAGAAATATCAACTTAGGTTCAATTTCAATTAACGACAAAATCGTTGAGTACTCCAATGGAGTCAAGTATCTGGGAATTATTCTAGACAAGAGACTCACCTGGAACTCACATCTAAACAGCAAAATCACTAAAGCTTCAAACGCTTTATGGGCTTGTCGACGTATGCATGGCACCACATGGGGAATCTCTCCAAAGATTGCTCATTGGATCTACACTATGATGGTCAGGCCCATCATAACTTATGCTTCCATAGTATGGTGGCCTAAGACCACCCAGCAGACCGCCATCCTAAAACTCAAAAAGGTACAGCGTCTTGCGTGCCTGGGTATATCAGGAGCTATGCGGACGTGCCCCACAGCTGCTATAGAAGCTATACTTGGGCTTACACCCCGCACATTTTTGTACAACAAATGGCAATACGCAGCATGACAAGTCAACTACAAGTAAATGAGTTAAGTCTTAGCGACCATCCGGACCTGCTTTCACTTTTCTCTGAACTCCCGGAACTTGAAATGCACTGCACGGTTACAGACCGCATACAAAAAACTTTATGCTTCAACAGAAGGTTCTCCATGGAGATCCCTACTAGAGAAGTATGGGTTAGCAATAACTCACCAAATAGCCAAAACGGCCTTAAGTGGTATACGGATGGTTCTAAAATGGGGTCGGTCGGGAGTGGGAGCCGGCATTTACGGGCCGAACCTGAAATACACTATTGCGATGGGAAAATGTCCCAGTGTATTCCAGGCAGAACTCTACGCCATTCAAGAATGTGCCAGCCACGTATACATCTCTGGTATCATAGGCACAAACATCCATATATACACGGACAGTCAAGCAGCTATAAAATCGCTTAGCTCGCACATCATTGACTCCAAATCAGTCATGCACTTCTTCAATACCCTACAGGAACTTAGTTCAAGAAACAAAACCAAACTGTGGTGGGTTCCTGGTCACGAAGGTATTGATGGTAACGAGAAAGCCGACGAATTAGCCAGAAAAGGCTCGGAAACCCCCTTTATGGGACTTGAACCTTTCTGCCCCACCCCCAAATCGGCAATTAACGAAGTTATAAAAAACTGGGAGCATACTGGATGTATCTCATATTGGTATACGGGCCATTCAGCCCTTCACAAACAATGCCAAGAATTGCCTCAATCTAAACAGGCATGATTTTAAAAACCTAGTAGGTTACCTAACTGCGCACCACAGGTTTACGTATCACCTCTTTAAAATCAAAATAGTTGACTCCTCTGAATGCCGACTTTGTCTTGAGGAAGACGAAAGCGCTGAAAACATCCTATGTGAATGTGCAGCCCTAAATGGTATTAGACGGACATTTTTCTTCAGAGAACAACTGAGTTCGGAAGACATAAAGACCTAATCTGCTATAGTCGGAGAGCTGGTGAAAAATTTTGGTAGTCATTTGAACAACAAAATCACGTACCTTGATGTGTTGACCTGTACGCGAAACTGCGAAAAATGGTGTTCTGCCCGATCGCAGGCGGTCCCTAGGGTGCGGTACGCGGTCAGAAGGGGTAAAAAAAATCGAAATTATCCCCATTTGACTCATCTTGAATTTTTGTGTATAGCACCTAGCGGCAAAATTATGAAATTTCCTGCAATTGGCAGATCATTAGGGTGGGCCCTAAGGCGTGGCAGAACGCCCCCAAAGTACAAAAAAAAAATTTTTTTTTTGTACTTATTTGAACAGGTCTGAAATTTATATACATGCTTCGTCACATCATGTGTAACTTATGTGTGCAATGGCGGAACTAAATTCCGGTCCTAAGTCCTTGTCAGAACATGCTTAAGATACCCGACCTGTACATGTCCTTCGGCAAGAAACCGGTGTTTAACTAATTTTTTTGCGAGAAATATACATGCTATTGATTTCAAATGGATGTTAAATGAAAGCTCATTATCAGGACTATTATATGTGCAATTTTCATGTTTTTAGAACATGTACTTTATTTTGTAAAAGAGGTTGGTTGTATAAAAAGGTTAGCATTCCCGTTATACTAATTTTTATATCTTGATAAGTGTACACTCAGTTTACGTAATTCGCATACTTCTTGAAACCCCTGAGTAGATCTCTTAAACATGATTTCTCGTTTTATTTGGTATATCTCCTCTTCTCTGCTATTTTATATTGCATTTTTGTACTTTGCAGCCAGCCTTCGTCAGAGCTTAACATCGACATACACAATTGTGGGTTTTGATTTGTAGGATTATTCATATACCAATCATGTTATTTGAAGGATTATTAGAGAACAAGTTGATTTAGGATAAGTTAATTTCTCGACTCTATGTTGAGAAACTATGGTTGTTTACAAAAAAAAAGTCCCAGAGAGAATAAATGATCTTCTACTCTGAAATTGGTTAATTCACCGATTGAACTCTCTCTGTAAGTTGAATTGTAAGTGTTCTAACCGTTACGACCGCTTGATGATCTGTTACTTTAAGCTAAGTTGTTTTGGTTTAAGTTATATTGCATCGTTGAAAGCTGTGCGAAGTACAATTGAAAAATCATGTCTTCAAGTTTTGTGTGCATTTTTTGCAAAAATTGCTCGGGTAATATAAAGGTTTTAATGCAGATGTTTTAAAAAAAGTGCTAAGTGCTTGAAAATTCGGTCCGAATTTAGACTCAAAAATCATGAAGTTGTCTTACCACCTGTTTTGTGTTGTTCCGAAGGCTATCACGTAAAGTGTTATAAAAATTTCACCGCTATTAACAAGAAATACTTCAATCGGGAAAAAGACCAAGACAGTGAAATAGTGAGTGCTAAAATTTTTGATAAAGTTACTGTTGCATCTGTTACTGCTGCACCAACAAATGCTGATGTTGCTTCGACTAGTTTCCAAGTACTCAATCATGCTTACTGTGAGGATCAAACTAACAGTGTACTCCATGAGGCACCAGTGACCCAAGAAGGTAAACATTTGTGCATATTTTGTAAAAGGACTCAAAAAAAGCACAAAGGTCGTAAACAACATTTAAGGACATTTGAATTGGCAACACTTCAATCATTTGTAACGAAGTACGTAAAGAAAATAAGCGATAAATTTTTATTAAAGAAAATTGAGGAAAAAAGGAACGATTTAGCGCAAGTACACTACCATGACCTTTGTAGGCTTTCTTACCAAAACAGTTCAAGACCAGTTTAACTCTTAATGTTGGTTTTTTTTACGTTTAATGTTGGTTTTTTTCCGCTTGATTCACCGTGCAATGTTTTTGTAAAGGCATAGTACTTGCAAAGCATTGTTGTGGTGTTTCTTTGCGAAAATTTACACGCAACAATTCTGCTTAGTGTTGTGTCGTTTAGTAATTGTTTTGAATAGTTGTTTGTTTGTACTTTTTGCGTTATGAAGGACTTTCGTGTTGACATATGCAACATTCGTGGGCTGCGGAAAAACTTCACAGCTGCATACGTCCATACCTGCATATACAGCCCAGCTGTTTTGGCTCTTTGCGAAACTCAGGTTTTAGGCAAAAATCTTGAAACCGGCGAAATCGACCCGGGTTTCAAACTGCCTGGGTAACGCTTAGAGCCATTATTCTTTCCTCGCCAAGGCCTCGCCGTGTATATACGTGATGATATTGTCTGCCACATTCCTCCACAACTCAACACCTGTTCCAACCCGGAATTTAATTTCATGTGGATAGATTTCACCGTCCGTAGACAAACCATTCATTACTGTTTCGTGTACAGAAGCCCAAACTTTGGCAGTGCATTAACTTGTAATGAGATTGATACACTGTCAGATTCCATCACAAGAATTGTTTCCCTGCATCCTAATAATGAAATCGTGATTACGGGCGATTTCAATATTCACAATTCTAAGTGGCTTCGACATTCTGGTCAGTCAACACCCGAAGGAAGGTATGTTGAGATCTTTGCTGCGTTAAATAATCTGAAGGAACTTGTAAACGAGCCTACACGGGTACCTGACATTACCAATCATTCCGCCAACACTCTGGACTTGTTTCTAACTTCCCATCCCGATAAGTACACCGTAAATGAACTATCTCCTCTAGGTTCGTCAGACCACTGCGTCATATCAGCCAAATTCTTATTGGGTGGCCAACCCAATAAGGAAATAACTCCTAAACAAACAGTCTGGCGGTACGAGAAAGCAAACTGGGACGGCCTTAATAACTTCTTCGGTCGTTTTAACTGGTCCTTGTGCTTTCTCGATATCAACGTAGATGCTGCTGCTGATATGATAACCAACACCATTCTCCTTGGTATGACATCTTTCATCCCTCACAGGATTAAGAGTATCAAACCTAAGGTGAACTCGTGGTATGACTTGAGCTGTAAAGAGGTGCTTAGGTTGAAGGAGTTATGTTTTCGGTCCTTCAAGGCCAACCCATCTCAGGTAAACCGAAAAAAGTTTAAGCAAGCCAGAAATGATTGTAATGCTCATATTCGCCGTGTTAAGTTCCAATACGACCAAAAGCTGAGGCAGAAAATACTACATTGTCCCAAGGGTAGTAAAAACTTTTGGTCTTTCGTAAAAAATGTTAAAAACTGTGTCTCATCTTCCATCCCAACACTCGTTTACAATGACATTCCAGCTGTCACCTCTATGGCCAAAGCAAATCTACTTGCAGCGCATTTCGCTGCTAGCTCCATGCTCCCAGATTCTGCGATGTCCCCGCCTGTACTTGAGCGCGTCGAATATACAATGGGACAAATTCATTTTCGCACTCGTACAGTCATGAGAGTACTTCGAGATCTCAACATTCACAAATCCGCTGGTCCAGATGGAATATCCCCCATAGTTCTGAAGAGGTGTTCTTCCACGCTGGCAAAACCATTGTGTAAGCTTTTCCATCGAACCTACTCCTCAGGTCTCTTTTCGAGTAGATGGAAAACAGCATTTGTCCAGCCCGTCCCTAAAAAAGGCGATTCTTCTTCTCCCTCTAACTATCGTCCAATTGCACTAACTTCCCTTCTTTCTAAGGTCATGGAAACGCTGATTAATTATCAGCTTATGAAATATCTTGAATCACGAAAACTCCTTAATGACCGGCAATACGGTTTTCGTAGCAAAAGGTCCACTGGTGATTTGATGGCATATCTCACTGAAAAGTGGAACCATTCCTTGCATATTCATGGTGAAAGCAAAATTGTTGCGCTTGATATTTCAAAAGCATTTGACAGAGTTTGGCATCAAGTTCTTTAGTCGAAAATGCGTGCATTTCGAATCGACGAATCTCTTATTCAATGGATTAGTAATTACCTTTCGGACCGTTCAATTCAAGTTGTTTTGGATGGGTTCAAGTCTGCAATTCACAAAATAAACGCTGGGTTTCCCCAGAGCTCTGTTTTGTCTCCGACTCTCTTTTTAATCTTCATCAATGATCTTTTGTCTGCTACTACTAATCCAATTTATTCCTTTGCCGATGACAGCAACCTCAGTTTTTTATATTCGTTCTCAGCTCCTCGTCCCTGCTCTTCGGACGTTGAACTGGAACGGCAGCGTATGTCAAACTCATTAAACTCTGACCTTAACAGCATTGTATCATGGGGATCTCAAAATAGAGTAGAGTTTAATGCTTCTAAAACTCAATGCTGTCTTCTGTCATTGAAGCAAAACCGAAACACCCAGCCATTGTCCATGAATGGCACTTGCATCGACGAAACCGAAACGCTTTCCATTCTCGGTATGTGTGTCAATAACAACCTTAGTTGGAATGACCACATATTCGACGTCGCCAAGAACGCTGCGAAATGCCTAGGTTTCCTTAAAAGATGCAAGAAATATTTCACCCCTTCTGATTTGGCTATTTTATATAAGGCCTATATCCGCCCTAAAATGGAATATAACTCCCATGTCTGGGCTGGTGCTCCTAAAACAACACTGCACCTGCTCGATAGGATCCAGAAACGCGCGATAAAGCTCATAGGTGACAGAAATATTGCAAAGTCTATCGACTCACTCAAACATCGACGCAATGTCTCTTGCTTGTCACTGTTTTACCGTTTTTTTTACAAACAGTGTTCCAACGAAATAGCCATTTGCATTCCACCCCTCAAATTATTCAACCGTAATACTCGCCAACGATCGAATGCTCATCAGTTCACCCTTGAGCCGACTTTCGGGCGTACTGTAAAGTTTAGAGGTTCTTTCATAAGCCGTACAACGCGAATGTGGAATGTCCTACCACGACAACTCTTTCCTACGCAATACAACCCACAACTGTTCAAAACAAGAGTGCACCGGTACCTCTCATCCCTTTCCCCTTCTTATAATCCTTTCCGCTCGTGAGATGCTAAACATTAAAAGGGTAGCCAATCCCTTGTTCGCGAGTACATTATATAAAAAAAAAAAAAAACTCACGACTCCTTGGCATATTTTACGTGGCTGCAATAAAGAAGCATATGCAATTGTTTATGCATTTGTTAAGGCTTACATTGTTTCTAAAAAGCGCTGTGTCTTTGCGTCATTTCTGTATGAGTTGTACAAAAATTGCATACGGGAGGCAGGGTTTGGAGAAGTTTCACCAAGCGGGCAAAAAAAGTGGCAACTAGAACATTCTGAAAAAATTTCCCAATAAAGTACAAGTAATTAAATTTAACAACAAAAAGATTCTTGCTCCAGTTTATGGTGCAAACTTAAATGATCTGGCATTTCAAACATTAGAGCAAACAGATGCTTTGCAAAAAGCGGCACTAATTGTAAGGGAACAAGTTCTGTTAATTCAACCTAAAAAGCTACCGGAAAAATTATCTGCAAGCGATGTGATAGCTGGTGAGTGCACTGTTCCGGATGACATCAAAGACTTTTTTACAACGTTGGTCGGAGGTTTAACGCGAAAAAGAAGAACCAGCAATGATTGTAAGAGGAAAGTTAAATCTCTTTGTTATGATCTTATTAACAATGTCACTAACGGAAAAATTAAAACCACAAAACATTTAAGGCTTGGAATCGCGCTAAAAAGCTTGACAAGCAGCAGAAAAGTTATCGATGTATTGAACAGATATGGCCATTGTTTGAGTTGTAATGTGTTAGAAGAAATTGAAACGGAAATAACTTTTTCTTCTAATGATCGTTCTACCATATGTCCAGACGACATAAAAAAGTTCAAAAATTTGTGTACTGGAGTGGCATTTGACAATTTCGACAGGTTTGTAGACACATGAAATGGAAAAGATACATTACACGACACTGTTGAAATAATATTTCAAAACAATACTGATGACGCTGACCCTTTTAACTCAGGCCTAAATAAGGAACTGCTTGAATCTACATCAGGAACTCCAAATTTATGTAATAATGTGCCCGATTCCGAAAGAAACTATCCGAACATAGCACGTAACAAAAGAAGAAGAGCTTTCGATGCAATCATTTCTGATATAGAATCATATCCTAAGAGACCCAAATTAATAGATCTATTGGTACCTATCAACAATGAAATACGTACGTCCGTTCCAAGAAATCTCGTAACCGTTAGAAACATTGACTTGATGTGGATGTTCTCCAATGCCCTAAAAATACCAAATACACCTATGTGGGTGGGTTTCAATAGTTTGGTAGTATGTGATAACAGCCCAAAACAAAGGATTTCCTATCTGACTCCCATAAATATGTCTCCTACGAATTCGTCCGTGATTTATCAGACGTTGATTCTAAGCCAGCAAATTGCTAAAGAATGCGGAGAAACTTATATGCAAGTCTCATACGATTTAGCCATTGCCAAAGTTGCAATGCAAATCCAATCAACAGAACATCCGAAATTCGACAATCTTTTTATCCATCTAGGAAGTTTTCAGATCATGATGGCATATTTTCATGCTGTTGGTAGCTTTATTGATGAATGTGGACTAGCGCATGTAATGGTTGAAAGTAAATTATTGGCAAGTGGTTCAGTTGCTGGCTTTGTTTCAGGTAAGCACTATAATCGGTGCAAAAGACTTCATCCCATGATGTCGTTAGGTCTGCAAATTTTGCACTTAGAAGCGTTTCTTGAAGCTTCCGAAATAGTTGTAGATCCTGAAATTTTCTCGGAGGTGGAACAATTCGCAAGGAGTAAGTTTTTGAGTTCAACAGTATACAGTCCAAAACTTATGGATCTTATGGAAAAATATGAGATATATAAAACAAAATCTTTGAACGGGGAATTGGGAAAAACACAACAATTTTATATGATTTAAATAAACCTTATACAACATTACTTGACCCTTAATAGAAGCATTCGAACCGGAGACTTTGAACTTTTTAAATTCGTGTTACCAAAAATTGCCAACTTATTTTTTGCGTTCAATCTACCCAATTATGCGCGGTGGTTGGTAAAATATCACGACAACTTAATTAAAGTTGACGAGACACATCCTGGGTTAAAAGCCTTGTTTGAAAAGGGCTGTTTCGGTGTTAAACGGACAGACAAGGATTTTTCAAGGCAACCTGCGGATCTAACTCTGGAGCAAACTTACAATGCTGATGCAGCGCGGCGTTTAACAGGTGTACTTCATTTCACAAATTCTATATTTGCTCGCCAACGCTGGTCAAGGAGTCACGCTTTTAGATCTAGAATAATATCACATGTATATGAAGAAACTAGGCTGAAACGAGCCCAAGACATAACTGCAGATTTGGAGAAAAATAAAATAAAAACAATAACATTCGCCTTGAGAGTTTCGTTGAGGTAATCAGGCAGAATTTAAATCCATTTGCCTTGGAAACACAAAAAGAATTTCTGTATAACATTGCAACCGGTAGATCAGCCCCGGAACAAGTAGCAGATTTTCTCTCAAGCATTGAGAATACTGGAAATAATTTGAGACAAAATTTTATATCCGAATGTTCTGAAAATGCAAGTCGTTTTGAGAAACCCATTAAGAGAACTACCATTTTGAATTTCCCTACCATTAACAAACCTAAAACGATAAGAATTGCTGGAAAACTGCAAGAAATAAAAATGCAAAGGGATTTGTTTGGACGGTTATTGGGTGCATCTTTGGAGCAAAATATTAATATTGCAAAAGTATTGTCGTATCCTTTGACTCCAGTTCCCACTGCTTTATGTCATTTCGATGGAACCATTTGCAAAACAGACAAATCTGCATTACTGAAGTTGCTGGAAAAAAAAGTTGAAAGTCAGGCACCGACATACATTGACATTGCTATTTTGGATGGATTTTTTATTCTTCATTTGATGAAAGATGTTCCTAAAATATTTGGAAATTTATCAAAAAAGATTTTGCAAACGCTCACTCGATTCAATGCAAGCCGTATTGACATCGTCTTTGATCGCTACTTCAGCCCGTCAATAAAAAAATATGAACGCGACCTTCGTGGTGGAAATGATTTTGAGTATGAGATAGCAGGCCCAGATCAAGTAAGACTAGCAGATTTTATGAAAGAACTTAGAAACACAAAGTTCAAAGTTGCATTGGTGAAGTTTTTAATACAGCATTGGGAAAGCGATGAGATGGCTTCCCTTATAGGCAATAAGACTGTGCGTCTAAATTTCGATTTGTGCTATCAATATAAATGTTCAAACAACAATAAGGTAACAATACTCGCTTACCTTATCCAGCAATACTCGTGTGAAGATCATGAAGAGGCAGACACAAAAATTGTATATCATACAAGCAAGATTGATTATGAATCCAACGTCTTAATCAGGTGTTCTGATACCGATGTCTTAATTGTACTACTTGGAAACATGAAGAACATTTATAAATTAGTAAATATATGGATGGAAATAGGGACTGGAAATATCCAAAGATATGTTGATATATCAAAACTATATCGCCATTTGGAGGAGCCCCTAGCAAGTGCTTACATGCAACAACAGGATGCGACTATAATCCAGCATTTTTAAGGAAAGGTAAATCAAACCCATTTAAACTGCTGGAAAAATCTATTGAATACCAGGCCTCTTTTAGTGTATTAAATGAAACTGATACAGAGAAAAGAAAATCCATATTTAAAATTGTTGAAAAATTTGTGTGTCAGATGTATGGATCTAAAAATGTGGAATCAGTCAATGAGGCTAGCCTCGAAATATTTAGCAAAACGTATAAAGCTAAGAATGTGGCCGAAACGTTTCACAAACGATTTGTTCATGTTGATGCGTCAAGCTTACCACCTTGCAGCTCGGAACTACATCAACACCTCTTGCGTGCACATTTTATTACCAATCTTTGATGTAATTCTCATTTAAAATGCCCCACAGTCCTTAAACCACACTTAAATGGATGGGTACAAAAGGAGGAGCGTTATGATTTTGTTTGGTTCAAAGGGGACCAACTTCCAACGATTGTGAATGATATTGTTATTCAACCATCAATTGGTGAAGAATACGAATCGAGTAAGTCATAAACGGATTTACCCATTATGCTTCTTACAGTTTACTTTCCGTTTTCACTTTTAAAGGCGAAGAATATATACAATCCAGTGACGAGGAACAACATGAAGACGAAGTACTTTTTCTAGAAGAATATTAGAAGAATTAGAACCTACCGAATAAGTAGATATCGCACACTTTCAAATTGTGATTATTTTACATTGTTATTTTACAGAATGCTTTGTTATGTGCATACCAATGAAAACACATAAGAAAAGATTTCTGGATTATCTATTCTTTTGAACAGATGCTACGATTTTCCAACGAATGCAAACTTATTTGTACGATTTTATGCTAAAAAATGTTTTCTACGAATAACCTTTATGTTTCTTTCTACCTACTGTAAATAAAAACTTGAATTAAAATAAAAAAACAAATAAATATATTAAAAAAGAAAATTTTTCCAGCTAAAACTTTCTAGCTATGATCGAATACATGATATAATCGAATATCCAACATTTTTCTGCAGTTTCTCTTTCTATGCAAATTGCAAAATTATATAAGCCAGGTGTATACTCAATAAAGAGATTAATATTAGTATAACGTGAATGCTAACCTTTTTAATTATTTTTGGTCTGAAGCAAGTTACAAAATAAAGTACATGTTCTAAAAACATGAAAATTGCACATATAATAGTCCTGATAATGAGCTTTCATTTAACATCCATTTGAAATCGATAGCATATATATTTCTCGCAAAAAAATTAGTTAAACACCGGTTTCTTGCCGAAGGACATGTACAGGTCGGGTATCTTAAGCATGTTCTGCCAAGGACTTAGCACCGGAATTTTGTTCTGCCATTGCACACATAAGTTACACATGATGTGACGAAGTAAATTTAAGACCTGTTCAAACAAGTACAAAAAACAATTTTTTTTTGTACTTTGGGGGCGTTCTGCCACACCTTAGGGCCCACCCTAATGATCTGCCAATTACAGGAAATTTCATAATTTTGCCGCTAGGTGCTATACACAAAAATTCAAGATGAGTCAAATGAGGATAATTTCGATTTTTTTTACCGCGTCTGGACCGCGTACCGCACCCTAGGGACCGCCTGCGATCGGGCAGAACACCATTTTTCGCAGTATCGCGTATAGGTCAACACATTAAGGTACGTGATTTTGTTGTTCAAATGACTACATACATTTTTCACCAGCTCTTAGACTACTAGTAGTGTTATCCATTTCGCACGGAAGGTGAATGACCTACTAGCCTAACTATCCTGATGTTTCACGGCACAAAAGATTTATTCAGGTCGAGGAACCTTAGGCGAGTCAGGAAATTTAAAAAAAACAGACACGCACACAATCGGTGCAATTGTGCAACTACCTCAAGGGGCTTTCAAAACTGTAAGACGTCTTAAAAGCCTGAAATTTGGATTTTTTTATCTCCTGTTTATTGTAGAATATACAAAATAAAAAATTTTATTTTTTATTATTTTAATTTTTTTTTATTTTTCACCTCCCCTTGTGGGCATGGCATGGATTTAAAGTTAATTTTTCAAATGCATTTAATTCAATATTTTTGTTCCAAAACGAAAAAAATTTACTCAATATATTATGTAGAAAACACATAGTCCTACATTTCTTTCATACAAGACGCCCACATTTGGAGGCAGAATTGAATTGAAAATTTCAGAAAAACGTAATTTTGACTGGTCTTAAGCCTAATTTAGGAAAGAATCAAAAACAAATTAGCGACTTGTATAAACGGGATTTTATTCTAGATTTTGTTCACACAAAGTTTTAAGCCACATTCCCTTTTAGGGGTAAATTTTTTAAAAATATTGAATTTGAACAAAAAAAAAAGCACTTCTACGTACATTTAAGCGTCATCATCATCATTTTCGAATGCCGCCTATCCTTTAAAAGGGTCGCGGAGCGAGGGTGGCTAAATGGTCCTTCCATCTTTCTCGATCCTCCGCCACCAACTCAAGAGACTCTGGCGCAATCCCCAGGCGGGACTCAGAGAGGTTCTTTACCTGATCCCACCACCTGTTTCTTGGCCTACCAGGGGGCGACGCGCTCGCATCTCGGCTAGCATGACCTATCTAGGAAGTCTGTCAGGGGGCATGCGAACAACGTGTCCAAACCATCGAAGAATCGATCGCTCCACTCGGAGAAGTAGCTGCTCAACATTGAGATTCCTACGAATACTGACGTTTCTCACTCTGTCCCTTAGAGTAACACCAGCAACGCACCTCAGGAATCTCATTTCGGTAGCTTGTACCCGCGATCTAATTCTTTCGGTCATTACCCAAATTGCATGACCATAGATGAGGGTCGGAACGAACACTGAATTAAAAACTGAGATCTTTGCTTTCACTCCAAGCTCAGCTTTCCTGATGACCGGCCGGCGCAGTTCCTTTACTATTGCTCCAGCTTGGCCAATTCTACAGGACAACTCAGTATCACTCCTCCCATCTTTCGTGAAAAAGACCCCGAGATACTTAAACATCTCCACCTGTTTTAATGGAACTCCATTTATGTGCAGGGTACACTGCACAGGAATTCGGGAAACAACCATCACTTCCGATTTGTTCACGTTTACTTTCATCCCACCACAGATGGCTGCAAACCTATCCAGTGCTCGTTGAAGTTCCTCTTTGGATGATGCAAGGATGGCCAAATCATCTGCGAAAAGCAGATGTCTCATCCTGATGCCAGCCAATTCGAAACATTGCTCGCCAAGACTGCGCCTCACCATCCAGTCCATATATGCTATGAAAAGGAGCGGCGAGAGAACACAGCCCTGGCGAAGTCCAACGCGCACATCAAAAGGACGGGATTTGACGCCATTTATCCGTACACAGCTTCTACAGTTTCCATACAAAGTCTGAATGGCTCTCAGAAGAGGCCCACTCAGCGCATAGTCCTGCAAAACTCTCCACAGTGTAACTCACACACTGTAACACTTACTCACTGGTTGAATTGTATTAAACTTTTTAATTTGAAAAACTATAAACTAGCAACAACTAGAAAACAAGAACATAAACGAAATAGTTAATTTTAAGGGTAAAACAAATAAAATTATATTGCAAAATAAAAAAGTAATAAACATTTCATTCAGCATTAAGGAAAAACATTACCAAAAAGTCTCCGTACACCTTATTTATTTTTTTATTTTCTTGAAAATAAGTTAAAACTAGTGGGAGGGTTACAATCCGCTTAGGCGAATCGTTGGATACCCCATCCCAATTGACCACTGTCAAGCTCCGAATTGTGTCATAAATCTTGGTTGCTAAATTTCGGTTTCCTTTAACTTCAACTGTATTTAGAATTTCTCAGTTAAGAATCTTTTGCCTAAGAAAGGGGCGTGGCATCCACCCCTTCTCAATAACATCGTATTTTTGTTTATATTTTTTATCAGAAGTTTTATACACGTGTTGATTGCATTTTCATATTAAAAGTTTAGTTAATACTTAAAAACGCCCCCAAAAGTGGCCGTGGCGAAAATTTATGCACGTGAGTTGATAGCTTAGGCAAATATTTGAACATTATATGGTGCAAGTTTTTTGGATTTAAAGCAAATATATCAAATAAAAATCGTTTATTAGAGTGCATATTAAGTATGACCACGTCTACAAGGGGGGGTATTTGCTTTTTTTTTAAATGCCATTCACAATACACTTAAGCGAGGATATCGCGTACCAAATTTTAGCTTCCTGCGACAACTTTGATTTTTCAAGCTAATAAGTAAAGTGGGCGTGTCAGCGGGTGGATTTTAAAAATGTTTACACTTGTACTGCTTCGGGACCTAGAAAGAACAGATGTTAAGTTTCAAGGTCTTAGCTCAAAATTGAAGGCCTAAAAACTACCGACACACGGACGGACGGACATGGCTCATTCGACTAACAATTCGGTCTCAATCTATGCCCTTAAGGTCTTGGGGGTCTACGGTGACTATTTCTCTATGTTACAAACTATGAATCAAACTTAATATATCTCCTATCTTATGGGATGGGGTATAAAAAAAGACAAACACTTTTTTTCTCCAAACACTAGAAAAAAAAAATTGACAAGGAAGGCAAGCCCCGTAAGTTTTGCGTATGTTCTGTGTTCTGTGTTCCCTGTCGATTTTACACAGACCAGACCATTTGCCGAGTTTCTTGTGCGAATCAACGTGGATCAGCGGAGTTTGGTGATCATGACAGAGGGCTGTGATTAATTTTTTGTATAAAGGTTCCTCGAAAGATTCGGCCAAAATAGCAAGAACGGCTTGATGTTTGTTAAGAGCTTTGCAAGCTTGATGGATACCGTGAACCAAACCATCGGCGATCAACGACTTCTTCAAGACTTCCTGCAGGGCGATTTTTATATCCATAGCGGCGCCAATCACTGGGGCTGAAACGAAAGGGAACAGAGCCTGTCGTAAGAGGCGTGCAGTCCAGTTTCACTGGCAAATCCACGCTCTTCGGAAGTAGGCTCTACGGATTCTGGCGAGAGCCATTTATTGCTTATAAATTCCTTTTTGAAAAGATCAAGGGTACCACGATCTCCACCAGCTGGATCGAACGTCTCCGAAAAAGGAAAACCGCCGGTTAATCAGAACTCAGCGAAAATATGCTTTGAAGCAGAAAACAATGAACTCCGCGCTAAGCTTAACGAAATAGATTGTCTCTACCATGAACTTAAAAGTGAAGTAGATTCGTAACGTAAAGAAAACGAAGCTTTGAGGAATCCCCGTACTATAGAATGTGAGGAAACACCGAAACGCCAATTCGAATACCAGACGGAGGAGGAAGAGCTTGCACGCGAAACGCATCCGGTCTTAAAGAAAAGCTTTACCAAGAAGCGAAAAGCCGGTTCTTCATTTTGAGACGAAATATAACTTAACATCGATTCGGAATAATGTATGGAAAGTTAATATCGATAACTCTGACGCCTATCGGTCGCTGTCGCTGTTTACGTATGAAAATCACCTCGAAAAGCCACTACGTTTCATCGTGAGAGACTTCAGTCATCCCGCACTAAGGAACAAGTAATAGAAGATGTTCAAGGCCAAGGCTTTTAAATTCTTTTTACCGTGAATGTAATAAAGAAAGAGAAGCAACGTACGGACGATGGTAAAAATTCTGCTGTTATCAGGCTCGGTCTGCCAATTTTCATGTTGTCTTTTGATAGAACTAAGGACATAAGCGAGATTTACAAAATAAAAGCAATCCTTAACATTAAGGTCAAAATCGAGCCCAACTGGAAGAGCAACAGGCTAGCACCTCAACCCGATACATGCAAGCATACTCCCAAAAAGAACCGCGATGCGCTAAATGCAATGTCAGCAGTCAGGTTCCAGTGGTCTGCGCCAATTGTAGGGGAAGTCACCCAGCGAGGTACCGATGATGTGAAATCGCCATAGAGCCACGAAAACGGCATGAAGCTCAAAGCAAAGAAAAGTATTAAACAAAAAGGTCCAAGCCTAAATCTTAAAGCCCATAAACCAAAAATCCCTAGGCCGACCAAGGGTACGGGATTCATTAAAGAAAAAGTTCAAAGAGCACAGGAAAACGTCGCTGGTCCAAGTTCAATGGGAAAATCCACACTTGGTAGTCCAAAACCGTACGCTCAAGTCGCGTCACATGAAAGTTAGCCACAATCGGCTGCGTCAGATTCGGTCTCTCAAATTCTACTCATGATTTTAAAAAAGCTTGAGCAACAAACGAAAGTAAACAAGTAAGTAAGTGCAAGAGTTCGTCTGTAACGAACTTCTAAATATCCGACCCTCTTTAGCCATTAACACCAAATTTAAAACTATTTGGTCTGTTTCATATACTGAATGTCAATTATTTGTGTTGGCCACGCCCCTAGATCATTCATTTTAAGCTAAAATCCGTTAAAAAGTGGGTGTGGTTTATGAAAAGGTTAAACATTTTTGGCTACTTCAAAGACAATTACAAGGCAATGTTACATACCAAAAATGAATGCGCTAGTGCCATTGTAACACAGCAAAAATTTGGAAAAAGATTTTTTTTAATTAGAGAGGGTCGCACATACACGTATGTAGTGGGGGTGTGTGTGGGCGGATTCAGCTAATTTTCAAAACTAATCTGAAGGATTGGATTTCCAGCCAACCCATATATATACCCAACCAACCCATTAATATACCCTCGGTCGGGTGTAATCCAGTAATATTTAGTAATATTTAACAAAGTAAGCGAGCTCGAGTTTAATCCTCGAAAAACATATAACAACCAGTGAGTAAGTGCTACAGTGTGTACGCAGAAGTTACAGCCCGTAAAACGGACCTTTGAATACCCCATCCTATCTCACATTGTAAAATGCTGATGGCATAGTTATTTTTTGACATTTTATAAGTAATGCAAATTTCGAAAAGGGCCATGGTCCAACCGCCCCTAATTACAAACTATTAATTATAAGATATTTCCACAGATATTTCCAAGTTACACCTAATTGTACCTAAAAATGAAATTTTTTGGTTCAAATTCAATATTTTTTAAAAATCGATCCCTAAAAGGGGGCATGGCTAAAAACTTTATATAAACGAAATCTGGACCGAAGTATTGTTTACCTAACCTGCTACTTTTTTTGTTTCATGCTTTCCTAAATTAGGCTCAAGGGCAGTCGAAATTAAGTTTTTCTGAAAAATTTTAGGTTTTTCTTCAATTCTGCCTCCAAATTTGGGCGGGGCCCAAAGTCTTGTATGAACAAAATGTGGAACTAAGCGTTTTCTACATAAAATATTAAGCAAAGTTTTTTCAATTTCGAGCAAAAATACTGAGTAAACTGCATTTGAAAATTTACCCTTAAAATAGATGCCACGCCCACTAGAGGAGGTTTACCAATTAAATTTGTCTTTTTTGTGTCTTATATTCACTAAGAGATGCTACATGTCAAATTTCAGCCTTTTAGAACGTCTCACAGTTTTGAAAAATCTGGAGGTAGTTGCATATTTAGACCGATTGTGGGCGTGTCTTTGGAATAATTTCAAAAATTAAATTTTTACACTTGTAGTGCTTCGCATGACGCGTACCTGACGTACGAAGTTTCAGCACCCTAGCTCAAAATTTAAGGCCTAAAAACATGGGACATACAGACGGACGGACGGACGGACGGACGGACATGGTTCATTCGATTCAGAATTCGGTCTCGATCATATGCCCTTAAGGTCTAGGGGTTCTACCATTATTATTTCACCGTGTTACAAACTATGTGACAAACTTAATATACCTCCTATCCTATGGGATGGGGTATAAAAAAAACTAGAAATAAGAAATAACAAAATTAACTAGTGGGAGGGTTACAATCCGCTTAGGCGAATCGTTGTATACCCCATCCCAATTGACCACTGTCAAGCTCCGAATTGTGTCATAAGTCTTAGTTGTTAAATTTCGGTTTCATTTAACTTCAATTGTATTTAGAATTTCTCAGTTAAGAATCTTCTGCCTAAGAAAGGGGCGTGGCATCCACCTTTTCTCAATAACATCGTATTTTTATACCTGACCTAGGGTATATTAAGTTTGATGCATAGTTTGTAACGTAGTGAAATAATCACCGTAGACCCCTAAGACCTTTTAGAGATATGAATGGGACCGACAGGAGAATCGATTAAGCCATGTCTGTCCGTCCATCCGTCCGTATGTAAACAACTTTTAGGCCTAAAATTTTAAAGCAGAGAGCTGAAATTTTGTGGGTTAGTTGGAAGTCCAGTCCTTCAGATCAAGTTTGAAAATAAGCTGAATCCGCCCACAGACACGCCCACTACAGGCCTGGATGTGCGACCATCTCTTATCTGATTGTCTTTAAGGTAGATTGATTATGAATCCAACGTCTTAATCAGGTGTTCTGATACCGATGTCTTAATTGTACTACTTGGAAACATGAAGAACATTTATAAATTAGTAAATATATGGATGGAAATAGGGACTGGAAATATCCAAAGATATGTTGATATATCAAAACTATATCGCCATTTGGAGGAGCCCCTAGCAAGTGCTTTGCCGGGCTTACATGCAACAACAGGATGCGACTATAATCCAGCATTTTTAAGGAAAGGTAAATCAAACCCATTTAAACTGCTGGAAAAATCTATTGAATACCAGGCCGCTTTTAGTGTATTAAATGAAACTGATACAGAGAAAAGAAAATCCATATTTAAAATTGTTGAAAAATTTGTGTGTCAGATGTATGGAATCTAAAAATGTGGAATCAGTCAATGAGGCTAGCCTCGAAATATTTAGCAAAACGTATAAAGCTAAGAATGTGGCCGAAACGTTTCACAAACGATTTGCTCATGTTGATGCGTCAAGCTTACCACCTTGCAGCTCGGAACTACATCAACACCTCTTGCGTGCACATTTTATTACCAATCTTTGATGTAATTCTCATTTAAAATGCCCCACAGTCCTTAAACCACACTTAAATGGATGGGTACAAAAGGAGGAGCGTTATGATTTTGTTTGGTTCAAAGGGGACCAACTTCCAACGATTGTGAATGATATTGTTATTCAACCATCAATTGGTGAAGAATACGAATCGAGTAAGTCATAAACGGATTTACCCATTATGCTTCTTACAGTTTACTTTCCGTTTTCACTTTTAAAGGCGAAGAATATATACAATCCAGTGACGAGGAACAACATGAAGACGAAGTACTTTTCCTAGAAGAATATTAGAAGAATTAGAACCTACCGAATAAGTAGATATCGCACACTTTCAAATTGTGATTATTTTACATTGTTATTTTACAGAATGCTTTGTTATGTGCATACCAATGAAAACACATAAGAAAAGATTTCTGGATTATCTATTCTTTTGAACAGATGCTACGATTTTCCAACGAATGCAAACTTATTTGTACGATTTTATGCTAAAAAATGTTTTCTACGAATAACCTTTATGTTTCTTTCTACCTACTGTAAATAAAAACTTGAATTAAAATAAAAAAACAAATAAATATATTAAAAAAGAAAATTTTTCCAGCTAAAACTTTCTAGCTATGATCGAATACATGATATAATCGAATATCCAACATTTTTCTGCAGTTTCTCTTTCTATGCAAATTGCAAAATTATATAAGCCAGGTGTATACTCAATAAAGAGATTAATATTAGTATAACGTGAATGCTAACCTTTTTAATTATTTTTGGTCTGAAGCAAGTTACAAAATAAAGTACATGTTCTAAAAACATGAAAATTGCACATATAATAGTCCTGATAATGAGCTTTCATTTAACATCCATTTGAAATCGATAGCGGATATATTTCTCGCAAAAAAATTAGTTAAACACCGGTTTCTTGCCGAAGGACATGTACAGGTCGGGTATCTTAAGCATGTTCTGCCAAGGACTTAGCACCGGAATTTTGTTCTGCCATTGCACACATAAGTTACACATGATGTGACGAAGTATGTATATAAATTTAAGACCTGTTCAAATAAGTACAAAAAACAATTTTTTTTTTGTACTTTGGGGGCGTTCTGCCACGCCTTAGGGCCCACCCTAATGATCTGCCAATTACAGGAAATTTCATAATTTTGCCGCTAGGTGCTATACACAAAAATTCAAGATGAGTCAAATGAGGATAATTTCGATTTTTTTTACCGCGTCTGGACCGCGTACCGCACCCTAGGGACCGCCTGCGATCGGGCAGAACACCATTTTTCGCAGTATCGCGTATAGGTCAACACATCAAGGTACGTGATTTTGTTGTTCAAATGACTACCAACATTTTTCACCAGCTCTTAGACTACTAGTAGTGTTATCCATTTCGCACGGAAGGTGAATGACCTACTAGCCTAACTATCCTGATGTTTCACGGCACAAAAGATTTATTCAGGTCGAGGAACCTTAGTTCGTAATAGGCGAGTCAGGAAATTTAAAAAAAACAGACACGCCCACAATCGGTGCAATTGTGCAACTACCTCAAGGGGCTTTCAAAACTGTAAGACGTCTTAAAAGCCTGAAATTTGGATTTTTTTTATCTCCTGTTTATTGTAGGATATACAAAATAAAAAATTTTATTTTTTATTATTTTAATTTTTATTTTATTTTTCACCTCCCCTTGTGGGCATGGCATGGATTTAAAGTTAATTTTTCAAATGCATTTAATTCAATATTTTTGTTCCAAAACGAAAAAAATTTACTCAATATATTATGTAGAAAACACATAGTCCTACATTTCTTTCATACAAGACGCCCACATTTGGAGGCAGAATTGAATTGAAAATTTCAGAAAAACGTAATTTTGACTGGTCTTAAGCCTAATTTAGGAAAGAATCAAAAACAAATTAGCGACTTGTATAAACGGGATTTTATTCTAGATTTTGTTCACACAAAGTTTTAAGCCACATTCCCTTTTAGGGGTAAATTTTTTAAAAATATTGAATTTGAACAAAAAAAAAGCACTTCTACGTACATTTAAGCGTCATCATCATCATTTTCGAATGCCGCCTATCCTTTAAAAGGGTCGCGGAGCGAGGGTGGCTAAATGGTCTTTCCATCTTTCTCGATCCTCCGCCATCAACTCAAGAGACTCCGGCGCAATCCCCAGGCGGGACTCAGAGAGGTTCTTTACCTGATCCCACCACCTGTTTCTTGGCCTACCAGGGGGGCGACGCGCTCGCATCTCGGCTAGCATGACCTGTCTAGGAAGTCTGTCAGGGGGCATGCGAACAACGTGTCCAAACCATCGAAGAATCGATCGCTCCACTCGGAGAAGTAGCTGCTCAACATTGAGATTCCTACGAATACTGACGTTTCTCACTCTGTCCCTTAGAGTAACACCAGCAACGCACCTCAGGAATCTCATTTCGGCAGCTTGTACCCGCGATCTAATTCTTTCGGTCATTACCCAAATTTCATGACCATAGATGAGGGTCGGAACGAACACTGAATTAAAAACTGAGATCTTTGCTTTCACTCCAAGCTCAGCTTTCCTGATGACCGGCCGGCGCAGTTCCTTTACTATTGCTCCAGCTTGGCCAATTCTACAGGACTACTCAGTATCACTCTTCCCATCTTTCGTGAAAAAGACCCCGAGATACTTAAACATCTCCACCTGTTTTAATGGAACTCCATTTATGTGCAGGGTACACTGCACAGGAATTCGGGAAACAACAATCACTTCCGATTTGTTCACGTTTACTTTCATCCCAGCATCACCACAGATGGCTGCAAACCTATCCAGTGCTCGTTGAAGTTCCTCTTTGGATGATGCAAGGATGGCCAAATCATCTGCGAAAAGCAGATGACTCATCCTGATGCCAGCCAATTCGAAACATTGCTCGCCAAGACTGCGCCTCACCATCCAGTCCATATATGCTATGAAAAGGAGCGGCGACAGAACACAGCCCTGGCGAAGTCCAACGCGCACATCAAAAGGACGGGATTTGACGCCATTTATCCGTACACAGCTTCTACAGTTTCCATACAAAGACTGAATGGCTCTCAGAAGAGGCCCACTCAGCGCATAGTCCTGCAAAACTCTCCACAGTGTAACTCACACACTGTAACACTTACTCACTGGTTGAATTGTATTAAACTTTTTAATTTGAAAACCTATAAACTAGCAACAACTAGAAAACAAGAACATAAACGAAATAGTTAATTTTAAGGGTAAAACAAATAAAATTATATTGCAAAATAAAAAAGTAATAAACATTTCATTCAGCATTAAGGAAAAACATTACCAAAAAGTCTCCGTACACCTTATTTATTTTTTTATTTTCTTGAAAATAAGTTAAAACTAGTGGGAGGGTTACAATCCGCTTAGGCGAATCGTTGGATACCCCATCCCAATTGACCAATGTCAAGCTCCGAATTGTGTCATAAATCTTGGTTGTTAAATTTCGGTTTCCTTTAACTTCAACTGTATTTAGAATTTCTCAGTTAAGAATCTTTTGCCTAAGAAAGGGGCGTGGCATCCACCCCTTCTCAATAACATCGTATTTTTGTTTATATTTTTTATCAGAAGTTTTATACACGTGTTGATTGCATTTTCATATTAAAAGTTTGGTAAATACTTCAAAACGCCCCCAAAAGTGGCCGTGGCGAAAATTTATGCACGTGAGTTGATAGCTTAGGCAAATATTTGAACATTTTATAGTGCAAGTTTTTTGGATTTAAAGCAAATATATCAAATAAAAATCGTTTATTAGAATGCATATTAAGTATGACCACGTCTACAAGGGGGGGTATTTGCTTTTTTTTTTAAATGCCATTCACAATACACTTAAGCGAGGATATCGCGTACCAAATTTTAGCTTCCTGCGACAACTTTGATTTTTCAAGCTAATAAGTAAAGTGGGCGTGTCAGCGGGTGGATTTTAAAAATGTTTACACTTGTACTGCTTCGGGACCTAGAAAGAACAGATGTTAAGTTTCAAGGTCTTAGCTCAAAATTGAAGGCCTAAAAACTACCGACACGCGGACGGACGGACATGTTCGGTCGGACAATTCGGTCTCAATCTATGCCCTTAAGGTCTTGGGGGTCTACGGTGACTATTTCTCTATGTTACAAACTATGAATCAAACTTAATATATCTCCTATCTTATGGGATGGGGTATAAAAAAAGACAAACACTTTTTTTCTCCAAACACTAGAAAAAAAAAAATTGACAAGGAAGGCAAGCCCCGTAAGTTTTGCGTATGTTCTGTGTTCTGTGTTCCCTGTCGATTTTACACAGACCAGACCATTTGCCGAGTTTCTTGTGCGAATCAACGTGGATCAGCGGAGTTTGGTGATCATGACAGAGGGCTGTGATTAATTTTTTGAATAAAGGTTCCTCGAAAGATTCGGCCAAAATAGCAAGAACGGCTTGATGTTTGTTAAGAGCTTTGCAAGCTTGATGGATACCGTGAACCAAACCATCGGCGATCAACGACTTCTTCAAGACTTCCTGCAGGGCGATTTTTATATCCATAGCGGCGCCAATCACTGGGGCTGCAAAGGGAACAGAGCCTGTCGTAAGAGGCGTGCAGTCCAGTTTCACTGGCAAATCCACGCTCTTCGGAAGTAGGCTCTACGGATTCTGGCGAGAGCCATTTATTGCTTATAAATTCCTTTTTGAAAAGATCAAGGGTACCACGATCTCCACCAGCTGGATCGAACGTCTCCGAAAAAGGAAGTCCGCCGGATAATCAGAACTCAGCGAAAATATGCTTTGAAGCAGAAAACAATGAACTCCGCGCTAAGCTTAACGAAATAGATTGTCTCTACCATGAACTTAAAAGTGAAGTAGATTCGTAACGTAAAGAAAACGAAGCTTTGAGGAATCCCCGTACTATAGAATGTGAGGAAACACCGAAACGCCAATTCGAATACCAGACGGAGGAGGAAGAGCTTGCACGCGAAACGCATCCGGTCTTAAAGAAAAGCTTTACCAAGAAGCGAAAAGCCGGTTCTTCACCTTGAGACGAAATATAACTTAACATCGATTCGGAACAATGTATGGAAAGTTAATATCGATAACTCTGACGCCTATCGGTCGCTGTCGCTGTTTACGTATGAAAATCACCTCGAAAAGCCACTACGTTTCATCGTGAGAGGCTTCAGTCATCCTGCACTAAGGAACAAGTGATAGAAGATGTTCAAGGCCAAGGCTTTTAAATTCTTTTTACCGTGAATGTAATAAAGAAAGAGAAGCAACGTACAGACGATGGTAAAAATTCTGCTGTTATCAGGCTCGGTCTGCCAATTTTCATGTTGTCTGTTGATAGAACTAAGGACATAAGCGAGATTTACAAAATAAAAGCAATCCTTAACATTAAGGTCAAAATCGAGCCCAACTGGAAGAGCAACAGGCAAGCACCTCAACCCGATACATGCAAGCATACTGCCAAAGAGAACCGCGATGCGCTAAATGCAATGTCAGCAGTCAGGTTCCAGTGGTCTGCGCCAATTGTAGGGGAAGTCACCCAGCGAGGTACCGATGATGCGAAATCGCCATAGAGCCACGAAAACGGCATGAAGCTCCAAAGAAAAGTATTAAACAAAAAGGTCCAAGCCTAAATCTTAAAGCCCATAAACCAAAAATCCCTAGGCCGACCAAGGGTACGGGATTCATTAAAGAAAAAGTTCAAAGAGCACAGGAAAACGTCGCTGGTCCAAGTTCAATGGGAAAATCCACACTTGGTAGTCCAAAACCGTACGCTCAAGTCGCGTCACATGAAAGTTAGCCACAATCGGCTGCGTCAGATTCGGTCTCTCAAATTCTACTCATGATTTTAAAAAAGCTTGAGCAACAAACGAAAGTAAACAAGTAAGTAAGTGCAAGAGTTCGTCTGTAACGAACTTCTAAATATCCGACCCTCTTTAGCCATTAACACCAAATTTAAAGCTGTTTGGTCTGTTTCATATACTGAATGTCAATTATTTGTGTTGGCCACGCCCCTAGATCATTCATTTTAAGCTAAGATCCGTTAAAAAGTGGGTGTGGTTTATGAAAAGGTTAAACATTTTTGGCTACTTCAAAGACAATTACAAGGCAATGTTACATACCAAAAATGAATGCGCTAGTGCTATTGTAACACAGCAAAAATTTGGAAAAAGATTTTTTTTAATTAGAGATGGTCGCACATACACGTATGTAGTGGGGGTGTGTGTGGGCGGATTCAGCTAATTTTCAGCTAATTTTCAAAACTAATCTGAAGGATTGGATTTCCAGCCAACCCATCAAATTTCAGCTCTCTACCTTAAAATTTAAGGCCTAAAAGTTGTTTACATACGGACGCACGGACATAGCTTAATCGATTCTCCTGTCTGTCCCATTCATAGTCTCAGGGGTCTACGGTGAATATTTCACTGCGTTTCAAACCATACATCAAACCTAATATACCCTGGGTCGGGTATAACAAAAGGATTATGATACCATGGTAAGGGCCATTGAATTGCTGAATTAATTTTGAGAGATCAAATGAAAGAAATAATTGCAAGCTGCGATTTCTTAGGTTCAAAGTATGATGAAATAAATATATATATAAATACAAATAGAGTGGCGCAACAGCTCGAGGTGAACCAGGGCCAACTTCTCAACAATGTATGCTGGTGTGTTAATTTCTTTACATACAAGGGGACCTACAATTTTTTGCCGAATCCGAACGGCATTTTGAGAAGTTTTTCAAGACAAATGATACTCTCGGAGGGCTTGTCAGACCCTCGCGGAGGTGGGGGCCGTGAAAAAGAGCAAGTCTTTTTTTTTTCAGGTGACGATGGCAGGACTCGAACCCAGACCTCCGGCGTAGTAAGCACACACACTAACCACTACGCCACGGCACCCCCATGATGAAATATATGCTAATCAAAAAAACAACAACATAATGGAAAGTTTTACTAAGGAAATAAACGAACTGAAAGAAAACAATAAAATAAGAAACAAAATCATTAAAATTCATTAAATTAAAGCCCTTCGGGTAGGGGCTAGAACATACCCGAGGTAAGGTATTCCTTTTTATTATTCAAACCAGTGAGTTAGTGCTACAGTGTGTACGCAGAAGTCCGGACTGTAGTCCGTAAGACTGACTGTAACTTCTGCGTTAACTTCTACGTTAAGAAAATTTTAAAGACCTCAAAACTGCATACATACGGACAGACGGACGGACGGACGGGCGGATGGACATGGCTTAATCGACTAACCTGTCGGTCTCGATCATATCTCTAAAAGGTCTTAGGAGTCTACGGTGACTATTTCACTGTGTTAACTATGCATTAAAATTAATATACCCTCGGTCGGGTGTAATCCAGTAATATTTAGTAATATTTAACAAAGTAAGCGAGCTCGAGTTTAATCCTCGAAAAACATATAACAACCAGTGAGTAAGTGCTACAGTGTGTACGCAGAAGTTACAGCCCGTAAAACGGACCTTTGAATACCCCATCCTATCTCACATTGTAAAATGCTGATGGCATAGTTATTTTTTGACATTTTATAAGTAATGCAAATTTCGAAAAGGGCCATGGTCCAACCGCCCCTAATTACAAACTATTAATTATAAGATATTTCCACAGATATTTCCAAGTTACACCTAATTGTACCTAAAAATAAAATTTTTTGGTTCAAATTCAATATTTTTTAAAAATCGATCCCTAAAAGGGGGCATGGCTAAAAACTTTATATAAACGAAATCTGGACCGAAGTATTGTTTACCTAACCTGCTACTTTTTTTGTTTCATGCTTTCTTAAATTAGGCTCAAGGGCAGTCGAAATTAAGTTTTTCTGGAAAATTTTAGGTTTTTCTTCAATTCTGCCTCCAAATGTGGGCGGGGCCCAAAGTCTTGTATGAACAAAATGTGGAACTAAGCGTTTTCTATATAAAATATTAAGCAAAGTTTTTTCAATTTCGAGCAAAAATACTGAGTAAACTGCATTTGAAAATTTACCCTTAAAATAGATGCCACGCCCACTAGAGGAGGTTTACCAATTAAATTTGTCTTTTTTGTGTCTTATATTCACTAAGAGATGCTAAATGTCAAATTTCAGCCTTTTAGAACGTCTCACAGTTTTGAAAAATTTGGAGGTAGTTGCATATTTAGACCGATTGTGGGCGTGTCTTTGGAATGATTTCAAAAATTAAATTTTTACACTTGTAGTGCTTCGCATGACGCGTACCTGACGTACGAAGTTTCAGCACCCTAGCTCAAAATTTAAGGCCTAAAAACATGGGACATACAGACGGACGGACGGACGGACGGACGGACGGACGGACGGACGGACGGACATGGTTCATTCGATTCAGAATTCGGTCTAGATCATATGCCCTTAAGGTCTAGGGGTTCTACCATTATTATTCCACCGTGTTACAAACTATGTGACAAACTTAATATACCTCCTATCCTATGGGATGGGGTATAAAAAAAACTAGAAATAAGAAATAACAAAATTAACTAGTGGGAGGGTTACAATCCGCTTAGGCGAATCGTTGTATACCCCATCCCAATTGACCACTGTCAAGCTCCGAATTGTGTCATAAGTCTTAGTTGTTAAATTTCGGTTTCATTTAACTTCAATTGTATTTAGAATTTCTCAGTTAAGAATCTTCTGCCTAAGAAAGGGGCGTGGCATCCACCTTTTCTCAATAACATCGTATTTTTATACCTGACCTAGGGTATATTAAGTTTGATGCATAGTTTGTAACGTAGTGAAATAATCACCGTAGACCCCTAAGACCTTTTAGAGATATGAATGGGACCGACAGGAGAATCGATTAAGCCATGTCCGTCCGTCCGTCCGTCCGTATGTAAACAACTTTTAGGCCTAAAATTTTAAAGCAGAGAGCTGAAATTTTGTGGGTTAGTTGGAAGTCCAGTCCTTCAGATCAAGTTTGAAAATAAGCTGAATCCGCCCACAGACACGCCCACTACAGGCCTGTATGTGCGACCATCTCTAATTTAAGAAAATACATTTTGCAAATTTTAGCTATGTTACAATGGCGCTAGCGCATCCATTTTTGGTACGTAACATTGCCTTATGATTGTCTTTAAGGTAGCAAAAAATGTTAGCTTTTTTTATTGACCACGCCCACTTTTTAAGGGATTTTAGCTTAAAATGACTGTTTTTCAATAAATATATATGAAATTTGACAAAAAATTATATACAAAAGCTGTAGATATTAGCATTTTCTAACTTTTATGTATTGTATGTGCCTCCGACCAATTTTGTGGGCGTGGCGTTAAAAAAAGTAATTTTTTTAGTTAAAAAGGCGGAGTTTTAGGCCGAAACCAATGTATGCAACCACCTTGTATGCAACCACCTTGTATAAAGCATTCAACAGTTATATTTTTATATCCCGCCCACTTTTTGGAGGCGTGGCAGTTTTCTTTTTGGTATGGTCGGGTATTTTGCAATCCGTCGTGGATGGATTGAAGCTTTTGCATACCCACTGTTGCACTTTACCACTTGTTGTTTATATTTTTTATCAGAAGTGGTATACACGTGCTGATTGACTGACACGCCCGTGTCAGGGGGCGGATTTTAAAAATTTTTACACTTGTACTGCTTCGAGACCTAGAAAGAACAGATGTTAAGTTTCAAGTTCCTAGCTCAAAATTTGAGGCCTAAAAACTACCGACACATGGACGGACGGGCGGACGGACGGATGGACATGGCTCATTCGACTAACAATTCGGTCTCGATCATATGCCCTTAAGGTCTTAAGGGTCTACGGTGGTTATTTCTCTATGCTACAAACTATGAATCAAACTTGATATATCTCCTATCCTATGGGATGGGATATAAAAACTTGAGTTAATCTCGTGTGTTTCTTAAGACCTCCTACAATAACTGGTTAATTAAATAGATTGGCTTTAAAGACTTATCTAAAGAAATCGTATTTCATCCGAAAGCAAGATGACTTTCAAGTCCATTTTTTTGGACATTGTACAACAAAGTGATTTTTTGAATTTTTTTTGTGTAATGAATTTTAAAATGAATAGATAAGGATTAGATCTGGGGAATGAGAATGATGTTTAGAATGCTTTTTAAAATAGTGAACCAACCTTTCTTCCACCAGCAACGATATTTGCTTGGGGCATTATATCCTATTGAAGTATAAAATTGCTCAATAGACAAAGTAGTTGACTACTTTAAGTCAGATTTTTCTTTAGTACATTGAAGAAGTTTCTCATCATCAATCTATAGTTTCTCATCGTCAATCTATGAACACAAGTTACTCCGGCCCAAAAGAGACCATACTTCCCCAAACTTTAATATTACCCCATACCTAACAACAGATGTTAAGTTTTTCGGATTCAAAGCTGTGTTTAGTTTTCTCCACTTCATGCGACGACTTAATCTAAGCACTTAATAGCTTTTCGTGCAAAAGGCTTGATCCAGTTCACTCAGCCATTATGCTGAATTCTTTTTGAAGCACTTCTTATCTCGAATCTTCATATTTCATATCGTTTTTTCGCGAGCATTTCCTTGTAAACCAATACACTGTCATCGCTTATTTCACACGTGTTAATGAACAGAAGTCAGAGAGACTATTTCATAATAGTCTTACTAGTGGTCAGGGAAATAAGCTTGTTCTGGCTGTCTATTCCTTTTTCTCTAAACCTACAAAATTCCTCGTCCCTGCACTTACATTTTCAATTTAAACAAAAGACCGACATCTGTACGGAGACTTTTTTTTACTCTTTTTTACGATCTTAGCAAGAAATTGTTAATATAACGGTGCTCATACTGCACACAAATACCCGAAATTCGGTAAAAAGAAGCTGTATGGAGACTTTTTGGACTATGTGTATATTAAGTTTGCTACATAGTTTGTCACCAGCTCCCTGCAAGGTCGGGCTTAAGAATAGCCTTGAGGTAAGGTATGTCTGTCGGTGGTCAAAGGATAGACATGTGCACTCAAGAGGATACAAGCATCCACAGGTTTTCTAAACCCACCTCTGTCTATCAACTCCTACTCTCACCTCACCTCACCTAACCCGCCCCCTTCGGGTAGGGGTTAGAATATACCCGAGGTAAGGCATGCCTGTCGTAAGAGGCGACTAAAATCCACCCTCCGTATGCCGAGCGCGTAGCGCATACAAACCATGCAATGGACAAAACGAACGGAAGTAATACCCCAGGTGGTAATCCAGCATTACTGGCAAATCCACCCTCTTCGGAGGTAGGCTCTACGGATTCTGGGGAGAGCCATTTATTGCTTTCAAATCCCTTTATGAAGAAACCAAGGGTACCTCGATCACCACCACCTAGATCGATCAACTCCGGTAAAGGAAGTCCGCCGGTTAATCGGGACTCAGCGGAAACTAAATGCTTTGAAGCGGAAAACAACGAACTCCGCGCTAAGCTTAAAGATATGGAACGTCTCTACCATGAGCTCAAAAATGAAGTAGATTCGTTACGAAAAGAAAACGAGGCTCTTAGGAATCCCCGTGATACTACAAAACGTGAGGACACGCCGAAGCGTCAAAGCGAATACGTGACAGACGAAGAAGAGCTTGCACGTGAAACTAATCCGGCTCTCAAGAAAAGATCTACCAAAAAACGAAAAATTGGGTCTTCGCCAGTAGTTGAGGCCGTATATAAACACGATGAAACACCAACCGTGTCAAAAAAAGCGACAGCGAAAATTGAAGAAAAAATTCGCCGACCGCCTGCAATAAATGTCGTTGGGGTCGCAGACAACGGAAAGCTGCGAAATATCTTAAAAAATACTCTGGGGACAAAGTATAATTTAATTTCTCTTCGAAATAATGTATGGAAAGTCAATGTCGATGACTCTGATGCCTATCGTGCACTTTCGCAAAAATTAAATACCGAGAATGTACAATGGTATACTTACGAAAACAAATTCGAGAAGCCGCTTCGGGTTTTCGCTAGGGGACTTCACCCAACCTGCACGAAGGAAGAAATTGTTGAAGATGTTCAAGCCCAAGGCTTTAAAATTCTTGATGCCGTGAACATACTTAAGAAAGAAAAACAACGTACGGAAGGAGAAAAAGACACCGTGGTCAAGCGCGGCCTTCCTATTTTCATGCTGACGTTCGATAGGATTGAAAACATAAACGAAATATATAAAATAAAAACAATCCTAAATATCAGGGTAAATATTGAGCCCAAGCGAAAGGGCAATAGACTAGTACCTCAATGTAAGCGATGCCAAGGCTTCCGACATACTCAAGCGTACTGCCAAAAAGAACCGCGATGTGTCAAATGCGCCGGTGGACATCTTTCAAAAGATTGCAACGTAAGCAGTCAGGCCCCAGCGACTTGCGCCAATTGTAATGGAAGTCACCCGGCGAGCTACCGAGGTTGCGAAATCGCAATAGAGCTACAAAAACGTCACGAAACTGTTAAGCAACATATTGTAGATAGGGCCACAACCCCAAAACGTTCTAGAGCTGACAAGCCGAAAACTCCCAAATCGGTCAGAAATACGAGATTAACGAGAAAAAATATACAAACTCCGCAAGAAAACGTCGCCGGTCCAAGTACAAAGGGAAAATCATCACTCATCGGCCCAAGATCGTACGCTGAAGTCGCGTCACACAAAAGCAAACCTCCAGAACCTACCACAACAGATTCGGTATCTCAAATATTATTTATGATATTGGAAAAGCTTGAGCAACAAACTAAAGTTAATCAAGTAATATTTGACAAACTGAGCGAGCTAGAGTTTAAACCTCGCAAAACCAATAACAAATCATGAATATGAAGCTCATTAACATACTTACATGGAATGCAAATGGTCTTTTAAAGAAAATCGACGAACTAGAAGTATTTCTACGGGAAAAAAATATTGACCTATGCCTGATTTCGGAAACACACTTTAAGAAGGGATCCGGACCCAAAATTAGAGGTTACATCGGCTACCACGCGCATCATCCATCAGAAAATTCGAGAGGCGGATCCTCTCTCTACATCAAAGACTGCATTAAGCATTACAAAAACGAAGAAATTGAGCTTGACTCTATGCAAATAACTTCAGTATCGGTAAAAATAGGTCACCTAGATTATAATATTGCCTCGAGTTATTTTCCTCCACAGTTTTTCCTCCACTCCCTCTTTGACTTACTTGGGTCGAATTTTATCATCGGCGGGGACTTTAATGCGAAAAACACCTTTTGGGGATCACGGTGCAATTCAACAAGAGGTAGAGTACTCTTCAAAGCTTTTCCTTTCGACGGGAAAGCCAACGTATTGGCCAACCGACAGAAACAAAGTACCTGACCTTGTCGATTTCTTTATCGCAAAAGGGGTTCCCCGCCACCTCACAAATGTAGAAGAAGGCTATGATCTCTGTTCGGATCACTCGGCAGTCGTTTTGAAAATCGGCGGAAGTCTAGCAAAAAATGAGAGAGCGCCTAGGCTAACGAATAACAACACCGACTGGGATGGCTTTAGGAAATACTGTAAAGAAAATGTATCTCTACATGTACCACTTACAACCCCTTTAGAAATAGAAGACGAAGTCGATAAACTCGTTAGAACTATCCAAGACGCTGCTTGGAACAATACTTCTTTCCGGAAGACTGGAGTAAGGAAAAGCGGATCAATTTACCCGCGCGAAATTGAAGAGCTCATACGCGAAAAGAGAAAGGCTCGAAAGAGGTGGCATTTGTCTCGAGCTCCTCCTGATAAAACCACTCTGAATGGGCTATCTAACAAATTAAAGCACTTACTTCAAGATTTTAAAAGTCGCGAGACTACCAACTACCTCGAAAACTTGACTGCCGATAGAGGGTCAAACTATTCACTTTGGAAAGCCGTGAAGTCCATTAAAAAGCCCATAGTACACTCGGCGCCAATAAGAAAAGATAACGGTGAATGGGTAAAAGGCGACAAGGAGAAAGCAGATGTATTTGCAGAACATCTAGAAGAAACATTCAAACCGTTTCACGGGGAGCCGTTGGTTGACGATCTGTATCGCAATGCGGAATTAGACAATTATTGAATGAAAACCGTGACACTGTCTGAACTTCGTCAAACAATCCGAAAATTGAAGAATAACTAAGCTCCAGGCTATGACCTAATTACTGGGGAAATTTTGAAGGAGCTACCGAAAAGAGCGTTTGTCAAGCTTCTCTACATCATAAACGCATCAATGAGAATTTCATACGTTCCACGGCAATGGAAAGTCGCAGAGGTAATAATGGTTCCGAAACCAGGGAAATGCCCGAACGACAAAAAATCATATAGACCGATTTCGCTTCTGCCTATTATATCTAAAGTCTTCGAGAAACTTGTGCTCAAACGACTGCAACCAATAATTGAAGAAAGACGATTGATTCCGGATCACCAATTCGGCTTTAGGGTCAAACATTCAACACTTGACCAGGTCTATCGAATAACTAATGAAATTGAGAAAGCCTTAGAAGCGAAAATGATATGTTCTACCGCTTTTTTGACGTATCCCAAGCCTTTGATAAAGTTTGGCACGAAGGCCTAAAATATAAGCTACGGAAAGTTTTGCCGGAAAAAATGTATGAACTCTTAGAGTCTTATCTTGACAACAGACTATTTCGAGTGAGATACGGGAGCGAATACTCAGAATTCAAAGAAATACAAGCCGGCGTTCCACAAGGTAGCGTCCTCGGTCCAACACTGTTTTTACTTTTTACAAGAGATGTACCTCAGGTAGAGACAACGACTATAGCCACGTTCGCTGACGACACGGCTATCCTCGCTACGGATAAAACAGTCGAACAATCAACGGGAAAACTCCAACGCGCTTTGAATAAAATATGCGAATGGACAAAGGCCTGGCGAATTCTCCTAAATGAGACAAAATCAACGCATGTAAATTTTACTTACAAGAGGGTAATCAACTTACCTCTATTTATAAACTCGGTACAAATTCCGTACGCAAACGAGGCGAAATATTTAGGCATGACCCTAGACGCAAAACTTAAGTGGAAGCCACACGTTAAAAAGAAACGCGATTAACTTGAAATCAAGCTACGAGAACTGAATTGGCTTATCGGACGTTATTCGAAACTAAGCGTATATAACAAACTGCTATTGTATAAGCAAGTGCTAAAACCATCTTGGACGTACGGTATACAACTTTGGGGTTGTACCAAACCAAGCAACATATCTATTTTAGAAACTTTTCAGAATAAGACACTAAGAGCAATCGTAAATGCTCCATGGTATATAAGAAATAGCGATTTACATCGAGATCTAGGCATCGCAACCGTGACCGACGAAGTAAGAAACTTTGCTCGCAAACTTCACACTCGCCTTCACGGCCATTGCAACCACGAAATAATCCGAACTCTGGATCAGACAAATCTTGCACGCCGACTACAACGAACAAGACCGTTGGATCTAGCGTCGTAAGAGGAAACCGCACATAATGACGGTATTGCAGGTGCTTTCGTTGGAAGGTAGCCTGCCAAACGCGATTACTATATAGAAGCATGAACTACTTGTTAAGGAAACTTAGTCGTAGTCTTACAAAGATTGGGAGGTTTTTTAGTGAGTAAGAATCTCACACTACTATGAGCACGCGCGTTCGATTCTCATAGTGCCTATGAAGGTTTTTACCTACCCACGAAAAAAAAAAAAAAAAAAAAAAAAAAAGAAAAACCTCCCCGTGGTGAACACCGGGTGCCTAGTACCTCAACTGGAGATTGGGTTCCAACCCCTTTGGAAGGTTGTTGGGGGTAGCAGACGAGAGAGGGGGGGAGGAGTGTTCCCACTAAGGCACTTCTCCTTGCATCCGGATGGCAGCGGAGGAATTCCCCAGATGGAATCAACGGTGGCGTCCATAGTTCCAGTCAGGCCGAACTACTTAGTGAACACCTTATATGGGCTACTACGACGTATTCGGAGCTCAGGCCTATAAGGAGCGGGCTATCCGGCTCTCCGTCCTTAGAGCTAAGCAAAGGATCTGGTCCTCCAGGTTGGGGGTCGTGCCGTCGGGCTGACTTCCCGGCCACGTAAAGAAACACCAGTCACGAAGCAGAAACAAGCCTCGGATTTGGACGGATTTACTGTTGACGACCAATGCAAACGAGAAAAGCACAACGAGCTCCGGATCTGCACGTGGAATGTTAGGTCCCTTAACAGACCACGTGCAGCCGAGCAACTAGCGGAGGCCCTTAACGACTGCAAGGTAGACATTACTGCCATCCAAGAAATGCGGTGGGACGGGCCGGGCAAAAGAAGGATGAAAAACTGCGACATCTACTACGGCGACTGCTATCGGCATCAAAGACAGCGCCTATTTGGATGTGGTTTTGTTGTTGGAGGCAGACTTAGGCAAAAAGTCTTGAGCTTCAACCCTGTAAGCGAGCGCCTCGCGACGATCCGCATCAAGGCTAAATTCGCCAACATTAGCCTGATATGCGCACATGCCCCCACAGAGGAGAAAGATGACGAGACCAAAGATATGTTCTACGAGCTCCTGGACAAAACTTATGAGCAGTGCCCTAGCTACGACATTAAGATTGTCCTAGGCGATTTTAATGCCAAGCTAGGAAGGGAGGGCATCTTTGGTCGTACTGTCGGAAAGCATAGCCTGCACGACACGACCTCCGATAACGGATTCAGGCTGATCGACTTTGCTGCGGGGCGACACGTTGTGGTAGCTAGTACACAGTTCCCGCATCTCAATATCCACAAAGGGACATGGAGATCTCCCGATCAATCAACCGTCAACCAGATTGACCATATTGCGATCGACGCAAGGCACTCCTCCAGTATCATGGATGTCCGAACTTTCCGAGGGGCCAACATTGACTCGGATCACTACCTTGTTGTAGCCAAGGTACGGCTGCGGATATCCCGACCAGCGCCAAGTAATGGAAATACTGTGAGGAAGTTTGACGTCGGCCGACTACAATCGCAAGAGATCGCCAGGTCCTTCTCCAACCGAGTCTCTCAAAACCTTCTACGAAGTCCTATGCAACCAGCATCAAGTATTGATAGCCAGTGGCAACACTGCCAAAATGCCATCAGAGACGCCGCCTCTGAAGTGCTGGGTTTCACACGGCGACCACAACGTAACCCCTGGTTTGACGATGAATGCCGGCAAGCACATGCAGGTAAACAGGAAGCATACAAAGCGGCGCTGCACAGAAGGACTAGAGCTGCTCGCGAGCTCTACGAGCAGAGCAGGAGAGAGGAGCACCGGCTTCTCCGAAGGAAAAAGAGAGAGCACGAGAAGCGCGCGGTTGAAGAGATAGAGAGATGTTACAACAGGAATGAGGTTAGAAAGTTTTACCAAAGGATCAAAAGGTCCTGCCAAGGGTATAAACTTCGAACTGAAGCCTGTAAGGACCATCAAGGGAACATCGCTGTAGAATCGCAGTCGGTGCTGAGGATTTGGAAAGACCACTTCTGCAGACTGTATAACGGCGAGGACGAACCAAATACCGCTGTCAGGCAGAACGAACCATTCAACCCGGGCGAAGACGTCTTCTTAACATCGCATACAAGATCTTTTCTGCTGTACTGTGTGAACGCCTGAAGCCGTTTGTCAACAATCTGATAGGCACATATCAGTGTGGCTTTAGGCCAGGAAAGTCCACCATCGATCAAATATTCACACTGCGGCAGATCTTGGAGAAAACCCAGGAATTCCAAATCGATACACACCACCTCTTCATCGATTTCAAGGCCGAGTGTGACAGCATCTATAGAGACGAGCTATAAAGCGCAATGTCTAGTTTTGGCATCCCTGCCAAACTCGTCAGTCTGTGCAGGATGACGATGGAAAACTCACGCTGTTCCGTTAAGGTCGGCAAAGACCTCACCGACCCCTTTGATGTCAAAAAAGGATTTAGACAAGGCGACGCGCTGTCATGCGACTTTTTTAACATCATACTTGAGAGAATTGTGCAGAACTCTCGCGCCAACACCAGAAGTACAATCTTTCAAAAGTCCGTTCAACTACTTGCATACGCAGACGACATTGACATAATCGGTAGAACAAAGCGTGATGTCAGTGAAGCCTTCGTGAGTATTGGGACGGAAGCGGCGAATATGGGTGTAGCAGTCAATGAGGGCAAAACCAAGTTTATGCTGTCATCAAGAAAAGACACCCAACACCGACGTCTTGGACAAAACATCACCATCGACAGCTATAACTTTGAGGTAGTTAGGGACTTTGTCTACCTGGGTTCCGCTATCAATTCAGACAATGACACCAGCGCTGAAATCAATCGAAGGATAACTCTTGCCAATCTCTGTTTCTTTGGGCTAAGAAGGCAATTGAGTAGCAAAGCCCTCTCTCGAGCAACTAAAGTGTCCATGTATAAGACCCTCTTCATCCCAGTCCTGCTTTACGGTGCAGAAGCATGGACCCTGTCAAAGACGGATGAAAACACTTTAGGCTGCTTCGAGAGGAAAATTCTTCGGACGATTTACGGTCCCGTCTGCATAGACGGAGAGTGGAGGAGGAGATATAACATCGAACTGTACGGGCTGTACAGCGATACCGACCTAGCCAAAAGAGTCAAAACACAACGTCTACGATGGCTGGGTCATCTTGAGCGCATGGACACCAACGCCCCGGCCCGGAAAATCTTCGAATCCACACCGCAGGGACGACGCGGTAGAGGAGCACCGAGACTCAGGTGGCGCACGAGTTACGTCTTGGTAACCCTGGCCACGTAGCTTAACACCTAGCAACATTGTAAGCGTCAACCTATTTCTTGTTATTTCATTTGTTTATGCGTAAAGCGTCTTTTCCCGAATTTTCCTTCCACCCATTTGTTTACGTATTTTGTCCACATGGTCCAAAGCGTCTTTTCCCAATTTCCCATTTCCCATTTGTTTACTTGTTTTGACCAGATGGTCCAAAGCGTCTTTTCCCAATTTCCCATTTGTTTACTCGTTTTGTGTTAAGCGTCTTTTCGTATTTCCTTTTCCCGGATTATTTGTTTGTCTAAGTTTGATTTGTCTGCTAAGTGTTAAGCTAGGTTTTCTAGGAGCCGAAACCAGATGACGAGTTTAGTTGAAAGCGATTATTTGAACAAGTAAGAACTAGTAAGCTTATTACACTTACTATTAGAAGTTAAGCAATCATAGTTTTAAGCGAAATAATTAAAAAAGTGAAATAAATAAAATTAAATAAAATTTAAATTGAAATTTTTGTGCGTTTTAATCGTCCCAGTGTTTTAAAGCTGTTGAGTAGCATTGCAGCCCGAATAACTGGCGCAGTCTTGGTGAACCTAATTAAAAACAACTAAAAAAAACACAGCAAAAATTTAAGCTAAACATATTATGTGAAAACAAATTATTATACAAAAAAAAAAAAAATAAAAGAAAAGAACACGACTGTAAGTGAAAGCTAAGCTACATGAATACAAAGTAAAGCTAGCAAAAGTGACCTTAAGTGAACTAAAATTAAACTTAGCAGAAAGTTCGTTGTTTTTATAATTTATTGACACAAGCTAAGCGAAATTTTTTTTTTACCACAACCAGTAAAAAAAAAAATAAAAAATTAAATAAGTGAAATAAAAATGAAAAATGAAAAAATGACAATAAGTGAAATAAAATAAGAAAAACATTGAACAATACAAATGACCATGTGCCCAGGAAAAAGCTTGGAAGAACGTGCCCCGATCCTCTAACCAGGTAACCAAATTATATTACCTTCATAAAACGGTGACGAAAGCAAGGAAATCTACTCGAAGAAACCTATCTTCCTATGCAGTTTATATATACGAGTATATATACATATATGTGCCTATATGATTTTTGTATTTGCTAAGTATTAAGTTCAAATCTCTTTAATCAGTATTAAGTTCACATATTCATAAGACTAATAAAAAAAAAAAAAAAAAAAAAATTAAATACACGTTTCAAATAAACCCTATATGTATACCTACGTTAAAAGAAAAATAATAATTAGAAATAGATACAACTCGCATACAAAATTATTATAAAAAGAGTGTCTACATACATATACAAACCTAGCTATTAATTGATTTAACACGTAAGATACATAAGAGAATCGTAGGTACCAAACATCTGTTAAGTGTACATATGTATAATTTTGCTTAGGACTTTTTTTATTTTTTGGAGATTACATACACAAGCTAAAAATCTAAAACGCGAAAAAAAACGGTTAGAAAAATAAATTAAAAATGGCTGAGGCAATTCAAAGTGCATTTAACTCTTTAAGAGTTCCTGACGCCGTGAAAGACATACCGCCTTTTGATGGAAACCCTCGCCTATTATTTGAATTTATAAATAATGTAGAGGAGATAATACAACTCCTACTAGAAATTCCAGAAAATTATGCCAAGTTGATTTTGAGGGTCATTCGCAATAAGATTATAGGTCAGGCTAATGAAATCTTAAACATGTATGGTACGCCTTTAGACTGGAAGGAAATTAAAGAGACTCTTATTATTCACTATGCAGACAAGCGTAATGAAACAAGTCTCATAAGAGATCTACATTTAATTCGACAGGATGGAGACTCTATTGAAATCTTTTATTCTAGGGTCATTAATATATTTTCGACGATGATGAATCACGTTCGAATACATGAAAACCACAAGAATGTAGTCGAAGCTAAGAAAACGCTGTACGAAGAGATGTGTTTAAATACATTTTTGTCTGGCTTAACTGAACCTTTGGGGTCAACAGTTAGAGCTATGAGACCATCGAAACTCACAGAAGCGCTAAACTTTTGTCTCGAAGAGCAAAATCGCTTTTATTTCAAAATGCCAAATTTCCAACATCGCTTTTCAAATGTACAGCAATCCACGCCTTTCCCCTCTACTACATTTTTCCCTTCAACTCCTGCTCGAACACCTTATCAATCTGCATCGAACCCTTTCAATAATTATCGCTTCACACCATTCAGCCCTAACCCACGTGTTCCAGCACCATATCGCTTGAGAACGAATAGCAGTACACCTTTTTCGTCTTACAGAAATCCTCTACAAAATAACACATTTCGACCTTTAGGAAACAACTCCCACCTTAGCTACGCAGGTAATTCCTATACGAACCCTGTCAGGCAAAATCAAAATTTTAGATCTCCTCAACAAGCTCAAGCCATGAGTACATCCACAAACGCTACAAGTAGATTTCATCCTAAACCGGGCGAAGCAATGAGCACCTCAACCGCCAATAACAAATACAACAGGTCACAACAACAACAATTTCATAACATCGAAACAAATCACCCACAACCAACAGAATTTTACAACACAGAAAACAGCAATAGTCCATACTTAATTCCGCAACCTCACGATTACGTTTCAGAACTTACCTGTCCCGAAATATCTTCTTTACCACCCCAAAATGATTTATCAAATACAAAATTTTTACAGTCACAAACTTATAATAACTACGAAGCTGAAATTAATGACACAAATTTTCAATTACCTGCCTCGATAAACAAATCGGGTACTTAGACATTAATAATTTTAACTCCAACCTTTTACCTTATATAAATATCAATAGCCTAGATAACAAGACATTGAAGTTCCTCATTGATACCGGTAGCAATCGATCTTTTGTCAAGAGTAGTGTCGCGAAAAATTTTAAAAGAATTCAAATCGAACCGGTCGAAATCAAAACAGTATTTAGCAAGGAATTACTTAATGAAGAAATCGTTATCCCAGAACTACCTGAGTTGGGCAGCAACAAAAACCTCTCGTTCTTGGTATTTGATTTCCATAATTATTTCGATGGTTTGATAGGGACTGATATTATTAATTCTCTTGGTATAATAATAGATATAAAAAATTCAATAATGATAAAAGGAACTCTCAAAATAGATCTTCAATTTAAACCAAATTTAATTTCAAAAGCAAACGTCATACCGCCTCTCTGCAAAGCTGTTTTTCACCTGCCCGTGGATGTGCAAACAGGCAGTATATATATAAAACCCACCCATATAAACTCGGAATTGATGATCCCAGAGGGATTATACACCGCCCAAAATTGGTATTCCTATTTGGAAGTGATTAATAAATCAGATTTCGAGCAGAGATTTATTGTAGAACAACCCATCAGAGCAGAGGAAACAGGGAAATATTTCGAGATCCACAATTTTTGTATTCAAGATAGCCAAGTACCCGAAAACAAGCCCGAAAACGAACCCGAGAAAAAAGATGTTATTAGTACTGATCACTTAAACAAAGAGGAAAAAATGAAAATGCTAAACCTTTGTTCTAAATATGACGATATTTTTTTTAAGGAAGGTCAGAACCTCACTTTCTCAAATAGCATTGAACACCATATTAAAACTAAGGACGACATACCTATTTACACCAAATCCTACAGGTACCCCTATGTTCATAGGGCTGAAATTCGTAGTTAAATAGATGACCTTCTGAGTCAGGGAATAATTCGACCAAGTTTTTCACCATGGTCCTCACCAATTTGGATTGTCCCAAAAAAAAAGGATGCAAGCGGGAAAGAGAAATGGAGGCTAGTAGTCGATTATAGGAAACTAAACGAGAAGACCATCGACGATAAATATCCTATTCCCAACATCACCGATATACTAGACAAACTAGGCAAAAGTTTATACTTCAGCACTCTCGACCTTGCTTCAGGATTCCATCAGATCGAGATCAAATTAGATGATGTACCGAAGACGGCATTCTCAGTAGATAATGGTCATTTCGAATTCGTCCGTATGCCCTTTGGCTTAAAGAATGCTCCGTCGACCTTTCAAAGGGTAATGGACAATGTTCTTAGGGACTTGCAAGGTAAAATATGTTTGGTGTACATGGACGATATCATCGTCTATTCGACATCATTACAAGAGCATATAGAAAGTCTCGAAGCCATATTTCGTAAGCTCAGAGACGCAAATCTGAAGGTTCAAATGCAAAAGTCGCAATTCCTGCAAAAAGAAGTTGCCTTTCTCGGTCATATCATTACTCCAGAGGGAGTAAAGCCTTATCCCGATAAGATAAGTGCAGTGCAACAGTTCCCAATACCTAAGACTCGGAGGCAAATAAAATCTTTCTTAGGACTCCTTGGGTATTATAGAAAATTTATCAAGGACTTTTCGCATTTAACAAAGCCAATGACAGAATGCCTTCGAAGAGGTAAAAGAATTAAGCTCGATTCAAAATATATTGAATGTTTTTTGCACTGTAAGACTCTTCTAACCAATGACCCAATTCTTATATACCCAGACTTCGCAAAACCATTTAATATCACTACTGATGCCAGTAATGTAGCTTTAGGTGCCGTTTTGTCGCAAGGGCCAATAGGAAGCGATAAACCGGTTAGCTACGCAAGTCGGACATTATCCAAATCAGAAGAAAACTACAGCACCATTGAGAAAGAGCTCCTGGCAATCGTATGGGCCACCAAATACTTTCGTCCATACGTTTACGGACGAAAGTTTAAGATAGTTACGGACCATAAGCCCCTAACATGGCTTTTTTCGCTAAAGGAGCCAAACTCAAAATTAGTCCGTTGGAGGCTTAGACTGGAAGAGTTTGATTATGAGGTAGTTTATAAGAAGGGCAAACAAAATTCCAACGCTGAAGCTCTATCTCGCATTGAGCTCAATGTAAATGAAACTATCCCAAGTGAACTCTTAGAGAATGTGTCTGTCTGTGGTAATTTTGACGCGCAGGAAATTCGTTCGACCATACATTCCGCCGTAGAAAATCTAGGAGATGGAATTCCAATATCGGAAAGATGTCTTAACGAATTTTCTCACCAGGTCATTATTAAACAAAACTCTGCCAGGAAAAATTTATTTCAAAAAATGTGGGTCTTATTTAAGAGCAAGAAACGGTATTTGATAGAACACAGTAACACAGCAAGCGAAAATTTTATAATATCTATTTTTGAAAAATATCTGAACGCTAAAGGGACAATAGCTATTCTAACAGATGATGAAACTTTTAAAACAATACAAGCCGTCTATTCAAAATTTTTTCATAGGACAAAAATGAAACTAGTTAGAGCGCTAAACTTAATGAAGGATATAACGGAAAGTGACGAACAGGAAAGAATAATAAGACAATACCATACTAAATCCAACCATAGAGGAATAAATGAGACCACCGAACATTTAAAACGCGATATTTACTTCCCTAAAATGAAAGAAATTATTTCAAAAATTATAAATAGTTGTGATATATGCAATAGATTTAAGTACGATAGAAACACAGAAAAAATTAAGTTCGAAGTTACTGAAACCCCAAACAAACCTTTAGATATTTTACATATAGACATTTACAGTGTATCGAAAGAAAACTTTTTAACTATAGTCGACAAGTTTAGTAAATTTGCCAGCGTCTACCATGTAATCGACCGATCAAGTGCTAGCATCATTAAGGCCCTACGTCATTTCTTTTCACATCACGGGATTCCAAAGAAGATCGTGTCCGATAATGGCGCAGAAATCGTTTCCATTTTCTTCAAAGATTTTCTCAATTTCTACGATATCGAGTTCCATAATATATGCCCAAAAACTTCAAACGGAAACTCTCCTATCGAAAGATTACACTCCACCCTAATAGAAATTATAAGAATAATAAAAGTCCAAAAGAAAGATGCTCCCATTACCGAAATAATGGATGAAGCTGTCCTTACCTACAACAACTCAATCCATTCCACAACTAAGCTTACACCCTTTGAACTAATAACAGGACATATAAATATTAACGCGCCATTCTCATCTTCAGATACTTTTAATAGCGAGCAGGAATATCTTCAAAAACACAAACAAAATTTCGAAAATTTAAAAAGAATTATATACGAGCGAAGCCTTCACAAAAAACAAAACTATATATCGAAACTAAATCAGAATCGCACCGACCCTCAAAATTATGAACCTGGCGATATTGTTTTCGAACGCGATGATAGGCGAGACAAGCTCGCTGCAAAATTTAACAAATTTACAATAACAAAAAACAACAAAGTTACTGTCGAAGCAAAAAATCGTAAAATCCATAAGCAAAAAATTAAGCATAAAAAAAAAAAAAATAAATAAATTCTATCAGCGTTTTATATATTTAGTTATAGATGTATCTCCAAACGTTCCGATCAATAAGTAAAAAAAAAAAAAAAAAAAAAAAATATAAAAATATATATATATACATATGTATACATATATTATATAGGTACCTTATTTACGATTATCTATAATTTCTAACGTTTGTATCTATGAAATCTGCGAAATATCTATGCAAAAAATATTGTGTACATATATCTAAGCATTCATGTATCTTTATCTATCTATACTATACATACAATACCTTAAAAAAAAAGAAAAAGAAAATAAAGCCTACATATAATGAAGTTTGATGAAAAACATTTTGATAAGAATTCTTAAGAAAAAACATAAAATAAATTTGTTAAGATTCTCTTCCTATTAACACTTGAACAAAGATATTAATTTTATTGTAAATTAATACACGGAAGCTTCATTTAGTTACACTGAATTATTTATTATAAAAAATGAATTTGTTTCAATTAATTTTTCCAACCGATTTTGCACATAGGTCGTGTAAAATCGATTCCTTGAGGGGAGGAGTTACGTCTTGGTAACCCTGGCCACGTAGCTTAACACCTAGCAACATTGTAAGCGTCAACCTATTTCTTGTTATTTCATTTGTTTATGCGTAAAGCGTCTTTTCCCGAATTTTCCTTCCACCCATTTGTTTACGTATTTTGTCCACATGGTCCAAAGCGTCTTTTCCCAATTTCCCATTTCCCATTTGTTTACTTGTTTTGACCAGATGGTCCAAAGCGTCTTTTCCCAATTTCCCATTTGTTTACTCGTTTTGTGTTAAGCGTCTTTTCGTATTTCCTTTTCCCGGATTATTTGTTTGTCTAAGTTTGATTGGTCTGCTAAGTGTTAAGCTAGGTTTTCTAGGAGCCGAAACCAGATGACGAGTTTAGTTGAAAGCGATTATTTGAACAAGTAAGAACTAGTAAGCTTATTACACTTACTATTAGAAGTTAAGCAATCATAGTTTTAAGCGAAATAATTAAAAAAGTGAAATAAATAAAATTAAATAAAATTTAAATTGAAATTTTTGTGCTTTTAATCGTCCCAGTGTTTTAAAGCTGTTGAGTAGCATTGCAGCCCGAATAACTCACGCAAGTGGAAGGGGACCTCAGCCAACTTCGCATGCGAAACTGGAGACGGCTAGCTAGAGACAGAGCTGGCTGGCGAAGCTTGTTGGCTGAGGCCCAGGTCCACCCCGGACTGAAGCGCCACCTAAAGTAAGTAAGTAAGTAAGGTATGTCTGTCGTAAGAGCCGACTAAAATCCACTGGAGGAATTAATCTTCAGGCATAAGTGATGCTGTCCAGGAGTATAAACTCCTTGTGCGGCCACCCTTGGCAGTAAAGTTATAACTGAAAAAGATGAACCCGAAGGTTTAAATAAAATCCAGCAGCGTCTGATACATATTGTGCTGCTCGTTGGTCAGCGTCTGATCCCAGAGGGACGTCTGAACTTCAAATAACAGAAACCCAGGAGCGTCCGTCTCGGGACGAGCGGCTTCCTGGTCGGCGTCTGTTGGCCGGGCTAGGAATGGCCGAATTTAAACCTGGCAGCTAGGTATAGAATGGCAGTGTTCGTTCCGACCCTCATCTATGGTCATGAAATTTGGGTAATGACCGAAAGAATTAGATCGCGGGTACAAGCTGCCGAAATAAGATTCCTGAGGTGCGTTGCTGGTGTTACTCTAAGGGATAGAGTGAGAAACGTCAGTATTCGTGGGAATCTTAATGTTAAGCAGCTGCTTCTCCGCGTGGAGGGATCGATTCTTCAATGGTTTGGACACGTTGTTCGCATACCCCCTGACAGACTTCCTAGACAGGTCATGCTAGCCGAGATGCGCGCACGTCGCCCCCCTGATAGGCCAAGAAACAGGTGGTGGGATCAGGTAAAGAACCTCTCTGAGTCCCGCCTGGGGACTACGCCGGAGTCTCTTGAGTTGGTGGTGGAGGATCGAGAGCGATGGAAAGACCATTTAGCCACCCTTGCAACGTGACCCTTTTAAAGGATAAGCGGCACCCGAAAATGATGATGATGATGATGGTGACATAGTTTGTAACACGTTGAAACAATAATGGTAGACCCCCAAGATCTTAAGGGCATATGATCGAGACCGGATTTTGAATCGAATAAGCCATGTCCGTCCGTCTGTCTATCCGTCCGCTTGTCTGTATGTCACATGTTTTTAGGCCTTAAATTTTGAGCTAAGGTGTTGAAATTTCGTACGTACGGTCCACATCATGCGAAGCAGTACAAGTGTAACTGGGAGGGTTACAATCCGCTTAGGCGAATCGTTGGATACCCCATCCCAAATGACCACTGTGAAGCTCCAAATTGCATCAAAATTCTTGGTTGTTAGTTATGAATCTTCTTTCACATTCAATAACATTATTATTGAATCCCTATTCAATAACATTATTTATTTGATCACATTTTTTATCAGATGTAGTACACAGGTGTTGATTGCAGTTTTATATAAACAATTTGGTTTTTTACTTAAAAACGCCCCCAAAGGTGGGCGTGGCAAAAATTTATTCAATTGAGTTGATAGCTTACGCACATATCTGAACATTGGTGCCAGTTTTTTGCATTTAAAGCAAATGCAGGGTGTTTCCTAATTCGATGCCAATACTTTGGGATATGATTCTTGGGTATAATTAAAGAAAAAAATCTTTCTACAGCATGGGCATATTTCTAATTTTGATATCATTTATTGGGAATTTAAGAGAACACCTACTTTGAGGTACCTTGATTCATACTAACGCAAAGATCTCCGCTAATACTTACAAGAGGAACTTAATTCAGGATTAAAATATTAGAAGAAATAGTACTTCTTTTAACTGTGTTAAAATAAAATTGATGGCTTTTTTAACTTTCGAGATATTTGCTCTTAAGTCGGATCCTTTTTCCCTGCCCATGGCATGTTTTTTGACATTCAAGTCACTTTTTTGCAAAAAATACATTATAAATATAGCGGTCAATTTTTTTTTTCTGGTGAACCTAACAACACTTAACAAAACTGCTGCAACACGGTATCTGAAAAATGCACAGATTTTACAATACTTGGGAAAAGCCGTAGCATTGAAAATTAAGAAAAAGCCGATTCATAGTTTTCAATTCCCATTATTGGGAATAAAAATGCTGTGTTTGGTTTATAATTAATTTTCTTTTATTATGGTAACCAAGCAATCAAATCAAGTGCTCAAAGTGTCCCCTCCACTTTGTATGCATGCCAGAGCCCGTTTTTGGATTGCGACTATTGAAGCTAACTGCTGCCTCACTTGTGACAGGCTTGGAGAATACGCTCTTCTAAATCATTCAAAGTTGATACTTCGATAGAGTAAACAACTTCTTTCATTCTCCCCCATACAAAAAAAAATCCATAATAGTAACGTCCGGAGATCGTTAACGCCAGTTGGTTCTTCCTATCCAACGACCACCATACTTTTCGTCCAGCCAATTCTTTACTATGCAACCGTAGTGGGCTGGGGCTCCATCCTCTTGAAAATATAAATCGCAAAGATAAGCGCCTGATGCTGATTGATGGATTTGTACCAGCTACCAGTATTTGTTCATCAACTGCAACTCTTCCTGGTGAAGCTCCTGCGTTAGATCGTCTTATTGCAACAGATCCCGATTCCCGAAGCCTTCGAAACGAATTATTAAATAAACGGGGATTAGGTATTCTTTATCCCCATGAGCCCGTTAGTATAGAGCTCATGGTGTCTTTGCCGTTGCACATCCCATAAACGTAGATAATATCCGCGTATTCTTCGTTTGCAAAAGATGCCATTACAAGTAGGGTTTATAAACAACTGTTGTGTAACCTCGGCTTCAAAAATTAAACTGATGGATTAAATCTGGTTTTCTTACATTTTACACAATTTTCGTTAGGTAAATTTTCAAACTAGGCGCCCATCCCAAACTTAATCCTTTTTGAGATTTAACAGAAAAACGGTAAGGGAATTACGGCTTTAACAAGTAGTTTAATAAAAATGCATTCTCTAAAAACCTACGTAAATTATAAATAGGTAGTCAAAAAATTTTTCATATTGTGAACTGCGGTTATAAAAGTAGGTAATAAGTCATATTTCCAACTTATACCTACCGCGGCTTCGTGAAAATAATTTTTCTTAATTTCACCTGCTACGGCTTTTCCCAAGTGTCGTAAAATTTGTACGTTTTTCAGGTACCTCGTTGCAGCAATTTTTGTTAAGTATTCTTGGGCTCACCAGAAAAAAAAATTTACCAACATGTTTATAACATATTTTTTGCAAAAATGTGACTCCAAAGTCAAATAAATGTCATGGGCAGGGAAAAAGATCCGACTTAAAAGCAAATATTTCTAAAGTTATAAAAGCCATCAATTTTAACACAGTTAAAAGAAGTACTATTTCTAAAATTCTAAAATTTAAATCCTAAATTAAGTTCCTGTTGTAAGAATTAGCGGCGATATTTGTGTTAGTATGGGTCAAGGTACCTCAAAGTAGGTGTTTTTTTAAATTCCCAATAAATTATATCAAAATAAGTAATAGGCCCATACTGTGGAACGATATTTTTCTTCAATTATACCCAAAAATCATATCCCAAAGTATTGATACAGGAAACACCCTGTATACCTTCGGTCGGGTATAACAAAATTAAGTGATGAATATGAAGTTAAAGCTCCCACTCAAAGAAACCCGCAGCCTTTGATAGTTGGAATGAAAAAGAAGATAATTGGCAGTAAAACAGTGCACTCTCTTCTAAGGCAAAATAATTTGAGTGAAGCGAATGTTAAATGTGTGCATTTGTATAAGCCTTGTAATGTAAACCTATAGTACTATCACTTGGCCGAATCCAGAAACCATCACTCCAGTCCACGCTGTGGCGCTAGTGATGGGTTGTTGTAGAAGGTAACATTCATTCTCTCAATCTTTGTATATGCTAAAAAAGGAAAATTCATCCGCTCTGCTTTGAGTATGCAAGCAAAGGGGTCATATATTTTTTGCTTTTTCTACGTGAGAATAAAAAAACAGAGACCTTGGAGTGAATTTTGCTTTTTTTTTTTGCTTTTGGGCTACCTGCGTACATTTTTTGTACGCCATGTGAATTCCAGCCGATAGGACTATGTGTAAGTGTTTTGTTTTGCGCATGTGGAGGAGATGAAGTGAAGGTTGAAATTTTTAATTTATAATCATATATGATTACTTAACTTTTTTATGAATATGCCGATCTACCCAAAGTATATAACCTTTTATGATTTTGTTGGATTGGAGTGGATTTTGGTGTTTTTATCCATTTTGTTTTTTAAACCTTTTTCTTTTGGTGTTTTCATCCCCCATATTTTGTTTTTGTACGCACGAATAAACTACCAATTCTTTTGAAAAAATTTCTGACTAGGGTTTCGCTTGTTATTTTGCTAAAAGAAAGCAAAGGTAGGCAAACCTACAAAAACCCCACTGACCTACACTTGAAAGTGTTATACATAAGTAGGTAACTTTTCAAATTCTGTTATCAGTTGGATGGATTATTAAGACCGTAAAATTATGCCCGCTACCTACAGAGATAACATTTTGAAAATTCAAGATCATGTTAAGAGAATATGAAAAAAAAAAAATAAGAATAGTTAAAGACGTTTGCCCATTTGAAAATGTGCCCTCTTTTGAAAGGTATTTAAGGCCATAGCTTTTGAACCACTTTCTTCACAAGCCGATGTTGGGCTGAGATTAAAGGCAACCTAGGCCAATACTCAATCCATAGTGTTCGAAATAGTGTTCGAACCTTGGTCACAGACAACTGCCACAAAAGTAAGTCCGCATTAAATGACAACGCCAGCTTTCGACCAAATAAATCTCCAGCTAGTGCCTAAATGCCATATCTCTACCGGGCACTACAAACTGATTCATGTTTGTGAATACCAAGTTTTCATCCGCGGCAATTACTTCAACAGTTTGATGTATTGCAGCTTGATCCAACCCACACCTCACAATAGTGCTATCAGCATCCCCTGAAGCAACTGTTGCTTAATAAGGCCTGCTGCTGTCATATTCTCAGCTTTCGAGTCTATAGGAGCTTTTACCATGGCTGTCAAAATCTAACGTCTTTCACATATTTCGACCGCGGGATCCGAAGCAAATCGCGTTTTTATATGAAAAAATTCAATAGTTTCTGCAGAAGTGCAAATTATTAATAAACTACTCAACCTAGAATGTGTCGATAAGGAAAGAAGTTATTGTGCTTATTCCGTTCTTTAAGTTGACCCAAAAAATATTTTAATTAAATAAGTGGAAAGTATCGAAAAAGTTTTTCGAAGATGTGATCTCTTTGAATCCGTGTACCCTTTTGTGGTCATATGCACTGTTTTTACAACACAAACAACACTTTTCTAATCCTTTTCGTGTTTTATAACTAAAATATTTTTAGCCTTAACTAGGAAGGCTACAACTTCTTCGTTCATCGAAACACAGGGTTGCATTTTTTAAATAGTTATGTGTAATACGTTTGTGTTATGTGTTATATGTTATGCGTTTATGTGTAATTTTTGTTTGTTTTACATATAAAAAGGAACATTGTTTGGCATCCCGCACTCGGAAATATCAGTAGACGTGAAACCTTTAAAAGCTCTATTAGCCTTGTTTTGTTTTTGTCAGTGAGACAAGAAAATTCTCTTCTTCAACTATTTATTATGTTTGCGTTTTGTAGAGAATTTTTTGTTTTGTTTGTAGAGAATTTTGACGAGAAAGACGTGAAACCTTTAAAAGCTCTATTAGCCTTGTTTTGTTTTTGTCAGTGAGACAAGAAAATTCTCTTCTTCAACTATTTATTATGTTTGCGTTTTGTAGAGAATTTTTTGTTTTGTTTGTAGAGAATTTTGTGTAGATTAATTTATTACTGTACATTTTTTCGCTATGATCTATGGTTTTCGAGATATTTGCCAAAAACTGAAAAATGGGACCTTTAAAACACTGCCCACCCACCAGTACTTTCGGTATGTTGTTCAGGACACCTTCCTCTACAACAGTGCCAAACATCGCTTCTACACGAATTATTTCCCCTATTTTTGCTTCGATTCACCTGTCGGTCTCGATCATAGCTCTAAGAGGTCTACGGTGATTATTTCTGTGTGGTACAAACTATTTATTTAAATAAATAAAGGTAGGTAGGTTAGATATGTACCCTGGGCCGGGTAAATGAAAATTGGCCCAAAAAATTAAATCAGGCCCCAAAACGATGAAAATAGAAGAAAAAAAAAAAAACAATGAAATGAACCCCCCACATGCAGAGGATGAACCTCTCTGCACACTCTAGCCACACTCAAATGTGTACCCGATTTGCTGACACAATTTGGTTCAGATATTTGATTACTCTGAGCATCTATCACTTCAGTCCACCAGAGGCGCCTCGATCATTTTATTCAAGTGATAGTACTATAGGTTTCCATATATAAGGGTATATATGGTACTTAACGTGGCTTATAAGCCACCAAAATCTGAGTGTTTTAGTGCTATTGTTGAAGTGGATAGGGTTGCAAATGTTAAAATACTTGAGCTTGGTAAATTAAATATCGGATGGGACAAATATCGTGTTTACCAACACTTAAATGTCTCGCAGCGTTTTTATTGCTGTGGTTATAATTACTCGTCGAAAAATTGTACTAAAGATAAAATATGCGTCAGGTGCCCCGAAAATCATGATGAGAAAGACTGTAAAAGTGACTGTAAGAAGTGTATTAACTGCTTTAGCGTGAATAAAAACTTAAACATGGCTATCGATATAAATCATGCTGCGTGTTGTGTCCAACATTTGATGACGCCGAAAAATTCGCAGTTCCCAGCAATGCATGAGAATTATTTCAAAACGCAAAGTTATTTCTATCATTCCCATGCGTTCAATTACAATAATTGTAATTGAACCTTATGATAACAGAATGTGTAGCGAGTGTAAATAAACCTTAGAATAAGAAATTGCACAGTAAGCATTATTTTAGTATATATAAGGCATTAGAATAGAATAAAGTTTTTATGTTCACATTGGACACCCAGCAATACGGTCATTTTATTTAGTTTCCCCCTCCAGCGGTAAGAACTACAATAAATCTTTATTGCTGCTTAAACACTGGTCCTTCGAGCCTTTTTTGAATAACTAGCGTTACCAGAGCTACAATACTGGTAGTGAATAAACGTAAATACAAAACGTTAACACACCTACAAACTACTTACTAGCGTTACCAGAGCTTCAATACTGGTAGTGAATAAGCGTAGATACAAAACGTAAACACACCTACAAACTATTTATTAGCGTTGCCAGGGCTAAGACACTGGTAGTGAAGTAAAAAGTGATATATTAAAGAACAACAACAACAAAAAAAGCCAAGAAAGATGACGGATGAAATCGACATATACGTCATAGTAGCCAAACAAAAGGCACTCGCTGAAGATTTGGAAAAATCTATTATCAATTTCAAGAAAAACAATCCATCCAGAAAAACTCTGAAATATAAGGAAGAGTGACTGACAAAAGTTGAGGCCATTTGGACGGAGTTTAAACGAAACCATGAAAAGATCAGACCACTGGTGAAACTAGACACCAATTATATGCAGAGAAATACGTATGGAAAGGTGGAAGAAATGTATGTAGAGATAAGAACTCTGCTGGAAAAACTCAATCCACAGACAGAGGTCACGACGCCTGCACAAACCTCAGGCCCCGATCAGAGTACAGCTCAAAAGCAGCGATTAAGAAAACTGCATTTGAAGATTGAGGTAATTCTGCAAAACATAGAAGAGTTTGAGGGCACATTTGCTGAGTACTCGAAAGAGATATACGAGTACCAGCAAAAAATAATTATGGAGCAGAAGAGAAACCTAACGGATTCATGACAAATGCTTCAGAGTCTGACATCCAAACTCCATACGTAAAGACTCTAAGTACAACGATATAAAAAAAGACATTAACCAATGTCTGCATAGAAAAGCATGTACGCTGAGGGAATCTCATTCCACAAATGTTGTCAAAGAGTCCAGTTCAAATGCAAAACTACCAATGCTCAAAATTCCAACATTTAAGGGAAATTATCTTGAATGGCGCTCATTTTGTGACATTTTCTCTACAATAATACACGAGAAGTCATCACTTAGTGCTACAGAAAAGATAAAGTACTTGAAAACTCATTTGGAAGGCGAGCCGATGCATTTGATTCAACATTTAACAATATCAAGTGTTAATTATCTCTGTGCATGGGAAGCATTGAAGGCGCGTTATGACAATGAAAGAAAAATTGTCTCGATGTACATTGACAAGATGATAAAGCCTGGACATAAAGGAAATCAGCCAACATCAACATCAATCAAGGCAATTCTAGATGCAGCAAAGGAAGGGTTGTCAGCAATAAGCAACATGGGTTTCAACACCTCTTCGTGGGACCCTATAATCGTACATCTCTTAACCAAAAGCTTAGATCCAGAAAGCAGAAACCTGTTTGAACAAGGCTTAGAGCAACCAAACAAGGTGCCGTCAATAAAAATTCTTTTCGAGTTCCTCTCGAGAAGATATCAAGCGCTAGATGTCCTACCTCCAACAAAGCACAGACAACACAAAACTGAAAATAAACCGCACATGTCAGTGAGAAACTTGCACGTACCCTCGAGATCAAATCAATGTTCTTTATGCAAAGGGGACCACGTGATATACTCATGTCCCAAGTTTCTAAGTGCACCACCAAAACAAAGGTTTCAGCAAATAAAGCAAGCCAATTTGTGTCATAACTGCTTACGACATGACAAGCAGAGTCAATGCCTTAGCAAAAGAACCTGCAGATACTGCAACAAAAATCATCACTCTCTTCTACATGTGGAGTGGTCTGAAAAAGCACCTCAAAATAAGAGAGTGGAGGTTCAACAAACTCAGGGGAGTCAACAACCGGCAGTTCAACAACCAGGTGTTCAACAAAAGGTCGAATCTAAACAGATAGCCCATGGCTATCAAAATCAGAACGTCCTTCTGGCAACGGCTATGCTTCACGCAAGCAGCAGTGATGGGATGAAAAGTGTGAAGAAACGAGCCCCGATCGATCCAGGATCTCAGGCGTCCCTTATAACTGAGGCAATCACCCAATCGTTGCGGCTTAAAAAGCAAAAAGTACTCGTTGAAGTATGCGGACTTGGTGCAATTGGCGCAGGAACAGCACGACGCAGAGTAGACGTGACAATATCTCCACGCTTCTCGTCTAAATTCAAACTTGATCTAGAAGCCCTTGTATTCCTAAAACTAACAAGGCAGCTGCCATCCTCTTCAACCCACAACCTTACAACGGATAATTTTGACGACATAGAATTGGCAGATCCTACATTCAACATTCCAGGATCAATCGACATGATTATTGGGGCAGATGCTTATGGTGACATTATCCTCAACGGTTTACGGAGAGAAACTAGTAATATGCTGATAGCACAAGAGTCACACTTAGGATGGCTTATTTCTGGTCGCACATCTCCAAAACTGGACAGAGTTGGCACAATAAACGGATTCGTGGTACAAACAGCAGCTGATCAGCAACTTCAAAGGTTTTGGGAGCTGGAAGAGTTACCACAGCCAACATTTAAAACGCAAAGTGACAAGGAATGTGAAGATATCTTCAAGAAAACACACCGCAGAGACATAGATGGCAGATATGTAGTTAAAATCCCTTTTAACCAGAAAAAAAGGGAATCACTGGAGCTGGGACAATCCAAACACAGAGCTGTGGCAAGATTCCGTCAGCTAGAAGCAAGGTTGAGTAAGGACAAACGACTCAAAGCAGACTGGAACTGGGACATATGATTGAAGCACCTCCCAACACGAAATCAATGAACAATAGTTACTACATACCTCATCATGCTGTTTTGAAACCTGAGAGTACTACAACCAAACTGCGAGTAGTATTTGACGGATCAGCAAAGACTTCGACAGGAGTCAGTTTAAACGAATTAATGCTAGTTGGTCCAAAACTTCAAGAGGACATAACAACAATTTTAATGCGGTCATAAGTATGTCTACACTGCGGACATAGAAAAAATTTACCGCCAAATAAAGCTGAACGAAGACGACCAGGACTACCAGCGTATTTTATGGCGAAGTTCGATTAATCATCCAATAAGGGAGTACAAGCTCACAACAGTGACCTACGGTACGGCCGCTGCACCTTATTTGGCAGTTAAAACACTTCAACAACTGGCTCTTGATGAGCAGGAGAGGTATCCGCTTGCAGCAGACATTGTCAAAAACGATTTCTATGTTGATGATGTGATGTCTGGACGAGATACCTTAAAAGAATGCGAAGAAACTCAAATGCAATAGACAACAATGCTTAAAGGGGCAGGTTTCAACCTTCGTAAGTGGACTATCAATGACATTCGGCTGCTTAAGAACGTTCCACAGGAGTCTCAGAGCCTCAGCAGCATACAAATCGACAAAGAAGAGACGATTAAAACACTGCGTATCCACTGTAGTCCTTCAAGTGATACCTTTCAGTTTTAAAGTCCATATAAGCCCACCAAAAGAAGAAATTGAAACTCTTACGAAGAGAAAGACATTATCATAGCAAAGCTGTATGTTACTATTAGCGCGAAAATCTTAATGCAACAGATCTGGAAAACTGATCTGGATTGGGATCAACCACTCACAACTGAACTAGAAGATCAATGGAATAAGCTGAAGAATAACCTTGTGGTATTGGAAAACATCAGAATTCCGAGATGGCTGGGAGTTGATCAATCCAAAAAAATTGAATTACATGGATTTTGTGACGCGGCTGAAGCCGCTCATTCAGCTGTTGTATATTCGAGGGTGCCTATGCGCGGAGGTAGCTATGCTACAGCATTACTGACTGCGAAGACTAAAGTGGCTCCTATTAAGAAGAGAATTCCGCTTCCTAGACTAGAACTTTGTGGAGCTCATTTGCTGTCCAAAGTCTTGTTGGAAACAATGGGGATATACAACTCGCAAGTAGGCAAGGCATTTGCGTGGACAGACTCCCCAATAACATTAGCTTGGATACAGAAGTGCCCATCAACATGGAAGACATTTGTAGCCAACAGAGTTTCGGAGATCCAAGAAGTAACGAGCCCAAATTCATGGAGGCACGTCCGATCGTTGGATAATCCAGCTGACTGTGGTTCTAGAGGTATTATACCAGAACAGATTCAACATCATCCGTTATGGTGGAATGGACCTGAGTGGCTACTTCACAACGAAGATAGCTGGCCGAATCAAGTCGTACCTGAAGTTGAAGTCACAGAGGCAAGAGTAGAGAAAGTAGTCCTAAACATCGTTGTTTCTGAAGGATTTCACTGAAGGATTCTCCAGTTATAACACTTTAATAAAAGCAGTCGCTTATTGCAAAAGATTTAGTGACAACTGCAGATCTCCAAACTCAAAACGACAGGGAAGCTTAGAGTTACAACCAAATGAATTCAACACAGCACGCAAAAACATCATACGAGCAGTTCAAAAAAAGACGTTTCGAGAAGAAATCAAACACCTCCAAGAAGGAAAAAGCTTAAATTGTAAAAGTAAACTTTTATCGCTTAACCCACACTTGGATGAAGAAGAGAAGATCTGTTAGTCGTAGGAGGTCGATTGGAAAACGCAAACTTATCGGAAATCGAGAAACATCCTTACATTCTACCACCCAAAGACAGATTTACTAAATTCCACTCCACCCTTCATGGAGGCATTCGATTAACACTATCGACGTTGCGCAAATCATACTGGATCCTTCAAGCAAAACGTGTGGTGCGGCAGATTATACACAACTGTGTGCGTTGTCATCGGCTTAGAGCACAAGGAAAAACCCAACTTATGGGAGTTCTACCAGCTTCAAGAGTAACTCCATCAAGGCCATTTACACATACTGGAGTCGATTATGCCGGACCTGTTCAAGTCCTTATATCAAAGGGTAGAGGACACCGTACACAAAGGGTTACATTGCAATTTTCATATGCCTGGCAACCAAGGCTATTCTTATTGAACTAGTGAGCGATCTGAGCTCTGCTGCGTTTTTAGCAGCTGTACGGCGCTTTACATCAAGAAGAGGAATTTGTTCGCATTTCTACAGCGACAATGGGACCACCTTTGTTGGAGCGAACAAGGAAATTCAAATCCTTCTGCGCAATGCCATAAAACAATCAGGAATAGATGTCTCGAAAAACCTCATCGTGGATGGAACCGAATGGCATTTCATACCACCAGCGGCACCGCACTTTGGAGGGATATGGGAGGCAGCAGTGAAGTCAATGAAATACCATTTAAAACGAGTTATTGGTGACACCTCTCTCACCTTTGAACAACTTTCCACATTGCTGGCCCAAATCGAAGCATGTCTGAACTCTCGGCCGTTAGTTGCAATCAGTAACAACATCGGCGAATCACCAGCAATCACATCTGGGCACTTTCTCATTTGAGATGCACTCAATGCACTTCCTGGACCAATCGTGAGAGAATCAAAAAGCTATCGCTCCCGTTGGGTACTTACACAAAAAATGTACCACGATTTTTGGAAAATTTGGTCCTCGGAGTATCTTTCCCAACTCCAACAACGAACAAAGTGGAAACAGAGGGAAGACAACATAGAAGTCGGGGACATCGTGTTGATAAAGGAGGATCGACTTCCACCAACAGCTTGGATGATGGGCAGAGTCTCTGAAGTTCACCCGGGCAAAGATCATGGAGTTGGAGCTGCAACTGTTTTTTGCAACAAAAAATATGTTAAGCGACCTAATACAAGGTTGTGTCCCTTACCGATCGAAACGGAGAAAGAAACAGAAACTTCAGAAGATGCTAGCTCCTCAACGGCACCCAGGGCATCTTCTCAGCAAGTTAACATTGCAGTGACTTCGGAAGATATCCAGAAGCCAGCAAGTCTTCATAGAATGGAACGAAACCTTCACAAAAACAGAAGTATAAACCCCTTTCTATGGATTTGGTGTTTATCAGCACTTCTGAACTCCTCAATCGCGATGCCAATGAATCAGGAATTCGAAATTACCCAGTTTAGAAGTCAACCTGGCATCTACTTCGAAGATTCGGGCAGTGCAAATTTGATCGTGAGCTCGTGGAAAACGATAGTGTTTTTTAACATGAGCAACAACTGGTCAGAGTTCTACGCATACAAAAACAGCGTAACAGAAATGAAAAACCTATGTCTACTTACCAATTTGACAGACGTTAAAGATTTGCTTTGTGAAGGCACTTTAAGTACGCCAGCTTCAACAAATCGAACTGAATAACGATGTGCTTCTACATGCAAACAACGATAAAATACACCGATCGAAACGCTCTCCGTTTGACTTTATTGGAACTGTCGCAAATGAGTTATTTGGAGTACTGGACCAACGATTCGCCCAGGGTTATGAAGAGACTATAGAACATGTGCGACTGAATGAAAATCATCTTATAGAGCTCATGAGAAACCAAACAACTATAATCGAATCTACGGTTAACATTTTCAAACAAGATAAGTTAGAAACTGAAAATCAGCTCAAGTCGCTTAGTAACATCATAAGCCGTCTAAGTAATGAAGTCGACAAGTACAACACGTACAAAATGCTTAGCTCAATAGCTCTTAATGCACTTCTCATGATGATAAACTATCAGAATACTCAGAATGTGCTGTTGGATGTCATCCTGTCAACACACAATGGAAGAATCCATCCTCTCATCCTATCAGTGAAACAGTTGAAGGAAGAGCTTACGAGAATTCACGACAACATTCCCCGATCAATGATGATACCTGGAGAACGGCATCACGAGTCAATTCTTCAACTCTACAAGAATCTTCGCCCGAGAGGAAGGGTTACAAGCAGCAACATTATAATAGAGATTTCACTTCCACTTCTCTACAATGAAGACTTCAAGATTTACAAGTTGCTTCCAGTTCCCACATGGACCACTGAAAATTTTACATGCATTGTTCCGTCCTCGGATTATTTATTAGTCAATCATCAAGGAGATCACTTTTACCCGATCAACAAAGATGAATTCATGTCATGCCAACAAAGGTCTACTGATAGATATTGGTGCAACTTGCAACATCCATTATTGATGTATGGATCAGAGGTCAGTTCTTGTGAAATGAACATGTTGCGATACAACCAAAAATTGTCAACATCGTGCGTTTTAAGAACTATCCCAGCAAAGGCATACTGGATAGAGATAAATAAATAAATAAATAAATAGAGTGGCGCAACAGCTCGAGGTGAACCAGGGCCAACTTCTCAACAATGTATGCTGGTGTGTTAATTTCTTTACATACAAGGGGACCTACAATTTTTTGCCGAATCCGAACGGCACTTTGAGAAGTTTTTCAAGACAAATGATACTCTCGGAGGGCTTGTCAGACCCTCGCGGAGGTGGGGACCGTGAAAAAGAATGGATAGAGAGTCTTTTTTTTTTCAGGTGACGATGGCAGGATTCGAACCCAGACCTCCGGCGTAGTAAGCACACACACTAACCACTACGCCACGGCACCCCACACCTGGATAGAGATGCACCACATAAATCCATGGATATTCAGCATGCCGCAGCAGACAACGTTCAACATCAACTGTGATTTGCACCCAACACCAGTAGTCTTGGAAAAAAGCGGGATTATAAAGTTGCCTTCACACTGCATGATTCAAGATCAAACCATGATCATAATCGGCCGGCAGAAAATAACCAGCAGAATTGTGTCTTCGTTTCTGCCATCACACAACTTGACCCTCCATTTACCGACACGTAATATGTCAACAGTAAATGAACTAGCAGCAAACGTTCAAGGAAGTGGCAACAAACAAGCCCTTTCCAATATTGAAAAGGCAATTAATTTGCAAAAGAATCAGAAACACATTCTGAAAGAAATACGCATACATAGGATTCATCAGTATTCACTTGTTGGTTCAAGTGCAATTATTCTGATGGTCGTTATCGTCATCGCCATTATCATCTTGCGAAAAAGAGGAGGTCAATCCCCGAGAGTTCAACACTTGTATGAAACAAAAAAATCAATCACGCCACCACTACAACCAACGCTTGATGACGCCGACTTCTGCATATCGTCCGTGTGAAGAGGCCCCAGCATGTTGTGTCCAACATTTGATGACGCCGAAAAATTCGCAGTTCCCAGCAATGCATGAGAATTATTTCAAAACGCAAAGTTATTTCTATCATTCCCATGCGTTCAATTACAATTATTGTAATTGAACCTCATGATAACAAAATGTGTAGCGAGTGTAAATAAACCTTAGATTAAAAAATTGTACAGTAAGCATTATTTTAGTATATATAAGGCATTAGAATAGAATAAAGTTTTTATGTTCACATTGGACACCCAGCAATACGGTCATTTTATTTAGTTTCCCCCTCCAGCGGTAAGAACTACAATAAATCTTTATTGCTGCTTAAACACTGCGAATGATCGTAAATGCCCGGTTAATATCAGGAAGTTAAAAATTACGCAAGACCGCATAGGTGTCTAGCAATTAACAGCTCTAAGGTGCATATATCTTAATATACAAGGATTTATATATATACAAGAATAATAACATTAATGAAATTCAGTGCCTTGTGCAAAATTTAAATATCGATCTTCTATCCCTTTCCGAAACCCATATTAATGCTGAGTTTCTTATCAATTATGCTAGCCAAATCCAACTGGATGGCTATAATATTTTGGATTGCGTTAGTGAATCTAGTCACACTAGGGGTGTATCACTTTACGTTAAAAATGGAATAAAATATTCGAATGTTAAAAAAATCGTCCTGAGTATGAAATTGTGGGGTCCCATAGTCAAAGTGCAATATCATAGTAACACGTCGGTAGACATTTGTACATTATACCAGTTTCATCTCTTTTCAAAACGTGAATTTCGCGTGGAATTTAAACAAGTAATTGAAGTGGTTCAGCGAAGAACAAACTTGTTTGCTCTTATAGGTGATATAAATATAAATTGGTTCGATTACTCGAAAATGTATCGTCATCGCGTTGCACAAATATTCAACGAAAACAACTTGTCCATGATTGTATCTGAGCCGACAAGAATAACATCAAGTTTCAGAACCCTTATTGATTACGCTTAAACCAACAATAGTCGATTAGTTGGTGCATGTGTTTTCCAAAATCTAAACGTAAGTGAGCATGAAACTTAAGAAATATTGTCAAAATGTGTAAGTGAGGAAGTAAAAAATATTAAACGAATCAAATATTGTAAATATAGTAAAAAGGTTTTTCTTGCCTGCAGTGCAAGTCAATACATAAACAGTAAACACATAATGAAAATTTTAGCGGAGGAACTAAGGAGTGCAGTCAACTAAAGGATAAAAGCAATATTGGTACCCTTTCGAAACGTTGAATGGTTTAATCATGACCTTCAGCAAGCTGAAGCTGTTTAAATAGGACTTTATAGAACAGCTGTGATTACTAATAATATTAGGGATTGGAAGAACTACCGTGCCTGTAGAAATAGCTATAAAGCTAGTCTAAAATCTGCTAAATCATTATTTATACAAAGAAAAATAGATGACGCAAGAAACCAAAAAGAAATGTGGAGAGAGTTAAAAAAATATGTTTTTGTTAAGAACAAAGACGTGACAAATGAAATGCAATTTTCTAACGGGGTCAAGATAAATGATGTGCAATATTGTGTAAAGAATTTAACCATATCTTTGTAAATAGTATAGTAGAGCTAAATCAATCTGATATTTTCGATTACACTAATATTATTGACGAGTGCAATATACCTTTGCAATTCCGTGTTATTAATATCCAAGACATAACTAGTGCAATAAAATATATCATCATCATCATTTTTCAAGACCGCTTATCCTTAGAAGGGTCGCGGAGCGAGGGTGGCTTAATGGTCCCTCCATCTTTCCCGATCTGTCACCACCAACTCAAGGAACACAGGCGCGATTCCCAGACGGGTCTCGGAGATGTTCCTTACCTGATCCCACCACCTGTTTTTTGGCCTACCAGGCGTGCGACGCGTTTGCTTCTCGGCTAAAATAACCTGTCTTGGAAGTCTGTCGGGGGACATGCGAACAACGTGTCCAAACCATCGAAGAATTGATCGTTCCACTCGGAGAAGCAGCTGCTCAACACCAAGATTCCTACGAATACTGACGTTTCTCACTCTATCCTTAAGAGCAACACCAGCAACGCATCTCAGAAATCTCATTTCGGCAGCTTGTACCCGCGATCTGACTCTTTCTGATTTGATCTGATTATTACGGTCATTACCCAAATTTCATGGCCATAGACGAGGGTTAGAACGCACACTGAACTAAAAACTGAGATCTTTGCTCTCAGTCCAAGCTCTGCTTTCCTTATGACTGGCCGGCGCAGTTTTTTTTACTATTGCTGCAGTTTGGCTAATCCTACAGGATATCTCAGTATCACTCCTTCCATTTTTCATGAAAACGACCCCGAGATACTTAGACTTCTCTACCTGTTTCAATGGGACTCCATTAATGTGCAGGGTACACTGCACAGGAGTTCGGAAAACAACCATCACTTCGGATTTGCTCAGGTTAACCTTCATCCCAGCTTCACCAAAATGTCCGAAAATCCGTCCAGTGCTCGCTGAAGCTCCTCCTTGGACAATGTCAGGATAGCTAAATTATCAACGAAAAACAGATGGCTTATCCTGACACCAGCCATTACAAAAGGTATTTCACTAAGACTGCGGTTCACCATCCAGCCCTGGCGAAGTCCAATGCACACATCAAGAGGCTGGGATTTGACGCCATTTATCCGAACACAGCTTCTGCAGTTCCCATGCAAAGACTGAATGGCTCTTAGGCCTACTCAGTGAGGCCTACTCAGTGCATAGTCCTGCAAAACTTGCCAGACTTTACCCCGATGAACCCGATAATAGGCCTTTTCCAAGTCTACAAAACACGCGTAGACTGGTTTGGCATATTCCCAGGCCTTCTCAAGAATAACCTTCAGAGTAAAAATCTAGTCGATTGTGCCGATAGTCTGCAAAATGTCTTGTTTGCAGATCTGTTATCGTGTTCCAAACCCTTGCCGAACTTTTACCATGCCTGTTTTTTGGCTGTTCTTACCCCCATATTGGAAGTTCTTCGCGCCTGAGTGTACCGGGCTCGAGAATTAGAGTTCCATTGAATCCACACAATATAGGCTCTCTTCTTCTCTCTGATGGCTTCTTGCACTCCAGGAGTCTCACCACCAGCCACCACACCAAGCCGCTTCACTTCACAAACATTTCTTGCAGAGGCAACGACTGCCGATGAAAACAGCTGCCATTTTTCCTCTACATTTAAAAGGTCAGGTGGAATTTGTTCAAACTTCTTCCCAAACGTGCCAATCAGATTCAGCACTCTGTATCCTTTCCCACCGTATGCGGGTCACCCGTCTTGGAATTCGCCGGAGTGGCAAAGGAATACTGTTGCTAAAGCGCAATTTGCATTACACTACGTGTTGATCAGTTGACAACTCAGCTCTTATCAAAACGCGAACATCACAAATCATGTTTTGAAAACACGATAGTACCACAAAAAAATCAATCAAAGATCTCTGATTTGAACTGTGCCGGCACCAAGTGTATTTAAGATGTCATTGTGTGGGAAAGGGTGTTTATGATGGACAAGCCATAAGCACAGGTAAAGTCCAACAAGCTACCTCCGTTCCTGTTTTGATCCGGGTCACCGTGCCTCCCAATCACACTTCTCCAAGTACTGTCGTCCGTACCCACATGAGCATTGAAGTCACCCATCAGGAGGAAGACGTCCATCTCTGGCACTCTATCCAGCGCAGCATCAACTTCGTTCAAAAAGGCCGGAAACTCTGACTCTAGGTGTTGGGTGCGTACACCTGCACTAAAGCGAAAGTCGATCGCTCAAGCTTAAGCTTTAAGATCAAAACCCTCCCTCCCAATAGAATAAACTCCAATACGTTTTCCGACAGCCGGGGGTTTGTGAGTATCCCACCACCCGCCTGTGCAGTCATGTTGTGTTGGACGCCAGACCAGAAAAGTCTCCACCCATCAGCGAAGTCTCTGGTTCCGAAACCTTTCCACTTAGTTGAGGAGATGCCAGTAGCATAAAATATATAAATAAAAAAAATTACTTCAATTATATTAACGTTGCTCTAAGCATAATTGGTCTAAGCATATTTCTTTTGCATACTTTTAATGAATCGCTATCATCTGGAATATTTCCCGAATCCTGGAAAGAATCCTTAGTGACTCCAATAAAAATAGTCTGCGACGCGAAATCATGTAAAGAATACTGCCTTCTACTGCGATCTTAGAAGCCTTTAAGAAGGATCCATGGCAGTGCTGTTAGACGAAAAACTTAAAGATATGCCAACAAAAGCGGACTTAAAGGGCATCGGGGCAGAGTTGCGCTCGCTACAACAAAAAAACACATTGCTTCAAGGCCATCTTGAAAAAATGGAGTCCCGCTGCATCTCTCTCGAACGTCAACTTGAATGGTTGTCCAGCAAGGCAAGTGAAAAAAACATTATCTTTCACCTGCCAACACGAAATGGAGTGGATGCTGCCGAGAAGGCAAAGGAACTCGTACTTAATCTCTTGGAGACGCAAAACACTGCAATAGTAACATCCGCGAGGCCAATTAAGTCCACCAAAGACGGCACCGAAAATGTCATCGTGGAACTAAAATCAAGGGAAGACGTTGGGCGAACTCTCCAGGCAGGAACAAAGCTCAGAGGAAGAGGAATTTCGTTGCATTGAGACTACCCGATCGCTGTGCGCGAAAGAAGAAGACAAGCTTTAAAGCTTAAAGAACAAATTATCACAAAACACCCGAAAATCAACACACAATTGCGAGGAGACAAGCTGAAAATTGAGAATCACACATTTGACTTTGATGTAAACAACAACCTAGCATGTGACGAGGTAGGCGGAATGACATTTTTTTACAGTTTAATACGCGGAGGTGAAACGTCAAATGCTCCAGATGCAGTGGCAGCCGGTGGCTCTCAAACTTTAAGAAATTGGCGGGAACAGCGGTTTCAATTGTAATGCTGTCAGCCGTTCAAATATAATCATCATCATTTTCGAATGCCGCTTATCCTTTAAAAGGGTCGCGGAGCGAGGGTGGCAAAATGGTCCTTCCATCTTTCTCGATCCTAAGCCACCAACTCAAGAGACTCTGGTGCAATCCACAGGTGGGACTCAGAGAGGTTCTTTACCTGATCCCACCACCTGTTTCTTGGCCTACCAGGGGGGCGAGGCGCTCACATCTCGGCTAGCATGACCTGTCTAGGAAGTGTGTTAGGGAGCATGCGAACAACGTGTCAAACCATCGAAGAATCGATCGCTCCACTCGGAAAAGTAGCTGCTCAACATTAAGATTCCTACGAATACTGACGTTTCTCACCCTGTCCCTTAGAGTAACACCAGCAACGCACCTCAAGAATGTCATTTCGGCAGTCTATACCCGCGATCTAATTCTTTCGGTCATTACCCAAATTTCATGACCATAGCTGAGGGTCGGAACCAACACTGAGTTAAAAACTGAGATCTTTGCTTTCACTCCAAGCTCAGCCTTCCTGATGACCGGCCAGCGCAGTTCCTTTACTATTGCTCCAGCTTGGCCAATTCTACAGGACAACTCAGTATCACTCCTCCCATCTTTCGTGAAAAAGACTCCGAGATACTTATGTGCAGGGTACATTGCACAGGAGTTCGGGAAACAACCATCACTTCCGATTTGTTCACGTTTACTTTCATCCCAGCATCACCACAGACGGCTGGAAACCTATCCAGTGCTCGTTGAAGTTCCTCTTTGAATGATGCAAGGATGGCCAAATCATCTGCGAAAAGCAAATGGCTCATCCTAATGCCAGCCAATTCGAAACATTGCTCGCCAAGACTGTGCTTCACCATCCAGTTCATTTATGCTATGAAAAGGAGCTGCGACAGAACACAGCCCTGGCGAAGTCCAACGCGCACATCAAAAGGACGGGATTTGACGCCATTTATCCGTACACAGCTTCTGCAGTTTCCATACAAAGACTGGATAGCTCTCAAAAGAGGCCCACTCAGCGTATAGTCTTGCAAAACTCTCCACAGTGTATCCCGAGGGACTCGGTCATACGCCTTTTCCAGATCTACAAAACACGCATAGACCGGTTTGGCATATTCCCAGGCCTTCTCAAGAATAACCTTCAGAGTAAAAAGCTGGTCGGTTGTGCGTCTGCCAGGCCGAAAGCCGCACTGTTCTTCCCGTAACAAAGGCTCGATAACAGCTCTGGAACGCGTTTCCAACACCTTCGCGAATACTTTTCCCGGAAGACTCAAGAGAGATATGTCCCTATAGCTGACGCAATCTCTCTTGTTCCCTTTTTTGAAAATGGGCACTATACCTCCCGTTTGCCAATCGCTAGGTGCCTTCCTGCTATCCCAGGCCACCTTAATGACACGTGTTAGCCATTTAACACCCTCTTCACCCATTGCCTTGAGCATTTCTGGCCGGATTTCATCAACTCCAGCAGACTTGCCAACTTTTAGCGATTTAATCGCTTCAGTGTGTTCGTCTGCTGTGGGACTATTCTCCGCCCTTATCCCGTCAGCAGTGGGAATGCCATCTTCAGTGCATTCTGTTGTGGGTTGAGCAACTCCGATAAGTGCTCCCTCCATCTGGGCAAGACATCGCTCTCATTTGAAAGAAGTGTACCGTCCTTGGATTTAACCCCTTGCCTGATGATATTTAACTTCCTTCCTCTGAGCCGGCGAATGGTCTGCTAAAATATCTTGTTTGCAGATCTGTAAACGTGCTCCAACTTCTCGCCGAACTTTTTCCATGACTGTTCCTTGGCTGTTCTGACTGCCAGATTGGAAGTCCTTCGCGCCTCATTGTACCGGGCTCGAGAAGTTGAGTTTCTACATTGGATCCACGCAATGTAGGCTCTCTTCTTCTCTCTGATGGCTTCTTGAGCTCCAGGCGTTTTAAACCAAGCAGTTCTTTTGTCACCACCAGCCGCTACCCCAAGCCGCTTCACTCCACAAAAATTTTCTGCAGAGGCAATGACTGCCGATAAAAACAGCTGCCATTCCTCCTCTACATTCAAAAGGTCAGTTGGAATTTGTTCAAACTTCAAATAGCATAGCTAATTTAAGCAAGGTTTCTTTTAATATTATTTCGTTTAACGTAGCAGGTCTAGGTAATAAATTACTATTTAGTGTTTTTTTTTTAATTTTATAAATAACTCCGATATATTTTTACTTTTTGAAACGTTTGTGGACAAAAATTTTGAACATTTCGAGTCTTATTTCAATCATCATTCCTCCTTTCGATCCCAGCAATAAGAACTTCTATACATGGCAGGGCCAGCGGCGGATGCTTATTCGGAATAAAAAAAAAATTAGGAACAAACATTAGATGCTACTTTATAAAACTGTTTAATAAGGATTTAGTTAACGTTGAAGCTGAAAACCTAAAATTGTATATTATTCCAGTTTACGTAAACTGCAACAGCTGGGCAAACGATTTCACGAGTTTATACAATTTTCTGCTAGAAATGGGCGAAACAGATATCCTGGTCATTGGCGACTTCAAAGGAAGAGTGGGTAACGAACAAGTTTTAAATGTTGAGCCAGAGGAAAAAAGTCATCGAAATGTGCGAAACTATAGATCTCACATTACTTAATGGACGAACCAACAGTGATAGAGAAGTAAACTTAACTTTCTTAAGAGGTACCGCGTGTTCTATTTTATTAGGCAACAATTGATTATTGCCTTCTGCAGGGGAACTGGCTTCAGTATGCGACAGATCTTAAAGTTTCCGCATTAACCTAATTTTATCACCTACCATTATCCATGAGAGCAGAGGTAAAGTTGCGACAAACCAATAACGAAGTGCAGCAAAATTTCCTTCTCCCAAAAGAACGCTGGAAAGACGGATCCGCAGAAAGACACAAAGCAAAGCTTACTCTCAAAACTAATAAAATAGAAAATAGCGGACTCCTATCTGCTAGAGGTACGGAAATCCTTACGAATTGCATCTTTAACGCAGCTAAACCTTTGCAAACAGAAACGAAAAGAGCAGGAAGACAACCCTTGTATGATTGGGAATGCGAGAAAACCAGAAAAAAATCGTTCGCCTATCTTCGTCTGCTAAGAAGCATAGGTTCCGACCATATAACACTTATGTACCAGCAAGAAAACAGAAACTTTTAAATCATGTGCCAAGAAAAACAAAAACTCTACATTAATAGTACATTACTAGCGCACAAAAGACAGCAAGTCCTTTTGGAAATGGCTAAGATTCTGAACGGTACGTTATTTGCCCGAGGAATCAAGGTTGAAGCGGCTGTTCTGGCGGAATACTTCGAAAAATTGCTGAATCCCCCAGTTGTCCAAAATAAAATTCAATTGGCACTTCCGTATTTTGAAGTTATCTCCTTAGACTGCCCCATAACCCTACAGGAAGTTAAAAAAGTGATAGATAGGTGTCGCCCGAACAAGGCTCCGGGGGAAGACCGTATTCCTTATGAGATCTTCAAAAATGCAACTGACCTCTTTCTGCGGAAGCTTACGGAAACTTTCAACTTCATATTTACCACCGACGAAGTTCCTGAAACCTTCAAAGAGAGTATAATTTTTCCAATCTTCAAGAAAGGAGATCCAAATACGCTTTCTTTCTAGACTTTAAGACGGCTTTTGACTCCGTCGATAAAAGATCACTATTTCTTAAACTCAGTAACATAGAAGTCTCAACAAAAGTTCCAAAAGTTCTGCAACAATTTTACGAAGGCAATACAGCAGCGGTTTGGGACAAAAAATATTTTGTCTAATTCATTCCAAGCAAACTCTGGAGTCAAGCAAGAATGTCTTTTGAGTCCTCTTCAGTTCTCAATATTTTTGGACGATCTCGTTGATTTTCTTCCGGGTGGGTTGTCTCTTGAGGGACTTCCTATAAAGCTCTTACTCTACGCCGACGATATCGTAATCTTCGCGGAAACCCCAAGCATGCTCCAAATCATGATTAACAAGCTGCAAGAATATTGCCGTATGTGGAACCTACAAGTTTGTACAAACAAATCCAAAGTCATGATATTTCGAAATGGCTGGGGGCGTCATGTAAGTAATGAAAAATGGATCTGGCAGAACGTAGAACTGGAGATAGTCAAGGTATACAAATACCTCGGTGTTCACCTCACAGGCATCTTTTAAAAAACACCTGCAAGAAAAACTAAAAGAGTCTAAACGTGCGATTAATTGCAGCTGGAAAAGAATCCTGGGAAAAAGGAATGTCGCACCGAGTGTAAAGTACAAGATATTTGAAGCGGTTATGAGGTCAGTAATGTGCTATGCAGCGCAAGTGTGGGGGGTTTGGCATTTTGACGAGGTAGAAAAACTTCAAAGATACTTTTTCAAGAAAATGTTTAGGCTGCCTGAAAATACACCAACTTACATGTTACACCTGGAAACTGGACTACCAACGCTACATATCTTCACGCTTAGGATGCAGTTGCTCTATATGAGAAAAGTTTTTGCTCAACCAAGTTTTCGTTTACCTCATAAGGTTGCGATGTATCTTAAAAGCCGAAACCTCAATTTCTTTATGGAATGGTCAAGGCGCAGCCAAGAACACAATGTGTCTTTGCATGATCTAATCGGAAATGAAACCAACTGGGAGAGCACACTGAACGAAATGCTGAAAAAAATTTACAACTCTGCACAGCAGCTTTCGAGTCGCAAACGAAGGAGGACGTCCGGCATTTTATTGGAACGTGTCCTATATTAAACTCAATCAGGAGATCCTTTTGGGGCTATAACACCCTATCTCTTAATGAGATCATAAATATTTTGAACGGTGAAAACTGCAACACTTTACACAACTTTATAAAATGTGCAATGAATTATAGGCTACAAATTATAAATGAAGCTTTTTAGTAGCTATGAATTTTTTTTTATTTTTATTTAATTTCTTTAATTTCTTTCCCTCGGCTGACGGCAAAAGCCAACGCTTATTTTTGTTAAATTTGTAAAACAATACAAAACAAAATCTGGATTAATAAAGTTTACATTTACTACTACTACAAAGGTGAACGAAAATCTTTCACCCCCGTTACGGGTGGATATTGGACTTCCGCAAGGAATTATACTTGGTGTCTACCTATTTATATAATATATCAACGACTTGATCAAAATGGTGATGTTTTCAAAATTTGTAATGTTTGCTGATGATGGACTCTTATATATACGTGGAAGTGACTTAAATACTTGTATAATCCAACCAAATAGTGACTTAAGAGCGATAAGCACTTGGTTAAAAATTAATTAACTAATTGTAAATACGGATACGACTAAATGTATGATCATTTACAATAATTTAACGGAAATACCCCCCATTTTAAGGTATAATGTTTAAACAGAAGTGGTTCCTAAAGTGAGGTATCTTGGCGTCGGATTGGACAATAAGATGTCATTAAATGAATACATCAATTTTATTTGTACGAAGATATCAAGGAAAACAGGAGTCCTCAGAAAAATTAGACCAAATATCTCATTTAACTGTGCTGTAAAGGTTTATAACGTAATTATAAAGCCTCATTTCGAGTACTGCGATAGTTACTAGTGGGAGGGTTACAATCCGCTTAGGCGAATCGTTGGATACCTCATCCCAATTGACCACTTTCAAGTTCCAAATTGTGCCATAAATCTTTGTTGTTAAATTTCAGTTTCTATTATGTATGGGTGAAGTCATCAGTTTCAGCTTGTGGGCAAAGCTTTTACATGTCCGAAGTTAAATATCTAGTTATTTAGTTATTTATGACCTCGTGCCGCGATTTCCTGCGGCGATAAAACTTAAGTTTAAAACTTATTATTAAGTAAAAAAACCGTAGTGAATCCATACCCAAATCAATCGTTTACACCTCAAGAACTATTGATAGATTGAACGTTATTGATTTTGACAAGTGAACAAACAAGTGAAGACCTGTCAAAATTACATCTTCTGGAAAATTCAAGGTTTTTTTTGATGTTTGCCTCTAAATGTATTCGTTGCCCAAAATTTTTTGTAAACGAAATGTAGTAATACATTACATAATACATAACCAGTGTGTAAGTGCTAGTGTGTACGCAGAAGTAACAGTCCGTGGAACGGACCGTTGAATACCCCATCCTCTGAGTAGTGCCAACAACAGGGGCAAAAATCTTCTTAACATCGCATACAAGATCTTTTCTGCTGCACTGTGTGGACGCCTGAAGCCGTTTGTCAACAATCTGATAGGCACATATCAGTGTGGCTTTAGGCCAGGAAAGTCCACCTTCGATCAAAAATTCACACTGCGGCAGATCTTGGAGAAAATCCAGGAATTCCAAATCGATACACACCACCTCTTCATCGATTTCAAGGCCGCGTATGACAGCATCTATAGAGACGAGCTATATAGCGCAATGTCTAGTTTTGGCATCCCTGCCAAACTCGTCAGTCTGTGCAGGATGACGATGGAAAACTCACGCTGTTCCGTCAAGGTCGGCAAAGACCTCACCGACCCCTTTGATGTCAAAAAAGGATTTAGACAAGGCGACGCGCTGTTATGCGACTTCTTTAACATCATACTTGAGAGAATTGTGCAGAACTCTCGCGCCAACACCAGAGATACAATCTTTCAAAAGTCCGTTCAACTACTCGCATACGCAGACGACATTGGCATAATCGGTAGAACAAAGCGTGATGTCAGTGAAGCCTTCGTGAGTATTGGGACGGAAGCGGCGAATATGGGTTTAGCCGTCAATGAGGGCAAAACCAACTATATGCTGTCATCAAGAAAAGACACCCAACATCGACGTCTTGGACAAAACATTACCATCGACACCTATAATTTTGAGGTAGTTAGGGTATTGTCTTCCTGGGTTCCGTTATAAATTCAGACAATGACACCAGCGCTGAAATCAAACGAAGGATAACTCTTGCCAATCGCTGTTTTTTTGGGCTAAGGAGGCAATTGAGTAGCAAAGCCCTCTCTCGAGCAACTAAAGTGTCCATGTATAAGACCCTCATCATCCCAGTCCTGCTTTGCGGTGCAGAAGCATGGACCCTGTCAAAGGCGGATGAAAACGCTTAAGGCTGCTTCGAGAGAAAAATTCTTCGAGAGGAGGAGATATAACATCGAACTGTACGGGCTGTACAGCGATACCGACCTAGCCAAAAGAGTCAAAACACAACGTCAACGATGGCTGGGTCATCTAGAGCGGATGGACACCAACGCCCCGGCCCGGAAAATCTTCGAATCCACACCGCAGGGACGGTAGAGGAGCATTGAGACTCAGGTGGCGCACGTAAGTGGAAGGGGACCTCAGCCAACTTCGCGTGCGAAACTGGAGACGGCTAGCTCGAGACAGAGCTGGCTGGCGAAGCTTGTTGGCTGAGTCCCAGGTCCACCTCGGACTGTAGCGCTACCTTAAGTAAGTAAGTAAGAATATCCCATCCTATCCCACATCCTATTGTTATTTTTTGACATATCATAAGAAATGCAAACTTTGAAAAGGGTCATGGTCCAACTGCCCCTAAATACAAACTATCAATTATAACGCAGATATTTCCAAGTTACGCTTAAATGTACGTTAAAATGCAATTTTTTCGTTAAAATTAAATATTTTTGCAGCCATTTCAACCGTAACTGAGAGTGAACCTGAAAGTCCTGTCTCACAATCAAAATTGGCCTATGTATTATATAGGACTATACTCGAAGACTATGAGTTAAATCAGGAGTAGCAAATCATAGCGAAAAATCTCATTGGCGAGTTCGCTGATATATATGCATCACATGGAGACTATGGTCGAACACACTTAGTACAACAATGCATAGACACCAGAAACGAAAGACCAGTCCGCCAAGCTGCTAGAAGACTTCCGTTTGCGAAACAGGATGAGGCCGCCGAAATGATATCGACCATGAAAAAAGAAGGTCTGATCGAAAGCTCGAAAAGTCCGTGGGCATCGCCTGTTGTACTGGTGAAAAAGAAGGATGCCAGCACTCGATTCTGCGTTGATTACTGGAGGCTTCACGATGTCACAAAGAAGGACAGCTACTCTTTACCTCGAATAGATGACACATTGGATACACTCTCTGAAGCAAAATTTTTTTCCATCCAAAAGACAAAGACAAGTCTTTGCAACTGGCAATGGACTATGGCAGTTTACAGTAATGCTATTTGGTCTGTGCTACTCTCCGGCCACCTTTGATGTGTGGCCGTGGGAAAGACGTCAGATCTTGACAGCCGTGCTAAAAGGTGTTGATTAGGAATGCTTCCACAATACATTTTTTTTTTCTCCGTGAGTAGGAAAAAAACCTTCATAGGCACTACGAGGACTGGCCTCGCGTGCTCATAGTCGTGTGAGATTGTTACTCACTAAAAAACCTCCCATTTTCCGTTAGATTACGACTAAGTTTCCTTAACGAGTAGTTCAAGCTTCTGTAGTAATCGCGTGTGGCATTACATTACCTTCAATTTATGCGGTTTCATCTTATGCTGCTAGATCCAACGGTCTCGTTCGTTGCAGTCGGCGCGTAAGATTTGTCTGATCCAAAGTTCGGATAATTTCAATGTTGCAATGTCCGCGGAGTCGAGTTTTAAGTTTGCGAGCAAAGTTTGTTACCTCGTCAGTCACGGTTACGATTCCAAGATCTCGGTGTGGATCTTTATTTCTTCTGTACCATGGAGCATTAACGATTTCTTTGAGTGTCTTATTTTGAAAAGTTTCTAAAATAGATATATTGCTTGGTTTAGTACATCCCCAGAGTTGTATACCGTACGTCCAAGATGGTTTTAGCACTTGCTTATACAAAAGCAGTTTGTTATATATGCTTAGTTTAAAAGATCTTCCGGTAAGCCAATTCATTTCTCTTAACCTGATTTCGAGCTCGTCGCGTTTCTTTTTTAAGTGCGTCTTCCATGTAAGTTTTGCGTCTAGAGTCATTCCTAGATATTTCGCTTCATTAGAGTACGGGATTTGTACGGAGTTAATGAATAAAGGTTTGTTGTTTATCTCTTAATACCCCATCCCATAGAATAGGAGGTATATTAAGTTTGTTACATAGTTTGTAACACGGTGAAATAATAATGGTAGACCCCCAAGACCTTAAGGGCATATGATCGAGACCGAATTCTGAATCGAATGAGCCATGTCCGTCCGTCCGTATTTAGGAAAGCATTTAACAAAAAAAAGTAGCTGGTTAGGTAAGCGAGACTTAAGTCCAGATTTCGTTTATATAAAGTTTTTAGCCACGCCCCCTTTTAGGGGTCGATTTTTCAAAAATATTGTATTTGAACCAAAAAATTGCATTTTTACGTGCATTTAAGTGTAACTTGGAAATATCTGTGGAAATATTTTATATTTAATAGTTTGTTAAAAGGGGCGGTTGGACGACGCCCGAAGTTTGCATTCCTTATCAAATGTCAAAAAATAACTATGCCATCAGCATCTTACAATGTGGGATAAGATGGGGTATTCAACGGTCCGTTTTACCGACTGTAACTTCTGCGTTCACACTTTAGCACTTACTCACTGGTTATAGACGACTCGCCAGCTTTTCGTCCAGTCGCACATTTTGTTTAAAGTGCGCTGAAGTTTTCCTGTTGAAAATTCAACTGTCGTATCAATAGCGAAAATAGCGAGAATAGTGTCATTAGCGAACGTAGCTAAAATTGTTCCCTCATCATACGGTATATCTCTAGTATAAAGCAAAAATAATATTGGGCCGAGAACGCTTCCTTGCGGCACACCGGCATCTATCTCTTTTATCATTTTCGTACCTTACGCGAAAAATTCTGTCTTCAAGGTAAGACTCTAAGGTTCTATAGAGTTTTTCTGGTAAGCTAAGCCTTAACTTGTACTTCAGGCCTTCGTGCCACGACATTGTTGAAGGCCTGCGTTACGTCGAGAAAAGCGCTAGTACATATCTTTTTCGCTTCCAGAGCTTTTTCGATTTCGTTTGTTATTCGATAGACCTGGTCGATTGTTGAATGCTTTTTCCTAAATCCGAGTTGGTGTTCCGGAATCAATCGTCTTTCTTCAATTATTAATTGCAACCTTTTAAGCAACAGTTTCTCGAATACCTTAGATATTATCGGCAGTAACGAAATAGGTCTGTATGACTTTTTGTCGTTCGGAAATTTCCCTGGTTTCGGAACCATTATGACCTCGGCCACTTTCCATTGCCTTGAAACGTATAAATTTCTCATGGTATAGAGAAGCTTGACCAAAGCTTTTTTCGGTAGCTCCTTTAGAATTTCGCTAGAAAATAAGTCGTAGCCAGGGGCTTTGTTGTTCTTCAGATAATTTATCATTTCACGAAATTCAGCCAATGACTTTTTATTCTATAATTATCTTGAGCCGCATACGGATTAAGCTCCTCGACCAACGGTTCCCCGTCAAACGGCTTGATTGTTTCCTCTAGGTAATCTGCAAATAAATCCGCTTTTTCTTTGTCTTCTCTTGCCCATTCAATGTTGGCTTTTCTTAATGGCGCAGAGTGTACTATAGACTTCTTAACGGACTTCACTGCTTTCCAAAGAGAGAAGTTCGAGCCCTTATCGGCAAAAAAACTTTCGAGGTAAGCAGTAGTCTCGCGACTTTTAAAGTCTTGAATTTCGTGCCTCATATTTTGAATTTGAATCAAAAAATTGCATATTTACGTACATTTAAATGTAACTTGGAAATATCTGTGGAAATATCTTATTTTTAATAGTTTGTAATAAGGGGTGGTTGGACCACGCCTGAAGTTTGCATTTCTTATAAAATGTCAAAAAGTAATTATGCCGTCAGCATTTTACAATGTGGGATAGGATGGGGTATTCAACGGTCCGTTTTACGGACTGTTACTTCTGCGGACACACTGTAGCGCTTACGCACTGGTTATAAGTAAAGTTAACATGCGTTGGCTTAGTCTCGTTAAAGACGACTCGCCAGCTCTTCGTCCAGTTGCAAATTTTGTTTAAAGTGCGCTGAAATTTTCCTGTTGATAATTCAACTGTCGTATCTATGCGAGAATAGTAAAAATAGTGTCATCAGCGAACGTAGCTAAAATTGTTCCCTCATCATGCGGTATATCTCTAGCATAAAGCAAACATAATATTGGGCCAAAAACGCTTCCTTGCGGGACACCAGCATTTATCTCTTTGAATTCCGAGTACTCATTTTCGTACCTTACGCGAAAGATTCTGTCTTCAAGGTAAGAATCTAAGGTTCTATAGAGTTTTTCTGGTAAGCTAAGCCTTAACTTGTACTTCAGGCCTTCGTGCCACGACATTGTCGAAGGCCTGCGATACGTCGAGAAAAGCGCTAGTACATATCTTTTTCGCTTCCAGAGCTTTTTCGACTTCTTTTGTTATTCGATAGACCTGGTCGATTGTTGAATGCTTTTTCCTAAATCCGAGTTGGTGATCCGGAATCAATCGTCTTTCTTCAATGATTGGTTGCATCCTTTTAAGCAACAGTTTCTATAATACTCGTTGTGTGCTTACTACGCCAGAGGTCTGGGTTAAAATCCTGCTTTTGTCACCTAAAAAAAAAGATTTGTTCTTTTTCACGGTCCCACCTCCGCGAGGGTCTGAGAAGCCCTCCGAGAGTATCATATGTCTTGAAAAACGTCTCAAGGTGCCGCTCGGATTTGGGAAAAAATTATAGGTCCACACTTTATCGGCAGTCAAACTTTCGAGGTAAGCAGTAGTCTTGCGACTTTTAAGGTCTTGAAGTTCGTGCCTCAGTTTGTTAGAAAAGTGGTTCAAGATGGTCTTATCGGGGGTGCTCGCGAACGTTGCCATCTCTTGCGCGCTCTACTCTCTTTGCATATAAGCTCTTCTATTTTGCACGGATATATCGGTTGGCCAATATGTTGCCTTTCCCGTCGATAAGAAGACGTTTCCTACTTGCTTTGAAAAGGACTCTGCCTCTTCTTGAAATACACCGTAAGACCCAAAAAGTATTTCTCGCGTGAAAGTCCCAGCCGATGATAAAGGTTGACCCACGTGAATCAAAGAGCAAGATCTTCATCTACCAGCCGACCCTGTGGAGGAAAATAGCTCGTCACGATTTTATAATCTATGTGACTTAATTTTACTGAGACTGAGGATATTTGCATATAGTCAAGTTCTATTTCTTCGTTTTTGGAGTGCTTAATGCAGTCTTTAATGTAGAGAGAGGATCCGCCTCTCGAATTTTCTGAAGTATGATGCGCATGATAGTCGATGTAACCTATTTTTTTGGGTGCTGAACCCTTTTTAAAGTGGGTTTCCGAAATCAGGCATATGTCTATAATATTCTTCCGTAGGAATACTTCCAGTTCGTAAATTTTTTTGCAAAAGGCCGTTTGCATTCCAAGTAATTACTTTGATTGACGTTCCCATATTCATTATTTTGATACCCCATCCCATATGATAGGAAGTATATTACGTTTGTCACATAGTTTGTAACACGGTGAAATAATAATGTTAGACCCCCAAGACCTTAAGGGCACATGATCGAGACCGAATTCTGAATCGAATGAGCAATGTCCGTCCGTCCGTCCGTCTGTATGTCACATGTTTTTAGGCCTTACATTTTCAGCTAGGGTGCTGAAACTTCGTACTTAAGGTCCACGTCATGCGAAGCGGTACAAGTGTAAAAATTTTTGAAATCCGCCCAAAGACACGCCCACAACCGGTCTAAATGTGCAACTATATCCAGAGATTTCAAAATTGTAAGACGTTCTAAGAGGCTGAAATCTGACATTTAGCATCTTCTAATAAATGTAAGACACAAAAAAGACAAATTTAATTGGTAAACCTCCTCTTGTGGGCGTGGCATCTATTTTAAGGGTAAATTTTCAAATGCAGTTTACTCAATATTTTTGCTCGAAATTGAAAAAAAAACGTAATATTTTATGTAGAAAATGCTTAGTTTCACATTTTGCTCTCACAAGACTTTGGACCACGAACACATTTGGAGGCAGATTTGAAGAAAAACATAAAATTTTCCAGAAAAACTTAATTTCGACTGGCATTGAGCCTAATTTAGGAGAGCATGAAACAAAAAAAAGTAGCAGGTTAGGTAAACGAGACCTCAGTCCAGATTTTGTTAATAAAAAGTTTCTAGCCACGCCCCCTATTAGGGGTCGATTTTTCAAAAATATTGAATTTTAACCAAAAAATTGAATTTTTACGTACATTTAAGTGTAACTTGGAAATATCTGTGGAAATATCTTATAAATAATAGCTTGCAATCAGGGGCGGCTGGACCACGCCCCTTTTCGAAGTTTGCAATACTTATAAAATGTCAAAAAACAACTATGCCATCTGCATTTTACAATGTGGGATAGGATGGGATATTCAACGGTCCGTTTTACGGACTGTAACTTCTGCGTACAATCTGTAGCACTTACTCACTGGTTTGTTATATGTTTTTCGAGGTTTAAGCTCGAGCTCGCTCAATTTGTTGAATATTACTTGATTAAGTTTCGTCTGTTGCTCAAGCTTTTCTAGAATTATGCCTAGAGCTTGAGAGACCGCATCTGATGCGGCCGATTTTGGCTTACTTTCACGTGACGTGACTTGAGCGTACGATCTTGAACCAACAAGTGTGGATTATCCTCTTATACTCCGGTGGGAACTTGGACCAGCGACGTTTTCTTGCGCATTTTGAATTTTTCCTAGAATTTCGTTAAAATTCACAGTTCTATCAAAGGAAAGCATAAAAATTTGCAGGTCGCGTCGGATAACAGCGGGTTCTTTGCCTTCGTCCGTATGTTGCTTTTCTTTCTTTATTATGTTGACGGCGTCAAGAATTTAAAAACCTTGAGCTAGAACGTTTTGTATTATTTCGTTCTTGGTACAGGATGGGTGTAGTCCCCTCGCGATAACCCGCAGTGGCTTTTCGAGGTGATTTTCATAAGTAAACCATTGGATTTTCTCTGAATTCAACTTTTGTGACAGTGACCGACGTTAACTTTCCATACGTTGTTCCGAAGTGATGTTAAGTTATATTTCGTCCCAAGAGTATTTTTAAGGATGTTTCGAAGCTTTCCCATAGTCCGTGATCCCAACGACATTTATTGCAGGTGGTCGTCGGTTTTTTTCTCGGGGTTTTGCTGTCGCTTTTTTTGGTACGACTGGTTTCTTCTTTTTGCTGCACGTTTTCTACTCTGGGTGAAGAACTGACCTTTTGTTTCTTGGTTAGCCTTTTCTTAAAGACCGGATTCATTTCGCGTGCAAGCTCTTCCTCGTCCGTCTGGTATTCATATTGACGTTTCGGTATTTCCTCGCATTCTATATTACCACGGGGGTTCCTTAAGGCTTCATTTTCTTTACGCTACGAATCTATTTCAATTTAAGCTCATGGTAGAGACGTTCCATTTTATTAAGCTTAGCACGGAGTTCGTTGTTTTCCGCTTCAAAGCATTAATTTTTTTTCTGAGTCCTGATTAACCGGCGGACTTCCTTTCCCGGAGACGCTCTCCAGAATTAATTATTAATTAATTAATGGCTCTCTCCAGAATCCGTAGAGTCTACCTCTGAAGAGGGTGGATTTGCCAGTGAAACTGGATTGCCACCTGGGGAAATATTATCATTCGTTTTGTCCATTTCATAGTTTGTATGCGCTTGGCATATTTTATTCGCCACTTACGACAGGCATGCCTTACCTCGGGTATATTCTTACCCCTACCCGAAGGGGGCATAATTAATGAAAATTTCGACAATTTCCAAAACGTTACAAACTTTTGTTTCTTACAAATAAATTGCTTCCTATCAAAACAAATCTTAATAGGTGCCGGTAGCCTAATGGTTCGCTCTGGTTGGTTTGGTGGTCACAGCAAAAGTGAACGAGATTACTCTAGGCATAATTGAAGCAAGCCAAAATCATTTACGCTAAAGCTAAGTACTGTGATCGCGAAAAAATTCTGCTCCCATACAAAAATCTCTGCAGAGCAAAAATTTTGCAACTAATTTTGCAAAGCCGTTCTTACGTTATTATAGATGTGCTAGTCGAAAGTCTCCACACAATTTTGCACACAAAATAAATGTCTGCCACATTTTTTCTCGTGCAAAATTTCCAAAAGCATGCACTAGGCAATAGATGATTACATTTTTAGGCAGAAAATGTGAGATTTAGATGTCGGGGATTATTAAGTTTGGAAAAATATGCAAATATCAGGATTTGCAGTAAACAGAATTGTCATTGATGGAGGCAGATACCTTTGACAGATATTTCTGTTCGCGTGAGTTACCTTGAGTTATTTATTTTGCAAGCATTTTGCTCGGCGTTAAAAAAAATAACTGGAGACTGATGCTGCAAAAATTTTTCGCTATCACCATACTAGCTTTAACGGGTAAAAACTCTCCAAAGAGAGATTACATGGTCAAATTCAAAGCACAGCAAGTGCGTAAGCAGTTGTGCTTGTGCTTGCAGCAATTATGTCTTATGCATATTTACATACAATTATGTTAACTCGGACATCTCTAATTGATAAGCTAAGTAAGAAAGTAAGTATAATAAAAGGAATAATTATATAATATGGAGCAAGCATGTAAAGAGTTAAGCATTAAAGAGCAAAAGGGCTCAGAGCGAATGTTTGGCAGCTAGGACACATAATATTTTGAGTAATAGCAAAATAACAAATTCGATTAAGAATAGTTAAATAAAAATCAATTAAATAATTAACAAAGAAATATAATTAATATGAGTTAGGAAAAATGATTTTTAAACATGCCGCCCCCTGAAGGAAGTTCAGGAAAGTGGCAAAGGCGCAAGTTTAGTGACAGGGCGCTTCAAGGTTCCACATTTGGTGCGCAGGGTAACAACGGGGACATGTCCGTCTTGACCCGAATGAACTGCTTCTATTCTCCTTAGAGACCAGTGGGAAGGTAGAAGATTCGATTCCTTGAGGATCAAGAGATCACCAGCTTTGAAGTTCCTCTTCGTTTCTTTCCACTTTGGCCGCTGCTGTAGGGATGCTTTGATTGTCATGCAGGTAAACAGTGCGATGTATCCCTTTATCAATTTCGGCCTTCTTCCTTTGGGCAAACGGAGAATTATGGGGCCGGCATAGTCGCAGCCAGTATGAGCAAAAGCGAATGATGGATCAACACGGGAGGAGGGAAGGTTTCCCATCAGCTGAGCTGATGTACCTTGGAAAAACCGGAAGCAGGCTAAACAGTCATGTATCAATTTGCGAGTACTATTTCTGCTACCGAGGATCCAATATTTTTGGCGGATAAGGGCAAAAAATCCAGACACACCTATGTGAAGAAAAATTCGATGGACATCCTAGAGAATGAGTTGGGTTTCATACTATACGGAGTATTCTCCGCGTTCAAAAGTCTCCCACCGACGCGTAATAGTCCAACTTCATCTAAAAAGGGGGCTAACATTGCCAGCTTAGATCCTTTAGGCACACATCGATCAACCATCAGGGCATGTATGTCCGCCTTGAACTCACCTTGAAATAATTGTGAAAGGCACGACGAATAAAAAACACAATCCTTAGTTATATTTCCCACGAACATGCGTTGATGGCCAGATTTTCAAGAAAATGCGGTGATGGAGCGGAAATCATCGCGGCGACCCACGACTTTCTCTCCTCGGGAATGTCAGCCATTTGGTTACTTCCTGTTTTAACCACACTGGACCATTCCACCAAATGTCTAATTGCAAAAGTTTTGCCGGCTCCACTCCTTAAGAGGCAAAATCTGCAGAGCTATCCAGAATGGACATAACTCCAACAAGGACGAGGCAAGTTTTCCAATACTTCTGCAACACGATTTGCTACAAAGGTGTTCCATCTTCTTGGAGGGGACGATAGCCAGGACAAATTTATTTGCGAGTCACAAAAAACTGCTGTTCTTACCGAAGTAATTTCCAACGACGAGACAACAAGATTAATCAAGCGGGTCGGAAGTAGGGCTCCACAAAGCTCCAGCCAAGGAATGGACAGTTGCTTTACCGGAGCCCCGCATGTCTTAGCGGCGACTAACTGAGTTTCTGAACCACTCTCTGAGCTGCTTCGAGTGCTTTACCTTTACCCTTAGGATTTACCTTGAGAACGTTTTCAAAACAAGGTAAATCCTTACGATGTGTGCTCCACCTTTTGGCCACTTCAAGAGGTAAAGGATCGTCCCAGCGCATCTTCGGCTTTGCAGTCCAAAACTCCTGAAACAGTATTTTAAACAGAATAATGCACGGAACTAGGAATCGTAACGAATCGAAAATTTTTTACACTTCCGGAAAGTAATTCCCGCTTGGTTGGTACTACTTAAGCCGCGTTGTCACAAGCAACGTAAAACAGAAACAGAATCCCATACATTAGCAACTGAGACCTAAATTCGCTGAATGCTTTTTGCGCTGCTAATGTATGAAATTCTGTTTCCGTTTCTGTTCCTGTCCCTTGTGACACCGTGGCTTTAATCAGCAATATATAAAGAATATCAGAAGGTGTCACAATAGGGGTTCTACATCAGTTCTAGAACCTTGGTTCTCTGCGAAACATCTATATCCAACGAAACGGTTTCCTTGTAGTCGATTTTTCCCAATATATCCCAACAATTTGAACTCCATTTGCTTTATTCGAATCCAACACAAGACAGCATTTCCACAATTTGCTGTTGCAATTCTAGATCAATCAAGAGAAGAAGATCACAAGAAGATCATCAACATGCATGTCATGCAGGATTGCATGCGACACAAAGGGGTACTGGGCTTGATAATCTATCGCTGATTGGCGAAGAACTTTCATTGACAAGTACGGCGCAGGGGAGGTACCATACATCAAGGTACTGTAATATTTTCGGCCTAGGGTTCGTCGAATAAAACTCAATTTCACTTTTATAATCACACAATGAAACACTTTTCATCAAACAAACTTATTTAAACTCAGATCACACTGTTATTCAACTTTACTATTTAGAATTCAACACTTTATTTCAACTCAATCACTTTTTACTTTATTACCGATTTTCGCAAGTCCAGGTTTAAGATATAACTGTCCGAACGAACCTGTCACCCATGTACTTATACAAAACTAAGCACCTTCTAGTACGTTCCATACTGCTCCTTTGGCAACTTCCCGCTGGTACTCCTCCGCTGACTTCCAAGGAGGGGAAATCGAAATTCGAACTTCTAATATGACAGCTGCTGTCAGATGACTGGAATGACAGTTGGGTATGTTCGTTTAGTGAATCGAGCGGGTGCGTTTGTAGAGTGAATCGATGGGTGCATTCAGCGACTCCTGCGTGTTGTTTTATTTCTTGTCGCCACATAACATTGCCCCCCTCTTAGTTTTGTTCGTCCCGAACAAGTACGTCATCGTTGCTTCCGTGGTACCAATGTAGGCGATCAACATGGACAACTTTCATCTTCGCTCTTGGTCCTCAACTCCCTCTTGGTCACAACTTGGTAGGGACCTTCCCAGTCCTTCTGAAGCTTTGGCGATCTTCCCTTTTTACGATGTGGGTTGTAGAGCCATACCAGATCTCCCTCGTTGAACTCGGGTGCCGTTGCTCGTATCTCGTCTTCATGCGGTCGCTTGCAACTTTTATATTGCTTCTGGTTCTCTGGTGGATGTCATTAATCTTTTATCTAAGGTCAACCACGTAGTCCTCCTCGCATGTTGGGTCTTCAGTGGGAAATCCGAATTTAAGCTCACTGGGTAGCCTGGCAGTTCGTCCAAATATAACTTCAGATGGAGTATATCCAGTTGTACTGTGAATGGCATTTCGGTAGGCCATGAGGAATAAAGTTATTCGCCGATCCCAATTCCGTTGATTCTCGTCCACGACTTTAGGGAGATGTTCCTTCAGCGTCTTGTTGAAGCGTTTCACCATTCCATCTGATCGTGGGTGAAGAGGTGTGGCCCGTGTCTTCTGTAGTCCAATTGCTGCGTATACTTCCTGGAATATCTTCGACTCGAAGTTTCTTCCCTGGTCGGAATGTAATTCCATTGGCACTCCAAACCTGCACACCCAATGGTCCACTATCTGATCGACAAAGGTTTACGCTTCTTGATTTGGGATCGCAAATGCCTCGGGCCTTTTGCTGAAGTAATCGGCAATAACCAGGATGTAACGATTACCGCTTTCAGTTTTCGGAAACGGTCCCGTGATGTTGACGGTGATCGTTTCAAAGGGAGCACCCACATTGTACTGCTGCATTTTACCCCTGGTTTTGACTTTGGGTCCCTTACTAGCAGCACAAGTAATACACTTCCTACACCAGCTCTCAACGTCGCTTCTTGCACTCAGCCAATAAAAACGTTCCCGTACTTTCTCCAGGGTTTTGTTGATGCCCAAGTGCCCACCAGATACTCCATCGTGCATTTCCCGCTAAATTTCCTGCACTTTGGACCGTGGAACCACAAGCTGCATTTTAAAGGATTTTCCATCCGGCATTTCCTCTTCTTCGCAGAACGCCATCTTGTACATGGAGAGGGTCCCACTTCGCCCAATATGCCTTTAATGTGGGACTTCTGTCGGATATAATCCTGTCGGATATAAACCGGAGCGCTCGGTTTCTCCGTAGATTCCTTCCGTGCAAGGATTGGCTCAATGTCAGGATCTTCTTGTTGTGCGTTGCGAGGTTCCTCAGTACTCCAGCCTTCTGCAGGTTTGGCTCTTACTCTCTGGGCAGTACACTCGTCCTTTTCATCCTGCCGCACGTAATTCTTAGAATTGGGCTCACACGGTCTCCGCGATAATGCGTCCGCGTTGCAGTGCAGTCTTCCTTTGCGATGTTGTATCTCGAAGTCATCAGGATTTTTAAACTGCAGTAACCATTTGAGCGCGGCGTTATCGGTACGACAGATGAACTTCTGGCCGCTCAGGTACTTCTGTAAATGTTTCGTCGCCAGTATTAAAGCAAGGAGTTCTCGCCTGGTAACACAATAATTTCTCTCTGGTCGGTTAAGATCTTTACTGAAGTATGCTACGACTTTCTCCTGCCCTCGTGTAACTGCGACAATACTGCGCCAACACCCACATTGCTAGCGTCTGCGTCCACAATAAATGTCTTGCCGGGGATTTGGTAAGCTAGTACCGGTGCTTCGCAAAGTCGCTGCTTCAGATGCTGAAAGCTTCTTTCGCACTCACCTGACCATTTTAATTGTCTTCCTTTCTCAGTGAGCTGGTGCAGACACTTTGCAATCCCAGCGAAATCTTTGACGAACCTCCTGTAGTACGTAGCAAGACCGAGAAAGCTCCTTAGCTGGTGTTTGTCCTTGGGAACTGGCCAACTTTTCACAGCTTCGATTTTCTCTGGATCCGTCTTCACTCCATCCGTCGATATTACATGCCCCAGATACTTTACTTCTGCTCTGAAGAGCGCAAACTTCTTCGGATTGAGCTTTAAGTGTGCTGATCGAAGTCTTAAGAACACTTGTCTCAAGTTGTCGCGATGTTCAGCGAACGTTGTATAGATTTGATTTGATTCCCGGTATTTCCTGAAAACTTTTAGAACTAATTGTTCGACACGAAAAAAAGACACGACCGATCGGTTTGAGCTTCAATACTTTATTCAAAGAGAAACGTCAAAATTATAAGCATGTGGTGTGTGTTGTCGTAAAGTAATTTGATTGTAATAGAGTGAGTGATGGGATGTAAGGGGTTGAGGAGCTCAAGGAAGTAGTGATGTGAAATCAAATGTGACTATTATTATTTTGATAATATGTAACCAAAATTATAGGAAAATATTTAAGCATTCCGCCCGCCTTGACAACTGTTTCACGTCGTCCAAACTGGATCTGAATCTTGGTCATGATTCTCGTTACTTGTTGTAGATACTGGTAAGAGACAGAGTTTAGATATAGGCCGCTTGAGAATACTAGTTTGCGTTTTCACAGTGACCAAACGGACAAAACCATCCAGGCCTGGATGAGTCTCGATAACACGGGCAAGAGCCCACTTTGATGGAGGGCAGCGTTCGTCCATAAGAAGAACTAGTGATCCTACGTTGATGTTGGGTGATGCGTGGTGCCACTTAACCGTTTCTTGGAGTCGTTGAATATACTCCGTTGACCACCGCTTCCAAAATACTTCAAGCATTTGTCGTATTAATTGATATCGTGAGAGTCTCGATTAGGATAGATGGGTTAATGATGGATCTGGAATTGTGTTCAAAGCTTCTCCAATAATTAAATGACCAGGAGTGAGAGCTTCCAGATCATTCGAGTCCTCAGATAATGGGCAGATTGGTCGGGAATTCAGCACAGATTCGATTTGAGCTAAGAGCGTCGAGAATTCTTCATAGGTAAGAATATTTTCCCCAACAACCCTCTTGATATGAAACTTGACCGATTTTACGGCGGCCTCCCACTTACCGTTTGTATGCAACACGTAACGTTTGTATGCAGCTAAAAATCCCTCTGTCGAGTAATCAGTAGATAGCTCCAAATGCACTGCTGATGAGGAGAAGCAAACGAAGACTATAAGATAACCTTTATAAGTTTTTGCTCCCCGCCCACTCCAAGTCCTGAGTGTAAACGGCCCTGCATAATCGACGCCTGAGTGTCGAAACGGCCCAGATGATTCTGTTAGAGAAGGTGGAAGTTGACCCATGATTTGTGTAGAACTATTTGCCTGATGTCGTACGCAGGTTACACAGCGATGTATGAAGCTTCTTACAGGATTTCGACCGCCGATGATCCAGTATCTTCGTCGTAATGTATTAAGCATTATTTGAGCTCCTCCATGTAGCGTAAATCGGTGAACATTATCTAAAATCAGCAAAGTTAATGGCGAGCTTTTAGGTAAGATTATGGGATGTCTCATATTGGGATCAATTTTTGCATGGCGAAGCTGCCCGCCGACTCGGAGGATTCCATTGTTATCGATAAAAGGTGCTAAGCCATTAATTGGATTATTTGGTTTAAGTCTTGATGAACTCGAAAGCTGATTTATATAAAAGAATCTTGCTTCTTCTAACTGCACAACTGATACTGATTTGATTCGAACTGATTTGGGGTTGATTGATGTGTGTCTCTTGCTACGATTTATACTTCTGACGGATTTGACAAATGATGCTGCTGCCCTTCTACACCAGGCGGTGATACGTATAAGCTTTACAAGTGACGAGTACTTGTGAATGAGATTCCAGGTGTAGGACTGACTTCGGGTAGATGCTGATGTGGCAGTGACCTTGCGCTCTTCGAGATCGACGCTGTCGTTAACAGAAGGTACTAGCTGAGGCCAATGTGTAGATGAAAGCATTAACCAGGCTGGCCCATTCCACCAATTATCGCTTTGAGATAGCTGACGTGCTGTAAGTCTTCGAGATGCATGATCTGCTGGATTATCCTCGCCCGGTAGATGGTGCCATTGTCCTTCTGGTAGAGTATCCTGGATTTTAGAAACAGGATTACGAATAAAGTCCTTCCATCTTGATGCTTGTCCTTGAATCCAGTATAGCGTTGTGCTGGAATCTGTCCACAAATGGATTGGTGTGGAGTCTAGTTTCAACACAATTCGAACATGATAAGATAAGATATTAATGATAGGTCAGTTAGCTGGCTTACGAAGTTTCTCCAACATTCTTCCAGCTGAATCGGAATAGATTGATCCCACTTCAGAGCGGATTGCCAAAGTTCTTGCATGAACATTTTTGCTTTGATGATGACAGGAGATATCCAACCAAGTGGATCGAAGAGCTGTGCTATTTGCGATAAAACTACTCTTTTTGTACACCTCACTGGAGATATCTTCGCACTCAGCGGGAATAAAAACAAATGAGTCTAAGCTTGGCTGCCAATTTAGACCAAGCGTTCGATGAATTGGATGACCGTCTATTGTAAGTGTAAAAGTTATCAATTTTTTATTTCATGGTACCTCTTCTAGAAGTGCCTCGTTATTGGCGGTCCACTTTTGTAACGGAAAGCAACCTGTTTTGAAGAAGTTAATGATTTGGCGAATTTTGTTCTTACCATCTTCGATAGTTGAGGAGCCTTAGTAAATATCATCCACGTAGATGTTTTCTTGAACTAGTTCCTTTGCTATTGGGAAAAGATGTTCTTCGTCTTCAGCAAGTTGTCGTAGGACTCGATTGGCCAGATAAGGAGCAGATGTGGTGCCATATGTGACAGTTGTTAGAAAAAACTCGGTCAGATAATTTTCTTTGAACCATAGTATTCGTTGGTAAGTCCAATCGTCAGGATGAATGTTGATTTGACGAAACATCTTCACAATGTCCGATGATAATACATACTTGAATTGGCGCCAACGAGTCAACACATCTGGTAGGTTCACCTGAAGCTTCGCGCCTTCATGTAGATGACTGTTTAAGGAAGTTCCCTGATCTGTCTTTAACGACCCGATAAATACAACGCGCAGTTTTGTTGTTGTGCTCGATTCACGAACAACACCATGATGTGGCAGATAGAAGACGTCTCTTGTTTGATTGGATGTTGGTTCGACTGATGAAGTTCTACACATCCAAGATCTTCGCACTCCTTCATGAACTTGGAATATTCCTCGAAAAATGATGAATTTTGCTTAAAACGATTCTGCATACGTTGTAGCATCTTACGTGCTGGATCTCGAGAATTACCAAATGTGGATGGATGAGATTTAAATGGCAGTCGTACAACGAAGCGTCCTTCTGCATTTCTGCAATGGGTTGATTTAAAGATTTCTTCGCACTCTGCTTCTTCAGATGTCATTTGATTTTCAGAAGACTGGAAAAGTTCTTCTTGCATCCAAAAACGAGTTAGAAGTTTGTCGAGGTCCAGATCAAGATGGCATTGATAGCTTTGGGCTGCGATAGATGATGTGTTTGATGATACAGCGCCAGATATTATCCAACCCAATTGTGCTATTGGCGTGCCATCTTCGCCCTTTCGCAAGCCTTCTTTCAAAATGTGTCCATAGATTTGAACTCCTAAGATGAGATCTACGCTTCCAGATCGACAGTATTGAGGATCCGCTAACGTTATTCCTTGTAGATGTGTCCAATTTGCTGGAAACACATTTGTTGTTGGAAAATAACCAGTAAGTTTAGGAAGAATGTGTGCGTCAATGTTGCAGCTGAACTCATTAACACAAGAAGAAAGTCTTAACAAAACTGTACCTTTTGATTGATGCGTCGATGAAGAGTCTGCCCCGATACCGGTGATTGAAAGCGATGAATGCCGTCTCGGAAGCATAAGAGCTTGTGCTAGATGTTCTGAAACTATATTGATCTCAGATGCTTGATCTAAAAATGCTCGGACCGTGAAGATTTCTCCCGTACTTGATTGAAGTTTGACTAGGGCTGTAGTCAAGAGCACAGATTGTGATTTCGATTTGCTGATACAGGTTACATGAGATGATGCGGACCAGTTCGTAATTCCTTAGATGTCGATGCTGTAGATTCAATAGTAGCTTTTGACGTAGATTGATTAATTTGATGAATTGAGGTATGATGGCGCTCATTGCAGAACTGACATCTTTTTTTGGAGAAGCATTTAGCTACGTTATGATACCCCAGACAGTTAAAGCACAATTTTAATTGTTTGAGAGTTTCGGTTCGCTGTTCTATAGTTTTTGCCTTGTAGTTGGGACAAGAAGAAATGTAATGATCAGCTTTGCAGCTTGAACAAGTTTGTCCAGATGAGTCTTAGCCTTACTTCCCACAATTTTATTGGAAGGTGACCTACTTGAGAAATATTTTACAGGTGAAGCACGTTCGGAAGCTTAGAGAGAGCGGATGCGTGTGATAAGGAATTCTTTGAATGATGCCCATGTTGGCGATTCCTTGAAAGAACCCAGCGTCTTCTCCCACTCTTTAATTGAGGCTGCATCAAGTTTCCGAGAAACGATATGAACAAGTATGTCATCCCATTTGTTTACTTCGCGACCAAGTCCCTCAAGAGATCCAAGAGCTTGATTGGTTTTTGTTGTACAGTGATTCCAGTTCTGATGATGACTCGGAAGTAACCGGTTTGGTTGAAAATAAGGAGGTTAAAGCTGCATCGACCAAAACACGTTTATTATCATAGTTCGACTCCAATTCCTCCCATGCAACTTTATAGTTGGCTGCGGTTAGCGATAGATTTTGAATACGCTGTGAGGCTTTTCCGATTAGACATCCTTTTAGATATTGTAGCTTTTCAACACACGTAAGAGAGGAATGATTACCGATAACAACAAGGAAAAAATCTTTAAAAGGCACCCACTCAGAATACTCGCCAGTAAAAGATGGCAGTTCCATAGTCGGCGAGCGTACTAAATGTGACGAATGAGAATTTTTCAGTTCGACTTCTGGAAGGGTTTTGATGGGCTTCGATGTTGAAGTCGACGATGACTGTACATTGTCGATGAGGGTATTCATTGCTTCCATGGCTTCAAGGTAGTCCTCCTCACACTCACAGTACATGCTTTTGATAAAATAACGTTCTTCAGCGAATTCAGATTTGGCATCTCCTTTCAGCGATGCTTTTAATGCTTTGAGTGCATCGTGATTTTCTTTAAATTTAATCCAATTTTCTTGAAGCGCACTCACTGCAACAGTTTCTATTTTCCGCTTGTTGCTTTACACAGTATATATGTACATATGTACTATGTATGTGATGCGCATACTGTACCCACAATGCTTGAGAACGCGATTTACTCGGAAAGATCGAAACAATTGATGAGCGACTATGCAGTTAACGACAATTATTGATTTAAACGCGCTGAAATTATAATTAGGATATTTTTAGAGAACAATCCGGCTCAAGAAGGACCAGAATGTATAGATTTGATTTGATTCCCGGTGTTTCCTGAAAACTTTTAGAATTTATTGTTCGACACGAAAAAAAGACACGACCGATCGGTTTGAACTTCAATACTTTATTCAAAGAGAAACGTCAAAACTATAAGCATGTAGTGTGTGTTGTCGTAAAGTAATTTGATTGTAATAGAGTTAGTGATGGGATGTAAGGGATTGAGGAGCTCAAGGAAGTAGTGATGTGAAATCAAATGTGACTATTATTATTTTGATATTATGTAACCAAAATTATAGAAATATCTTTAAACAAACGTCTTTCCCAAAACGATGACGTCATCCAAATATACTAGGCAGGTTTTCCACGTCAGACCATGTAGGACACGTTCCATAAGACGCTCAAAGGTAGCCGGAGCGTTACACAGACCAAATGGCATTACTGTAAACTGCAATAGTCCATTGCCAGTTGTGAAAGCGGTCTTCTCTTTGTCTTCTGGATGGATCTGTACCTGTCAGTAGCCACTTTTCAGGTCAAGGGTGGAAAACCATTTCGCTCCAGGGAGTGTGTCCAGTGTGTCATCGATTCGAGGTAAAGGGTAGCTGTCCTTCTTTGTGACATCGTTAAGCCTCCGGTAATCCACGCAGAATCGAGTACTGCCGTCCTTCTTTTTCACCAGTACAACAGGCGACGCCCACGGACTTTTCGAGCTTTCGATCAAACCTTCTCTTTCCATGGTCGATATCATCTCGGCGGCCTTGTCCATTTTAGCCAACGGAAGTCGTCTGGCAGATTGGCGGATTGGTCTAGCATCTCCGGTGTCTATGCGGTGTTGTACTAAGTGTGTTCAACCATAGTCTCCATCCTGTGAGGCAAATATATCAGCGAACTCGCCAATGAGATTTAGCTCACAGTCTCCAAGTATAGTCTTACATACCTCGGCCAATTTTGATAAAGAGACAGGACTCGCAGGCTCACTCTTAACTATTGTCGAAATGGCTGCAACGAGCACACATCTTCCGATCACCTCTCCTTGTTTTTTTTTTTTTTTTTTTTTTTTTTTTTTTTTCTTCTTAGGTGTGTTTATTCATGAAAAGTCTTAACAATTTTTATAAGTACCTGCGAAGCCTTGGCTTTTCTGCAGGAGATTGTGTTTTTACATTTAAAAAAGTTACAGTAAGCTTAAGTGCACTGCACTTTTATTTTTTTGTTTAAAATGTGTGTTTACTTTACGTTTGTGTTTCGTTTAAGAAAATTTTAGCTTTAATTTATTTTTAATTTTAAGAATTCAAAAAGAAGCTTTTTATTTGTTTTTTCCTAGTTTTAAAATTTTCAATATTTACTAGATCTCTAGGTAATTCATTAATTATTGAAGGAACGCTGTATTTAAGTTGTCGTCTACCATAATTGTTGTGGTTTCTAGGTACTTGAAGCATACCCTGGGCCCGTCGTCTGGTGTTTATTAGATGATCCACTGGTCGAATGAAGCGCCCATCATCGTAGTACTCCAGAATTAATGTCATCTTGAAAATGTGGTCGACTCGAAGAACTTTAAAGTCGTTGCCATGACTTCGTTGATTATTGTTTTTAACTTGTTTAAGTACTGCGTTTTGAAGTCTCTGAAGCTTTTGAATGTGTGTTGCAGCTGCGTTTCCCCAAGCAAGAATGCCATATCTTAGTTTTGATTCCACTAATGCAAAATAAGCTTGCCTTAGGACAGGTTCATTGGCATGGTATCGCAAATGAGATAATGCATATAATGCTTTCTTTAACTCCATGCGTAGTTTATCGACGTGTTTGTCCCATATCAAGTGGCAGTCAATAATTACTCCGAGATATTTGTGACTTTCTACCAATTCAATAGCCTCATTCGCAGTGTTAGGACAGGCATCATTGTTTAGATATATTCTACTCTGCATAGGCTTAAATTGTGGACTTCGAATGTGCATCATTTTAGTTTTGGAAGCATTGATGACCAATCCATTATCGTGACACCATTTTATTGCAGCATTGAACTCTTTTTGAAGCATCCTTATCCCCGTATCCAGACACCTGTGTGAGACCACAATCGCCGTATCATCAGCAAATGAAAATGGGATGCTGTCCTTAAAAACCCGAAGAAGCTCGTTGGTGTAAAGGATGAAAAGAAGGGGGCCTAGTTTTGATCCCTGTGGAACTCCATACTTCACTTCCTTTTTGTCGCTTATTACTCCCTTGATCTTTACACTGAACCACCTGTTGTGCAGGTAATCGCTAAGCCAATCAGCCATTACACCTCTAATGCCAATCCGCCGTAGCGCTTCTACTAAGCTATCATGGTTTAGTGTATCGAAAGCTTTACTGAAGTCCATGAACAGTACTAGGACATGATGGCATTTATTTAAGCTTTCATTCACACAGTTAGCGAATTCACCTAGCAGTTTCCCTGTATTTTTGTTTTTTTGGAATCCATATTGACTTTTATGGATCAGTGAGTGTTTGTCAATAAAACTTTGTAGCCTTCTCGAAACAACGCCTTCCAAGCACTTTTCTACAACTGGAAGTATCGATATTGGCCTATAGTTGCCTAGCTGATTTTTAACACCACCCTTATATATCGGCCGAACAATGGCAGTTTTTAGAGTTGAGGGAATTTTTCCCTGGGTCAGGCTGAGGTTGGTAAGTTTAGACAGAATAGGTGCAAAGATGTCCGAGTGTCTTTTGATATCAATTGCTCTAATGCCATCAATTCCGGGCGATTTATTTTCTCCAAGAAAACTTATTATTTTTCGCATCTCCTGTGTATCTGTGTATCATCTTTGATTCTATTGTTTTCTTTTAGTTCGTTTATTTCTTTGGTAAAGTTTTCCATGATGTTGTTGTTTTTTACAAGGTTTGCATTTATTTCATCATACTTTGCACCTAGAAAATCGCAGCTTGCAGTTATTTCTTTCATTTGATCTCGCAAAAGGCGAATTTCAGTAAGAACCACTGAATTGTTGTTGTCACCGTCTCTTTGTGTGTTGTCTTGGCCAGACTCTGGACTGTTAGGTGGCCGTACTCTCTTCGATGCTTGTACATCTTGTGCTTGTTGTAATGACACGGACGCTCCAACATTGCTGTTAGCCGTAGAACCTTGGACATCTCCAGAGTTTCTGCAAAACTGACACTTCCACACTTCTTTCCTCCCAATCCCCATGTTTCTCCAAGTTCTTTCGGAGATTGTGGTGCACTCAAAGTGAAGCTTGCGTGTGCACATCGAACACACCGCAAAATCGCCATCGTATGGGAGTTTATCGCTACAGTGGCCACACACATTCATATTCAGGGGGTTAATAGAAATCAAATTATAGATAAACTTTCAAGGTGAAAAAGGAAGAATAGACTGTAATGATATGGGCTTTGTCTCACTTTATTGGAAATTTCTAAAAAGTCACTGTCTTATTAATTGTTTTTATACACTTGGGGATATTTGAAAATATTAAACTGTGGAAAAAACTGATGAATTACAGATTGCTTTGAAAACACGTCTCTCACTTAAGCTCCACACTCAGTATAAAGCACACTCAGAACTCAATTGAAAGCAGAGCGAACTGAGCTTAACGGTGCACTTATTTGGGTTCATCAGTCTTACCGGCACCATGTTGTTCTTGGGCTGTGCAAGAATTTTTCCCACGACGTGACTTTTAAATTCACTTTTGTTATCTGGCTCGATGAGATAGAATCGGTGGTTCCCAGGATCCCCCTCCAAACGTGTTCAAAGAACTGTCTCTGAAGAGGGCCGCAGAACTTCATCGCCTCCAAGAATTGCTCGAAGATTCACAGCGTTGTCGTTTCCGTTTACCATAGGGATCTCGATGGTTCGATGCCTTAGCACCTGCATTTGAAGGTCAAGAATTACCTCGTGTGCCTTCATGAAGTCCACTCCAATGATGCATTCGTCGCATATGTCGGCTACCAAGAATGCAAGTGAGAAGGGCAATCCCTCTAGTTGTATCTGTAGCTGCACCTCCCCGTATACTTTGGTCGCTTCTCCTGTAGCTGTCTTCAGACTGTAGCAGCTGGTATGATGTAGCCAGGACGACTGAACAAGGTTTCTTCGGATGATGGAGGCCGTGGCACCTGTGTCAATAGTGGCCACGCATTTTCTGTTGGCGATGATTGCCTCTACTGTCAGACTCTTGCTGCAGCGTTTTGTTTGCGAGACTTGGATGATGGTCCTGGAGGCGTCGATTCCATCAACCAACTTCTGCCCCGACATCCTGCCAAGTTCTTCTTCATTCTGCCTCCTTCTAGCGCAATGTGGGCAGCCCGCTTGTCTAGCTGAGGCTCGGCACTGTCGCTGCAGGTGTCCCAGTTTGTTACAATTCCAGCATCTCATTTGTCCCCGAGTGGTGTTCGTGTTTTGCCTTCGATGTCGATGCGTTGACATGAGCACTCTAGAGCACCCATTTCCCTTATGCGATGGCAACCTTGCGAAGCTTGGTCGGCTGCTTCCATTCTCAGGGCAAATGCTAGTGCTTCAGCGAGAGTCTTCTTACCTGCCATTCTTACAGCCATTTGTAGCTTTCCATCCGCAATGGCATTAGTAAACGCATCGGTTGCCAACTCGTTTATTATCTCCCTGCTGGTGTTGGAATAGGACAAATTCGCTAATCGCTCGATGTCGGCTCGCAACTGTTGAAGCGTCTCACCCCTTGTCTGAACTCTTCGGCGCAACTGGACCCGGTAAACTTGCTGCATGTGGTCGTCGCCAAACCTCATCTCAATGGCCTTCACCATGGCATCATAATCTTTTTGTTTTTCTTCAGGGATGGTCTGCAGCAATTCGGCAGCTGTTCCTCTGAGCGCTCTGAGCGCCTCGTTGTCCCAGTTGTTTGTCAACGCTGCAGCTTCGAATTGTCTCTTATAAATCGGCCACGATGTTTGGCCATCGAAGGCAGGCGGCTGCATTTCTTTGCGTCGTGGACTGTCGGGCAAATATTCCCGCACTTTTTGTTTCTTAACCAACTCCAGCTCCTTAGTCAGTTGTTCTACTTCCGATTTGACTTCAGTGAATTTTTCCTCCACGCTTTCAATTCTTTGATCTACTGCCTGGACCTTTCCTCAAAAAACGCATTCTGGGAATCAAGTTTGCATTCTAGAGCTTTCTTCTGCTCATCGAACTTAGTATCCAGCTTTTCTTCGAGAGCGTTCTTTTGTTCTTCGAAAACATTCTTTTGTTTTTATTGGCCGCTCTCCAGCTTCTCGAATTTGTCTTCGAGAGCGTTCTTTTGTTCTTCGAGAGCATTCTTTTAGCTACTCTCCATCTTTTCGAATTTCTCCAGAAGCAACTTCATGAAAGCGGGCATTTCATCGGCAGCACTTACTGTACTTTGTTGCTGTTCTCCTTGAACTTCGAACAGCATCGTGTCTGGGTAATAGCGTCCTGGAGTCGGAACAACAATTCCCTTTTGAGCCCTGAAGTCTGGAGGTTTCTTTTACCCAATTCTCCTTTTAACTCAGCTGTTGTCAATTGTTCAATTTTTCGACCCATTTCGAATTGTCTTCACACATTTTTTACAACACAATCAGTTTATGTTTTGTATCTGTTTTCGAAAATTCACTCGCGAATAAACAAATCACTGACACCGTTTTTATAACTTAGTTAATTATAGCTTTATCGCACAATCAGTTTCAATATATCCGGAATATTTCACAATCAAATTTGTATCAGTCACCGACACTGTTTACACACACGATATCTCTGGAAAATTCCACTGCAAAAATAAATTGTTTTAGTCACCGATGCTATTTACGCGCACTTTTTCTAGAAATCTCCACTTAAAACTGTTTGACACACTTACACTGTTCCGGAAAATTCCACTGTAGAATTTACCCGCAAGTTACATATTGGAGCTAGCTAGGTGCATCGCACTCTATTTTCTTTTTTTTTTTCATTTGTATTTTCTTTGTGTTTGCATTTGACCCAATTAAATTAATTGCACAATCATTTGCAAACAATACTTTTTTTCATATTTCATATTTTACTGTTGACCTAATTAAGTGTCACAACGCATTGAAAAGTGCTTGCATTTGAACCAATTAAATCATTTGTATGAAATCATTGCACAATCATTTGCAAGCAATACTTTTTTTTCATATTTTGCCGTTGACCTGATCAAGTGTCACAAAGTAACGAAAAGTGCGTGCATTACACTTTACCTCTTTTTCTTTATTTTTAATTTCAAATCAAATGATTGCATTGCATTTCCGTAAACAGAAGTACAATGCAATTATGAAAGTAATTAATTGGGCCAGATACTCGTGGCCAACTATGCTAGCTAAAAACAATTGAACAAAGCCGACCTACCATTCTTTTGACATTCATGCAGTTAGTTGTGAATTATCAATACTCCAGCTAACACGCTGTTAGCATGACAAGAATAAGCGAATAATAGAAGAACTTAATAAAAAAGTTTAAAAAAAATTCGACTTAAATTTTAACTATGAGTTTTATCCCCAATTTCTAACACCAATGTAATATTTTCGGCCTGGGGTTCGTAGAATAAAACTCAATTTCACTTTTATATTCACACAATGAAACACTTAATTTATCAAACAAACTTATCTAAACTCAGATCACACTGTTATTCAACTTTACTATTTAGAATTCAACACTTTATTTCAACTCAATCACTTTTTACTTTATTACCGATTTTCGCAAGTCCACGTTTAAAATATAACTGTCCGTACGAGCCTGTCACCCGCGTATTTATACAAAACTAAGCACCTTCTAGTACGTTCCATTCTTCCCCTTTGGCAACTTCCCACTGGTATTCCTCCTCTGAATTCCAAGTAGGGGAAATCGAACTTCGAATATGACAGCTACTGTCAGATGACTGGAATTACAGTTGGGTATGTTCCTTTAGTGAATCGAGCGGTGTCACACAGGACCTAGCTGTGCCAGCATTACTGGAGGTGTGTTCAATCAAACCCTCAGTTCTGTTTTCGCCAATAATTCTGCCACCTTTTCTTAGATTGCGCTTCGTTCTAGCCGATGTTTTGTCGGTAGATGTTGAGGCGTCCGTAAGAGAAGTGAGCTTGTTGTTGCTAGTGTTTGTAGTAACAGTGGATGCTGTGGAAATTGAAAATGAGCGAGAGTCTGTATCAGCTGCATCGACAGGATTAAGGCAAGGTATCAATTCGTTTATTTCCGAGGTAGTAGATGTAGAAACATCTTTGAGTGTGATCACATCAGAGTACGAGGATACATTTAATACGGCAGAGTTAAAATTGCTTAAGAGATTATTAAAGTTCTTAGATAGCTTAAGAATGTCAAATTTGAAAGCTGACGGCTTAAAAGCCAAGTGGGAGATGGGGAGCTTACGGCCTGAAGAGCAGTACCAATAAGCAATTTCGCAAGAATTAATTTTATCTAAAAATGCACTAGTATTTCCAATGCATTTGGAATGAAACTGCATCCCACAAGGACCGTAGCAAGTAAAGTGTGGACAGCTTGGGCTCGTTTCGAAAAATTTTTGAGCAGCACACGCCATAGTAAGGAAAAAAATAAAAAAATTTTGCGTGACTATAATAGAAAGGAATTAAACTATTATTAAAAAGAGAAAAAAAAAAATCTTCAAAAAACAAAACAAAGTTACAAAGTAATCATTATGATAAAACTGAATAAAACAAGTGGGAAAGTGCACCAGTGGGTATGCAAAAGCTTCAATCCATCTACGACGGATTTATAACATCTACGACGGAAAATGTAACTGTTGAATGCTTTATAGTAGCTGGTTGCACACATTTCGGCCTAAAACTCCGCCTTTTTAACTAAAAAACACACATTTTTTAACGCCACGCCACAAAAAAGGTCGGAGGCACATATAATATATACATAAAAGTTATAAAATAATAATATCTACAGCTTTTGTCATATAATTTTTTGTCAAATTTCATATATATTTATTGAAAAACAGTCATTTTAAGCTAAAATCCCTTAAAAAGTGGGCGTGGCCAATAAAAAAAGCTTACATTTTTTGGCTACCTTAAAGACAATCATAAGGGTCATTACGTACCAAAAATGGATGCGCTAGCGCCATTGTAACATAGCTAAAATTTGCAAAATGTATTTTTTTAAATTAGAGATGGTCGCACATACAAGCTTGTAGTGGGCGTGTTTTCACTAAGTAGTGGGCACTTATTTCCAAACTTGATCTAAGGGACTGGACTTCCAACCAACCCACAAAATTTCAGCTCTCTGCCTTAAAATTTAAGGCCTAAAAGTTGTTTACTTACGGACGGGCGGAAGGACGGACATGGCTTAATCGATTCTCCTGTCGGTCCCATTCATATCTCTAAAAGGTCTTAGGGGTCTACGGTGATTATTTCACTGCATTACAAACTATACATTAAACTTAATATACCCTGGGTCGGGTATAAAAAAAGGGAGTGTATTTCCGCACGGATCCCGGCCGGGAAATCCCGGGGGGAACTCTCTTTTCTCGCTCAATTTAGTGGTGAATTTGCATTTCTCCCGGCCGGGAAATTTTTATTTCTCTCACGAAACTGGTGAATTGTACTACCCCGGCCGGGAGATTTAGTGGTATTCACCACTTCTCCCGACAGGGAGATTTTTTTTGTCAAGCAACTGAATTACTATCAACATTTTTGACAGTTCATGTTTATAAGCAAGACCAAGGTAATGGGATTTTCTTACTACTTGCAACATTTTTTGACAAATCATGTTTATAAATATTTTCTTGTTGTTCGATTCACATACCAGCTGGTAATTTTCAGCTGTAATTAAAATTTGGCAAAACATTGGATTAGCGGCTTATTTTGGTATCTAATCTGGGTTACTTAGACACTCGCTTGTAGGTCGCGAATCCCGCCGATGTGATCGCGTTCAAGAAGATCGGTCGCAGGACAAAATATTGTGGCAACGGGTTCGACAAGGACGCCCTGAACAGCGCTTTTAAGCAAGAGGCAAGCCTCTCAACAACACTATGAGCTCAGCTCATGTCTTATTCGTTCTAGGAGGTTGATAACCAGACATTGTTGACCGCTAGTTTGACCGAGTGGATGATAGCAAAAAGCTGCAGATTATGCCAACAAAGCTGCTCTCCGAGATGTGCTTCAGATTGGTGGAGAAGAATGATGCCAACGTGGCGGACAGTATTCCTAGGTAAGCATCAGTCATTCCCTTGAAAATATCGTCAACAGACCCTCTCCCAGTTTGTACAAGGACAAGGTCATCGCACATCTCATGGAAAAACTGCCCAACGAAGATGACTTTCCGGTAGAGGTGCAGAAATTCCGTGACAGTGACACAGACCTTCATGACTAGATATTAAAAGCGCTCGACGCACGTGGTTCTAGCAAAGTAGTCAACGACGACGATTTGGAATCTATCGTGAACTCGTTGACACCTAGGGCACCTGCAAAGAAGACCACCTCGCGTGCCACCAAGACTATTGGCACCACACCAGATGACAGTATGGCTGCACCTATTCCAGCCACTTCCAGAGGACGGGGGCGTGATAGGGGCGGCACCCGCGGCAGAGGCCGTGGAGCAAATGCTGCCGCTTCTGAACGAACCATGCCTCAGCTGGATATTTCTGTTGGATCGGTAAGGGGCGCCGTGTTTTGCTTGAATGATTGTTAACAGAACATATTTTTCAGAAATTCAACGCAACCATGAAGCAACCCTCTTATGGAATTATGGCTTTTTTAATTTTCATATAACATCCTTTTTTTATCACCTACAACCATGTTTCGTTATATGTTTGTACACGCTTCAGTAAGAATAGAATTAGAAATAGAAAAACACACAAAAGAATAGAATTATACTGTATGTACTAAAACATTATTGTCTTAAAATAAATTAAAAACAAAAAAAAACTCAATCGAAAATTAACGATCTATTATGTCTTATGAACTTATCTTCTCTGGAAAAGTATATAATGCAGATGCACTTGCAAGGTTTCGAAAAATAGCTGGTTTTCAGTTATTAATTTCAATACATTAAGTTTATTACTTGCATTGCTTTTTACATGTTCGTTTTGGACTTTGGTTAAAAGTATGAGGCCCGTTAGCACCACATCTACTTAAGATATTAAGTTCTACTTATAAGTTTGTTTGCACCTTTGGTTTCTGGTAGTTTATGCCTGAGCGACGGCTTGTGTGGACTTCTTTTACAGCGGCATGGAGATATCTAGCTTCATTCGCAGCATGACAGTGTATTTGGTGCCCAATTTGATAATAAGCATTTCGATGGCTCAATATCATGGGTTGCTCTATGGAATACACCTGCGTTGCAAGGCACTGACTAAAACTCTACGCAAATTTCAACGTCAATACAAAAAGGATATCTCTGAAATGACAAATCCACGGGAATCTCTCAGTTACCTTCGGGGCATCTTAACTTCCATGCAAGCATTTACAAGGGAGGTAAACACCAGCTTGGGTCTTTCATCAATATAAGCATCAATAGGTGGTCAATAGTAAATAGGTTAATACGTGTAAAATTTGCTTAAAACATAGATCTTCTAATGCTAAGGAGCCCTTAAAGTCCCATGAGGTTTATCCATTACCTTGGTTTAAGTTAGGATTGGATCTCTTTGAACTTGATAAGAAAATTGAAAAGAAAATTTATTTGATTGTTGTAGATAACTATTCTAAATATGTGGAAATTTCTGTCTTAAGCAATGGACATACTAGCAAAAAACTGGTAGCAGAGCTTAAGTCCATTGGAATAATTCAGCGTATTTTAACAAGTCCTTATACACCAAGATCAAACGGTCTTGCTGAGAGGACGGTCCAAACTATTAAGAAGATTCTTAAAAAGAGTTTCGACGGCAAATCTGATCCGTATATTGCACTCCTAAATTACAGGGCAACTCCAAATCGGAGCACATACTCTTCCGCTGAACTCTTAAAGAAAAGTTAAGAGCCAAAATACCGACTTGTTTTGAAAACTTAAGGCTTTTAGTAATAAATGAAAGAAAAGTTAAGCGTGCTTTGGGTGACAATTGTAGAAATATGGCAAAATATTATAATCGATCTACAAGTACATTAAAAGATCTAGAAAAAGGAGAAAAAGTTTATTACCAAAAATTTCCCAAATCAACATGGTATCCTGGTGTAGTTGTAGAGAAATGCTTAGAACCGAGATCATACTTAATACAGGGTACGAACCAACAAGTGTATAGGCGAAATAGGCAACATGTAATGAAACTACCTACGAAGAAAACGTTGTCGAGCTTTGAATCTGTGCCGGAACAATCTAGCCCTACAAGCGATGGTTCACCTCGGAGTCCTGTATGCGAGAATGAGAAGGAGCGTAATAAGTTGGTTTCTTTCAAAAGCCAGCTTAATACAACTAGAGCTGGAAGGGAAATTAAACCAGTCAAAAGATATATTTATGAGTGTTGATTGACATTTGCGCCTGGGGTACCTAATGCCTTAATTATTTGTCTAATTTTAAGATCGAATTCTGTAAATTTCAATTAATTTACTTTTAATTTACAAAGCCGTTCATTTGTGCGGCTTCACCCTACGTCGCTAGATCGAAGGGTCTTGTCCTTTGTAGTCGTCGCTCGTTGTTTACATCGTTAAGAGTCTCGTTGAGAGTACGGATTATTTCATTGTTGCAATGAACGTAAAGGCGAGCATTTAGCTTTCGAGCAAAGCTTGTTACTTCTTCGCGCACGGTAGCTATTCCTAAAGAAAAACACTTGCAAAACAAAAAAACGTTTTGTCTGCTTAAATTTTTACCACAGGACAAGACTTTTTAGAACTCATATATTTGGCCTTTCATTTTAGTAACAAAATTTACCACTTTTTTGGAACATATCAAAAATAAAACCCGCAAACGTTTTCCGTAGGTCCGAAGATTCCTCCTTCAACTGATGGTAGACACAAGAATTCATGTCCTCTGTGGTTTGGTGGAGTTGAATCTGTCCTTTGTAAGAGCTGTAAGTATGGCTTCCAGCTTCTTGAAAACATCTCAGTTCTTGTAATTTTCCTTATTCAATACGATGTTACTTTCGAGCACAAATTACTTAATGAATTAGATATTCAACTAGACTGGAAAGCCGGGGGGCCTACAAGCTGTTGCCATGGTAATGCCTGGAAATCCACGCATACTCTCACATTTTGTCAATGTATTCCATACTTGAAGAGATTCACCACGAAGTTCAAGTGATTCACCACGAAAACATGGCGGAATCAGCTTTTTGCTCCGTCTACCGGACAAAAATTGTAACGAATTCCAATATCTGGAAGTCGCTACATAATGGGTCGTGTTACATTAATGTTGTTTTGCTAGAGGCCTTAAAATCATTTTTATCTTAATTGTATTCCAGTTATACATTATGTATTTCAAATGCCTTCTAAATATTTTCATATATAGTTAAAAACAAAACACAAAAAGCGCAAATGAAACTAATTCTTTACTGCCTAAATGCCTGTGCCTCTGATAAGTTTGTATTTTATGTTACCGGATTAAAGCTTTAAAAAGCAAAATTTACGGTTAAGTACCAATAAAATGTTTTCTACATGTTTTGACGAAATCAATCTTTAGTATATTAAAAAGTAAAAGTCATTAGAAAGGTTCAAAGGCACTTTTATTATTTTTATTATAGCTATAATTTGAATTCATTATTCGAACAAATCAATAATATGATATAATTGTCATCCTTATCCTTCCAAGTCGATATAACTGCATGCATTTGAGATTAGAGTTGAACATTAAAAGTCAAATTGGCAACTGAGAACAGAAGAATAATGCACTTTTGAGTGAACCCATTTCGTAAAAAAAATCAGTAGCACATTGAAATTGATTTCTGTCAGTGAAATAGCAAAGTAGTCGAAAGAAAAATGTTTATGTATATTTTTGTAGGTAACAATTGAGATTGACACCCAAAGAAGCATTCATTAAACTAACAAATTTAATCACAAGTAAAAAAAGGTTTCAGTGATGCAATCCAATGAAAGCTATTGTTATGTGGCGACAAGAAATAAAACAACTCGCAGGAGTCCCTGAATGCACCCATCGATTCACTCTATAAACGCACCCGCTCGATTCACTAAACGAACATCTGACAGTCATCTGACAGCAGCTGTCATATTCGAAGTTCAAATTTCGATTTCCCCTCCTTGGAATTCAGCGGAGGAGTACCAATGGAAAATTACCAAAGGGGGTATGGAACGTACTAGAAGGTGCTTAATTTTGAATAAATACACGGGTGACAGGCTCGTACGGGACAGTTTTATTTTAAACGTGGACTTGTGAAAATCGGTAATAAAGTAAAAAGTGATTGAGTTGAAATAAAGTGTTGAATTCTAAATATTAAAGTTGAATAACAGTGTGATCTGAGTTTAAATAAGTTTGTTTGATAAATAAAGTGTTTCATTGTGTGATTATAAAAGTGAAATTGAGTTTTATTCGACGAACCCCAGGCCGAAAATATTACACTATATTTAATGCTTCTAAACTTCTTAATTTTTCTTAAATTTGGGAACGCTTAATATTTTACGCAAGTAAAAATCAAAAACCTTTTCCTAAGATGGAAGTTTTCTCGATTGTTTCCTAACTGTTGCTCTTGTTTTGCTGAATAACTAATATTTTCTGCATTCCTACATAATTAAAAACTGAACATCAATAACACATGAACGATTCTGGAGAAAAGAAAAGCCCAACTGCGTAATAATAATAATAAGCGTCTCACACGCATTCACCGTCGCAAAACCGAAAAGCATAAACAACAAATAAACAAATGGGTTTTGGGGAAAAGGGGACACACAAGTTGAATATTTAGTTATTAAGTAATTTGTGACCCGAACTATATTGAAAATAAGACCAAATTCGTAAAAATATCCAATTACGTCATAAACATTCCAGTATTTCCAGGCACATTCAAATGAACTAAATTCTACGATTTTGTAGTCTCAATGTAGGCTCACCCCAAGTGTGGGCAAAATTAAAACAGAATTGTCATTTTGACTTCAATGACTTGTGTGTTATCTTTTATGACTTTTTTAAGATATGTATTTAAATTTTTCAAATGTCAGTGTGAAATTCACCTCGCTATTTTGGCGGGCTCTCAAATTTTTGTTTACTTTTCTCACACGTATTCACCGACACGGAACTCAAAACAATAACAACAAATAAACAAATGGGTTTTGGGGGGAAGGGGACGCTTAAGTTGAATATCTAGTTATTAAGTAATTTGTGCTTTCGAGGCTCTTAACAACATACACCGCGCTTACGACTCCGATTTAAGGCAGCCGTCTCCAATTTATACACTTCTTCAAATCACCTCTCTACCAAAAAGACCAAAAAATTAGATGCCGCATATTCTAATGCGTCTGTACTTGATAGTCGCAATTAACAATGCTTTCGACTTTTTTTAAATCTCACCGTTTAATCAAAGCACATCATCTGGGCACCTCACCGCACCTTTGTGGATTCACCAAATTTATTATCCGAAAACAACAGACGACCAAACACACACAAGCAATCCCAAAACAAAAACCCCATTGCCCAAGCCATCTCAATATATTGTTCAACTAACGATACTTTTGTATCGTAATGAATTCGGCTCTTTGGTCATCAGTCGTTATGAAAGTCTTGCTAGCGAAAGCCGTAAAGAGTACTGTCCTGGCTATTTGGTCTGGATGGAGGTTCATCTGGAGCCGCTTTACCTCAAAGACAAGCGTTCTGGTCGAAGAAATCGGGGATGCAACTGGGATATTAGCCGTGAGGTTAGTAGCTAATCGGGCACTTCATTGGATTGAGAGGTACCTAATATTAAGAAGGTACCTAAAATAAGGCAGAAAATTATTGCGACTACGAAGATGTCTGTTGTTCTTTCTGCCCAAAAGACTGTTATGGCTTTGTCTGATCACTTTGGCTGTATTTTGGGCCTACTTGCTGAGCTCCAAGCAACTTACTTAAGGTGGCTGAGCTCCAAGCACCGACCATTCGATCAGATTTTGGCGAGCTTCAATCCATGGTTCAAGATTATGTGGTTTTTATTTTTGGAATCGGGTAAATTACAAACCAAGTTTTATTTTTTTTTTGGTTGAATCAAACAAAAAATTAAATTGAGATTTTTTGTGAAAGTATAGGTGGGAATAGGTGAGACCTGCCATATGTTAGTTTTGTTTGAAGGGTGGGAATGCCAATACAATTGTACTGGGTCGGGCTAAGCAAAAAAGTACAATCGGAGTAAAAGTGCAATGTTTTGTAAAAACTATGTTTTCTTCAAGGTAAAATGGTAATTTACTTAACTATAATATTTTTATTTCAGCAATCTGTTGATGCCACTATGCAACAATAACCATATGTGACTGTTTTAAAAACAGAAACAATTACAACTCGGCGTTAGCGTAAATAAATTGTTACGAATAAGTTAGCGCAACAAAATGATAAACTTCGATACGTAATGGTGTTACATTTTTACATTGATTTACATTCGCCAAAAATATCTAAGGTATTGAAATTATACTTCGCCGAAATATTCTGTTAAAGATCGTTTAAAATAGTACTTTGTACGCGTTTCGATAAAGAACTTCTTATGCTTTAATTAAAGTTGCTGCCGTTTTACTACGAAATTATGACAAATATTTTTTTTTGCTCATTGTGATATATTTACGAAGAAGAGGTTCAAAACATTCAAGGTTTAAAAAAATTCATTGAAGATGTCTATATACCATACCAACCTAGCTTGAAATACACTTTTACTTTAGCGAAAATTCAAGCTTTATTCCTCTTAGGAATTGAAAGTGCTTCTGGATTGCACTCATTTTGCTCAAATTAGCGATAATTCGAGATTTTATTTTTGTAAAAATGCAGAGCTATACGAATATTTCCCATTAAAAAACTTTTATTTTAATTGGCAAATTATTTTTTTTAACGCAAAATCAATCTGAGTACATTGGCTTCGTTTTAGTACTAAATAAAAAAATTGTTTTCCATCCCTACTTTGTTAGGTACCAACTGAAAAAATTGTTTCCCATCCCTAGTTTGTTTACATTTTGCTGTGGCTTTGTTGCGGGAAATTTTCTGTTCTTTTTTGTGACGAAACTAGAAACAAAATAAGCCATTGTTATGTTTTTACATTCAAAAGCCTCAACTTTATTATTTGCTAGTACATTTGTGCACCAAGTCCCTTATAACATACGCAATTCGAAGCCTGCTTGCTTTAATTTAACATTCGGCAAAGTCGTGGGTGTTTCTTCACCTAAAAATATACGAATACCGCGACCTGTGACTGTCGAAGAACATGATTAGGATGAATACAGTTTTTCCATTTCAAGCCAATGTTGAAATTAAAGTTTTTGCACTAGTCAATGCAATACAAACGTTTTATAAAACAAAACAAAATTATTTCTGCAGAAAGACCAACCCGTTCCAAATTTACACGAAGTAAACAAGCGAACTGTCAACACAGTCTGTTGGGATTGGTAAATCTGAAAATGAATCTAGCTAAAAATCGAGATTTTATTCTGCAATTTCAGATTCGAGAAATGTCAGTTTTCCTCTTAATTTCCCCTAATTTTTGCCACCAAAGAAACGTTTTCAAATTTAGATCTGTCAGTTTTGACATACCCATACCCACTTCAAATTTTTTTTGACTCCAAACGAAACGCACATTAGATGTTGGACTTCGCAGTGGTTGCTGCAAAGTTGGTATACATCACTTGTCAAAAAATGTTGCAAGTAGTAAGAAAATCCCATTATCTTGGTCTTGCTTATAAACATGACCTGTCAAAAATGTTGAAAGTAATTCAATTGCTTCACAAAATAGATCTCCCTGTCTGGAGGAATGGTGAATACCACAAAATCTCCCGGCCGGGGAAAAATCTCCCGGCCGGGGGAATAGTACAATTCACCAGTTTCGTGAGAGAAATAAAAATCTCCCGGCCGGGAGAAATGCGAATTCACCACTAAATTGAGCGAGAAAAGAGAGTTCCCCGGCCGAGAGGCCGGGATTTCCCGGCCGGGATCCGTGCGGAAATACACTCCCATAAAAAAAAAGCACTCGAAATGTGAGATTCGAACCTACACTTGCGGCGTCTAGAGCAGTTACGCTAAGCCTTATCACCTAAGCCAAAGAGACCGATAGTAAATGATGCACAGAATTACTTTTAAGAGTTAACTGAATTATTAATACGAAGGAAAAAAGCGATTGAGTTAAAATGTGAACGAAAACGACGTAAACTAGAGATTGAGTGAAAAAAGTTTTAGTTCTATGTGAGAACCGCTTACCGCAATGTAAAAGCTTACAAAACAGAAAAATGCTCAAAAAACGGAGATATTTAGAACAACTAAAATAAAAAAATAAAAGAAATACGCTTTTTTGCAAATACGATTAGAATTACACAATCAAACTAACGAATGCAATACGAGTCGAAATGAAAGGACGTAGCACAAGCTAGTACACGCAGTAAGCACAGTAGGTACGATGCACAAGACGCACAAGACGATAGTGAGTTGCACTCGATTGAACTTGCGAGCTTTCTGGACTGGAATCAAAATTGTCCATGTGTACCAAACTATGATGTCGAGTATTACAAAACGTATAGCGTGTTTTAACTCGTCATCGCACAGCCGAATGTTAAGTACCGAGGCAATAATAGCATAAACGTTGATCCCTAGCAAAACCACGACGTGAAATGATAGGCACTGACAAGAAATCTGGAAATTAGGAAGAAAATGATCTCCCTTAAACTTGGGACACGATGTCCTTACGACAGCTAAGGTTTTTATTTTTGGCGCATTGGATAGACGGGAGACCTTGGGCACGCGATTTTTCGAGTCACTTGTTTCCAGCGTATTCGCCCTTTCGTCTTAAAAGTCTAGGAGATCTTGGATAGTTGATTTTTCCGAATTTCTGATTGTTAACGCCCAAAACTTACGAGTTTCAGGATCAGTCTTAGTAGTTAGTAAATAAATGAGCCACGGATCCTTACCCTCTGAATGAATCGCCTCATGACCACGAATCACCTCATCTGCCTGATCCACTAATTTTCGCAAGGGAACATCTTCCCCCGAAGCGACCTTTGGCAGTTTTAGAAATTGTTCGATTAACGCATTAATAATGTTTAAGGGCTTATCATAGTGACGTTCCAATTTTTTCCTAGTCTGTTCGTAACTGGAATCCGAAACATTTAAATTGTTTAAGAGATTGAATGCATCGCCGCGTAATACCGATTTGAGATACCGAAACTTTTGAGCACCGGAAAGCTTGGTATTGTAGTCCACGGTCTGCAGAAAGATATCGCGACGCCCTGGCCGCCAATCACTTTATTCACCCGAAAAAGGCGTAATGTGCATAGGCTGCAGTTCTACACGCTTTTTTATAGGAACTAGTAGGAGCTGTTTTCCCCACTTTTTGAATAAGTTCAGTTTGGGTAGCAAATAATTGCTTAGCGAATCGTCCCGGGAAGATTCATCACACGCGATAGGCTCACGTTTTAAATGGTTCAAAAGAGCACATTTAGTTGAAATATATTTTTCCTCAACAGCCATAAAATCTTCTTCGGGGCCACCGTACCCTTCGTCAGCACTAAACTTATAAATTGCAGTTAGGCTCGCGCACATGTTTTTCCACAAATTTTCTAAGCGTTCTAAACGGACTTCCACTCCACTTCAGTCAAATCTACATCCTCAGGAATGTCCTTTGCATAATTAAACAGCCGAGTAATTGAGCCCTTAAAGTGCCCACGGGCTTGCTTCATACTGCTCACAAAACCTCAGATCTACTATTCAAACAAACCAGCAATTGAGGCACCCTCAGCAACAACAGCAAATAATTAACGATCAGCCAACAATTTTACGTGCACAATGTAGTTTTGTACTTATCCAATTTTTCTTGCGAAGTCCACGTCCAAACCACCAACCAACAGCGAAATCTCAACGAAAATCAAACGAATCCGGCTCCCAAAGGACCACAATTTGATTGGGAATGCTTCCACAATTAATAAAAATTTCGACGAATTTCCAAAACGTTACAAACTTTTGTTTTTTAAAAACTAATTGCTTCCTATCAAAACAAATCTTAATAGGTGCCGGTAGTCTAATGGTTTGCTCTGGTTGTTTTGATGGTCACAGCAAAAGTGAACGAGATTACTCTGGGCATAATTGCAGCAAGCCCAAATCGTTTACGCCACGGGGTAAAACTCTCCAAAGAGAGATTGCATGGTCAAAGTCAAAGCACAGAAAGTGCGTAAACAGTTGTGCTTACAGCATTTATGTTTTATGTATATCTACATACAATTATGTTAACTCGAATATCTCTAATAGATAAGCTAAGTAAGAAAGTAAGTATCAGAATAGGAATAGGTAAATAACATGGAGCACGCATATAAAGAGCTAAGCATTTAAGAACAAATTACCCCCTTCGGGTAGTGGTTAGAATATACCCGAGGTAAGGCATGCCTGTCGTAAGAGGCGACTAAAATCCACCCTCCGCATGCCGAGCGCGTAGCGCATACAAAATATGCAATGGACAAAAGAAAAGATATTATCACCCCAGGTTCCAGTTTCACATCCAGTTTCACTGCCAAATCCACCCTCTTTGGAGGTGGGCTCTACGGATACTGGGGAGAGCCATTTATTGCTTATAAATCCCTTTTTGAAAAGATCAAGGGTACCTCGATCTCCACCAGCTATATCGAACGTCTCCGGAAAAGGAAGTCCGCCAGTTAATCAGGACTCAGCGAAAATTAAATGCTTTGAAGCGGAAAACAATGAACTCCGCGCTAAGCTTAATGAAATGGAACGTCTCTACCATGAGCTTAAAAGTGAAGTATATTCGTTACGTAAAGAAAACGAAGCTTTGAGGAATCCCCGTACTATAGAATGTGAGGAAACACCGAAACGCCAATTCGAATAACAGACGGACGAGGAAGAGCTTGCACGCAATGCGAATCCGGTCTTTAAGAAAAGGCTTACCAAGAAGCGAAAAGCTGGTTCTTCACCTTAAGTAGAAACCGTGGAGCAGAAAGAAGAAACACCAGTCGTGCCAAAAAAAAGCGACAGCGAAAACCCAAGAAAAAAACCGTCGACAACCTGCAATAAATGTCGTTGGGGTCGCGGACTACGGAAAGTTACGATACATCCTTAAAAATACTCTTGGGACGAAATATAACTTAACATGAATACAGAGAGAATTCAATGGTTTACGTATGAAAATCACTTCGAGAAGCCGCTGCGGGTTATCGCGAGAGGATTACACCCATCCTGCACTAAGGAGCAAGTAATAGAAGATGTTCAAGCCCAAGGCTTTAAAATTCTTGACGCCATGAACATAATAAAGAAAGAGAAGCCATGTACGGACGATGCTAAAGATTCTGCTGTTGTCAGACGCGGTCTGACAATTTTCATGCTATCTTTTTACAAAATAAAAACAATCCTTAACATTAAGGTCAAAATCGAGCCCAAGCGAAAGGGCAACAGACTAGTACCTCAATGCAAACGATGCCAAGGTTTTCGACACGCGCAAGTATACTGCCAAAAAGAACCGCGACGCGCCGGTGAACATATTTCGACAGATTGCAATGTCAGCAGTCAGGCTCCAGCGGTCTGCGCCAATTGTAGCGGAAGTCACCCAACGAGCTACCGAGGATGCGAAATCGCCATAGATTAACAAAAACGGCATGAAGCTCCAAAGAAAGTTCTGAACAAAAGGGTCCAAGCCTAAAACCTACTAAAGCCCATAAACCAAAACCCCTAAGTCAACCAAGGGTACGAGATTGATTAAAGAAAAGGTTCAAACAGCACAAGAAAACGTCGCTGGTCCAAGTTCAACCGGAAAATCCACACTTGGTGGTCCAAGATCGTACGCTCAAGTCGCTTCACATGAAAGTAAGCGACAATCGGCCGCACCAGATTAGGTCTCTCAAATTCTACTTATGATTTTAGAAAAGCTTGAGCAACAAACGAAAGTAAATCAAGTAATATTTAACAGATTAAGCGAGCATGAGTTTAAGCCTCGAAAAACATATAACAAAAAATCATGAATATGGGAGAGTCAATCAAAATTATAACATGGAATTCAAAGTGCCTTTTGCAAAAAATTGACGAACTAGAAATATTCCTATGGAAAAATAATATAGACATATGCCTGATTTCGGAAACCCACTTTAAAAAGTGTTCGACACCCAAAATAAAAGGTTACATCGACTATCACGCGCATCATCCTTCAGAAAATTCGAGAGGCGGATCCTCTCTCTACCTCAAAGACTGCATTAAGCACTCCAAAAACGCAGAAATAGAACTGGATTCCATGTAAATAAGCTCAATCTCCGTAAAATTGAGGCACTTAGATTATAATAACGCGTCGAGCTATTGTCGAGCTATCTTGCTTCCCTCTTTCAATCACTTGGGACAAACTTTATCATCGGCGGAGACTTTAACGCGAAAAATACTTTTTGGGGCTCACGGTGCAATTCAACAAGAGGCAGAGTCCTCCTTTAAGCAAGTATGAAATGTGGCGTGGTCTTCTTATGGACAGGAAAGCCAACATATTGGCCAACCGATAGAAATGAAATACCTGACCTTGTTGACTTCTTCATCGCCAAGGGGGTACCTCGTTACCTTACAAACGTAGAAGAACGCTTTGATCTCTGTTTAGATCACTCGGCAGTTCTTTTGAAAATCGGCGGAAGCCTAGTAAAAAAGGAAAGAGCGCCTAGATTAAGTAACAATAATACCGACTGGGACGGGTTAGGAAAATACTGTAAAGAAAACATAGCTTTGAATGTACCACTCAAAACGCCACTTGAAATAGAAAATGTAATAGAAAAACTCGTAAGAGTTATTCAGAGCGCTGCGTGGAATAACACTTCCTTTCGGAAATCCGAACTATTGAACAGCGGAACAATATATCCACAAGAAATAGAAGAGCTAATATGCGAGAAGAGGAGAGCGCGCAAGAGATTGCAACGTTCGCGAGCACCCCCGGATAAGACCATCTTGAACCACCTTTCTAAAAAACTGAAACACGAACTTCAAGACTTTAAAAGTCGCGAGACTACTGCTTACCTTGAAAGTTTGACTGCCGATAAAGGTTCGAACTACTCTCTTTGGAAAGCAGTGAAGTCCATTAAGAAGCCTATAGTACATTCTGCGCCACTTAGAAAAGCCAACGGCGAATGGGCAAGAGAAGACAAAGAAAAAGCGGATTTATTTGCAGATTACCTAGAAGAAACATTAAAACCGTTTGACGGAGAACCGTTGGTCGAGGAGCTCAATCCCTATGCGGTACAACATAATTATAGAATAAGAACCGTGTCATTGGCTGAACTTCGTCAAACGATAAATAATCTGAAGAACAACAAAGCACCTGGCTACGACTTAATTACAAGCGAAATTCTAAAGGAGCTACCGAAAAAAGCTTTGGTCAATCGACTCTATATTATTAACGCCTCCATGAGAATTTTATACGTTCCAAGGCAATGGAAAGTGGCCGAGGTCAGGAAACCAGGAACCGAAACCAGGAAAATGTCCGAACGACAAAAAGTCATACAGACCTATTTTGCTACTGCCGATAATATCTAAGGTATTCGAGAAACTGTTGCTTAAAAGGTTGCTTAAAAGAAAAAAGTTGCTTAAAGAAACTGTTGCTTAAAAGAAAAAAGCATTCAACAATCGACAAGGTCTATCGAATAACAAACGAAATCGAAAAAGCTCTAGAAGCGAAAAAGATATGAACTAGCGCTTTTCTCGACGTATCGCAAGCCTTCGACAAGGTATGACACGAAGGCCTGAAGTACAAGTTAAGGCTAAACTTACCAGAAAAACTCTATAGAATCTTAAAGTCATACCTTGAAGACAAAATCTTTCGCGTGTCCCGCAAAGAAGCGTTCTCGGTCCAATAATATTTTTGATTTATACAAGAGACATACCCCACGATGAGGCAACAATATTAGCTACGTTTGCTGACGGCACTGCTATTCTCGCTATTGATACGACAATTGAATTATCAACAGGGAAACTTCAGCGCGCTTTAGACAAAATATGCTACTGGACGAAGAGCTGGCGAGTCGTCCTTAACGAGACTAAGTCAGCGCATATTAACTTTACTTATAAAAAGATAAACAACAAACCTTTATTCATTAACTCCGTACAAATCCCGTACTCAAATGAAGCGAAATATCTAGGAATGACTCTAGACGCAAAACTTAAATGGAAACCGAACGTTAAAAAGAAACGCGACGAGCTCGAAATCAGGTTAAGAGAAATGAATTAGCTTATCGGAAGATTTTCGAAACTAAGCGTTTATAACAAACTGCTTTTGTATAAGCAAGTGCTAAGACCATCTTGGACGTACGGTGTATAACTCTGGGGTTGTACTAAACCAAGCAATATATCTATTTTAGAAACTTTTCAAAATAAGACACTCAGAGCAATCGTTAATGCTCCATGGTACATTAGAAATGGCGATCTACACCGAGATCTTGGAATCGCAACCGTGACTGATGAGGTAACAAACTTTGCTCGCAAACTTAGTACTCGACTTCGCGGACATTGCAACAATGAAATTATCTGAACTTTGGATCAGAAAAATCTTACGCGCCGACTACAACGAATGAGACCGTTGGATCTAGTAGCATAAGATGAAACCACATAACTTGACGGTATAGTAGGTGCTTTCGTTGGAAGGCAGCCTGCCACACGCGATTACTACAGAAGGTTGAACTACTTGTTATGGAAACTCAGTTGTAGTCTTACGGAAAATGGGAGGTTTTTTAGTGAGTAAGAATCTCACACTACTATGAGCAAGCGCGGCCGGTCCTCGTAGTGCCTATGAAGGTTTTTCCTACCCACGGGGGGGAAAAAAATTAAGAACAGGCAAATAGTGAATGTTTGGCAGCTAGAAAATTAACTAATTTTACATAGTGTTTTAAGTAATAGTTAACAGTTGTGTACTTCAACGTGACGGACGCCACGGATTTATTGGGCTGAAGGCTAGACAGTGGCCTGAAGCCTGTCGGAAATTGTTTTCATGCATGTCGGACTCAGTTTACCTTGCTTAGGCGGATGCATGAAAATTTGTCTTAACTCTTGCAAAGAACGGAAACATGGTAGAAAACAAATAGAGAGCAATGCTTTTAAATGTACTGCAAATAAGTTCTAGTTACTTACCTATTTACTTGTTGGATAATGTGAGCTAAACGGTTATAATGTCATGACTTGGTGAAAGGATATTAGCCTGAAGAATACCACAAGTTTGTTATTCCTATTATCTATAAACGATATTAAAAACTTGTTTAAGTTTTGATGGACTACTTTACATTTCTGGTAAAGACATTGTGGAGTGCATAGAAAAACTTAACCAGGGCCTGGAGAGAATAGAAATTTTGTTGAAAATGAATAAGCTGGTGCTGAACGTTGCTAAAACTGAGTACATGATCTTTTGTTGCAATCCTGTAAGTTTGTTGAATGTTAATGTAAATGTGTCCGTATATAATGAGACTATTGAACAAAAAAAGATCTTTAAAGATCAAAAAGACTACAAATATATCATTAAAGATCATATAGACTATTTATGTAAAAAAGTATCTAAAAAAGTTGGTGTTTTGAGATTGATAAGAAAAAATATATCTATTACTACTGCATAAGCAGTATCTAATGTACTGATAAAGCCATTTTGATTATTTCGATCATTTTGATTATTGTTCCAGATTATTGTTTATGTGTCCTGAAACTTATAAAGATAGATTACAATTATTACAAAACAATGTTATGCGCATTATCTTAAAATGTAATAGAATTACCCCAATAAGTTTTATAACGCTTTATAAAACTTATTGGGGTTATAACGCTTACGCTTAAGGATGGTTATATGTAAATCAACGATTATTTTATCTATGTATGGCATTTTTATATAAAACTAAAAACAATATGTTACCTGGTTATTTATGTGAAAATGTACGTACAAACGAAATTGTGCCATACAATCTTTGAAATAAAGGGGACCTCAGAAGAGAATTTTCAAGAACCACAAGAGGCTAAACCCAAAGAACTATTTTTATACCCGGCCGAGGGAATATTAATTTTATTGCATAGTTTGTAACACAAATAATCACCGTGGATCCCTAAGACCTTTTAGAGATATGATCGAGTCCAACAGGTAAGTCGATTAAGCCATGTCCGTCCGTCCGTCTGTCCGCCTGTCTGTATGTATGCATTTTTGAGGTCTTTAAAATTGAGCTAGGAAACTGAAACTTTCATCGTTGCTTGGTTCTCATTTTGTTCAGACAAATTATGAAAATTGAGAAGATCCGCCTACAGCCACGCCCACAATTGGCTTGAATGTCAGATAACCTCAAATTTTTATTTCAAAATGCCTTTTGGTCAAGATAGACAAAACATATGAACTCAAATTTTTGTAAAGAGCAATATCGACAGAAACCTTTAATTTGACAAAAATTAGGCCGCCTACTCTATTGACCATGCCCACTTTTAACATCTAAAATCTTTTTTGAAAACCTGATTTCTCGGGAAATTCATTCTAAATCGAAAAAAAATGTATGACAAATATTAAAGATATTATTATTTGCTAAGTTTGTTGGATACAAAGCATTGAGCTCCGCCCACTTTTAGGGGCGTTTTTGGGAAAAAACTGTTTTTTTTAAGCGAAATTAGAGTTAATTGATTTTAATTTTTAGCCTACGCATTTTTCTAAGGGTCGTGGCCAATACAAATAATTGACAGACAGTATATGAAATAGACCAAAAAAGTTAAATGTGGTGTTAATGGGTAAAGATAGTCGGGTATTTAGAAGTTCGTTATAGACGAACTCTTGCACTTACTTACTTGTTTATATGGGCTTTAATCGCTTTGGCAATCTTCCTAGAGAAATTAAGAACACACACAGTATTAATGAATTTAAAAGAAAGCTAACTGAATATGCACAATCAATGTAGTAATTACAAATTATTTAATTTATATCATATGAGACATGTTATGTATTTATAATTTTAGTTCTTATCAAACTGTAAAAATGTATAACTAAATGGTTTCTATAGCTAAATCAATTACATTCATTCATTGATTCATTTTTAGTATAATAACCTGGGGACGAGAAAGAACAAACCCAACCTTACAAAAAGTCACAAAATGTGAACGCGGTGAAGAATACTCAACCGGGCCTAACTTCAGGTTGGATATTCTTCTATAAAAAGAGAGAGGGAGAACTTCCGGTTTCCTTTTTTTTTTTGACATTCGCTCCCGATTTGACTGCTGGCTTCATTCTCGTCCTCGTGGAAAACATAAAATTTTAATTTTGTACCTTAAATAAGGGAATAAACTTTAAATACTAAATCTCAGATGTGGGGTTAAATGCCCAAAAATGTATAACAACAGTAATTTATAAATACTACAAATAGTCAAGTGGATGCATCGGGATGAGTAATAGCAACAGGCTAACCAAGGCGCGATTGATGGAGGCACTGCAGCAGGCTTGTGTACAAGTGCCATCCTCAGCTACATTGGCTCAGTTACGCTCACTGTATGAGCAGGAATACGCTTCCGACGACTTGGAGACACAGGGCGCATTTGGCACTTCTGGTGAAAGTGCGAACCCCCCAAAGCCAGCAACTCCACCGGCCGAAATTTCCAGTCACGTCCGAAGGCCTTCTGAAAATACAGCCCTGGATGAAGAGGATGAACTGGAACTGGCGCGGCTGGAAAGGCGCAAACGGATAGTGGAGTTGCAGCGAGAGCTCGCTGGTCTTGAACTTAGCACGCCGTCGCCGTCAACAGGACGTAACGTAGATTTCTCGGATTTTGAGAACGCCGTCTAGGCATTCACCGGTGATCACAATAATGGCATCAAAAAGTGGCTGAGTGAGTTCGAGGATGTAGCCGATTCGCATTGTTTTCGTACCCATCGAAAACAATGCTGATTTCGTTTGGGTTTGGGTAAAATAAAAACCAAATTTCATTTTTTTTTTCATTGAATAAAACTAAAAATTTAATTGTGATTTATTATAACAGAGTTGTTTGAGTTTTGTCGTCTTCGTAGAGCATAGAGAGTGTTGTTTGAGTTTTGACCATTACTGAATAACTATATATTCAATTTGCGTCCCTCTTACCCTTCAACACCCATTTGCTTACTTTTTTTTTATAAAGCTTTAAAATTTCGTGTCGGTGAATACGTGCAAGAAGATACAACAACAATTTACCTTACGTGATCAGCTGATGTAAAAGCTCCAAAACGAAATTGCAATTGGAAATGAGGAATTGATGAATTAACTCACATTTGTAAACAAATGTCGGCGGATAGGTAAATTCCTCAATTTCAGCTTGTGAGCAAAGCTTTTACATGTCCGAAGTTGAATATCTAGTTATTCAGTAATTTATGGTTTTGACGACTCCCTATTTGACGTCTGCCCCTCAAGAGCTTTGCATGGATTGTTGTGTATATTTTTATACCCCATTCCATAGGATAGAGGGTATATTAAGTTTATCACATAGTTTGTAACACGTTGGAATAATAATGGTAGACCCCCAAGACCTTAAGGTCATAATGATCGAGACCGAATTCTAAATCGAATGAGCCATGTCCGTCCGTCTGTATGTCAAATGTTTTTGGGCCTTTAGTTTTGAGTTAGGGTGCTGAAACTTGGTACGTAAGGTGAAACTTCGCACGTTATGTGAACCAGTACAAGTGTAAAAATTTTTGAAATCCGCCCAAAGACACGCCCACAATCGGTCTAAATGTGCAACTATCTCCAGAGTTTTTAGAACAGTAAGACGTTCTAAAAGACTGAAATTTGACATTAAGCATCTCCTAGAGAATGTAAGACACAAAAGAGACAAACTTAATTGGTATACCTCCTCTAGTGGGCGTGGCATCTATTTGAAAAGTAAATTTTCAAATGCAGTTTACTCAATATTTTTGCTCGAAATTAAAAAAAATTTCCTGCATATTTTATATAGAAAACGCTTAGTTCCACATTTGATTTATGCAAGAATCTGAGCCACGCCCACATTTTGAGGCAAAATTGAAGAAAACCCTGAAATCTTCCAGAAAACCTTAACTTCAACTGGCTTTGAGCCTAATTCAGGAAAGCATGAAACAAAAACAGTAGCAGGTTAGGTTAGCGAGACTTTAGTCCAAATTTCGTTCATATAAAGTTTTTAGCCACGGCCCCTTTTAGGGGTCGATTTTTCAAAAATATTGAATTTGAACCAAAAAATTGCATTTTTAGGTACAATTAGGTGTAGCTTGGAAATATCTTATAATTAATAGTTTGTAATTAGGGGCGGTTGGACCACGCCCCTTTTCGAAATTCGCATTACTTATAAAATGTCAAAAAATAACTATGCCATTAGCATTTTACAATGTGGGATAGGATGGGGTATTCAACGGGCTGTAAATTCTGCGTACACACTGTAGCACTTACTCACTGGTTGTTACATGTTTTTCGAGGATTAAACTCGAGCTCACTTACTTTGTTAAATATTACTAAATATTACTGGATTACACCCGACCGAGGGTATATTAATTTTAATGCATAGTTTGTAACACAGTGCAATAGTCACCGTAGACTCCTAAGACCTTTTAGAGATATGATCGAGACCGACAGGTAAGTCGATTAAGCCATGTCCGTCCGCCCGTCCGTCCGTCCGTCTGTCCGTATGTAAACAACTTTTAGGCCTAAAATTTTAAAGCAGAGAGCTGAAATTTTGTGGGTTAGTTGGAAGTCCAGTCCTTCAGATCAAGTTTGAAAATAAGCTGAATCCGCCCAAAGACACGCCCACTACAGGCCTGGATGTGCGACCATCTCTAATCTGATTGTCTTTAAGGTAGATTGATTATGAATCCAACGTCTTAATCAGGTGTTCTGATACCGATGTCTTAATTGTACTACTTGGAAACATGAAGAACATTTAAAAATTAGTAAATATATGGATGGAAATAGGGACTGGAAATATCCAAAGATATGTTGATATATCAAAACTATATCGCCATTTGGAGGAGCCCCTAGCAAGTGCTTTGCCGGGCTTACATGCAACAACAGGATGCGACTACAATCCAGCATTTTTAAGGAAAGGTAAATCAAACCCATTTAAACTGCTGGAAAAATCTATTGAATACCAGGCCGCTTTTAGTGTATTAAATGAAACTGATACAGAGAAAAGAAAATCCATATTTAAAATTGTTGAAAAATTTGTGTGTCAGATGTATGGATCTAAAAATGTGGAATCAGTCAATGAGGCTAGCCTCGAAATATTTAGCAAAACGTATAAAGCTAAGAATGTGGCCGAAACGTTTCACAAACGATTTGCTCATGTTGATGCGTCAAGCTTACCACCTTGCAGCTCGGAACTACATCAACACCTCTTGCGTGCACATTTTATTACCAATCTTTGATGTAATTCTCATTTAAAATGCCCCACAGTCCTTAAACCACACTTAAATGGATGGGTACAAAAGGAGGAGCGTTATGATTTTGTTTGGTTCAAAGGGGACCAACTTCCAACGATTGTGAATGATATTGTTATTCAACCATCAATTGGTGAAGAATACGAATCGAGTAAGTCATAAACGGATTTACCCATTATGCTTCTTACAGTTTACTTTCCGTTTTCACTTTTAAAGGCGAAGAATATATACAATCCAGTGACGAGGAACAACATGAAGACGAAGTACTTTTTCTAGAAGAATATTAGAAGAATTAGAACCTACCGAATAAGTAGATATCGCACACTTTCAAATTGTGATTATTTTACATTGTTATTTTACAGAATGCTTTGTTATGTGCATACCAATGAAAACACATAAGAAAAGATTTCTGGATTATCTATTCTTTTGAACAGATGCTACGATTTTCCAACGAATGCAAACTTATTTGTACGATTTTATGCTAAAAAAAGTTTTCTACGAATAACCTTTATGTTTCTTTCTACCTACTGTAAATAAAAACTTGAATTAAAATAAAAAAACAAATAAATATATTAAAAAAGAAAATTTTTCCAGCTAAAACTTTCTAGCTATGATCGAATACATGATATAATCGAATATCCAACATTTTTCTGCAGTTTCTCTTTCTATGCAAATTGCAAAATTATATAAGCCAGGTGTATACTCAATAAAGAGATTAATATTAGTATAACGTGAATGCTAACCTTTTTAATTATTTTTGGTCTGAAGCAAGTTACAAAATAAAGTACATGTTCTAAAAACATGAAAATTGCACATATAATAGTCCTGATAATGAGCTTTCATTTAACATCCATTTGAAATCGATAGCATATATATTTCTCGCAAAAAAATTAGTTAAACACCGGTTTCTTGCCGAAGGACATGTACAGGTCGGGTATCTTAAGCATGTTCTGCCAAGGACTTAGCACCGGAATTTTGTTCTGCCATTGCACACATAAGTTACACATGATGTGACGAAGTATGTATATAAATTTAAGACCTGTTCAAATAAGTACAAAAAACAATTTTTTTTTTGTACTTTGGGGGCGTTCTGCCACGCCTTAGGGCCCACCCTAATGATCTGCCAATTACAGGAAATTTCATAATTTTGCCGCTAGGTGCTATACACAAAAATTCAAGATGAGTCAAATGAGGATAATTTCGATTTTTTTTACCGCGTCTGGACCGCGTACCGCACCCTAGGGACCGCCTGCGATCGGGCAGAACACCATTTTTCGCAGTATCGCGTATAGGTCAACACATCAAGGTACGTGATTTTGTTGTTCAAATGACTACATACATTTTTCACCAGCTCTTAGACTACTAGTAGTGTTATCCATTTCGCACGGAAGGTGAATGACCTACTAGCCTAACTATCCTGATGTTTCACGGCACAAAAGATTTATTCAGGTCGAGGAACCTTAGTTCGTAATAGGCGAGTCAGGAAATTTAAAAAAAACAGACACGCACACAATCGGTGCAATTGTGCAACTACCTCAAGGGGCTTTCAAAACTGTAAGACGTCTTAAAAGCCTGAAATTTGGATTTTTTTATCTCCTGTTTATTGTAGAATATACAAAATAAAAAATTTTATTTTTTATTATTTTAATTTTTTTTTTTATTTTTCACCTCCCCTTGTGGGCATGGCATGGATTTAAAGTTAATTTTTCAAATGCATTTAATTCAATATTTTTGTTCCAAAACGAAAAAAATTTACTCAATATATTATGTAGAAAACACATAGTCCTACATTTCTTTCATACAAGACGCCCACATTTGGAGGCAGAATTGAATTGAAAATTTCAGAAAAACGTAATTTTGACTGGTCTTAAGCCTAATTTAGGAAAGAATCAAAAACAAATTAGCGAGTTGTATAAACGGGATTTTATTCTAGATTTTGTTCACACAAAGTTTTAAGCCACATTCCCTTTTAGGGGTAAATTTTTTAAAAATATTGAATTTGAACAAAAAAAAAAAGCACTTCTACGTACATTTAAGCGTCATCATCATCATTTTCGAATGCTGCCTATCCTTTAAAAGGGTCGCGGAGCGAGGGTGGCTAAATGGTCCTTCTTTCTCGATCCTCCGCCACCAACTCAAGAGACTCCGGCGCAATCCCCAGGCGGGACTCAGAGAGGTTCTTTACCTGATCCCACCACCTGTTTCTTGGCCTACCAGTGGGGCGACGCGCTCGCATCTCGGCTAGCATGACCTGCCTAGGAAGTCTGTCAGGGGGCATGCGAACAACGTGTCCAAACCATCGAAGAATCGATCGCTCCACTCAGAGAAGTAGCTGCTCAACATTAGGATTGCCACGAATACTGACGTTTCTCCCTATATCCCTTAGATTAACACCAGCAACGCACCTCAGGAATCTCATTTCAGCAGCTTGTACCCGCGATCTAATTCTTTCGGTCATTACCCAAATTTCCTAACCATAGATGAGGGTCGGAACGAACACTGAATTAAAAACAGAGATCTTTGCTTTCACTCCAAGCTCGGCTTTCCTGATGACCGACCGGCGCAGTTCTTTTACTATTGCTCCAGCTTGGCCTTTTCTATAGGACAACTCAATATCCCTCCTCCCATCTTTCGTGAAAAAGACCCGAGATACTTAAACTTCTCCACCTGTTTTAACGGAACTCCATTTATGTGCAGGGTACACTGCACAGAAGTTCGGGAAACAACCATCACTTCCGATTTGTTCACGTTAACTTTCATCCCAGCATCACCACAGATGGCTGCAAACCTATCCAGTGCTCGTTGAAGTTCCTCTTTGGATGATGCAAGGATGGCCAAACCATCTAATAGAACTAAGTGTACTCTACAAAATACATAACCAGTGTGTAAGTGCTAGTGTGTACGCAGTTACAGTCCGTAAAACAGACCGTTGAATACCCCATCCTATCATACATCCTAAAATGCTGATGTTATTGTTATTTTTTGACATTTGATAAGAAGTGCAAACTTTGAAAAGGGTTAAGTATTCCAACCTTAATTCCAAACTATCAATTATAACGCAGATATTTCCAAGTTACGCTTAAATGTACGTTAACATGCAGTTTTTTGGTTAAAATTCAATATTTTTGAAAAGTCTACCCTTAAAAGGGGCGTGTCTAAAAACTTTGTATGAACGAAATCTGGAATAAAATCTCGTTTATCTAACCTGCCAATTTTTTTTTTGTTCTTTCCTAAATTAGGCTTAAAGCCCGTCGAAACAAAGTTTTTCTGGAAAATTTTAGCGTTTTCTTCAATTTTGCCTCCAAACGTAGGCGTGGCCCAAAGTCTGGTACGAACGAAATGTAGAACTATGTGTTTTCTACATAATATATTATGTAAAATTTTTTCGAATTGAAACGAAAATATTGAATAAAATGCTTTTAAAAAATTAACTTTTAAATCGATGCCACGCCCACTAGGGGAAGTTAAGTTATATAATTTTTATTTTGTGTATATTACAATAAACAGGAGAAAATAAATACCAAATTTCAGGCTTTTCAGACGTCTTACAGCTTTGAAAGCTCTGGAGGTAGTTGCACAATTGCATCGATTGTGGGCGTGTCTGTGGGCGGATTTGGAAAATTTTTACACTTGTACTGCTTCGGATAACAAAGACCTTATAGGCCAAATTTCCAAGTGTTCCGTTTACTTTTTTGTTGTCGTCTGCACCTTTTTCACAACACAAATGACACTTTTCTAATCCTTTCCGTTGTTCGGCCTGGATCGGGTTGGTTACCTGAAAGTAAACCTAACGACAAAGAACATGACCAAAAGAGTTACTTTACTATTTCCAGTTTGGTTTCCAAATACCGTTTGCTTTACTCACCAGCAGTGACCTGCTACGTCGGTGAGTGGAAGTGGTTTCGAGAAGAGCTGAAATAAAACGGTTATCAGAGCAAGGCTCTAGGGGCTGGATTAAAAAGAGTGTGACTTCTTTAGGAGCTAGTAGCAAAAGAGACATTTATTCTTGCTTTACTTGGGTATTCTTGAAGTAGAATAGATTTTGTATATCTCTTCTACTTCAAGTGGACCTACTTTCAAGTCTGAACACCTCCATGATACTCGATTATTGCACTGTCATCGATTTGCACCCTTCGATTCGAGCTCGCAGTATCGCGTCGTCAACATAAAGCATTGGCTTTGCTTTACCAGTGCTTGCCATATTCCTAGCACTTGACCTATATTCGTCGAGTCAGCGTATCGGCGCCACCGTTCAGTGTTGCCATTTGGTCACACTTGCCCTCATGCACTCGTCGTACCATTTCGGATATTTGACCTTCACGCATTCATAAATACACAAGGCATGTATCGTACTACGTAAACAAAACCTGTGGCACTATGCTGCCGGCTTTGCCTGTTGATATGTGATCCCATATATTCTGTTGGGAATGTACGATCGCTTGTAAAGAGTGGGTACTGAAATAAAATATGGTACGTGTGCTGGGGTGACTGACGAATTGTTGGTCTTTAATGACTCTGTGCTTAAGTGGCCTATAAGTGAATATGGATTATGAATATTTTGTATGAAGGTTAATGGGTGCCTGCTATCGAGCATCGTGGAAGAGGAATGCAAAGGGAAGTAGAAGCGTACACTGGCGCTATTCCCCCACCCCCCTTATTTAACCATAAGTATCACTTAATTTAAATACTCGTTAGCTAATAGCAACAATTAAAAAAAATTACTTAACTAACTAACAGTAACGCTGTTATTCCAAATTCTTAATCCTAGTGTGTAAAAGTAAAATTAATTAACTCTTGTTATATTAAATTTGAATGCTGGATAGAGTTTTAGTTTTTCTTTTAGAAGTTATTATAAACAGTTGATTCTTACTTATTCTTACAATGGGAGTAATTGTTAGAAGTACAATTTATCTTAATTACTTAAAGATTAGATACCATGTATTTTAATTTGGTTTTGTACTTATATAAAGTCTTAATAACAGTTCAATTAACTTTTGTGTGTTATCCATATTAAATTGCAGATTAAATTTTGTTAATAATACAATTAAATTTGCAAAAATTTACATTAATAATTCTTTTTATATTAAAACTTGAGAAATATGAAGTTTTATTAACACTGCAACCAATTTTAGTTCGTTAATATATTTATATTTAATTGTTGATATACTAAATTTTAATAAGAATACCAATAATTTTAAATGGTTTGGTTCCTGGCCAGGAAAATAATATTAGAACTTATTATATATACATGTGTGTATGTAGGGTCTCTTTCCCCTTTTTTCTTTTCTATTTTTTTTTTAAATCTGTTCAAGTTCGTCAACGTCGGCAAATGCTTCTAGAAATTGCCGTAATATATATGTAAAATTTCTTTAGCCTGTTTTTGTGGACTTTAGTCATTTTTCCTTCGTATTTTATATCGCAATTTACGCCTTCTTCTGACAATACTTCGTATGGTCCTATGCAGATTGGATCTTACTTCCTACGATTTTCGTTTCTCAACAGAACTAAACTACCAACTTCAAAACTAGCTTCCTTACTCTTAGCCTTTGTATCGTATGCTTTTTTTCTAATATTCTTCTTTTCAACCAACTGATCCCTAGCATCCCGGTGAGCTATTTGTAATTTCTGCTTTAAGTCAATTACATAGTCTCCGTAGTTGTATCTGGGGTCAACCTGTTTCGTAAGATTGGATGGCAATTTACATTGCCTTCCGAAAACTAATTCAAACGGTGTATACCCTGTTTCCGAATGTATGGAGGTGTTATAACAGAAGACATAGTAGGGTAACCAGTTACACCAGTCCGTATGTTTTTCGGACACGTAACACCTGAGGTATGCTCCAAGAACTTTGTGGGAACTTTCGAATGCTCCTATACTTTCATGAAGGTAAGCAGTGGATTGTAGCTGCTCTATCTTCAATAGTCTACACATGTCTTTGAAGATTTTGTTTATGAACTCTGTTCCCTGATCTGAAGCTATTGTTACGGGAATTCCATATTTGAGGATAAAATCTTCTACAAGTCCTTTGGCTAGCTTCTTTGTTCTCGAGAGGGATAGCTTCTGTGAATTTTGTAAGCTCGTCTTGTAGGGTAAGTACGTATCTTTAACCGTTTACTGACTCGTCTAAAGGACCAAATAAGTCAAGATAAATTTTATCGAAGCTTGTTTCGGCGGTTGAAGTGATATCCATCGGCTGTTTTTTAGGTGTGATATGTTTATTCTTTTGGCATATTGGGCAATGCTTCACAAATGTCGTCACATCGTTCTGCATTCCTGCCCAAAAGTATTTCCTTCTGAGCGTCTTCAGCATGCGGTTTATTCCTGCATGTCCACTTGTAGGTAATATGTGATAATCGTTGAGCAGTATATTCTTTTCCTGAGGATCGGTAATCTCTTTCCATTTATCTATGAGGTGCACTCTTTAAACATTTCTCCTAATTTTTTCTGTAACTCGGGAATAATTTTATATTCTCGACGGCCGCCCGCGAGTTTCCTTAATTCTTCTTTAGTAATGTATAATTTTTCAATGGCTAGGGGTCCGCGGATACTTTGCACGTCCCCGACATCAATTTGACAATCGGAGTCGATAGGTCTGTAGTGCTGTCCTTCGAGATATCTAGCAGTTCACAAGGTTCCTGCACGTCCCTCAAAAACATTTTGCCAAATGATGTCGATCGGGCTGTAGTGCTTACCTTGGACATATTTAGGAGTATTAAATTCATCTCTGGGAGGTATGCCAATACGTCGTTGGGTCCCAGGAGTAACGTCGTATCATCTTGTTGCGGTCAAAAAATGCGCAACAAAGAAGCTCTTTGTCTGTCCTTTTGGTCCCCTCCTTCCTATTCACCTTATTGGGCTTCCCCGTCTTTCTTCTCCCACGTGTGTTCCCTCTTTTCATCCATACAGGTTTCTAGGAGCAAGAGGGACTGTCAGAATGCTACCAACGGGCGATTCAACTAAGAGCCAGATGGACGGTCTGAAGATTCTAGTTCATCCAAAAAAACGTGAGCAAGTGCATTTGCCTATCTTAACCCGAGATTTATATCCATCCAGAGCGAAGATCAGCAATGGCCGAGGGCCCATCTTGTTAAATTCTGAATTTGTAAAGAATGGCTTACTATATGTAGAGTCCTCTTCCCCAAGTCTGCGCGAAAGTCCACTAGGGTAATGTAGTATATCGCGTGTTGAGTATGGTAGTTCCTCTTTCGTTCTCCTTATTAAAATGTATAACCCTATTTTCCTTCTGAGAATAGAGTTAAATGTTATGAATCACTGAATGCTCTCTTTTCGGTTCGGCTTTGAATTCTACCCTTTAATTCGCAGTGGGGCGAATTGGTACGAATTCTTGTGTGAGAGAAATGTAGCTGGGATTCAATAACGGCAAGCATGCCCAGCAAAGAGCTGAGCGTGACTTGAAACGCCGTGCCCGATAACCACTGTACCGGAATGAGAGGATTGGTTGAATGTGTGTGTGAATGAGTCACGGTTTGTTTGGGAAAAAGCCAAGCCAAGCTTGGGTGAATCACTTCTAGTTTACCTAGCAAGTTTGGAGGAGGTTTTGAGAAAAGAGAGCTGGAGGAACAAAAGGTTTTTGAGTTTGGAAGAAAAGATCCCGAGGAAGGATAGCAAAAAGATCCAGGAGAAATGACAAAAACAGGAGTTGCAAAAAGGAAAAGGAAAAAGGAACTGAAGGGAGAAAAGGATAAGATAAGTCGAGTGTTTGACGAGATTTGCGTTTGTGTTTATTATGAAGAAGATTTTATATTTGACTAGTTGACTTTCGTTTCGGGTAAATCCCCTGAAAAAGACGGGACGCGCGACCCCTTTAGTTTAACCTATTTTAAATATTCGGGACCCTATATAGTGAGCCATTCTATCACTTCGGCGATACTTGAAATTGTGTATAACTTTGCATTCGTTCGGCCATCTTCTTTTGTTTGCTTTGATTCTTTTGTTTGTAATAATCTGTTCGAGTAATTCTTGCTGTGATTCATTGGCCAATTCTTTAAACTTAACTCCTTTTAATAAATCGCCTTCGTTCGTCTTAGAACGTTTATAAAGACCTAAACCATTGTGTTACTCTTTTGATCGGACCTAACCATTTTCAGCTACCTAGTTTTGCTATTTTACTTATAAAACAGCTGGCGCCCATTCAAATCTACGTACATCTTGCATATGATATGCATTGCAGGGGTCTTTCGGTTGGAAAAGTAGATGAGATGCGGAAGTCTCTTCGAGCGGCTAGGGCTATGGGGAAACGGGGTTCATTAGAATCATTTAAATACCCGTTTCAGTTTGTAGAAGACCGGGAAGCGGTAGAGGAAAAAATCTTGGAAATAAGGAAGGGCTTCGAAAATCCACCCCATAGGAACTCATCCGAGTATAAAAAGATGTTCACAAAAATCGAATGGGCAATTTTAAGAATAGGCAGGTCATGTCCCACCGTCCAGGAAGAAGTAGGAGCGAAAACTCAGCTAAAAACGACCCTGATGATGCTTCTTCGTATCTATGGACGTATGGACGTATCTATGGCTGATTGCGAAGGCTTTGGTTGACTGCGAATTTTACTCCTCTTGAAACTCGTAAGCGACTAGTTCAAATGCTTATTATCCCTATAATAACATATGCCGATGTTGTTTATAGCAGTCTTGATTCTGTTTCTAGAAACAAGCTACAAGTAGCTTTCAACGATTCAGTGCGGTACATACATGGGTTAGGTAGATTCGAACATATAACGAGGTATGTGAATTATCTTCTGGGTTATACATTACAGCAGTATATGCAAATAAGAAATTGTATATTTATGCACAAGCTTATAACGACCAGAAAACCAAATTATCTATATTCGAAGCTCGATTTTTCTCATTCTCGTCGAACATTAAACATTAACTTGCCAAGGTTTAATTATCCCATTTCTTCAAGGTTGTTGTTTATTCATGCCGTTAGGTTGTGGAACTCACTACCCTTACATATTAAGGGGATAAATTGTGCTACAAACTTTAAAGCCGCGTTACATAATCACTTTTCTCTCCAACAAGAATAATCTTTACCTTACTTCTTTCAACTGTTTTTCTATATTTCTTGCCTATGTCTTACTTTCCTACCTCCTCTTATTTTTAATATTAGTAAATATTTACATTATATTTTTAAATTTTAATTTTTAATATTTAATTATTTTTTATTGTGAATAATTATTTTGTTTATTGGCTACCAATTACTATATTGTTCACTTAGTACTATAAGAGACTCAAGTCTTAATGTACATACCAATTTTATATTAATAAACTAAACTAAACTAAACTAAACTGATCTTTTAAAGAAAGGGAGTAGGTTCGTCTGGTCTCAAGAGTGCGAGGGGAGTTTTCAGAAAGCAAAGGAGTGTTTAGTTACTGCCCCGATATTAACGTGTCCGGATTTTCAGTGGGAGTTTGTCGTGCAAATCGACGCATCGGACTTTGGGATTGGAGCAGTGCTCTCTCAGAAATTCGAGGAAGGTGAGAAAGTAATCTGTTACTTAAGTAGGTCTTTGGATAGGAACGAGAGGAACTTTTCAACCACGGAGAAAGAGTGCTTAGCGGTTCTGTGGGCTATTGAGAAGTTAGGGAGCGTGAGAAAGTAATTTGTAAGTTGAGAAGGTCCTTGGATAGGATCGAGAGAAACTTTTCAACCACGGAGAAAGAGTGCTTAGCGGTTCTGTGGGCTATTGAGAAGTTACGACAGTATATAGACGGCGTTCGATTTAAAGTTGTGACGGATCATTACTCACTGATCTGGTTGAGTAATCTCAATGATCCGTGCGGTAGGCTAGCTAGGTGGGACGTTAGGTTGCAGCAGTTCGACTTCGAAATCGTGCATCGGAAGGGGAAATACAACAGCAGGTTTCTGATCCTTGGGTCACGAAGATGAGAGCGAAAGTAGAGTCGAACCCATTAGCTTTCCGGCCTGAAGGGTCGATAAGAGAATTTTATATAAATTTGTTAAGGCAGGTCACGTGATTGTTCATGAAAATAATTTAGAATGGAAGGAAGTAGTAGAAAAACAGGATAGAATTAAAGTTTTAGCAGAATGTCATGACAATCCATTAGCAGGTCATATGGGAGTAAGGAAAACTTTTGCTAGAATAGGAACTAGGTACTATTGGCCTAAGATGAGGTCAGATATTACCAAGTATGTCAGGAACTGTAAGATATGTCAGAGTGTGACGCCTGTGAATGATAAGTCGGCTGGTGGCATTTCTAGCCTATGGGAGATGATCTGTGTTGATTTGGTAGGCCCTCTTCCAAGGTCGAATGGGGGTTTTGTTTACATCATGACAGTGGTTGACTACTTCAGAAAGTTCCCCTTATTGTTTCCTCTTAGGACTGGGAAGGCTGCTTCTATCTGTAAGGTCTTGGAAGACAACGTGTTTTTACTTTTCGACATACCCAAGTGGACCGTTTGTGACAATGGTCCTCAGTTTCGAGGAAAGGAATTGGAAGCGCTATGCGACGCGTACGGGTCACAGCAACGATTTACAGCGAATTACCACCCCAGGCTAATGCCGCGGAGGGGATTAATACCACCCTTAAAACCGTTCTGCGTGCCTATGTGTCGGAGAACCATAAGACGTGGGACACACATCTGGATAAGGTAGCTTGTTGCATCCGCACTGCGCAACATGACGTATTAGGAGTTTTTCCGTACTACGCGAATTTCGGGAAGGAGATGGTTACTTGTGGTTGTATGTCTTCGACCCTAGGTACCACCTCAGACAGGTTAGATAGGGACTCAGTAGGGAATCAGGATCCACCCAGTACTTCAGCTAGTAGTTTAGATAGGGGCACAGAGAATAAGTCAGGTAGTGATTCAGAATTAGGAGTTAGGGAAATCAATATGACTGAGCTAGGAAAACGTTTTGAGGAGCTAAGGAAAAATATTGGTAGGAAGTTAGCGGAGGCAGCCAAGAAGCCATCGAAAGCATACAATCTTAGGCGGCGAGATGTTCACTATCTGCCGAATGAGATTGTATGGCGTAGGAATTACATCCTTTCAGATGCAGCGAACTACTACTCTGCGAAATTAGCCCCAAAATACATCGGCCCATTCAAAATTCGTAGGCGAGTCTCCCCTTGGACGTACGTGCTTGAAGATGACACCGGAAAGGAACGAGGAACATGGCATGTGAAGGACCTTAAGCCATATATCGACGACCCATAGGACCCACCAGCGTTTCCATACCATCGGCCAATCTCTTGTTAGCCCGGCCATGGCTCCCCTTCTATGTAGATGGCCAATCTTTTTTCAGTCCGGCCATGTCTCCTACTGTTACGTTTTATTTTACCTTTCAATTCCTAGGTGCCCTATTGAAATGTGTACCACCAGGGTGGAGTTGTTGCGGTCAAAAATTGCACAACAAAGAAGCTCTTTGTCTGTCCTTTTGGTCCCCTCCTTCCTATTCACCTTTTTGGGCTTCCCCGTCTTTCTTCTCCCACTTGTGTTCCCTCTTTTCATCCATACAGGTTTCTAGGAGCAAGACGGACTGTCAGAATGCTCCCAACGGGCGATTCAACTAAGAGCCAAATGGACGGTCTGGAGACTCTAGTTCATCCAAAAAAAACGTGAGCAAGTCGCATAGACTAAAACCCTCGTCGCCACAATCCCCGGCGATTGACCTGATGCCGATGAACCACCATCAAACAAGCAGAGCTCAAATACCAAAGAGCCCAAGTATGCGGGCCAGAGAATGCAGAGTGCATTTGCATATCGTAACCCGAGATTTATATCCATCCAGAGCTAAGATCAGCAATGGCCGAGGGCCCATCTTGTTAAATTCTGAATTTGTAAAGAATGGCTTACTATAGGTAGAGTCCTCTTCCCCAAATCTGCGCGAAAGTCCACTAGGGTAATGTAGTATATCGCGTTTTGGGTATGGTAGTTCCTTCTTCGCTCTCTTTATTTAAATGTATAACTCTATTCTCCTTCTGAGAATAGAGTTAAATGTTATGAATCACTGAATGCTCTCTTTTCGGTTCGGCTTTGAATTCTACCCTTTAATTCGCAGTGGGGCGAATTGGTACGAATTCTTGTGTGAGAGAAATGTAGCTGGGGTTCAATAACGGCAAGCATGCCCAGTAAAGAGGTGAGCGTGACTTGAAACGCCGTGCCCGATAACCACTGTACCGGAATGAGAGGATTGGTTGAATGTGTGTGTGAATGAGTCACGGTTTGTTTGGGAAAAAGCCAAGCCAAGCTTGGGTGAATCACTTCTAGTTTACCTAGCAAGTTTGGAGGAGGTTTTGAGAAAATAGAGCTGGAGGAAAGGAAAAGATAAGTAGAGTGTTTGACGAGATTTGCGTTTGTGTTTATTGTGAAGAAGATTTTATATTTGACTAGTTGACTTTCGTTTCGGGCAAATCCCCTGAAAAAGACGGGACGCGCGACCCCTTTAGTTTTACCTATTTTAAATATTCGGGACCCTATATAGTGAGCCATTCTATCACTTCGGCGATACTTGAAATTGTGTATAACTTTGCATTCGTTCGGCCATCTTCTTTTGTTTGCTTTGATTCTTTTGTTTGTAATAATCTGTTCGAGTAATTCTTGCTGTGATTCATTGGCCAATTCTTTAAACTTAACTCCTTTTAATAAATCGCCTTCGTTCGTCTTAGAACGTTTATAACGACCTAAACCATTGTGTTACTCTTTTGATCGGACCTAATCATTTTCAGCTACCCACAGTTTTGCTATTTTACTTATAAAACAGCTGGCGCCCATTCAAATATACGTACAAAATCATTAAGCTACTTATCGCGTATCAATCATCTGTTCTCGGAACCCACCTCCTTGCTGAGCAGTCGGGAAGCACAGCAACAACTTGCTGTGTTGTTGCACTTTTTCGCCGCTAGCTTTTAGTTTTCATAAATTGTTTACATCCGCGAGCGCGTCGTCGGCGCACCTTCGATATTTAATTTATTTATTTATTTAGATCTACGAATTTTCTCAACAGATCGATCATAATGAAAAAAGAAATAACAGTACATATATAAATTATCTTAATGCTAACAATGATAGTTCCTTAAATCTAATTCTAGGTAATGCTAAGTCAAGCTGATCATAAACTATATTAAAAACTCTACAAGAAAACGTAATAGGCTCATTCGCCCCGTATAAAGTGGAGTGATGAGCTTCATATAACAGCGGCCTGGGCCTAATTGCTCTTTGCGGGGCATACAAACAAATTAGAGACAGTAGGTTACTACAATCAATATTAGAACAAAGTAAATCTCGGACGAACATAACACATTGCGATTTCCGACGAACTTCAAGAGAATCGAATCCCAACAGCCAACATTTAGATCGGTACGAATGGTGGACATTGTCATCAAGAAAGAAATGGCGTAAAGCGAAGCGCAAAAAGTTTTTTTGTACTTTTTCAACTCTCTTAATATTTTTAGCGGTGAACGGAATCCAAACGACACTGCAATACTCTAAAAGGGGACGCACAGTGCTAACATAAATGGCTTTAAGAGTGTAGGGATCCCTAAAATCCGAAGAGTTTCTTTTCAAAAATCCTAGAGCAGAATTAGCTTTTGACAAAAGTTTATTCATATGAAGATCAAAGGTGAGCTTTCCATCGAAGATGACCCCCAGGTCCTTGAATTCGCTTGCAATATTGAGTGTTTGGTCTCCCAGACGGCATTCAGGGAAAATTGCCTCTAGAGATCTGCTAAACAACATCGCAGCACATTTGTCGACATTCAGAAACAGATCGTTCAGTTTGCACCATTCACGGAAGGCGTCCAAATCCTTTTGGAATAGATTTCTGTCGTTAAGGTTCAAAACTGTAGCAAAAAATTTTACATCATCCGCATATAAGAGACAGGAGCAAAAACGTAGAATTCTCGGCAGATCGTTAATGAAAAGGATAAACAGAATTGGTCCAAGATGACTACCTTCTGGGACACCAGATACGACATTAACCATTGTTGAGACAAGGCTTCCAATCTTAACCAATTGCTTCCTCCCGAAAAGGTAAGACCTAAACCACGACAGCAAAGAACCAAAAAAACCGTAACACTCAAGGTTTTTTAGAAGTATTTGTAGATTGATTCTGCTAAATGCTTTAACGAAATCAGTATAGACTACGTGCACTTGTTGGCGATTTTCAATAGTTCTTAAGCAGTAGTTGGTAAAGAGAACTAGGTTCGAACAGGTCGACCGGCCTTTCCAAAAACCATGTTGATTATCACTTATAAAGTTGCTCAAAATAAATACCATTCGCTCCTTAACAAGGCGGTCCAAAAGTTTAGGGATGGTAGAAAGTTTGGAAACAGGCCTATAATTCGATATAAGGTCTCTTTGACCACTCTTATAGATTGGCGTTATCAGCGAATACTTCCACTCATCTATAAATGTACCCGTAGCTAGGGATTGGTTGAATATAGAAAGGAGGGGGGCACAAAGAGAATCAGCACATGATTTTAGAACGACAGGAAAAAAGCCCAAGAAATCCGGATTCTTACTATCATTTAAATCCTTAAGTGCCGACAAAACTTCCAGTCTATCAAGTACCAAAGAGCCTGAAGAAGTAAAAGCATCCAAGGTATCGAAATACTCCTGATTAAAATGAGACTGACTAGATGAATCGTAAATACTTTGGAAAAATGTCGCAAACATGTCCAGTATAACTTTGGGTTCACTGGATGATTGACCTTGAAAACTCATACATGACGGAAAACCTACACTAGTTCGTTTAGAATTTACAAACGCCCAAAAACTTCTCGGGTTGGATTTGAGATTTCTTTCCAAAGATTGGATATATTTGTTTGAGAGAAACCTAGAAAGAAAAAGGAATTCTTTTCTCAACCGTGCAAATACATCATAGTCCGATAAAGATTTACTTGTTTTATACCTTTTATGAGCTCTATTTTTTGCATATTTAAGATTAAGTAACCGGTGGTTGTACCATGGTGGATGAGAGTTCACCCGTTTACGAACTCTAGGCACAACCTTATTTAATATCCGGAAGAAAATATTAGAAAAAGCTTTAAAATTTTCGGCCACCGAGTTATACCGGAGTTCATCAGTCCAATTTATTACCGCAAACTTATCATTCATTTCTTTCAGGTTAGAACAATTAAACTTATAAACACATTTAGGCTCTTCGTTAAACGACACTTGATTATTATAATTATACGATTTGATAGAAATGTTAATAGCGTTATGAGCCATAGAGTTCCTCAACAACGGTAAACAAGTATCAACAGATACATTTAAATCATCATTTGCAAAAACAAGGTCTTATAAATTATTAAAGGAGTTTCTAACATTACTAAATTGGTAGAGACCAATTGACTAAAAAAAATCGATTGTAGTCTTTTCAACTTCCGAAGAAAAACGATACGGAATCACTTTATTACCATCTGAAAACCAACTAAGTTCTCTAAAATTGAAGTCTCCAAGGACACAAATGTTAAAAGATCGTTGATTTTCACAAGTTGAAAGGACGTTATCGATATTTTTTAAGTGTTTACCATAAACAGCTGCAATACTATTCGTAGGAAAATAACTTAAAAATAACAACAAATCTGGATCACCAACATTAGCAGCAGTCACTCGAACACAAACTTGATCGATATTTGTTACGCCTTCAATAAATACAAGGTCAATTGGAATCTGGTTCGCAGTCAATTTCCGACGAACAGCGATCAAAATCCCGCCACCCCGGCTTTTGTTTACATCAGAGCGATCACAGCGAAAAATATTATATTTATTCTAACGCGAAGAAAAAGTGAAACAATCTATTCGATACTCATCGTCCTCGAAACTTTCACATATTCTCAGCTCAACTATTGGTTGTCCAATTTCTGGTGGCTTCAATAACTCTGTAATGTTTGGGCTACTCTTTTTCACTTCTTTATCTGTTGTTTCCGTTGTATCTTTATGTACCATGTTGTTTGCTTTAGATTGTGACCTGGTCATGACACATATTTGTAACTGTTTTAGTTCATCTGTGTTGATCTTAATCCGACTTAGAGCATCAGCTGTGCAATTATCTTTTTCCGGAGTGTATTCAATATAAAAATTATATTCTTCTAAAAGTAATCTTAATTTGGTGAGCCTACTAGATGGTTCCTTAAGTGAGGATAGGTACACTAAGGGTCTATGATCTGTAATTATTTTAAATTTTCTTACGAAAAGGTATGGTCTATAATGCTTGATGGACCATACTATGGCGAGCAGCTCCTTTTGAATAGTGCTATAATTTCTCTCGGCACCGTTTAGGGTCTTGCTCGGATAGCCAATGGGTGCGTCATCAAAATTATATAGTACAGCGCCTAAGGCAAAGCCTGAAGCATCCGTTCGTAAAATAATCTCTCTTTCAAAATTCGGAAACTGTAAGACTTGATTGCTGGAGAGAATTACATTCAGAAGTTTAAAAGATTTTTCGCAATTTTCACAAAAATTGAACTCTACGTTCTTACGAAGTAATCTGTTTCAAGGAATTGCTATGGTAGCGAAATTTGGTATGAATCGGCGATAATAATTGGCAAATGCCACAAATCTTCTAACTTTGTCCGCGTTAGTCGGTTTTGGGTTGTTGCTCATTACTGCTGCTTTCTCGGGGTCGGGATGTATTCCTTTTTCTGAAATAACATGCCCTAAATATAGCACTTCTTTTCGAAGGAAAGAACATTTTCTTGGTTCTTTCTAAATCTTAAGATTTACCTCCCGTAGTCGTTTAAACACTTCGTCCAAGTTTTTGTTGTAGTCTTAGAGGTTTTTGACTAAGACGATAAGATCATCTAAATAGACAAAACATCTTGAGTAAGTCAGTCCCGCCATTGCGATTGACATCATTCTAGAGAATTTGCTTGGCGAGATCTTGAGTCCCATTGGAAGTCGTTTTAGTTGATAGTGTCCTCCTTCAGTGGAAAATGCTGTTACTGGTCGGCTATTTGGGTCAAGTTCCATTTGGTAATATCCTTCACACAGGTTCATACATGAAAAATATGTTGATCCTCCTACCATGTCGTAGATATCGCTTATATTGGTTAAAGGGAATTTATCATCTTCAATCCGTTCGTTGACATTGCGGTAATCAATTACCATACGAAACTTTTGTTCACCCGAGATAAGATCTTTATACCCAACCCAGGGTATATTAAGTTTGATGTATAGCTTGTAACGCAGTGAAATAATCACCCCTAAGACCTTTTAGAGATATGAATCGGACCGACAGGAGAATCGATTAAGCCATGTCCGTCCGTCCGTCCGTATGTAAACAACTTTTAGGCCTTAAATTTTAATGCAGAGAGTTGAAATTTTGTGGGTTGGTAGGGAGTCCAGTCCTTCAGATCAAGATTGAAAATAAGCTGAATCCGCCCACAGACACGCCCACTATAGGCCTGTATGTGCGACCATCTCTAATTTAAAAAAATACATTTTGCAAATTTTAGCTATGTTACAGTGGCGCTAGCGCATTCATTTTTGGTACGTAACATTGCCTTATAATTGTCTTTAAGGTAGCCAAAAAATTTTAGCTTTTCCATTGGCCACGCCCACTTTTTAAGGGATTTTAGCTTAAAATGACTGTTTTTCAATAAATATATATGAAATTTGACAAAAAATTATATGACAAAAGCTGTAGATATTAGCATTTTCTAACTTTTATGTGTATATTGTATGTGCCTCCGCCCTCTTTTGTGGGCGTTAAAAAAAGTGTTTTTTTAGTTAAAAAGGCGGAGTTTTAAGCCGAAATGTATGCAACCGCCTAGTATAAAGCATTCAACAGTAATATTTTTATATCCCGCCCACTTTTTGGAGGCGTGGCAGTTTTCTTTTTGGTATGGTCGGATATTTTGCAATCCGTCGTTAATGGATTGAAGCTTTTGCATACCCACTGTTGCACTTTCCTACTTGTTTTTCTTAGGTACGATTAAAATAGGTGAATTCCATGCGGAAACGGATGGTTCAATTATGTCGTTATCCAACATTTTGTCAATCTCTTCTTGTATGTCCTTTTTTTATGTGTGCGGCAGCCTGTAAGGCTTTGTGTATTTCGGGGTTGCCCCTTCTTTGAGTGTTATATCCGCCTGTCCTATGTGGGTATAAGTGAGCCTATCGCCTTCAAGATGGAAAATATCTTGAAATTTCGTACAGATGGCTTTAATTGCGCTTTTCGCTTCAGTATTCAGCGTGTCGAGATTTATCTCGCTTAGTATTGCTTTAACCCTAGGTGCAGTAGGAGCGTTCTTTTCCTTACTATGCATAACATAGTATTCGGTTACGGGCAAAGATGGTGGTTCCGCCCATTTTAGTATAACTTTTCTACCGCGGGTGTTTAGGATTCTTATGGGAATTTTTCCTTCGATGACTGTGGATAGGGATCCGGCCATGAAGACATCCTCACACAGTTCCTGGGGATGGAATACTCTAGTGTCGGTATGTGCTGTGGCTAACCAGTATGTAGCTTTATATCTGGGAGCAATAGTGATGGTGTTCAGACTATAATTAGAAAGTATCGGTTGTGTTACGGTTTTTTTTATTAATCTTCAACTGTAATTGTAGGTCCTCTAGGTCGATTATCACGCTAAGTTCAAAAAAGAGGTTGGCTCCAAAGATTCCTTAGACTGGAATCGGAAAAGAGTCAGGTACCACATAAAATTCGTGTTCCAGATCATATTGTCCGATTTGTAAAATACTGGTACAGGTTCCTAGTGATCGGAGTTCACCAGAAATGCCTGCGATAGTGGTACTTCTCTGGGTGCGAATGGGAATGTTCTTGCCTACCACAAGGTTCTTAACTACGCAGATTGAGGCTCCTGTGTCTACCAAGAACCTAACTTGCTGTTTGTTGAATGGTATTTGCACATAAATGCCGTTTTCTATCCCCGTTGTGCATACTGCGCTTGGCACATGGGTGTTTAAAGGTCTCCCCCCAACGGGTCGGTGATCCCCTCGGTGGGTTGTTCGTTTCCCGATGTCTTTAGCCGAAGTCTTTCATTCTGCCGTCGACCTTTTTGTCCCCGGTGTCGGGATTGGCTGTTACGGTCCCTATTACTGCTTCCCCTACTTGGGCTAGCACTTCTACCCTGGAACTGGTTGTCATGCTGTTGGTATTAATCTGAGGAACGGTAGTTACCATTTGGTTGGAAATTGTTATTGGTATTATTTCGCCTTCTATCTGTAGAGAAATCAGCATTTCGGTTCCTGAAGTTGTTGTAGCGAAAATTACCCCTTGTATCACTAGTGCGATACAACTGTTACCACGGAAATTGTGGTTTCCACCTCTATATGGTGGTCTTCCCATGTCTTGTCTTTGATAATTTGTGTCCCATCGTCCGTTATTGGTGGGTTCACTGTAGTATTTTATATGGTCTGTCTGAGTAGCTGTAGTTTGGTCGACTTTGAGCAAGTGCTGTCCTCCACGGCGTAGTGTGGTATGTCGAGCACTGTCCAGCACAATTCGTAAACGATCGTTTACCCCTTTCCTTAGGAACGCTAGGCCCCTGAGATCATTAGCGGCGGTTAGCGTTTTCCGTGTTGCTTCGCCATGGACTGCTATTTCCAGCTCTGTCATCTTCTTAACGAGGGTTTCTATATCGTTCACAAATTCTCTGGTTGGACGGCTACCTTGGTAGGTGCGACTTTGCTTTGTTTGGATGGTTTCGAATGTTGCTCTTGGTTCACATTTTCCAAGAGAGTCTTTTTCAAGATTTCGAACGATTCTGGCTTAACGGTTCCTAGCTCGGTCAGAGCCTTACCCTGTATTTTACATTTCAGAATAAATTGAATTAGGGTACTTTTAGCGGAAGTTGACAGCGTGTCGTGATAAAATTCAACGCTGCTAGTAAGTCGCGCAAGTTTTCCGATCATGTGCTGTCTTGGTCACACGTCAGTGTCGAAAGTTTTTGGGCCGTGTTAAGACTGAATTCATCCGTCATCTTGTTTTCTAGTATTTGGTCAGGTTTTACGGGTTTCTTTTCCCTCACGCTAGCTTGAATTCTGCCCAAGGCTTCAGTTCGGCATTGGTCTAATCTTTCGTAAACTGTACGTTAGTCGTTTGTTTCTTCTAAAGTGTTTGTTTCAAGTGTTTGTCCTCTAGCAGTTTGGCTATCCCACTGGTCGTCTGGTAGATTGTTTCTACATCTTGTATTTTTCTGTCACCTGCGTTTTTGGTCCGGGTCCTATTTGGTCCGCCTTTTTTAAGTTCCTTAGAATTATCTGGAGCTTTTCTAACTCTACAAGTAGTTTGTCCATAGCTAATTATTACACGGAAAGTCGTCTGTCTATTACTTGATTTATAATAACGTGGCGTTGCACCTGTCTTCCAAATTTACGTTGTCGTAAAAGTACATGTATGGAGAAATTCATATATGTACTTTAGAACCAGTAGTACTATCAGAGTGGCTATCACGACGGAGAAATCAACACTAAAGTGGGTTGTCTCGAAAGAATTTTTCTGATTTTGTTGAGGGCCATTATTATTAACGATCACCTCTTCTACTTAAGACTGGGTTTTCCCCATCTGTTTGGCTGTCTTCTTTTTTTTATGAGGAAGAAATTTTACCTATATATACAGAGAACTAAATTCTCCAAATTTTACCCACTTTTATTATTATATATATATTTTTTTTTTACATGGACTTATTAATTAGTTACTTTTAGGGTGGGCCATTTTCTTGGCCATATTGTTGAACAACCGGTGAAAATTTTGTTCGCCTTCCTTCTTTTGCAGCGCTTTTCCGACTGGTCCTGTCGGATGGCTAACTTGATGGCCTTGATACGGCGAAGGTTACAGGTACGATCGTCACCGTTCGTGCCGGGAATGTTGAGGAGACGGTATAATTCCCGTATCTCCTTCCTCTGGTTGACCAGCTTTCCTCCCATGGTCTGCTTGGGAGCGGTTGGAGGCAGTGCTGTTTTATTTGCCTCTATTCGGCGGATCTAGATATAGTAAGTCTCTTGCGTCCCTCAGTTGGCCATATATTCTGTTGGGAATGTACGATCGCTTGTAGTGAAAGGGTACCGATATATAATATGGTACGTGTGCTGGGGTGACTGATGAATTGTTGGTCTTTAATGACTCTGTGCTTAAGTGGCCTATTAGTGAATATGGATTATGAATATTTTGTATGAAGGTTAATGGGTGCCTGCTATCGAGCATCGTGGAAGAGGAATGCAAAGGGAAGTAGAAGCGTACACTGGCGCTATTCCCTACACCATCTTTTATAATAAAAGATTTTTAGTTTTACTTGTTAAGTCTACAAATTTCTCGTTCATCGAAATACACAGTTGAATTTCATAAATAGTTCTTATGTTTATGTGCAATTTTTGTTCGTTTTCCATATAAAAAGCCAACTTTGTTTGGCATTCCTCACTGAACATACTGAAATGTGGCGAACAGAAATAAAACGAGATGCAGGAATCACTGAAGGCACGTCCTGTCGATTCACATTACGAACACACCCAACTCTCATTCCAGTCAACTGACAGCAAACTGTTATTCCAAGTTCGAATTTCGATATCGAAAATTTTCCCTCCCCCTGAATTCCATTCAGCGGTAGAGTACCAATGGTGAATTATCAAAGGGGAAGTAGGGAACGTACTAGACTGTGCTGAGTTTTGTATAAATACACGGGTGACAGCCCGTACGGGACAGTTATATATTAAACGTTGACTTGTGAAAATCGGTAGTACAGTAAAAAGTGATTGAATTGAAATAAAGTGTTAAATTTTAAGAAGCGAAGTTGAATTAAGTGTGATTTGAATTTAAATAAGTAGTCTTTGATAAATAAAGTGTTGCATTCATTATTATAACGGGTGATTTTTTAGCTGGTTTGGTTTTGGCAACACTGGTTTTGACAGCTGACGTGTGTTAAGTACCTTGCGTCACTGTCAATCAGCTTCAGTTTGGTTTGCAATTTAACCATGGATCGTCTTACAAATGAACAACGCTTGCAAATTATTGAATTTTACTATCAAAATTCGTGCTCGGTTCGAAATGTTCATCGCGCGCTGCTTCCATTTTATGGTCGGCATTCTCGACCTTCTGAGCAGTCTATTCGGAAGATTGTGACCAAATTTCGCACCAAATTTACTTTGTTGGACATTCAACCACCAACACGCTTACGTACTGTGCGTAGTGAAGAAAATATTGCGGCCGTATCAGCTAGTGTGACAGAAGACCGCGAAATGTCGATTCGGCGCCGTTCCCAGCAGTTAGGCCTTTGTTACAGCACTACGTGGAAAATTTTGCGGAAGGATTTGGGCGTAAAGCCTTTTAAGATACAGCTGGTGCAAGAACTAAAGCCAGCCGACCTACCTCAACGCCGAATTTTTGGTGAATGGGCTCTTGGAAAGCTGGCCGAGGATCCTTTTTTTTTATCGAAAAATTGTGTTCAGCGATGAGGCTCATCTTTGGTTGAATGTTTACGTAAATAAGCAAAATTGCCGCATTTGGAGTGAAGATCAGCCAAAAGCATTGTAACAGCTACCAATGCATCCCGAAAAAGCCACTGTTTGGTGCGGTTTATGGGCCGGCGGCATTATTGGGCCATATTTCTTCAAAGATGATGCGAATCGCAGCGTTACTGTCAATTTTTTTGCCCGAAATGGAAGTTCTTGACTTGCATTATATGTGGTTTCAACAAGACGGTGCCACATGCCACACAGCACGCGAAACAATGGCGCAATTGCGAGGCGAGTTTGGTGAACAGTTAATTTCACGTTTCGGGCCGGTCAATTGGCCGCCTAGATCGTGCGATTTGACACCATTAGATTATTTTTTGTGGGGGTATGTCAAGGCTAATGTCTATAGGGACAAGCCCGCTTCGATTGACGCACTGGAAGCCAACATCCATGCATTCATTCGTGAGATACCGGCCGATATGTGTGAAAGAGTATGCCAAAATTGGACTCAGCGGATGGGCTATCTGAGACGCAGCCGCGGTCAACATTTGCATGAAATTATCTTTGAACATTAAATTGCAAGGTTCAAACTTTTTTTTAAAAAAAGTTCTCAACCTCTTAAAAAATCACCCGTTACAAGTGAAATTGAGTTTTATTCGACGAACCCCAGGCAAAAACATAACATTGGTATCATCATCATTAGGGATAAATTAAAATTGTGCGGGTAAATTTTACAGTGCAATTTTTTTCGGAACAGTATAAGTGTATAAAACAGTTTTCTAAAATAGAATTTTACCATATATTGTGTGTTAAAAGTGCCGGCGACTAATACGCTATATTTTTGCCTTAAAATAATGTAGAAATAGTGGTGTAAACAGTGTCGGTGACTCGTACTGATTTGATTGTGAAATTTTCCAGGTATATTTAAACTGATTGTGTGATCAAGTTTGTAATTATCGAAGCTATAAAAAAAGTGTCACTAACTTATTCGCGAATGAATTTTCTGGAACAGATATAGAACATGAATTGATTGTGTCGTGAAATTGTGCTTCAATAATTTAAAATGGGTCGCAAAATTGAGCCACTGACAACAGCCGAGTTAAAAGCAGAATAAGATAAAAGAAACCTCCAGACTTCGGGGCATAAATTACTGAATAACTGGATATTCAACTTCGGACATGTAAAAGCTTTGCCCACAAGCTGAAACTGATGAATTTACCCATTCTTCCACATTTGTTTACAAATGTGAGTAATTTCATGAATTCTTCATTTCCATGCAATTTCGTTTTGCAGCTTTTACATCAGCTGATCGCGTAAGGTAAATTGTTGTTATATCTTCTTACACAAAGGCAGCTCCATGAACGAGAGAATGTACTAGAAAGTTAACTCGGGCCCCAGAATGCGCTTTTGGAGAAAGAGTTCCAAACAATAGATCAAAAATTTGCGAGGAGGAAAAATTCATCGGAAGTACAAGAACTGGCTAAAGAACTGGAGTTGGTTAAGAACGAGAAAGTGCGAGAATATTTTCCCGACGCTCCGCGACCCAAAGAAATACATCCGCCTGTCTTCGATGGCCAAACATCATGGCCGATTTATAAGAGACAATTCAAAGCTGCAGCGTTGACAAACAACTGGAACAACGAAGATAAATCGATTGCTCTCACGCTTCCGCTCAGAGAAACCGAACTTTCTGGGATGGTATGCTGCCGAATTGCTGCATTCTATCCCTGAAGAAAAACAAGTGGGAAAGTGCAACAGTGCGTATGCAAAAGCTTCAGTCCAACTACGACGGATTGAAAAACACCCAACCATACCAAAAAGGAAACTGCCACGCTTCCAATCAATGGGCGGGATTTAAAAAATAACTGTTGAATGCCTTATACTAGGTGGTTGCATACATTTCAGCCTTAAACTCCGCCTTTTTACTAAAAAAATCACTCTTTTTTTTAACGCGACGCCCACTTTTGTGACAAATATTCTCAATTTTTGTCATATAATTGTACCCGACCCAGGGTATATTAAGTTTGATGTATAGTTTGTAACGCAGTGAAATAATCACCGTAGACCCCTAAGACAGCTTTTGTCATATAATTTTTTGTCAAATTTCATTTATATTTATTGAAAAACAGTCATTTTAAGCTAAAATCCCTTAAAAAGTGGGCGTGGTCAATGAAAAAGCTAAAATTTTTTGGCTACCTTAAAGACAATTATAAGGCAATGTTACGTACCAACTAGTGGGAGGGTTACAATCCGCTTAGGCGAATCGTTGGATACCCCATCCCAATTGACCACTGTCAAGCTCCGAATTGTGTCATAAATCTTGGTTGTTAAATTTCGGTTTCCTTTAACTTCAATTATATTTAGAATTTCTCAGTTAAGAATCTTCTGCCTAAGAGAGGGGCGTGGCATCCAGCCCTTCTCAATAACATAGTATTTTTGTTTATATTTTTTATCAGAAGTGGTATACACGTGTTGATTGCATTTTCATATTAAAAATTTGGTTTATACTTTAAAACGCCCCCAAAAGTGGCCGTGGCGAAAATTTATGCACGTGAGTTGATAGCTTAGGCAAATATTTGAACATTTTATAATGCAAGTTTTTTGGATTTAAAGCAAATATATCAAATAAAAATCGTTTATTAGAATGCATATTAAGTATGACCACGCCTACAAGGGGGTGGTATTTGCTTTTTTTTAAATGCCAATCACAATAAACTTAAGCGAGGATATCGCGTACCAAATTTTAGCTTCCTGCGACAACTTTGATTTTTCAAGCTAATAGGTAAAGTGGGCGTGTAGCGGGCGGATTTTAAAAATTTTTACACTTGTACTGCTTCGGGACCTAGAAAGAACAGATGTTAAGTTTCAAGTTCTTAGCTCAAAATTGAAGTCCTAAAAACTACCGACACACGGACGGACGGACATGGCTCATTCGACTAACAATTCCGTCTCGATCTATGCCCTTAAGGTTTTGGGGGTCTACGGTGACTATTTTTCCATGTCACAAACTATGAATCAAACTTAATATACCTCCTATCTTATGGGGTGGGGTATAAAAAAAGACAAACACTTTTTTTCTCCAAACACTAAAAAAAAAATTGACAAGGAAGGCAAGCCCCGTAAGTTTTGCAGATGTTCTGTGTTCTGTGTTCCTTGTCGATTTTACACAGACCAGAACATTTGCCGAGTTTCTTGTGCGAATCAACGTGGATCAGCGGAGTTTGGTGCTCATGCCAGAGGGCTGTGATTAATTTTTTGAATAAAGGTTCCTCGAAAGATTCGGCCAAAATAGCAGGAACGGCTTGACGTTTGTTAAGAGCTTTGCAAGCTTGATGGATACCGTGAACCAAACCATCGGCGATCAACGACTTCTTCAAGACTTCCTGCAGGGCGATTTTTATATCCATTGCGGCGCCAATCACTGGGGCTGCAAAGGGAAGAGACCCTGTCGTAAGAGGCGTGCAGTCCAGTTTCACTGGCAAATCCACGCTCTTCGGAAGTAGGCTCTACGGATTCTGGCGAGAGCCATTTATTGCTTATAAATTCCTTTTTGGAAAGATCAAGGGTACCTCGATCTCCACCAGCTGGATCGAACGTCGCCGAAAAAGGAAGTCCGCCGGTTAATCAGAACTCAGCGAAAATATGCTTTGAAGCGGAAAACAATGAACTCCACGCTAAGCCTAACGAAATAGATTGTCTCTACCATGAACTTAAAAGTGAAGTAGATTCGTAACGTAAAGAAAACGAAGCTTTGAGGAATCCCCGTACTATAGAATGTGAGGAAACACTGAAACGCCACTTCGAATACCAGACGGAGGAGGAAGAGCTGGCACGCGAAACGCAACCGGTCTTAAAGAAAAGGTTTACCAAGAAGCGAAAAGCTGGTTCTTCACCTTGGGACGAAATATAACTTAACATCGATTCGGAACAATGTATGAAAAGTTAACATCGATGACTCTGACGCCTATCGGTCGCTGTCGCTGTTTACGTCAGAAAATCACCTCGAAAAGCCACTACGGGTCATCGTGAGAGACTTCAGTCATCCTGCACTAAGGAACAAGTAATAGAAGATGTTCAAGGCCAAGGCTTTTAAATTCTTTTTACCGTGAATGTAATAAAGAAAGAGAAGCAACGTACGGACGATGGTAAAAATTCTGCTGTTATCAGGCGCGGTCTGCCAATTTTCATGTTGTCTTTTGATAGAACTGAGAACATAAGCGAGATTTACAAAATAAAAGCAATCCTTAACATTATGGTCAAAATCGAGCCCAACTGGAAGGGCAACAGGCTAGCACCTCAACCCGATACATGCAAGCATACTGCCAAAAAGAACCGCGATGTGTTAAATGCAATGTCAGCAGTCAGGTTCCAGTGGTCTGCGCCAATTGTAGGGGAAGTCACCCAGCGAGGTACCGAGGATGCGAAATCGCCATAGAGCCACGAGAACGGCATGAAGCTCTAAAGAAAAGTATTAAACAAAAAGGTCCAAGCCTAAAACTTAAAGCCCATAAACCAAAAATCTCTAGGTCGACCTAGGGTACGGGATTCATTTAAGAAAAAGTTCAAAGAGCACAGGAAAACGTCGCTAGTCCAAGTTCAATGGGAAAATCCACACTTGGTGGTCCAAAACCGTACGCTCAAGTCGCGTCACATAAAATTTATCCACAATCCGCTGCGTCAGATTCGGTCTCTCAAATTCTACTCATGATTTTAGAAAAGCTTGAGCAACAAACGAAAGTAAACAAGTAAGTAAGTGCAAGAGTTCGTCTGTAACGAACTTCTAAATATCCGACCGTCTTTAGCCATTAACACCAAATTTAAAACTTTTTGGTCTGTTTCATATACTGAATGTCAATTATTTGTGTTGGCCACGCCCCTAGATCACTCATTTTAAGCTAAGATCCGTTAAATAGTGGGTGTGGTTAATGAAAAGGTTAAACATTTTTGGCTACTTCAAAGACAATTACAAGGCAATGTTACATACCAAAAATGAATGCGCTAGTGCCATTGTAACACAGCAAAAATTTGGAAAAAGATTTTTTTTTGAATTAGAGATGGTCGCACATACAGGTATGTAGTGAAGGTGTGTGTAGGCGGATTCAGCTAATTTTCAAAACTGATCTGAAGGATTGGATTTCCAGCCAACCCATCAAATTTCAGCTCTTAACCTTAAAATTTAAGGCCTAAAAAATGTTTACATACGGACGGACGGACATAGCTTAATTGATTCTCCTGTCGGTCCCATTCATAGTCTCAGTGGTCTACGGTAAATATTTCACTGCGTTACAAACCATACATCAAACCTAATATACCCTGGGTCGGGTATAACAAAAGGATTATGATACCATGGTAAGGGCCATTGAATTGCTGAATTAATTTTGAGAGATCAAATGAAAGAAATAACTGCAAGCTGCGATTTCTTAGGTTCAAAGTATGATGAAATAAATGCTAATCAAAAAAACAACAACATAATCAAGTCAACGTAGATGCTGCTGCTGATATGATAACTGACACCATTCTCCTTGGTATGAGATCTTTTATCCCTTACAGTATTAAGAGTATCAAACCAAAGGTGAACTCGTGGTGTGACTCGAGCTGTAAAGAGGTGATTAGGTTGAAAGAGTTTTGTTTTCGGTCCTACAAGGCCAATCCATCTCAGGTAAACCGAAAAAAGTTCAAACAAGCCAGAAATGATTGTAATGCTCATATTCGCCGTGTCAAATTCCAATACGACCAAAAGCTGAGGCAGAAAATAATACATTGTCCCAAGGGTAGTAAAAACTTTTGGTCTTTCGTCAAAAATATTAAAAACTGTGCCTCATCTTCCATCCCTACACTCGTTTACAATGACATTCCAGCTGTCACCTCTCTAGACAAAGCGAATCTGATTCTGCGATGTCTTCGCCTGCACTGGAGCGCGTCGACTTTGCCATGGGACAAATTCACTTTCGCGCTCGTGCAGTCAAAAGAGTACTTCGAGATATCAACATTCACAAATCCGCTGGTCCAGATGGAATATCCCCGATTGTTCTGAAGAGGTGTTCTTCCACGCCGGCAAAACAATTGTGTAAGCTTTTTCATCGGTCCTACTCCTCAGGTCTCTTTCCGAGTAGATGGAAAACAGCATTTGTCCAGCCCGTCCCTAAAAAAGGCGATTCTTCTTCTCCCTCTAGCCATCGTCCAATTGCACTTACTTTCCTTCTTTCTAAGGTCATGGAAACGCTGATTAACTTCCAGCTCATGAAATATCTCGAATCACGAAAACTACTTAATGACCGGCAATATAGTTTTCTTAGCAAAAGGTCCACCGGTGATCTGATGGCATATCTCACCGAAAAGTGGAACCATTCCTTGCATCTTCTTGGTGAAAGCAAGATTGTTGCGCTTGATATTTTAAAAGCATTTGACAGAGTTTGGCACCAAGCTCTCTTGTCGAAAATGTGTGCATTTGGAATCGACGAATCTCTTATTCAATTGATTAGTAATTACCTTTCGAACCGTTCAATTCAAGTTGTTTTGGATGGCTTCAAGTCCTCAGTTCACAAAATAAACGCTGGGGTTCCCCAGGGCTCTGTTTTGTCTCCGACACTCTTCCTCATTTTCATTAATGATCTTCTGTCTGCTACAACTAATCCAATCCACTCCTTTGCTGATAGTAACCTCAGTTTCTCATATTCGTTCTCGGTTCCGCGCCCCTGCGCTTCGGACGTAGAACTAGAACGGCAGCGTATGTCAAACTCATTAAACTCTGATCTTAACAGCATTGTATCATGGGGATCTCAAAATAGAGTAGAGTTTAATGCTTCTAAAACTCAATGCTGTCTTCTGTCATTGAAGCAAAACCGAAACACACAGCCATTATCCATGAATGGTACTTGCATCAATGAAACCGAAACGCTTTCCATTCTAGGTATGTGTGTCAATAACAACCTTATATGGAATGACCCCATATTCGAGGTCGCCAAGAACGCTGCAAAATGCCTAGGTTTCCGTAAAAGATGCAAGAAATATTTCACCCCCTCTGATTTGGCTATTTTATATAAGGCATATATTCGCCCTAAGTTGGAATACAATTCCCATGTCTGGGCTGGTGCTCCAAAGACAGCATTGCACTTGCTAGACAGGATACAAAAACGTGCGATAAAACTCATTGGAGACAGAAATATTGCGAAGTCAATTGACTCATTGGTACATCGACTCAATGTCTCTTGCCTATCACTGTTCTATAGCTTTTTCTACAAACAATGTTCCATCGAAATAGCCAATTGCATTGCACCCCTTAAGACGTTCAACCGTAATACTCGCAATAGATCGAATGCACATCAGTTTACCCTTGAGCCCACTTTCGGACGCACAGTTAAGTTTAGAGGTTCTTTCATAAGCCGTACAACGCGAATGTGGAATGTCCTCCCACGATCAGTCTTTCATACACAATCCAATATGCAGCTGTTTAAAACAAGAGTGCATCGGTACCTCTCATCCTTTCATTCTTCTTCTAATCCTTTCCGCTCGTGAGATGTGAAACAACATTAAAAGGGTAGCCAATCCCTTAATTCGCGAGTGAATTATAAAAAAAAAAAAAAATAATGGAAAGTTTTACGAAGGAAATAAACGAACTGAAAGAAAACAATAAAATTAGAAACGAAATCATTCAAATTCATTAAATTAAAGCCCTTCGGGTAGGGGTTAGAATATACCCGAGGTAAGGTATGCCTTTTTACTATTACCAGTGAGTTAGTGAGTTAGTGCTACAGTGTATACGCAGAAGTTACAGTCCGTAAAACTGACCGTAACTTCTGCGTTAACTTCTATGTTAAGAAAATTTTAAAGACCTCAAAACTGCATACATACGGACAGACGGACGGACGGACGGGCGGGCGGACATGGCTTAATCGACTTACCTGTCGGTCTCGATCATATCTCTAAAAGGTCTTAGGAGTCTACGGTGACTATTGCACTGTGTTACAAACTATGCATTAAAATTAATATACCCTCGGTCGGGTGTAATCCAGTAATATTTAGTAATATTTAACAAAGTAAGTGAGCTCGAGTTTAATCCTCGAAAAACATATAACAACCAGTGAGTAAGTGCTACAGTGTGTACGCAGAATTTACAGCCCGTTGAATACCCCATCCTATCCCACATTGTAAAATGCTAATGGCATAGTTATTTTTTGACATTTTATAAGTAATGCGAATTTCGAAAAGGGGCGTGGTCCAACCGCCCCTAATTACAAACTATTAATTATAAGATATTTCCAAGCTACACCTAATTGTACCTAAAAATGCAATTTTTTGGTTCAAATTCAATATTTTTTAAAAATCGACCCCTAAAAGGGGGCATGGCTAAAAACTTTATTAAACGAAATCTGGACGGAAGTATTGTTTACCTAACCTGCTACTTTTTTTGTTTCATGCTTTCCCAAATTAGGCTCAAGGGCAGTCGAAATTAAGTTTTTCTGGAAATTTTGGGTTTTTCTTCAATTTTGCCTCCAAATGTGGGCGGGGCCCAAAGTCTTGTATGAACAAAATGTGGAAATAAGCGTTTTCTACATAAAATATGAAGCAAAGTTTTTTCAATTTCGAGCAAAAATACTGAGTAAACTGCATTTTAAAATTTACCCTTAAAATAGATGCCACGCTCACTAGAGGAGGTTTACCAATTAAATTTGCCTTTTTTGTGTCTTATATGCACTAAGAGATGCTAGATGTCAAATTTCAGCCTTTTAGAACGTCTTACAGTATTGAAAAATATGGAGGTAGTTGCATATTTAGACCGATTGTGGGCGTGTCTTTGGGCGGATTTAAAAAATTTTTGTTGTACAGTTGTACTGCTTTGCATGACGCGCACCTGACGTACGAAGTTTAAGGCCTAAAAACATGTGACATACAGACGGACGGACGGACGGACGGACATGGTTCATTCGATTCAGAATTCGGTCTCGATCATATGCCCTTAAGGTCTTGGGGGTCTACCATTATTATTTCACCGTGTTACAAACTATGTGACAAACTTAATAAACCTTCTATCCTATGGGATGGGGTATAAAGACGAATGAGCTAGCGCCATTGTAAAATAGCTAAAATTTGCAAAATGTATTCTTTTAAATAAGAGATGGTCGCACATACAGGCCTGTAGTGGGCGTGTCTGCCGGCGGATTCAGCTTATTTTCAAACTTGATCTGAAGGATTGGACTTCCAACCAACTCACAAAATTTCAGCTCTCTGCCTTAAAATTTAAGGCCTAAAAGTTGTTAGTCCGTCCGTATGTTGGACATGGCTTAATCGATTCTCCTGTCGATCCCATTTATATCTCTAAAAGGTCTTAGGGGTCTACGGTGATTATTTCACTGCGTTACAAACTCAATATACAATGGGTCGGATCTCAATATACAAGGATCCGCAAACTTTACGGGGCTTGCAGATGTTCTGTGTTCTGTGTTCCTTGTCGATTTTACACAGATCAGAACATTTGCCGAGTTTCTTGTGCGAATCAACGTGGATCAACGAAGTTTGGTGCTCATGCCAGAGGGCTGTGATTAATTTTTTGTATAAAGGTTCCTCGAAAGATTCGGCCAAAATAGCAAGAACGGCTTGAGGTTTGTTAAGAGCTTTGCAAGCTTGATGGATACCGTGAACCAAACCATCGGCGATCAACGACTTCTTCAAGGCTTCCTGTAGGGCTGTGTTTATATCCATAGCGGCGCCAATCACTGGGGCTGTAGAGGGAACAGAGCCTGTCGCAAGAGGCGACTAAAATCCACCCTCCATATGCTGAGCGCGTAGCGCAAACAATCTATGCAATGAAGAAAACAGAAGATATAATTAACCCAGGTTGCAGTCCAGTTTCACTGGAAAACCCACCCTCTTCGGAAGTAAGCTCTACGGATTCTGGCGAGAGCCATTTATTGCTTATAAATTCCTTTTTGAAAAGATCAAGGGTACCTCGATCTCCACCAGCTGGATCGAACGTCTCCGGGAAAGGAAGTCCGCCGGTTAATCAGGACTTAGCGAAAATATGCTTTAAAGCGGAAAACAATGAACTTAAAAGTAAAGTAGATTCGTAACGTTAAGAAAACGAGGCTATGAGGAATCCCCGTCGTATAGAATGTGAGGAAACACTGAAACGCCAATTCGAATACCTAATGGCATAGTTATTTTTTGACATTTTATAAGTAATGCGAATTTCGAAAAGGGGCGTGGTCCAACCGCCCCTAATTACAAACTATTAATTATAAGATATTTCCAAGCTACACCTAATTGTACCTAAAAATGCAATTTTTTGGTTCAAATTCAATATTTTTTAAAAATCGACCCCTAAAAGGGGGCATGGCTAAAAACTTTATTAAACGAAATCTGGACGGAGGTATTGTTTACCTAACCTGCTACTTTTTTTGTTTCATGCTTTCCCAAATTAGGCTCAAGGGCAGTCGAAATTAAGTTTTTCTGGAAATTTTGGGTTTTTCTTCAATTTTGCCTCCAAATGTGGGCGGGGCCCAAAGTCTTGTATGAACAAAATGTGGAAATAAGCGTTTTCTACATAAAATATGAAGCAAAGTTTTTTCAATTTCGAGCAAAAATACTGAGTAAACTGCATTTTAAAATTTACCCTTAAAATAGATGCCACGCTCACTAGAGGAGGTTTACCAATTAAATTTGCCTTTTTTGTGTCTTATATGCACTAAGAGATGCTAGATGTCAAATTTCAGCCTTTTAGAACGTCTTACAGTATTGAAAAATATGGAGGTAGTTGCATATTTAGACCGATTGTGGGCGTGTCTTTGGGCGGATTTAAAAAATTTTTGTTGTACAGTTGTACTGCTTTGCATGACGCGCACCTGACGTACGAAGTTTCAGCACCTTAGCTCAAAATTTAAGGCCTAAAAACATGTGACATACAGACGGACGGACGGACGGACGGACATGGTTCATTCGATTCAGAATTCGGTCTCGATCATATGCCCTTAAGGTCTTGGGGGTCTACCATTATTATTTCACCGTGTTACAAACTATGTGACAAACTTAATAAACCTTCTATCCTATGGGATGGGGTATAAAGACGAATGAGCTAGCGCCATTGTAAAATAGCTAAAATTTGCAAAATGTATTCTTTTAAATAAGAGATGGTCGCACATACAGGCCTGTAGTGGGCGTGTCTGCGGGCGGATTCAGCTTATTTTCAAACTTGATCTGAAGGATTGGACTTCCAACCAACTCACAAAATGTCAGCTCTCTGCCTTAAAATTTAAGGCCTAAAAGTTGTTAGTCCGTCCGTATGTTGGACATGGCTTAATCGATTCTCCTGTCGATCCCATTTATATCTCTAAAAGGTCTTAGGGGTCTACGGTGATTATTTCACTGCGTTACAAACTCAATATACAATGGGTCGGATCTCAATATACAAGGATCCGCAAACTTTACGGGGCTTGCAGATGTTCTGTGTTCTGTGTTCCTTGTCGATTTTACACAGATCAGAACATTTGTCGAGTTTCTTGTGCGAATCAACGTGGATCAACGAAGTTTGGTGCTCATGCCAGAGGGCTGTGATTAATTTTTTGTATAAAGGTTCCTCGAAAGATTCGGCCAAAATAGCAAGAACGGCTTGAGGTTTGTTAAGAGCTTTGCAAGCTTGATGGATACCGTGAACCAAACCATCGGCGATCAACGACTTCTTCAAGGCTTCCTGTAGGGCTGTGTTTATATCCATAGCGGCGCCAATCACTGGGGCTGTAGAGGGAACAGAGCCTGTCGCAAGAGGCGACTAAAATCCACCCTCCATATGCTGAGCGCGTAGCGCAAACAATCTATGCAATGAAGAAAACAGAAGATATAATTAACCCAGGTTGCAGTCCAGTTTCACTGGAAAACCCACCCTCTTCGGAAGTAGGCTCTACGGATTCTGGCGAGAGCCATTTATTGCTTATAAATTCCTTTTTGAAAAGATCAAGGGTACCTCGATCTCCACCAGCTGGATCGAACGTCTCCGGGAAAGGAAGTCCGCCGGTTAATCAGGACTTAGCGAAAATATGCTTTAAAGCGGAAAACAATGAACTTAAAAGTAAAGTAGATTCGTAACGTTAAGAAAACGAGGCTATGAGGAATCCCCGTCGTATAGAATGTGAGGAAACACTGAAACGCCAATTCGAATACCTAATGGCATAGTTATTTTTTGACATTTTATAAGTAATGCGAATTTCGAAAAGGGGCGTGGTCCAACCGCCCCTAATTACAAACTATTAATTATAAGATATTTCCAAGCTACACCTAATTGTACCTAAAAATGCAATTTTTTGGTTCAAATTCAATATTTTTTAAAAATCGACCCCTAAAAGGGGGCATGGCTAAAAACTTTATTAAACGAAATCTAACGGAAGGGCAACAGACTAGTACCTAAATGCAAGCGACTCCAAGGTTTCCGGTACACGCAAGCACACTGCCAAAAAGAACCGCGATGCCAAAAATCAAAAACCCCTACCGATAAAGCCCGAAAGAACCGATAAATCGAAAACCCCTAAGTCGACCAAGGGTACGGGATTGATTAAAAAAAAGTTCAAACAGCACAAGAAAACGTCGCTGGTCCAAGTTCAACGGGAAAATCTACACTTGGTGGTCCAAAATCGTACGCTCAAGTCGCGTCACATGAAAGTTAGCCACAATCGGTCGCACCAGATTCGGTCTCTCAAATTCTACTCATGATTTTAAAAAAGCTTGAGCAACAAACGAAAGTAAATAAAGTAATATTTAACAAATTAAGCGTACTCAAGTTTAATCCTCGATAAACTTATAACAAACAAGTGGGAAAGTGCAACAGTGAGTATGCAAAAGCTTCAATCCATCTACGACGCATTGCAAAATACCCGACCATACCAAAAAGAAAACTGCTACGCCTCCAAAAAGTGGGTGGGATATAAAAATATAACTGTTTAATGCTTTATACTAGGTGGTTGCATATATTTCGGCCTAAAACTCCGCCTTTTTAACTAAAAAAACCACTTTTTTAATGCCACGCCTACAAAAGTGGGCGGAGGCACATACAATTTATACATAAAACTTAGAAAATGCTAATATCTACAGCTTTTATAATAAATTTTTTTGTCAAATTTCATATATATTTATTGAAAAACAGTCATTTTAAGCTAAAATCCCTTAAAAAGTGGGCGTGGCCAATATAAAGGCAAAAATTTTTTAGCTACCTTAAAGACAATTATAAGGCAATGTTACGTACCAAAACTGGATGCGCTAGCGCCATTGTAACATAGTCAAAATTTGCAAAATGTATTTTTTTAAATTAGAGATGGTCGCACATACAGGCCTGTAGGGGGCGTGTCTGTGGGCGGATTCAGCTTATTTTAAAACTTGATCTGAAGGACTGGACTTCCAACCAACCCAGAAAATTTCAGCTCTCTGCCTTAAAATTTAAGGCCTAAAAGTTGTTTACATACGGATGGACGGACGGACGGACAGGGCTTAATCGATTCTCCTGTCGATCCCATTCATATCTCTAAAAGGTCTTAGGGGTCTACGGTGATTATTTCACTGCGTTACAAACTATACATGAAACCCAAATTAATATACCCTGGGTCGGGTATAAAAATCATGAATATGGGAAAGTCGATCAAAATAATTACATGGAATGCAAACGGCCTTTTGCAAAAAACCAACGAACTAGAAGTATTCCTTCGGAAGAATAATGTAGACATATGCCTGATTTCGGAAACCACTTTAAAAAGGGTTCGGCACCCTAAATAAAAGGTTACATCAACTATCACGCGCATCATCCTTCGGAAAATTCGAGAGGCGGATCCTCTCTTTACATCGAAGACTGCGTTAAGCACTCCAAAAACGCAGAAATAGAATTCGATTCCATGCAAATAAGCTCAGTCTCCGTAAAATTGAGGCACATAGATTATAACATCGCGTCGAGCTATTTTCTTCCGCAGTATCGCCGGGCGGATGAAGATTTTGCTTCCCTCTTTGACTCACTTGGGACAAACTATAGCATCGGCAGAGACTTTAACGCGAAAAATACTTTTTGGGGCTCACGGTGCAATTCAACAAGAAGCAGAGTCCTCCTAAAAGCAAGTACGAAATGTGGCGTGGTCTTCTTATGGACGGGAAAGCCAACATATTGGCCAACCGATAGAAATGAAATACCTGACCTCTTTGACTTCTTCATCGCCAAGGGGGTACCTCGTTACCTTACGAACGTAGAAGAACGCTTTCATCTCTGTTCAGATCACTCGGCAGTTCTTTTGAAAATCGGCGGAAGCCTAGCGAAAAAGGAAAGAGAGCCTAGATTAAGTAACAATAATAATGACTGGGATGGCTTTAGAAAATACTGCAAAAATAACATAGCTTTGAGTGTACCACTCAAAACACCACCAATAGAAAAACTCGTAGGAGTTATTGTTATTAGAAGAAGAGCGCAGAGCTCTGCGTGGAATAACACTTCTTTTCGGAGGTCCAAAGTATCGAACAGCGGAACGATATATCCACAAGAAATAGAAGAGCTAATATGCGAAAAGAGGAGAGCGCGCAAGAGATGGCAACCTTCGCGAGCCCCCCTGGATAAGACCATCTTGAACCAACTCTCTAACAAACTCAAGCATGAACTTCAAGACTTTAAAAGTCGCAAGACCACTGCTTACCTCGATAGTTTGAATGCCGATAAAGGGTCGAATTTCTCGCTTTGGAAAGCTGTGAAGTCCATTAAGAAGCCTATGGTACTGCAATGTGGCGACGAGAAATAAAACGACATGCAGGAATCGCTGAATGCACCCATCGATTCACTTTACGAACACACCCAACTGTCATTCCAGTCAGCTGACAGCAAAATGATATTCAAAGTTCGAATTTCGATTTCCCTAGATGGAATTCAGTGGAAGAGTACCAATGGAAAATTACCAAAGGGGAAGTAGAGAACATACTAGAAGGTGCTTAATTTTGTATAAATACACGGGTGATAGGTTCGTACAGGACAGTTGTATTTTAAACGTTGACTTGTGAAAATCGGTAATAGAGTAAAAAGTGATTGAATTAAAATTAAGTGTTGAATTCTAATTAGTAAAGTTGAATAACAGTGTGATTTGAATTTTAGTAAGTTTGTTTGAAAAATAAAGTGTTTCATTGTAAATTATAAAAGTGAAATTGAGTTTTATTCGACGAATCCCAGGCCATAATATAACATTGGTGTCAGAAATTGGGGATAAAACTCAAAATTGTGCGAGTAAATTCTAAAGTGGAATTTTCCCGAACAGTGTTAGTGTTTCAAACAGTATTTTTTTTTAAAGTGAATTTTTCGAGAGATATTGCGCGTAAATAGCGTTGGTGACCAAAATGTTTTATCTTTGCGGTTTAGTTCTCCAGAAATAGTGTGTTAACAGTGCTGGTAATTCATACAGATTTGATTGTGGAATTTTCCACAGATGTTTAAACTGATTGTGCGATAAAGTTATAATCAATGGAGTTATTAAAACAGTGTCGCTTACTTATTCGCGAGTGAATTTTCTAGAACAGATATAAAATATAAACTGATTGTGTTGTGAAAATTGTGTGAAAATAATTCAAAATGGGTCGGAAAATTGAACAATTGACAACAGCTGAGTTGAAAGCTGAAATGGGTAAAAGAAACATCCAGACTTCGGGGCTACAAAGAGAATTGTTGCTCCGACTCCAGGACGCTGTCACCAAAGTAGGTGGAGACCCAGACACGATGCTGTTCGAAGTTCAAGAAGAACAGCAACACAGTAAGTACTGCCGATGAAATGCCGACTTTCATGAGGTTGCTTCTGGAGAAATTTAAAAGATGGAGAGTAGCCAAGAGAATGCTCTCGAAGAACAAAAGAGCGGTCTCGAAGACAAATTCGGTAGCTGGAGAGCGGCCAAAAAAAAACTAGATACTGAGTTTGACGGCAGAAGAAAGCTCTAGAAAGTAAACTCGATTCACAGAATGCACTTTTTGAGGAAAAGTTTCGAACGAGGAAAAATTCACCGAAGTCAAATCGGAAGTACAAGAACTGGCTTAGGAACTGGAGTTGGCTAAGAACGAGAAAGTGCGAGAATATTTGCCCGACGCTCCACGACCCAAAGAAATGCAGCCGCCTGTCTTCGATGGCCAAACATAATTTTTTTTTTATAATTTACTTGCAAATTAAGGGATTGGCTACCCTTTTAATGTTACACATCTCACGAGCGGAAAGGATTAGAAATAGAGGAAAAGGAGGAGAGGTACCGATGCACTCTTGTTTTGAACAGTTGCGGGTTGTAACGTGACGGAAAGACTGAACGTGGGAGAACATTCCACATTTGCGTTGAGCGGCTTATGAAGGAACTTCTAAACTTGACTGTACGTCCGAAAGTGGGCTCGAGGGTAAACTGATGTGCATTCGAACTTTGGCGAGTATCACGGTTGAAAGTCTTAAGGGGCGGAATGCAATTGGCTATTTCGATGGAACACCGTTTGTGGAAAAAGCGATAGAACAGTGAAAGGCAAGAGACATTACGTCGATGTTCTAATGAGTCAATTGACTGCACAATATTTCTGTCTCCAATCAGTTTTATCGCCCGTTTTTGTATCCTATCTAGCAGGTGCAATGCTGTTTTTAGAGCACCAGCCCAGACGTGGGGATTATATTCCAGCTTGGGGCGGATGTAGGCCTTATATAAAATAGCAAAATCAGAAGGGGTGAAATATTTCTTACATCTTTTGAGGAAACCTAGGCATTTCGCAGCGTTCTTGGCGACGTCGAATACGTGGTCATTCCAACTAAGGTTTTTATTAACACACATACCGATAATGGAAAGAGTTTCGGTTTGGTGGATGCAAGTGCCATTCTTGGATAATGGCTGAGTGTTTCGGTTTTGCTTCAATGACAGAAGACAGCATTGAGTTTTAGAAGCATTAAACTCTACTCTATTTCGAGATCCCCATGATACAATGATGTTAGGGTCAGAGTTTAATGAGTTTGACATACGCTGCCGTTCCAGTTCTACGTCCGAAGAGCAGGGGCGAGGAACCGAGAACGAATATGAGAAACTGAGGTTACTGTCATTGGCAAAGGAGTGGATTGGATTAGTAGTAGCAGACAAGAGGTCGTTTATGAAAACGAGGAAGAGAGTCGGAGACAAAACAGAGCCCTGGGGAACCCCAGCCTTTATTTTGTTAACTGCACACTTGCGGTTCAAAGCCAATCTCCTCGCAGAAAATGTGCTGCGAGGAGATTGGCTTTGTCTAGGGAGCTGACAGCTGGAATGCCATTGCAGACGAGCGTTGGGATGGGGGATGAGGCACAATTTTTTACATTTTTGACGAAAGACCAAAAGTTTTTACTACCTTTGGGACAATATAGTATTTTCTGCCTCAACTTTTGGACGTACATAAATTTCACACGACGGATATGAGCATCACAGGCATTTCTGGCTTGTTTGAACTTATTTCGGTTTACTAGAGAGGGATTGTCCTTGTAAGACCGAAAGTAAGATTCCTTCAAATTTATCGCCTCTTTACAGCTCAAGTCAAATCACGAGCTCTCCTTCGGTTTGATACTCATGAAAAGATCTCATTCCTAGCAGAATTATATTTGTGATCATATCGGCAGCGGCGTTTACATTGTTGTCGAGAAAGCAAAGCGACCAGTTAAAACTTTCGACTTGTTGAGGCCGTCCCAATTTGCTTCCTCGTATCGCCAAACAGTTCTCTTGGTAATTGAAACTTTGGTAGGTTGGTTGCCAACGAAAAAAATTGCCGAAATGACACAATGGTCTGACGAGCCTAGAGGAGATAAAACATCGACGGTGTATTTGTCGGGATGGGAGGTTAAAAACAAGTCCAGTGTGTTGGCGGTATGATCGGCAATGTCAGGTATCTGTGTGGGCTCGTCTACAAGTTGGGTCAGATTGCTTAGAGCACTAAAGATTTCAACATACCTTCCTTCGGGTGTTGTCTGACCAGAATGTCGAAGCCAACTAGAATTGTGAACATTGAAATCGCCCGTAATCACGATTTCATTATTGGGATTCAGGGTGACAATTCTTTGGATGGAATCAGACAGTGCATCGAACTCATTACAAGTTAATGCAGCCCAACTTTGGACTTATGTAAAGAAAATAGTAATGAATTGTTTGTCTACGGACGGTGAAATCGATCCACTTGAAATTAAATTCCGGGTTGGTACAGGTGTAGGAATATGGTAGACTATATCATTACGTATATAAATGGCGAGGCCACGATGTGGGAAGAATAACGGCTCTAAGCGATAGCCAAAAAGTTCAAAACTCAGGTCAGGGTGACCACTGGCAGGATCTGTGCCTAATACCTGGGTCTCGCTGAGAGCCAGAACAGCCGGGCTGTAAGTACAGAGGTGGACATACACCGCAGTAAAGTTTGTTCTCAGCCCACGAACATTAAATCATGGCCGATTTATAAGAGCATATTCGAAGCTGCAGCGTTGACAAACAACTGGGACAACGAAGATAAATCGATTGCTCTCACACTTGCGCTCAAAAAAACCGAACTTTCAGGGATGGTAGGCTGCCGAATTTCTGCATACCATCCCTGAAGAAAAACAAGTGGGAAAGTGCAACAGTACTTATGCAAAAGCTTCAGTCCATCTACGATGGATTGCAAAGTACCCAACCATACCAAAACGGAAACTGCCACGCCTCCAAACAGTGGGCGGGATATAAAAATATAACTGTTGAATGCTTAATACTAGGTGGTTGCATACATTTCGGCATACTCCGCTTTTTTTTACCAAAAAAAATACTTTTTTTAGCGCCACGCCCAGTTTTGTGACAAATATTTACAACTTTTTCATTTTAAGCTAAAATCCGTTAAAAAGTGGGCGTGGTTTATGAAAAGGTTAAACATTTTTGGCTACTTCAAAGACAATTACAAGGCAATGTTACATACCAAAAATGATTGCGCTAGTCCCATTGTAACACAGCTAAAATTTGGAAAAAGAATTTTTTTGAATTAGAGATGGTCGCTCATACATGTCTGTAGTGGGGGTGTCTGTGGGCGGATTCAGCTAATTTTCAAACCTGATTTGAAGGATTGGACTTCCAGCCAACCCACCAAATTTCAGCTCACTACCTTAAAATTTAAGGCCTAAAAGTTGTTTACATACGGACGGACGGACGGACGGACGGACATAGACTAAATCGATTCTCCTGTCGGTCCCATTCATAGTCTTAGGGGTCTACGGTGAATATTTCACTTCCTTACAAACCATACATCAAACTCAATATACCCTGGGTCGGTTCTAACAAAAGTATTATGGTGCCATGGTATAGGCCATTGAATTGCTGAATTAATTTTGAGAGATCAAATGAAGGAAATAACTGCAAGCTGCGATATCTTAGGTTCAAAGTATAATGAAATAAATGCTAATCTAAAAAAAAAACAACAACACATTGGAAAGTTTTACTAAGGAAATAAACGAACCGAAAGAAAACAATAAAATTAACAACGAAATCATTAAAATTCATTAATTTAAAGCCCTTCGGGTAGGGGTTAGAATATACCCGAGGTAAGGTATGCCTTTTTGTTATTAAAAACTAGTGGGAGGGTTACAATCCGCTTAGGCCAATCGTTGGATACCCCATCCCAATTCACCACTGTCAAGCTCCGAATTGTGTCATAAATCTTGGTTGTTAAATTTCGGTTTCCTTTATCTTCAATTGTTTTTTAGAATTTCTCAGTTAAGAATCTTCTGCCTAAGAAAGGGGCGTGGCATCCACCCCTTCTCAATAACATCGTATTTTTGTTTAGATTTTTTATCAGAAGTGGTATACACGTGTTGATTGCATTTTCATATTAAAAATTTGGTTTATACTTAAAAACGCCCCCAAAAGTGGCCGTGGCGAAAATTAATGCACGTGAGTTGATAGCTTAGGCAAATATTTGAACATTTTATAGTGCAAGTTTTTTGGATTTAAAGCAAATATATCAAATAAAAATCGTTTATTTAAATGCATATTAAGTATGACCACGCCTACAAGCGGTGTTTGCTTTTTTTAAATGCCAATCACAATACACTTAAGCGAGGATATCGCGTACCAAATTTTAGCTTCCTGCGACAACTTTGATTTTTCAAGCTAATAAGTAAAGTGGGTGTGTCAGCGGGCGGATTTTAAAAATTTTTACACTTGTACTGATTCGGGACCTAGAAAGAACAGATGTTAAGTTTCAAGTTCTTAGCTCAAAATTGAAAGCCTAAAAACTACCGACTCACGGACACGGACATGGGTCATTCAACTAACAATTCGGTCTCGATCTATGCCCTTAAGGTCTTGAGGGTCTACGGTGACTGTTTCTGTATGTTACAAACTATGAATCAAACTTAATATACCTCCTATCTTATGGGATGGGGTATAAAAGTAATATAAGCCCACTGAAATGTCCCTTCAGTGGTTCTAATAAAAGGTGACAAGAAATCAGTGAAAACAATTGGAAAAGAAATAAAAACAAGTAAGTAGGTGCAAGAGCTCGTCTGTAACGAACTTCTAAATACCCGAGCCTCTTTACCCTTACTTACTTCCTTACTCATGATTATAGAAAAGCTTGAGCAACAAACGAAAGTAAACAAGCAAGTAAGTGCAAGAGTTCGTCTGTAACGAACTTCTAAATATCCGACCCTCTTTAGCCATTAACACCAAATTTAAAACTTTTTGGTCTGTTTCATATACTGAGTGGTAAGGTATGCCTTTTTATTATTAAAACCAGTGAGTTAGTGCTACAGTGTGTACGCTGAAGTTACAGTCCGTAAAACTGACTGTAACTTCTATGGTAACTTCTACGTTGAGAAAATTTTAAAGACCTCAAAACTGCATACATATGGAGAGACGGACATGGCTTAATCGACTAACCTGTCGGTCTCGATCATATCTCTAAAAGGTCTTAGGAGTCTACGGTGACTATTTCACAAACTATTTTACAAACTATGCATTAAAATGAATATACCCTCGGTCGGGTGTAATCCAGATATATTTAGAAATATTTATCAAAGTAAGCGGGCTCGAGTCTAATCCTCGAAAAACATATAACAACCAGTGAGTAAGTGCTACAGTGTGTACGTAAAACGGACCGTTGAATACCCCATCCTATCCCACATTGTAAAATGCTGATGGCATAGTTATTTTTTGACATTTTATAAGTAATGCAAATTTCGAAAAGGGGCGTGGTCCAACCGCCCCTAATTACAAACTATTAATTCTAAGATATTTCCACAGATATTTCCAAGTTACACCTAATTGTACCTAAAAATGCAATTTTTTGGTTCAAATTCAATATTTTTTAAAAATCGACCCCTAAAAGGGGGCATGGCTAAAAACTTTATTAAACGAAATCTGGACGGAAGTATTGTTTACCTAACCTGCTACTTTTTTGTTTCATGCTTTCCTAAATTAGGCTCAAGGGCAGTCGAAATTAAGTTTTTCTGGAAAATTTTAGGTTTTTCTTCAATTTTGCCTCCAAATGTGGGCGGGGCCCAAGGTTTTGTATGAACAAAATGTGGAACTAAGCGTTTTCTACATAAAATATTAAGTAAAGTTTTTTCAATTTCGAGCAAAAATACTGAGTAAACTGCATTTGAAAATTTACCTTTAAAATAGATGCCACGCCCACTAGAGGAGGTTTACCAATTAAATTTGTCTTTTTTGTGTCTTATATTCACTAAGAGATGCTAAATGACAAATTTCAGCCTTTTAGAACGTCTTTCAGTTTTGAAAAATCTATAGGTAGTTGCATATTTAGACCGATTGTGGGCGTGTCTTTGGGCGGATTTCAAAAATTTATACACTTGTACTGCTTCGCATGACGCGCACCTGACGTACGAAGTTTCAGCACCCTAGCTCAAAATTTAAGGCCTAGAAACATGTGACATACAGACGGACGGACATGGTTCATTCGATTCAGAATTCGGTCTCGATCATATGCCCTTAAGGTCTTGGGGGTCCTTTTGCAAAAAAATTTACGAACTAGAAGTATTCTTTCGGAAGAATAATATAAACATATGCCTGATTTCGGAAACCACTTTAAAAAGGGTTCGGCACTTCAAATAAAAGGTTACATCAACTATCACGCGCATCATCCTTCAGAAAATTCGAGAGGCGGATCCTCTCTCTGCATTAAGCACTCCGAAAACGCAGAAAGATAACTGGATTCTATGCAAATAAGCTCAAGCTCCGTAAAATTGAAGCACTTAGATTATAACATCGCGTCGATCTATTTTCCTCCGCAGTATCGCCGGGCGGATGAAGATTTTGCTTCCCTCTTTGACTCACTTGGGACAAACTTTGGCATCGGCAGAGACTTTAACGCGAAAAATATTTTTGGGGCTCACGGTGCAATTCAACATGAGGCAGAGTCCTCCTTAAAGCAAGTACGAAATGTGGCGTGGTTTTCTTATTGACGGGAGAGCCAACATATTGGTCAACCGATAGAAATGAAATACCTGACATCGTTGACTTCTTCATCGCCAAGGGGGTACCTCGTTACCTTACGAACGTAGAAGAACGCTTTCATCTCTGTTCAGATCACTCGGCAGTTCTTTTGAAAATCGGCGGAAGCCTAGCGAAAAAAATAAAGAGCGCCTAGATTAAGCAACATAATACCGACTGGGATGGCTTTAGAAAATACTACAAAAAAACATAGCTTTGAGTGTACCACTCAAAACACCACTTGAAAAAGAAGACGAAATAGAAAAACTCGTGAGAGTAATTCCGAGCGCGTGGAATAACGCTTTTTTTCGGACGCCCGCATTATCGAACAGTGGAACAATATATCCACAAGAAATAAAAGAGCTAATATGCGAAAAGAGGAGAGCGTGCCACAAACGCTTGAACCAACTCTCTAACAAACTCAAGTACGAACTTCAAGACTTTAAAAGTCGCAAGACTACTGCTTACCTCGAAAGTTTGACTGCCGATAAAGGTTCGAATTTCTCGCTTTGGAAAGCTATGAAGTTCATTAAGAAGCCTATAGTACTGTAATGTGGCGAAAAGAAATAAAACTACATGCAAGAATCGCTGAATGCACCCATCGATTCACTTTACGAACACATCCAACTGCCATTCCAGTCAGCTGACAGCAAAATGATATTCAAAGTTCGAATTTCGATTTCCCATAGATGGAATTCAGCGGAAGAGTACCAACGGAAAATAACCAAAGGGGAAGTATGGAACTTACTAGAAGGTGCTTAATTTTGTATAAATGCAAGGGTGACAGGCTCATACGGGACAGCTATATTTTAAACGTCGACTTGTGAAAATTTTTAATAAAGTAAAAAGTCATTGAACTAAAATAAAGTGTTGAATTCTAAGTAGTAAAGTTGAATACCAGTGTGATTTGAGTAAGTTTTTTGAGTAAGTTTTAAGTAAGTTTGTTTGATTAATAAGGTGTTTCATTGTGAAATTATAAAAGTGAAATTGTGTTTTTTTCGGCGAACCCCAGGCCATAGTATAACATTGGTGTCAGAAATTGGTGATAAAATTCAAAATTGTGCGGGTAAATTCTAAAGTGGAATTTTCCGGAACAGTGTTAGTGTCTTAAACAGTTTTTCGAGAGATATTGCGCGTAAATAGCGTCGGTGACCAAAACGTTTTATGTTTGCGGTTAAATTCTCCAGAAATAGTGTGTGTTTAAAATGCTGGTAATTTATACAGATTTGATTGTGGAATTTTCCAGATATATTTAAACTGAACACCCTGCAAGGTCGCGTTTAAGAATAGCCTTGAGGTAAGGTATGCCTGTCGTAAGAGCCGACTGAAATCCACTGGAGGAAGTAATCTTCAGGCATAAGTGATGCCAGGAGCATAAACTCCTTGTGGGGCCAACCTTGGCAGCGTCTGATCCCAGAGGGAAGGCTGAACTTCAAATAACAGAAGTCCAGGAGCGTCTGTTTCGGAACGAGCGGCTTCCTGGTCGGCGTCTGTTGTCCGGGTTACGATCGGCCGAATTTAGACCTGGTAGCTAGGTATAAAATGCACCCTTTGGAGCTAGGCCTGAGGGGTGTCAGCATGCGAGCGCTTAGCGGTCGGAAGGTCCCGCTCGGCATCCGACCGGGTTTAACCCAAAGAAGTTACGAGCAGCCCGTCAATTGTGCCGCTATCCATTACGGGGGCGGAGGGGGACAGCGCCAAGTCAAAATGAGGTCTTAGGTGAAAACTCTACAAATCGACAACGGCACCAACTCAATATTGGTACGTGGAATGTCTCGTCGCTAACGAGGAAGCAACTTGAACTGGTTGAGGAGGTCGAAAAGTATCAGCTCGATGCAACTGGCATCTCTTCAACTAAGTGGAAGGGTTCTGGAACCAAAGACCTCGATGATGGGTGGAAGCTCTTCTGGTTTGGCGTCCCGAATGACATGACTGCACAGGCGGGTGTGGGGATACTCACAAGCCCCCGGTTGTCAGAAAATGTATTCGATGTCATTCCGTTAGGGGGAAGGATTCTGATCTTAAAGCTTAAGCTTGAACGATCGACTCTGGCTCTGGTTCAGGTTTATGCCCCAAATCGAGAGTCAGAGTATGAGTCCTTTTTGAACCAAGTTGATGCTGCCCTGAACAGAGTGGCAGAAATGGACTTCTTTCTCCTGATGGGTGACTTCAATGCACATGTGGGTACAGACGACAGTACTTGGAGGAGTGTGATCGGGAGGCACGGTGACCCGGATCAAAACAGGAACGGACGGAAGTTGTTGGACTTTTGCTGTGCATATGGCTTGTCCATCATGGCCATCTGGTTTTCGCAGATGATTTGGCCATCCTTGCATCATCCAAAGAGGAACTTCAACGAGCACTGGATAGGTTTGCAGCCGTCTGTGGTGATGCTGGGATGAAAGAAAACGTGAACAAATCGGAAGTGATAGTTGTTTTCCTAACTCCTGTGCAATGTACCCTGCACATAAATGGAGTTCCATTAAAACAGGTGGAGAAGTTTAAGTATCTCGGGGTCTTTCTCACGAAAGATGGGAGGAGTGATACTGAGTTGTCCTGTAGAATTGGCTTAGCTGGAGCAATATGAAAGGAAGTGCGCCGGCCGGTCATCAGGAAAGCTGAGTTTGGAGTGAAAGAAAAGATCTCATTTTTTAATTCAGTGTTCGTTCCGACCCTCATCCATAGTCATGAAATTTGGGTAATGAACGAAAGAATTAGATCGAGGGTACAAGCTGCCGAAATGAGATTCCTGAGGTGCGTTGCTGGTGTTGCTCTAAGGGACAGAGTGAGAAACGTCAGTATTCGTAGGAATTCGAAGCTACTTCTTCGAGTGGAGCGAGTTCGAAACTCAAGTACGAACTTCAAGACTTTAAAAGTCGCAAGACTACTGCTTACCTCGAAAGTTTGACTGCCGATAAAGGTTCGAATTTCTCGCTTTGGAAAGCTATGAAGTTCATTAAGAAGCCTATAGTACTGTAATGTGGCGAAAAGAAATAAAACTACATGCAAGAATCGCTGAATGCACCCATCGATTCACTTTACGAACACATCCAACTGCCATTCCAGTCAGCTGACAGCAAAATGATATTCAAAGTTCGAATTTCGATTTCCCATAGATGGAATTCAGCGGAAGAGTACCAACGGAAAATAACCAAAGGGGAAGTATGGAACTTACTAGAAGGTGCTTAATTTTGTATAAATGCAAGGGTGACAGGCTCATACGGGACAGCTATATTTTAAACGTCGACTTGTGAAAATTTTTAATAAAGTAAAAAGTCATTGAACTAAAATAAAGTGTTGAATTCTAAGTAGTAAAGTTGAATACCAGTGTGATTTGAGTAAGTTTTTTGAGTAAGTTTTAAGTAAGTTTGTTTGATTAATAAGGTGTTTCATTGTGAAATTATAAAAGTGAAATTGTGTTTTTTTCGGCGAACCCCAGGCCATAGTATAACATTGGTGTCAGAAATTGGTGATAAAATTCAAAATTGTGCGGGTAAATTCTAAAGTGGAATTTTCCGGAACAGTGTTAGTGTCTTAAACAGTTTTTCGAGAGATATTGCGCGTAAATAGCGTCGGTGACCAAAACGTTTTATGTTTGCGGTTAAATTCTCCAGAAATAGTGTGTGTTTAAAATGCTGGTAATTTATACAGATTTGATTGTGGAATTTTCCAGATATATTTAAACTGAACACCCTGCAAGGTCGCGTTTAAGAATAGCCTTGAGGTAAGGTATGCCTGTCGTAAGAGCCGACTGAAATCCACTGGAGGAAGTAATCTTCAGGCATAAGTGATGCCAGGAGCATAAACTCCTTGTGGGGCCAACCTTGGCAGCGTCTGATCCCAGAGGGAAGGCTGAACTTCAAATAACAGAAGTCCAGGAGCGTCTGTTTCGGAACGAGCGGCTTCCTGGTCGGCGTCTGTTGTCCGGGTTACGATCGGCCGAATTTAGACCTGGTAGCTAGGTATAAAATGCACCCTTTGGAGCTAGGCCTGAGGGGTGTCAGCATGCGAGCGCTTAGCGGTCGGAAGGTCCCGCTCGGCATCCGACCGGGTTTAACCCAAAGAAGTTACGAGCAGCCCGTCAATTGTGCCGCTATCCATTACGGGGGCGGAGGGGGACAGCGCCAAGTCAAAATGAGGTCTTAGGTGAAAACTCTACAAATCGACAACGGCACCAACTCAATATTGGTACGTGGAATGTCTCGTCGCTAACGAGGAAGCAACTTGAACTGGTTGAGGAGGTCGAAAAGTATCAGCTCGATGCAACTGGCATCTCTTCAACTAAGTGGAAGGGTTCTGGAACCAAAGACCTCGATGATGGGTGGAAGCTCTTCTGGTTTGGCGTCCCGAATGACATGACTGCACAGGCGGGTGTGGGGATACTCACAAGCCCCCGGTTGTCAGAAAATGTATTCGATGTCATTCCGTTAGGGGGAAGGATTCTGATCTTAAAGCTTAAGCTTGAACGATCGACTCTGGCTCTGGTTCAGGTTTATGCCCCAAATCGAGAGTCAGAGTATGAGTCCTTTTTGAACCAAGTTGATGCTGCCCTGAACAGAGTGGCAGAAATGGACTTCTTTCTCCTGATGGGTGACTTCAATGCACATGTGGGTACAGACGACAGTACTTGGAGGAGTGTGATCGGGAGGCACGGTGACCCGGATCAAAACAGGAACGGACGGAAGTTGTTGGACTTTTGCTGTGCATATGGCTTGTCCATCATGGCCATCTGGTTTTCGCAGATGATTTGGCCATCCTTGCATCATCCAAAGAGGAACTTCAACGAGCACTGGATAGGTTTGCAGCCGTCTGTGGTGATGCTGGGATGAAAGAAAACGTGAACAAATCGGAAGTGATAGTTGTTTTCCTAACTCCTGTGCAATGTACCCTGCACATAAATGGAGTTCCATTAAAACAGGTGGAGAAGTTTAAGTATCTCGGGGTCTTTCTCACGAAAGATGGGAGGAGTGATACTGAGTTGTCCTGTAGAATTGGCTTAGCTGGAGCAATATGAAAGGAAGTGCGCCGGCCGGTCATCAGGAAAGCTGAGTTTGGAGTGAAAGAAAAGATCTCATTTTTTAATTCAGTGTTCGTTCCGACCCTCATCCATAGTCATGAAATTTGGGTAATGAACGAAAGAATTAGATCGAGGGTACAAGCTGCCGAAATGAGATTCCTGAGGTGCGTTGCTGGTGTTGCTCTAAGGGACAGAGTGAGAAACGTCAGTATTCGTAGGAATTCGAAGCTACTTCTTCGAGTGGAGCGATCGATTCTTCGATGGTTTGGACACGTTGTTCGCATGCCCCCTGACAGACTTCCTAGACAGGTTATGCTAGCCGAGATGCGAGTGCGTCACCCCCCTGGTAGGCCAAGAAACAGGTGGTGGGATCAGGTAAAGAACCTCTCTGAGTCCCGCCTGGGGATTGCGCCGGAGTCTCTTGAGTTGGTGGCGGAGGATCGAGAAAGATGGAAGAACCATTTAGCCACCCTCGCTCCGCGACCCTTTTAAAGGATAAGCGGCATTTCGAAAATGATGATGATGACGATGATATTTAAGTTGATTGTGCGCAAAGGTTATAATCAACGAAGTGACAAAAACAGTGTCGTTAACTTATTCGCTAGTGAATTATTTAGAACAGATATAAAACATAAACTGATTGTATTCTGAAAATTGTGTGAAAATTCAAAAATTCAAAATGGTTCGGGAAATTAAACAACTGACAACAGCTGATTTGAAAGCTGAATTGGGTAAGAGAAACCTCCAGACTTCGGGGCTCCAAAGAGAATTATTGTTCTGACTCCAGGACTCTAACTCCTCCTCCACCAAAGGCAGTTGTCGAACTTGTAGAGTACTGTGAATCTAAAGGGTTGGGCCTCATCTTGTGCTGCGAAGCTAATGCTCAGAATACTGTTTGGGCCAGCAGCAGCAAATGTAACGAAAGGGGAGACCGTCTTTTGCAATTCATCCTATCGTCTGACATCACCATCAACGATGTGGGTCGTCGACCTACATTCGTTACTTCCAGGAGACAGCAGGTAATTGACCTTACCCTGTCCAACAAATTTTCCAAGACTATCACTAATTCGAGGGTATCGCCAGATAGAACCTTGTCAGATCACAGATACGTCGAATTTCAAATCCGCTGTGAAGTTTCACCTTTGCAAGAGAGGAGAAATCCGAAAAAACTAATTGGGCACATTTTAGAGAGGGGGTTGGCATTTCTGTTCAAGTTCCACTCAAACTTAGATCAAGACAAGGGGTTGAGACAGCTGCTCAACATCTGAATAGCATCATTACCTGTTGCTTTGATGTAGCGTGCCCGGTTACGAAAACCCCTAGCATAAATCCAGTGCTTGGTGGAATGCCGAACTGCAGCGCATTCGTTAAGAGACCATGAAGCTTCTGAATCGGTCATTAAAAACCAATTTAGTAGAAGACTGGAATCTATACCGATCGAAGCAAAAGGATTTTAAGAGACTTATTCGCAAGTCGAAAAATGACTCTTACAAAGAATTTTGTGAGGAGATCGAATCTCTAAGTGAAACTAGTTGTCTTGTGAAAGTTTTTAAAAGGAATAGACCAAGCAAACTTACTTCACTTCTCAATCCTGATGGTACCTACACTGATACCAAGGCGGAGACCTTCAGTCTTCTCCTAGAGACTCCCTTTCCGGGAAGTCAGATCACCACATGCTCTTCAGTGGTACCGGAAACGGTGGCTACTCTTAAACCAGCGAACACAACGCGGCTAAACTGGTTTATTGCATCCATAGTGGTTACTGATGACGCTATCAAATATACGATTGCATATTTTAACAGTTTCAAGTCACCTGGTCCAGATGGAATCTACCCAGTTATGCTGAAACAAAGTCTAAATCAGCTGTTGCCCATGCAGAAAAAAATATTTACTGCAAGCCTCGCCTTGATCTACATTCCACCCTTTGGCGCATGGTTAAAGTCGTATTCATACCAAAACCTGGTAAGTCTGACTATAGCCTAACCAAAAGTTTTACATCCATAAGTCTATCTTTCTTCCTGCTGAAAAGCTTGGAGAGATTGGTTGAGCTGCGCGCACGCAAGGTTGCGCTTCGATAACATCCTCTTTCTAAGATGCCGATATTGTCGATATTGAGGGTGCTTTTGATAACGCGGCGTTTGATAGCATCTGCAACTCAGCCAGACAACACGGTGTAGATGAAATATTAGTTCAATTGATTAGGGCAATGCTAATGCACAGGACGCTGATAAATGAGGCAGATTGTGGCAAGTACATCATAACTGGGGTAAACAGGAGCTGTCCGCAAGGTGGCGTTCTGTCTCCCCTTTTATGCTGCATGGTGGTAGACTCTCTCCTATCGGCTCTCAACCTTCCTGAAACCTACATACAAGCCTACGCGGATGATGTCGCAGTTCTTTCTGTCGGCTCAAACCTAGAGACTGTTTGCTCTCAGGCGCAGAAATACCTAGACTTGATCGATGATTGGTGCACTAGGAATGGGCTTTCATTGAATCTTCAACGGTTTAAAGATTTAAACTCTCTTAAAACTACGGATTTTCTCTACGAGAAGGAGAAATGTCACTGGTCTGGCTCAACTCGTGCTTAAAGGTGTCACTATCCCGATATCCGATGAAGTCAAATATTTGGGAGTAATCCTTGATAGAAAACTTCTTTGTTCCAAGCATGTTGAATCTAAAACCGAAAAAGCACCTTATCTCCGAAAAGGGTCCTCTGGATCTATACGGCCATGGTAAGACCACTCCTCTCATATGCATCGGTTGTGTGGTGGAACAGGCTTTCGCGGAAGCCTGTTACTGCCTCTTTTGCCAAACTTCAAAGAACGGCTTGTCTTGGCTGCACAGGGGCCTTCCCTAGTACGCCGGGCTCTGCTCTAGATGCTCTGATGAACATCTCCCACTTGATGTATTTATCATGGGGTGTACGCTGAAAACCATCTTTCGCTTAAAGAGAGGTGGTTTTTGGTACCACCCGCATTGGAATTTTGAAGAAACTTGTTCGAGAATTGTCCTTCGACCCCTGTCTTATGAACATGCCCTCTGACGCAATGACCCCAAAAATCCTTTTGCGACAAAACTACCAAGTCGACTTTCCTCAGGTAATGGAATGGGTTCGGCCAGACTCTGAGCCAGGGAAAGGATGCCATCGTATTTTCACGGATGGCTCCAAAACGGGACAGGGGTCTGGTGCTGGAGTCTTTGTGGAAAGCGAGAACATTAGAATTGACTACCTCATAGGTAAATATGCGTCTGTCTCCAAGCTGAGATTTTCGCTATCCTAATGGCTATGCTCTATATTGTGACTAATATGTGGAGGGCGAGAAGCATATGCGTTTGCAGGGACAGCCAAGCCGCTCTAAATGCGTTGCTCAACCCTCTTACCTCGTCCAATATAGTGGTCGAACTTAAGTATTCGTTGAATTTAGTCAGAAGGCTAAATGCGGTGAATCTTGTTTGGGTTCCACGTCACAATGGTATCCAGGGAAACGAGATCTCTGATGAGCTTGCCAGACTAGGCTCAGAAGACGTTTTCTCAGAGCCCGAACCTGCTTTAGGCCTGCCTGTATCTGTTGTCACGTCTGCCATTGATACTTGGGTTTCTCGTGAGCACAGGGCTCGTTGGCGTGACTGCGATGGGTGCAGTCAGACTAAACGACTACGCCCGGATATCTGCAAGGGGTCAGGGTCTTTTCTTCTATCTCTCAGGAGAATCGTTTGCAGACTTCTTGTAGGTGTCCTAACGGGCCACCAAGCTTTCGCCAAGCACTTGAATGTGCTAGGTTTGAGCGAAACCACCACCTGTTCTGCCTGTGGAGAGGATGACGAAACAGCGGAACATTTCCTGTGTAGTTGTCCTGCCTTTGCTCGCATCAGGTGGTGGATCTTGTGGGCTGACGTATGGTGAGTGCCGAACACCTAAGCTCTTCATCACTGAAGCTCCTTCTCGTTTTCCTTCGAAAGACGGGTAAACTAAATACATTAAAGTGAGTTTTCTGCATGGTAGAACAATGGACCAATAGTTGTGTCTGAGTGCTCCATCGGATAGTAGCAACCTCCGACAAATAATAAAAAAAAAACCAGTGGGAAAGAGTAGCAGTTGGTATGCAAAAGCTTCAATCCATCTACGACGGATTGCAAAATACACGACCAAACCAAAAAGAAAACTGCCACGCCTCCAAAAAGTGGGCGGGATGTAAAAATATAACTGTTGAATGCTTTATACTAGGTGGTTGCATACATTTCGGCCTAAAACTTCACCTTTTTAACTAAAAAAAATCACTTTTTTTAACGCCACGCCCACAAAAGTGGGCGGAGGCACATACAATACATACTTTAAAGTTGGAAAATGCTAGTATCTACAGCTTTTGCCATATAATTCTTTGTCAAATTTCATATATATTTATTGAAAAACAGTCATTTTAAGCTAAAATCCCTTAAAAACGTGGCGTGGTCAATGAAAAAGCTGACATTTTTTGGCTATCTTAAAGACAATCATAAGGCGATGTTACGTACCAAAAATGAATGCGCTAGCGCCATTGTAACAAAGCTAAAATTTGCAAAATGTATTTTTTTTAATTAGAGTTGGTCGCACATACAGGCCTGTAGTAAGCGTGTCTGTAGGCGGATTCAGCTTATTTTCAAACTTGATCTGAAAAACTTGACTTCCAACCAACCCACAAAATTTCAGCTCTCTGCCTTAAAATTTAAGGCCTAAAAGTTGTTTACATGCAGATGTTAGCACCTATGACCGACAATTGGGAGGTCCTGGGTTCGAATCCAGGTCCAACCAATCATCTTTTTATTTTCTATTTATTGCCAACATGTCTTGTTAAATAACTTATAACAATTATGATGACAACTAAGCCGTAAATGCCCCTCTATTTTTACGTTTAGTCGTAGAGTAGAGTTGAAATGTTAGCGGACGGAAATGTCGAAAGAAAAAAGCGTGTGTGGCTCACCGGCAGGGTACGATCTTGCAACCCTTACTTGTCGCGAGTATAGTTCTACCATTTGAGCTACAGTGAACACGTTTGATTCTTTGTCCAAATCCGATAACCTCACTAGTTTTTGCCTTTTCGTATGCTGTATTCTTTGTAGCTGATTAGGAATGACGCATAGAAGACTTGTGTTAGTGAATTTCGCGCATTGCTGCTTGACTACGTGTAACCACGTGATAATTTTGAATGTAATTACATGTTATTGGTTTATGTGCATTATCTATGCAGAGAGTACATGTAGGCTATTTGGACATAAGAGTAGCCTATGGAAGTGGGCTGTGGTGCAGGCGGTAGCACCTATGACCGACAATTGGGAGGTCCTGGGCTCGAATCCAGGTCCAACCAATCATCTTTTTATTTTTTATTTATTGCCAACACGTCTTGTTAAGTAACTTATAACAATTTTAATGACAACTATTTTTAAGTTTAGTCGTAGAGTGGGGTTGAAATGTTAGCGGACGGAAATGTCGAGAGAAGAAAATGTGTGTGGCTCGCCGGCAGGGTACGATCCTGAAACAGTCATTTTAAGCTTAAATCCGTTAAAAAGGGGGCGTGGTTAATGAAAAGGCTCAACATTGTTAGCTACTTCAAAGACAATTACAAAGCGATGTTACATACCAAAAATAAATGCGCTAGTGCCATTTTAACACAACTAAAGCTTGGAAAAAGATTTTTTTTTTTTAATTTAGAGATGGTCGAACATGATACAGGTCTGTAGTGGGGGTGTCTGTGGGCGGATTCAGCTAATTTTCAAACTTGATCTTAAAAATTGGACTTCCAGCCAACCCTAAAAAGTTTCAGCTCTCTACCTTAAGATTTAAAGCCTAAAAGTTGTTTACATACGGACGGACGGACATAGCTTAATCGATTCTCCTGTTGGTCCCATTCATATCTCTTAAAGGTCTTACGGCTCTACGATGATTATTTCACTGCGTTACAAACCATACATCAAACTTAACATACCCTGGGTCGGGTATAACAAAAGGATTATGATGCCATGGTAAAGGCGATTGAATTGCTGTATTAATTTTGAGAGATCAAATGAAAGAAAGAACTGCAAGCTGCGTTTTCTTAGGTTCAAAGTATGATGAAATAAATGCTAATCTTAAAAAACACAACAACATAATGGAAAGTTTTACTGTGGAAATAAGCGAACTGAAAGAAAACAATAAAATTAAAAACGAAATCATCAAAATTCATTAAATTAAAGCCCTTCGGGAAGGGGTTAGAATATACCCGAGGTAAGGCATGCCTTTTTATTATTAAAAAAAAAACCTCAGTAGAATATAGCTTATCTATTGAAATCCAAATTTACAGCGAACGTAACTGTTCTGCCTGGGGTGTTCCTTGACCACATGCAACGCGGGCGTCGCCTCACCAAAATCTTTGATGGTGGTGAGAACATCCGCAAACTTAACGGGGCTTGCCTTCCTTGTCGATTTTTTTTTCGAACACTAGAGAAAAAATCGACAAGGAAGGCAAGCCCCGTAAGGTTTGCAGATGTACTGTGTTCTTTGTTCCTTGTCGATTTTATACAGACCAGAACATTCGCCGAGTTTCCTGTGCGAATCAACGCGGATCAGCGGAGTGGTGCTCATGCCTGAGGGCTGTAATCAATTATTTGTATTAAGGTTCCTCGAAAGATTCGGCCAAAATATCAAGAACGGCTTGACGTTTGTTAAGAGCTTTGCAAGCTTTGTTAAAAGCTTTGCAGCTTGAGGAATACCGTGAACCAAACCATCGGCGATCAACGACTTCTTCAAGACTTCCTGTAGGGCTGTGTTTATATCCATAGCGATGCCAATCACTGGGGCTGCAGAGGGAACAGAGCCTGTCGTAAGAGGCGACAAAAATCCACCCTCCGTATGCCAAGCGCGTGGTGGACATAGCTTAATCGATTCTCCTGTCGGTCCCATTCATATCTCTTAAGGTCTACGATGATTGTTTCACTGCGTTACAAACCATACATCAAACTTAACATACCCTGGGTCGGGTATAACAAAAGGATTATGATGCCATAGTAAAGGCCATCGAATTGCTGAATTAATGAAGAGATCAAATGAAGGAAATAACTGCAAGCTGGGATTTCTTAGTGTTGCGTCATCATCGCAACACAGGTTGCATTTACGAACACGCCCATGAAGATGCACCTGTGTAACATCGCCCGTGCAACAACGCCCCCACAAGTTACATCTTTGACAGATGTAACCTTACAAGTTTGAAGGTTAATTTTACATGTAACTAAAGAAAATAAAAAGATTCACTTCTTGCCTTGTCACAAATTGAAACGGTCGTTTTATTGTAATACGGAAACTTTACAGCTAAATTACAGTCCACTTAATTTCGAGAAACACAAACGAAGATAAAGGAACCCGTTCCACGCGGAACATTTTGGTCCTTCGAGCCGAGAAAACTCATTTTGCCCTGGTTTCTTATCTTTACCCAAGTGTGTGTGCAATTTTATCAATCTGCAAATCTGCAAAATAAAACAATATTTAAAATTGAAATTTGCCAAATTAAATTTTACCTGCCGTGGGTGGAAAACCAGTCGTGTGTTGTGTGCTGTGAAAGCCAGAAAGAATCGTTGGCCAGGAATTTTAGTCTGGAGACTGCAGCAAACTTGGAACTGAAGTCTGCTGAAGCCGAAGCAAAACTTGGAACACCCTCAAGATTGGAGCAACGCGCTTGAACAAGTAAGTGATCTTGTTTATATTTTTGTTCCTGTTTTATTTTGTGCATTTAAACAATTAAATGGCTACATACTTGGCGCAAACTCGCAAGCAGTTGGAGAAAGACATGTCCAATTTCTCCAAGGCTGGTGCTACAAGGCGAACGGCGAACTACATTGCCGTGCGTCTATGCGATCTGGACAAAACGATGGAGACAGCAACTGTACAGTTCCAGACAGCGTTGGACTACGCAGCAGATAAGGAGTTAGCTCAAGCGGAAACAGCGTTCGACGCAATCCGAGAACTGTACCTAGAGCATCGGTGCAACTTATTGGACGCGAAAGATAAAATCCAGCCACCTGAAAAGAAAGGAGGGGATAATGACGATTCGAAGGAAAAGGTTGATAAAAGGGTTGACATTCGGTTACCCAAGATCAACTTACCAGTGTTTGCTGGGAATTACGAGTTGTGGCGAACCTTTCATGACCTTTTCGTGTCGTTGATCCACCATAATGCATCGCTGTCTGAAATACAGAAGATGCATTATTTGAAGACAAGTGTGTCAGGTGAAGCTGAAAAGCTTTTGGCTCACCTGGGGATCGACAGCGGCAACTATGCCAAGGCTTGGAACATTCTGAAGGACCGGTACGATCATAAACGGTTCCTAGTGAACACCCAGCTGAAATGTCTCTTCAACCAGCCTTCGTTAGCTCAGGAGCGTGCAGAGTCTATCAAGGAGTTGCTTGACACCTCGACAGAAGTTGTTCATAGCTTGGAGAACCTTGAAGTCCCGGTGAAGCATTGGGATGTTGTGCTGATTTTCATTCTTCTGCAAAAACTTCCAGTCAAAACGCAGCATTTGTGGGAAGAGAAGCTTGCAAGCAAGGAGGACAGCAAAACACTCCCTAAGTTTTCTGAATTCACCCAGTTTTTGGAGATGAGGTTTCGATCACTGGAAGCAGTTTGTCAACAGCAGCCTCGACCAACAGCGAATCTGGTAAGGAATGTGCCACTGCGGAACAGCTTCCATACGACAGCAACCACCGAAAGGTTCTCTTGCCAGATCTGCAACAGAGGTCAACACTCCATTCGTAAGTGCGGACGATTTCTGAAGATGGGTACTGCAGAGCGATGTCAGAGTGTAGCAAGACTCGGACTTTGTCGGAACTGCTTAGCATACAGCCACACTTTTGAACAGTGTCCAAGTACGCGCAGGTGTTTCAACTGCCAGCAGCCACACCACTCGTTGTTACATGTCAACGTTTCGCAGCCGTCCATATCGCAGTCGCATAATCCCAGCAATCCTGTGCAGCAGAACCAACAGAACTGTCTCACCACGACGATGAACGCGGACGCAACACCCTTCTCACCGAACGACGAAAATCCTGCTTGCAGCTCGGTCAAAACATTCCACTCTCGCCCAAGCTCATGCACGCAAGTCTTGCTGGCCACTGCAATGGTAAAGGTAAGATCGTCTTTAGGTGAGATTTATTCGCTTCGAGCCTTACTCGATTCAGGTTCGCAGGCGAGTTTCATTACCGAATCGGCTGTACAACTTTTAGGTTTGAAACCCAAATTTACACACGTTGAGGTTTCCGGGTTAGGTTTAGTCAGCAGTGGCACTTGTCAAAGGGTTGTAAACATAGCCCTATCATCGCATCACTCAGCCTTTGAGACGTCAACGCAAGCGTTTGTCTTCAAGTCACTGTCTGGCCATCTGCCAGCCCGGACACTCTCCGTTGCTCATTGGGAGCATATTAATGGTCTCTTCTTGGCGGATCCGTCTTTCTGTCGGCCAGCAAAGGTTGATCTCCTTTTAGGAAGCGATGTTCTCGCCGAAGTTTTGCTTCCCGAGCTGATAAAGCCGAGTGAAGAAAATCAGCCAGTAGCTCAAAACACCAAGTTGGGCTGGATTTTATTTGGTAAGGCTGCAGTCCAGGCGCAACCTATCCAGAGCTTCTTCCAGACCACGGATGTCGATGCACAACTTCACAAGTTTTGGGAACAAGAAGAGGCTCCATTCGATTCATACGAAACCTCCGACAACATCGCTTGTGAGAAGCATTTCGTGCAGCATGTGAGGCGTACAGAAGATGGCCGTTATGAAGTCGCTCTTCCTTTTAAGGGAGCTGCTTACCCCGTGTTAGGTAGATCTCGCGAAGGAGCTTTCCAACGTTTTAAGAGCTTAGAAAGACGTCTCACAGCTGATCCTCAACACCGAGAACAATATTCTGCATGTCTGGAAGAATATATCAGTTTAGACCACAGGATCGAAGTAAAAGGAGAAAACTTACCCAAGTCAGGTCATTACTTCTTGCCTCATCATGCAGTCATCAAAGAGGCTAGTTCAACTACGAAGCTGAGAGTGGTGTTCGATGCGTCCTTCAAAACTTCGGACGGAGTATCCTTGAACGACCAGCTGATGGTAGGACCCCGGCTACAGCACAACGTGACAGACATCATTCTTCGATGGAGGCTCTACCAGTTCACCTTTACAGCTGATGTGGAAAAAATGTACCGTCAAATCTGGGTTAACGATCGGGATTCCTACTACCAATTAGTCATCTGGCGCAAGGATCCATCGGAGGAGGCCAGAATCTTCCGACTTAAGACGGTCACCTTTGGGACGGCGTCAGCTCCATACTTGGCCATCCGTACGTTGAAGAAGTTAGCAGAAGACTCCTGTCATCATTCTCCACTAGCAGCTCAAATGATCGCTGAGGAGATGTACGTCGATGATCTTATCTCAGGCGCTGATACGTTGGAAGAGGCAGCTCTAAAGATGAAAGAAGCTAAAAGAACACTCCAGTCAGCAGGTTTCAACTTGAGGAAGTGGACCTCAAACAGAAAGGAGCTTTTAACGGACATTCCAACCCAGGATTGCGAGGCGTCGTTTTCGGTACCAGCAGAAGATTCGGATCGAGTCAAAACACTCGGGATCCACTGGCTTACGAACAACGATGTCTTTTGCTTTAAGTATGTACCTCCCAACGATCCGCTGCCCACGAAGAGATTCATACTCTCTACGATCGCACGTTTTTTCGACCCGTTAGGCTGGATTAGGCCCTGTATAGTCAAGGCAAAATGCTTTATCCAACTTCTTTGGGTTCGGAAGATGCGCTGGGATGACCTTGTGGAACCAGACATTTTGGAAGAATGGAATGCTTTTTTTCAGGACCTCAGCAGCATAAACCATCTGCGGTTGCCTAGGTGGATACACACGATAGGTAGGTCACAAAAAATCGAGCTACACTGTTTCAGCGACGCTTCGGAGAAGGCTTATGGGGCAGCTGTATATTTGAGGGTTGAAGACGAGCACCACAAAATCAACATGCACTTATTGATCTCCAAGTCCAAGGTTGCGCCAGTAAACCCAATAAGTCTCCCGAGGCTGGAACTGTGTGGATCTGTGTTGGGGGCAAAGCTGCTTAATTACGTCAGTCGAACTCTAAAAAGAGATAATGTTAAGATGTACGCCTGGACTGACTCCACCATAGCACTTTCCTGGATCTCGGCACCGCCATCTAAGTGGGAAACCTTTGTGCGAAACCGGGTAGGAGAGATTCAGAGATTAACCAACATCGACATTTGGAATCATATACCGACTCACGACAACCCAGCCGACCTAGTTTCCAGAGGTATGCAGCCATCGGCACTTCCAAAGGCTACACTGTGGTGGAATGGCCCTACATTTTTAAATCAGAAGTGGGACTTCAACCTTCCGAAACAGCCTACCAGCCTTGCCACCAACGAAGGATGCAGATCGATTAATGTGTTTCACCTTAACCCAGTGACGGATCTTTTACACGAGCTACTGCATAAATCGTCAAATCTGAAGCATTTAACAAGGTTATTAGGACACTGTAGGCGTTACATCGACAATTTAAGGAAGGTGTCTAAGGGTATTCTCAAAAGACCACTGGTACCACTTAGGCCGACGGAGATTAAGGCGGCTATAGAGGCACTTATTCCCCTTAGCCCAACGGAACTTGAAGGTGCTTTAAAGGCACTTGTTCGCTCTGCCCAACGAGATACGTTTCCTGGTGAGGCCTGCAAATCCAAGGGTTTGGCATCCTTAAATTCATTTCTGGACGGTGAAGGCATTTTAAGAGTCGGAGGAAGACTTCAAAATGCAAATTTGTCATTCGACCAACAGCACCCCATGATACTCGGACCCAGTCATCATTTGACAAGACTCATCATACGGAACGCCCACGAAGCCTCGTTGCATGGAGGGATCCAACTGATGATAGCACACACCCGAAGCAAGTTTTGGATTATACAGACTAGGCGAGCGGTGAAAAAGCACTTACACGCATGTGTGACCTGTCATCGGTAACGGAATAAGGTATCCCATCAACTAATGGGTGATCTGCCAGCTGCCAGGGTAACAGCTAGTCGACCATTTACCCACACTGGTGTTGATTACGCGGGACCAATCACCCTAAGATCATGGAAAGGTCGAGGGGCCAAATCGTGCAAGGGTTACCTAGCAATTTTTGTCTGTCTCGCCACCAAGGCGATTCACTTGGAAGCAGTCACCGACCTTACCACCCAAGCCTTTTTAGCTGCCTTTCGGCGTTTTGCAGCTCGGCGAGGTGTCTGTAATCAAATATACAGTGATTGCGGAACGAATTTCGTTGGAGCTGAAGCTGAACTCAAACGACTTTTGAAGGAAGCGGGTCACAGCTGGAAGGAAGTTGCAGAAGTGCTAGCGACAGACGGAACGAGATGGAACTTCATTCCCCCTGCTTCTCCCCACTTCGGAGGATTGTGGGAAGCAGGTGTGAAAAGCGTCAAACACCACTTCAAACGGGTCGTCGGCAATGGGACACTGACATATGAGGAACTCGCCACATTACTCACCCAAATTGAGGCCTGCCTGAATTCTCGGCCACTTTGTCCACTCTCCGAAAATCCAGACGATTTTCAAGCACTGACCCCAGCGCATTTTTTGATCGGGGAATCAATTTTCACCGTGCCAGAACCGGATCTGACCATAGCAAAACAGGCTTACAACGACCGGTGGAAGACTATCCAATTACAGACTCAGACGTTCTGGAACCATTGGCGTCAGGAATATCTAACCCGCCTACAACAGAGACCGAAATGGTTAAAACCCCAACCGCAGCTGAAAATAGGTGATTTGGTACTCATCAAGGATGAGCGGTTACCTCCAGCCAAGTGGAGCCTCGGACGCATCACTGAAACATATCAGGGAAAGGATGACCTAACACGCGTCGTCAAAGTACGAACACAACAGGGAGAGTACAAACGGCCGATTACAAAATTATGTCCATTACCCATTAACAAACATGAAGCAAATACAAAAGACAGTGGAACAACCAACAGTGAAGGAGACATCACAAATTAATACTCTTCGTAACACGGCACATACTATTACAACTACTATTTAGTACTACGGACACACAACGGCAACACCATACAGAACAAATTCCACTCAACGGAAAACAATTGAATTCACTCAATTGTGTCATCAAGCATTCGTCAGCACACACACACACACGCACACATTCATTCGCAAGTACAACCCAAAGCCAACCGGTGTCATCCAAACCAGATCACACTCACACACACACACGCGCGTACCCAAGCCGTACCAAAAAAAAAAAAAAAAAAAAAAAAAAAAACACACAACCCAAGTCATCTGCCTTGATTTAAATGAAATATATTCACTGGATTACCATATTTGATAAGTAATTTAACACTCACCTGAATTTCGAGCACAAACAAATCAACGAAAATGAATTTACTACAAAAAATTACACAAAATAACACGAGCACAACACGAAGTAGAAGACGCTCCGCTCCGACACGTCACTCTCAACACTTATACTGAGTGCGAGAAGGTATATAAGTATACCACCACGTCACGAGAAACGAAACGATTTCCTTCACCCCACTACCGCAGAAACAAATAACAATCGTCATCGCACCGTATATAATGAATTCCATTCATGGGCAAGACCTTAACACAGCATAGCAAGCAAGCACAAAAAGGGCAACGGTGATATGTGTGGACTGCAAGCTGCAGCCACAGCCATACATTCGACATTTGCACTTTCGTTTTTTTGTGTTTTGTTCGTGGTCTTTTTTCTATGTTGTTTGTTGTTGGCATGTTCTAAACGCATATTTCTTTTCATGAGAATACCAAGAGCGTAGTCAAGGGAGGGTCAGCAAGAGCAGCAGTGGCGTAGAAGTAGAGGTGCAAAAGGGGGGCAGTCAACACGCATCAACCGAATTGTGTTCAGCGGTGGGGGGAGAATGTTGCGTCATCATCGCAACACAGGTTGCATTTACGAACACGCCCATGAAGATGCACCTGTGTAACATCGCCCGTGCAACAACGCCCCCACAAGTTACATCTTTGACAGTTGTAACCTTACAAGTTTGAAGGTTAATTTTACATGTAACTAAAGAAAATAAAAAGATTCACTTCTTGCCTTGTCACAAATTGAAACGGTCGTTTTATTGTAATACGGAAACTTTACAGCTAAATTACAGTCCACTTAATTTCGAGAAACACATACGAAGATAAAGGAACCCGTTCAACGCGGAACACTTAGGTTTAAAGTATGATGAAATAAATGCTAATCCTTAAAAAAACAACAACATAATGGAAAGTTTTACTAAAGAAATAAGCGCACTGAAAGAAAACAATAAAATTAAAGACGAAATCATTTGAATTCATTAAATTAAAGACCTTAGACCCATAAAATTTCAGCTCTCTGCCTTAAAATGTAAGGCCTAAAAGTTGTTTACATACGGACGGACGGACGAACATGGCTTAATCGATTCTCCTGTCGGTTCTATTCATATTTCTTAAAGGTCTTAGGGGTCATCCCAATTGACCACTGTCAAGCTCCAAATTGTGTCATAAATCTTGGTTGTTAGATTTCGGTTTTATTTAACTTCAATTGTATTTGGAATCTCTCATATAAGAATCTTCTGCCTAAGAAAGGGGCGTGGCATCCACCCCTTCTCAATAACATCGTATTTTTGTTTATATTTTTTATCAGAAGAGGTATACATGTGTTGATTGCATTTTCATATTAAAAATTTGGTTTATACTTAAAAACGCCCCCAAAAGTGGGCGTGGCGAAAATTTGTGCACGTGAGTTGATAGCTTACGCAAATATCTGAACATTTTATAGTGCAAGTTTTTTTGGCAAGCAAATATATCAAATAAAAATCGTTTATTAGAATGCATATAAAGTATGACCACGCCTACAAGTGGGCGGTATTCGCTTCTTTTTTAAATGCCAATCACAATACAGTTAAGCGAGGATATCGCGTACCAAATTTTAGCTTCCTGCGACAACTTTGATTTTTCAAGCTCATAAATAAAGTGGGCGTGTCAGTGGGCGGATTTTAAAAATTTTTACACTTGTACTGCTTCGGGACCTAGAAAGAACAGATATTAAGTTTCAAGTTACTAGCTCAAAATTTAAGGCCTAAAAACTACCGACACACGGACGGACGGACGGACATGACTCATTCGACTAACAATTCGGTCTCGATCATATGCCCTTAAGGTCTTGGGGGTCTACGGTGATTATTTCTCTATGTTACAAACTATGAATCAAACTTAATATACCTCCTATCTTATGGGATGGGGTATAATAATTACATGGAATGCAAACGGCCTTTTGCAAAAAATTTACAAACTAGAAGTATTCCTTCGAAAGAATAATAAAGACATATGCCTGATTTCGAAAATCACTTTAAAAAGGGGTCGGCACCCAAAATAAAATGTTACATCAACTATCACGCGCATCATCCTTCAGAAAATTCGAGAAGCGGATCCTCTCTCTACATCGAAGACTGCATTAATCACTCCAAAAACGCAGAAATAGCACTGGATTCCAAATAAGCTCAGTCTCCGTAAAATTGAGGCACCTAGATTATAACATCGCGTCGAGCTATTTTTCTCCGTAGTATCGCCTGGCGGATGAAGTTTTTGCTTCCCTATTTGACTCACTTGGGGCAAACTTTGGCATCGGCAGAGACTTTAACGCGAAAAATACTTTTTGGGGCTCACGGTGCAATTCAACAAGAGGCAGAGTCCTCCTTAAACCAAGTACGAAATGTGGCGTGGTTTTCTTATCGACGGAAAAACCAACATATTGGCCAACCGATAGAAATAACAAAAAAGACCTCGTTGACGTCAAGGCACGACGAGGCACCCCCTTCATCGCCAAGGGGGTGCCTCGTTACCTTACGAACTTAGATCTCTGTTCAGATCACTCGGCAGTTCTTTTGAAAATCGGTGAAAGTCTAGCGAAAAAGGAAAGAGAGCCTAGATTAAGTAACAATAATACCGACTGGGATGGCTTTAGAAAATACTGCAAAAAAAACATAGCTTTGAATGTACCACTCAAAACACCACTTGAAATAGAAGACGAAATAGAAAAACTCGGAGAGTTATTCAGAGCACTGCGTGGAATAACACTTCTTTTCGGACGTCCGCATTATCGAACAGAGGAACAATATATCCACAAGAAATAGAAGAGCTAATATGCGGAAAGAGGAGAGCGCGCAAGAGATAGCAACTTTCGCTAGCACCCCTGGATAAGACCATCTGAAACCAACTCTCTAACAGACTAAAGCACGAACTTCAAGACTTTTAAAGTTGCAAGACTACTGCTTACCTCGAAAGTTTGACTTCCGATAAAGGTTCGAATTTCTAGCTTTGGAAAGGTGTGAAGTCCATTAAGAAGCCTATAGTACTGTAATGTGGCGACAAGGAATAAAACGACATGCAGGAATCGCTGAATGTACTCATCGATTCGCTTTACGAACACACCCAACTGTGATTCCAGTCAGCTGACAGCAAAATGATATTCCAAGTTCGAATTTCGATTTCCCCTAGATAGAATTCAGCGGAAGAGTACCAATGGAAAATTACCAAAGGGGAAGTATATAACGTACTAGAAGGTGCTCAATTTTGTATAAATACACGGGTGACAGGCTCAAACGGGACAGTTATATTTTAAAAGTCATCATCATCATCATCATCATCATCATCATCATCATCATTTTCGGATGCCGCTTATCCTTTAAAAAAATCGCGGAGCGAGGGTGGCTAAATGGTCCTTCCATTTTTCTCGATCCTCCGCCACCAACTCAAGAGACTCCGGCGCAATCCCCAGGCGGGACTCAGAGAGGTTCTTGACCTGATCCCACCACCTGTTTCTTGGCCTACCACGGAGGCGACGCGCTCGCTACTCGGCTAGCATGACCTGTCTAGGAAATCTGTCATGGGGCGTGTGAACAACGTGTCCAAACCATCGAAGAATCCATCGCTCCACTCGGAGAAGTAGCTGCTCAACATTAAGATTGCCACGAATACTGACGTTTCTCACTATATCCCTTCGAGTAACACCAGCAACGCACCTCAGGAAACTCATTTTGGCAGCTTGTACCCGCGATCTAATTTTTTTCGCTCATTACCCAAATTTCATGACCATAGATGAGGGTCGGAACGAACACTGAATTAAAAACTGAGATCTTTGCTTTCACTCCAAGCTCAGCTTTACTATTGCTCCAGCTTGGCCAATTCTACACGACAACTCAGTATCACTCCTCCCGTCTTTCGTGAAAAAGACCCCGAGATACTTAAACTTCTCCACCTGTTTAAATGGAACTCCATTTATGTGCAGGGTACACTGCACTTGAGATCGGGAAACAACCATCACTTCCGATTTGTTCACGTTAACTTTCATCCCAGCATCACCACAGACGGCTGCAAACCTATCCAGTGCTCGTTGAAGTTCCTCTTTGGATAATGCAAGGATGGCCAAATCATCTGCGAAAAGCGGATGGCTCATCCTGATGCCAGCCCATTCGAAGAATTGCTCGCCAAGACTTCGCTTCACCATCCAGTCCATATATGCTATGAAAAGGAGCGGCGACAGAACACAGCCCTAGCGAAGTCCAACGCGCACATCAAAAGGACGTGATTTGACACCATTTATCCGTACACAGCTTCTGCAGTTTCCATACAAAGACTGGATGGCTTTCAGAAGAGGCCCACTCAGCACATAGTCCTGCAAAACTCTCCACACCGTATCCCGAGGGACTCGGTCATACGCCTTTTCCAGATCTACAACATATGTCAAACCGGTCAACACGCATAGACCGGTTTGACATATTGCCGAGCCTTCTCAAGAATAACCTTCAGAGTAAAAAGATGGTCGGTTGTGCCTCTGCCAGGCCGAAAGCCGCACTGTTCTTCCCGTAACAAAGGCTCGATTACAGCTCTGGAACGCGTTTCTTACACCTTCGCAAATACTTTTCACGGAAGCCTCAAGAGAGATATGCCCCTATAGTTGGCGCAATCTCTCCTGTTCCCTTTTTGGAAAATGGGTACTATAACTCCCGTTTGCCAATCGCTAGTTGCCTTGCCGCTATCCCAGGCCACCTTAATGACACGTGTTAGCCGTTCAGCACCCTCTTCACCCATTGCCTTGAGCATTTCTGGCTGGATCTTATCAATTCCAGCAGACTTGCCAACTTTTAGCGATTTAATTGCTTCAGTGACTTTGTCTAGTGTGGGGCTATTCTCCGCCCTTATCTCGTCAGCAGGGGGAATGCAATCTTCAGTGCCCTGTTGGGGGTTGAGCAACTCCGAAAAGTGCTCTCTCAATCTGCGCAAGACATCGCTCTCATTTGAAAGAAGTGTACCGTCCTTGGATTAAACCCCTTGAATGATATTTAACTTCCTTCCTCTGAGCCGGCGAATGGTCTGCCAAAATATCTTGTTTGCAGATCTGTAATCGTGCTCCAACTTATCGCCGAACTTTTTCCATGACTGTTCCTTGGCTGTTCTGACTGCCAGATTGGAAGTCCTTCGCGCCTCATTGTACCGGGCTCGAGAACTTGAGTTTCTACATTGGATCGTAATGTAGGCTCTCTTTTTCTCTCTGATGGCTTCTCGAACTCCAGGCGTTTTAAGCCAAGCAGTTCTTTTCTCACCACCAGCCGCTACCCCAAGCCGCTTCACTCTACAAACATTTTCTGCAGAGGCAATGGCTGCCGATAAAAACAGCTGCCATTCCTCCTCTACATTCAAAAAGGTGGCAAAAGAATACTGTCACTGAAAAACAATTTACACAGCACTATGTGGTGATCAGTTGACAACTCAGCTCCCCTGAAAACTCGAACATCACAAATCATTTTTGAACACACGATGGTACAACAAAGAAATCAATCAGTGACTTCTGATTTAAACTGTGCTTGAAAGGTGGTGAAAGGTGGATAATGATGGAAAGGTGTTCATGATGGGTAAGCCATATGCACAGCAAAAGTCCAACAACTTCCCTCCGTTCCTGTTTTGATCCGGGTCACCGTGCCTCCCGATCACACTCCTCTAAGTACTGTCGTCCGTACCCACATGAGCATTGAAGTCACCCATCAGCAGAAAGAAGTCCATTTCTGCCACTCTGTATAGGGCAGCATCAACTTCGTTCAAAAAGGACTCATACTCTGACTCTCGATTTGGTGCATAAACCTGAACCAGAGCCAGAGTCGATCGTTCAAGCTTAAGCTTAAAGATCAGAATCCTTCCCCCTAACGGAATGACATCGAATATATTTTCTGACAACCGGGGGCTTGTGAGTATCGCCACACCCGCCTGTGCAGTCATGTGATTTGGGACGCCAGATCAGAAGAGCTTCAACCCATCATCGAAGTCTTTGGTTCCAGAACCCTTCCACTTAGTTGAGGAGATGCCAATTGCATCGAGCTGATACTTTTTGGCCTCCTCAACTAGTTCAAGTTCCTTCCTCGTTAGCGACGAGACATTCCACGTACCAATTTTGCTAGCTTAACTGTTCTGCCTGAGGTGTTCCTTGACCACATGCAACGCGAGCGTTGCCTCACCAAAGTCCTGGATGGTGTTGAGAACATCCGCAAACTTTGTGGGGCTTACCTTCCTTCTCGATTTTTTTTTTTTTCGAAAACTAGAAAAAAAAATCGACAAGGAAGGCAAGCCCCGTAAGGTTTGCAGATGTTTTGTGTTCTGCGTTCCTTGTCGACTTTACACGGACCAGACCATTTGCCGAGTTTCTTGTGCGAATTCACGTGGATCAGTGGAGTTTGGTGCTCATGCCAGAGGGCTGTGATTAATTTTTTGTATAAAGGTTCCTCGAAAAATTCGGCCAAAATAGCAAGAACGGCTTGACGTTTGTTAAGAGCTTTGCAAGCTTGATGGATACCGTGAACCAAACCATCGGCGATCAACGACTTCTTCAATACTTCTTGTAGGGCTGTCGTAAGAGGCGACTGAAATTCACCCTCCGTATGCCGAGCGCGTGGCGCATACAATCTATGCAATGAAGAAAACAAAAGATATAATTACCCCAGGTTGCAGTCCAGTTTCACTGGCAAATTTACCCTCTTCGGAAGTAGGCACTACAGATTCTGGCGATAGCCATTTGTTGCTTATAAGTTCCTTTTTGAAAAGATCAAGGGTACCTCGATCTCCACCAGCTGGATCACGTCTCCGGGAAAGGAAGTCCGCCGGTTAATCAGGATTCAGCGAAAATATGCTTTGAAGCGGAAAACAGTTCTCTCTTGATTGTCGTGGGGTGCGCATCTTAGAACTTCGCTAAAAGCAATACTACTTCATACAATTTTATTGTTACTAAATTCAACATAATGATTTGCTCTGTTTGCTAACAAAAGTTTAATCGCGGTTGTCAAACAAAAATAAAGTGTTCTGAATGCTCGCATTTATTTAACTACTCATGCGTGAATATCACCGCTGAAGACGTTGAATTTTTAAAATCAAGCGGTAATGCATTCCGTTGCAACAAATGTTCTGTGCTAAGACGACGCTCGTTATATACGCAGAAACCAGCTTTATCAATAGCGCTTAACAGCACCAATGCTGCTGAAGGCCAAATCGCTTACAAAGAAACACCGGCGACTTGTTCGGCACAACTCGGAGGCAACGTGAGTGAGTGCAAATGCACTGTTCAAATGCTGTATCAGAAGCTAGCCAGCTTAGAGAACACAAATGCTCGGTTTCTTCAGCAACTTACTTCTGTTCAAACTGAAAATACATTGCTGCATAGAAAGCTTGAATTTTTGGAGTGCAAGCTAAATTGGCAACAACAACATCTCCTTAGTAATCACATCGAAATTGTTTGCGTACCTGATGCGAACACAGAAAATGTGAAGGAGAAAGCTCAGCACCTCTTTAAAACTGCTTTGTGTATTGATGTTCCTGATGATGAGATTGCCAAATGCTACGTAAAAAAGCGGCAAGTAAAAATCAACGGCAGCAGCGAAGCGGTCCCTCCTACCAAACCCATCATCTGCGTAAGTTTCGTCGATTTGCACACAAAACAGCGAATAATGTGCGCAAAGAAGACGAACAAAAACAAACTCAACACGCGCATGGTTGGTGACGATCGCGACGGTGCCTGCGCCAGCGTCAGCAGCATGGGGAACAACGGCAGCCAAAAAAACAGCAAGGGCACTAGCATTTTTATCAACGATGCTCTCACAAGTTATACGGCAGCTCTCTTCATGAAGGCGAAAGAAATCTGTAAGCAGAAAGGCGTAAAATATGTTTGGTTCAAGGGAAATAAAATTTGTGTAAGAAAGATTGAAAGAGGGCAGGTCATCTTAATTAAATCGTTTAATGATTTAGCACTTATTTAGTGCTTTCTCCTGCTAAATGAATAATATATGCGATAATTTAGATGACTTTTCCTCCTTTAATCTTAGTAGCTATAATTTTGAAAAAGTTTTTACTGATAGTTCCTTTTGCAAAGACAAATTTTTAATTATACACCAGAACGTTAGAAGTCTAAGAGAGAATTTTGCTGCTCTTGTAACACATGTCGATTCTCTCCTTTGCGTTCCAGATATAATTTTTGTTTCGGAAATCTGGATTTATAGGTTTGAGATAAAAGATTATTATATTCCGGGTTTTAATTTTTTCGCGAATACAAATGAAAATTACGCTGCAGGTGGGGTTGGATATTTTGTAAAAGAGAAAGAGGAATACGTTATTCAAGAAATCCTTAATGTTGATTGTCTCAGTGCTGATGTTTTGAAGGTTTCCATGGAAATTAACCATGAAACATTTGTTTTTTTTGTGTGTGTATCGATTGCATATGTTCACTGTTTCAATGTTTTTGGAAGAATTTTCTTGTATACTTAACAGGGAAAAATCAAGAAACCTCATGGTAGTAGGTGATTTAAATATCAACATTCTGGAAAATTGAAGTCTCGCTTTAAACTTCCTAGAATTGTTAGCAATGCATGGTCTCGAAAGTTACATTAACGAACCGACAAGACTTGCTTCGGGTAGGTGTTTAGACCATATTTGTGGAAGATACAGAAAGGGGTCGTTCAGTAATTTCGAGAATTGCGTTCTTGACCTTATGATTACCGATCATTTAATGACTGGGTTTTTATTTAGCTCTTCTACAACCAAAAGCAAGCCTACTAAAGAACCACCTGATAGTTTTACTAATGTTGATATAAGGAAACTACAATCCGCTCTTTTGAATGAATTTTGGGTTAATGTCTATTCGTTTGCCGCGATAATTACTACTGCTCGAAATTCAGTTCAGTGAGGTGTAACCTAAAAAGTGAATGGAGACTAGTTAACAGCATCTTAAATAAACCTTCTGGTAAAAAAAACTGTCATTTATTTTGGTTAATGACCATCCTGTATCTGACAAGCAAGCTATTGCAGATGCTTTTAACGGCTATTTACCAGCATAGCCACCAGTTTGCAGTCTTGTTCTGTGCCACCACGTTGCTTGTCAAGTAGATGTCTTTCGGAGTCGTCTTCCTCTACTAGCTTTAGATTTGAGCCCTTAGCTCCACTAGAAATTCTAAAGGTAATCGGCTCTCTAAGGAACAGCAAGTCATGTGGGTTTGACTGTATTTCTAGTACTAACTTAAAAATATTGGTTGGTATACTATTGATGTACTGTCCTTTGTCTTCAATCGCTGCATTTTTGAGGGAGTTTTTCCAGAAGAGCTGAAGTGCGCTGATGTGTTACCGCTTTTTAAAAAAGGTTCCGCTTTACAAATGTGTAATTATAGGCCTATTTCACTTCTTCCAACTTTAAGCAAAATCTTTGAAAAACTCGTTAAGGATAGACTGGTTTCTTTTCTAAGCAAGAATAATTTTTTTCATAAATTTCAGTTTGGCTTCCAAAAGGGAAAATCAACAGAGGATGCGCTTGTTGAATTTTGTAGCAATTTTGGCCAATCTTGATGGTAAGAAGTGTACGGCTGGCCTATTCATAGATATTACTAAAGCCTTTGATATGGTTGATCACCATATCCTTCTTAACAAAATTGAAAAGGCAGGCATTCGTGGCCTTATGTTGGACTGGCTTAGATCGTACCTTAAAAATAGATGCCAAAAAGTAAAGATCGGAAATATAAGAAGCAATCTTTTGTTTTTCAACTTAGGGGTGCCCCAAGGTTCCGTCTTAGGTCCAATTTTGTTTCTTATTTACATAAACTCCTGTTTAAACTGGATTTCAAAGGTGTTCCAGCTGCCTTTGCAGATGATGTAGGCTTTTGTTATGGCTCAGACAGTCGCCTTGATCTCATCTCGGACATTAATTGGGACCTAAGCCTGCTGAGAATTTGGTTCTCTAAACATAACCTGGTTATGAGTTCCTGCTCCCGATGTGAATGTCTACTTCCATGCACCAGAGTGCCAAAGGCTGAAACTTACTTGTTGCAACTCTTCGCAAGAATTATCCACTCCTACATTTAATTGTAACCTTAATTGTAGTGACAAATGTTTTTTGATTGAATCTGTGATAGAGTTTAAATATTTAGGACTTACTTTAGATTCAAAATTAAGCTTCGCTTATCATATAGATGTCTTGAGGAGGTATTTCCGTTTCACCATTAGACATTTTTACTATCTAAGTAATATATGTTCAGCCAATTTGTTAAAAACCATTTACTATGGCATATTTCAATCAAAATTACAATATGGGATCACTTGCTGGGGAGGCGCGTACATGAACAAAATTCAGCCACTCTTGATTCTACAGAAAAGTATGGTGCGTAGATTACTCCGCAAAGAAGGTAGACATCCTTCTTACCCTTTGTTCTGTAACTTGAAAATTCTTCCTGTCCGTCATTTGTATTGTTTTAAGGTATCAAAAACTTTCTTTATGAAGTCTGGTAATCGCAATTTTAGAATTATTTCTAATTATAATTTACGTGGCAACTTTTCATACTCAGCTAATGTTCCTTTTTTCCGCACCACAGCGTATCGTAGTTTTTATAGTATTTCCTCGATTCGGCTATTTAACAAACTTCCAGTATCGTACAGATCGGCTTCTCTAACTGTTAAATTTCTTAATCTTGTAAAAAAGTGGCTTCTTGGTTTTAACTTTGCTGCCATTGAACAACTTCTTTCCGAGTATCTGGTGTGACTTAAAAATTTAGTTTTTTCGCTTGATTTTCTCTCAAGTATTAGGTCTTTCGATAAGATTTTCTTTTAACTTCAAATGTAAATTTAATGTATTTTCTTTTGAAACCGCAAGTATGTAATAAAGGTATGCATTGTTTTTATTGTGCTTTTAAGGGTCACCCCACCCATATTTATACTGTATTGTCTTAAAATGCTCAGTTGACATCCAACACTATTTTCAAAGGTGTTCCAGCTGCCTTTGCAGATGATGTAGGCTTTTGTTATGGTTCAGACAGTCGCCTTGATCTCATCTCGGACATTAATTGGGACCTAAGCCTGCTGAGAATTTGGTTCTCTAAACTTAAAATGGTTATGAGTTCTAAAACAAAGATACTGTTTTTTATTTTGTCGCCTATTCCTGCTCCCGATGTGAATGTCTACTTCCATGCACCAGAGTGCCAAAGGCTGAAACTTACTTGTTGCAACCCTTCGCAAGAATTATCCACTCCTTCATTTAATTGTAACCTTAATTGTAGTGACAAATGTTTTTTGATTGAATCTGTGATAGAGTTTAAATATTTAGGACTTACTTTAGATTCAAAATTAAGTTTCGCTTATCATATAGATTCCTTGAGGAGGTATTTCCGTTTCACCATTAGACATTTTTACTATCTAAGTAATATATGTTCAGCCAATTTGTTAAAAACCATTTACTATGGCATATTTCAATCAAAATTACAATATGGGATCACTTGCTGGGGAGGCGCGTACATGAACAAAATTCAGCCACTCTTGATTCTACAGAAAAGTATGGTGCGTAGATTACTCCGCAAAGAAGGTAGACATCCTTCTTACCCTTTGTTCTGTAACTTGAAAATTCTTCCTGTCCGTCATTTGTATTGTTTTAAGGTATCAAAAACTTTCTTTATGAAGTCTGGTAATCGCAATTTTAGAATTATTTCTAATTATAATTTACGTGGCAACTTTTCATACTCAGCTAATGTTCCTTTTTTCCGCACCACAGCGTATCGTAGTTTTTATAGTATTTCCTCGATTCGGCTATTTAACAAACTTCCAGTATCGTACAGATCGGCTTCTCTAACTGTTAAATTTCTTAATCTTGTAAAAAAGTGGCTTCTTGGTTTTAACTTTGCTGCCATTGAACAACTTCTTTCCGAGTATCTGGTGTTACTTAAAAATTTAGTTTTTCGCTTGATTTTCTCTCAAGTATTAGGTCTTTCGATAAGATTTTCTTTTAACTTCAAATGTAAATTTAATGTATTTTCTTTTGAAACCGCAAGTATGTAATAAAGGTATGCATTGTTTTTATTGTGCTTTTAAGGGTCACCCCACCCATATTTATACTGTATTGTCTTAAAATGCTCAGTTGACATTCAACACTATTTTCTTATTTATTAATATAAAAATATAGAATGTCAAGTAAATTTCCGTACTTTAATTTCTAATTTTAATGAATTGTATCAAATTGTGAACTGTTTTCTAGTTTAATAAGATAATGTACTAAAATAAAATAAAATATCTATCTATCTATCTAAAAAAAAAAAAAACAATGAACTCCACGCTAAGATTAAGGAAATAGAACGCCTCTACCATGAACCTTAAAGTGAAGTAGATTCGTAACGTAAAGAAAACGAAGCTTTGAGGAGTCCCCGTACTATAGAATGTGAGGAAACACCGAAACGCCAATTCGAATACCAGACGGACGAGGAAGAACTTGCACGCGAAACGAACCAGGTCCTTAAAAAAAGGTTTATCGAGAAGCGAAAAGCTGGTTCTTTACCTTGGGACAAAATATAACGAAATATAACATCGCTTCGGAACAATGTATGGAAAGTTGACATCGATGACTCTGACGCTTATAGGTCGCCTTTGCAAGAAAATTACAAACGAGAAGTATTCCTTCGGAAGAATAATATAGACATTTATTTATTATTCATTTTATAGAACCCTTATTATTTAAAAAGGGTTCGGCACCCAAAATAAAAGGTTACATCAACTATCACGCGCATCGTCCATCAGAAAATTCGAGAAGCGGATCCTCTCTCTACATCAAAGACTGCATTAAGAACTCCAAAAATGCAGAAATAGAACTGGATTCCATGCAAATAAGCTCAGTCTCCGTAAAATTGAGGCACTTAGATTATAACATCGCGTCGAGCTATTTTCCTCCGCAGTATCGCCTGGCGGATGAAGATTTTGCTTTCCTCTTTGACTCACTTGGGACAAACTTTGGCATCGGCAGAGACTTTAACGCGAAACATACTTTTTGGGGCTCACGGTGCAATTCAACAAGAGGCAGAGTCCTCCTTAAGACAAGTACGAAATGTGGCGTGGTTTTCTTATCGACGGGACAACCGACAGAAATGAAATACCTGACCTCGTTGACTTCTTCATCGCCAAGGGGGTACCTCGTTACCTTACGAACGTAGAAGAACGCTTTGATCTCTGTTCAGATCATTCGGCAGTTCTTTTGAAAATCGGCGAAAGCCTAGCAAAAAAGGAAAGAGACCCTAGATTAAGTAACAATAATACCGACTGGGATGGCTTTAGAAAATACTGCAAAAAAAACATAGCTTTGAGTATACCACTCAAAACACCAATTGAAATAGAAGACGAAATAGAAAAACTCGGAGAGTTATTCAGAGCGCTGCGTGGAATAACACTTATTTTCGGAGGTCCAAAGTATCGAACAGCGGAACAATATATCCACAAGAAATAGAAGAGCTAATATGCGAAAAGAGGAGAGCGCGCAAGAGATGGCAACTTTCGCTAGCACCCCTGGATAAGACCATCTGAAACCAACTCTCTAACAGACTAAAGCACGAACTTCAAGACTTTTAAAGTTGCAAGACTACTGCTTACCTCGAAAGTTTGACTTCCGATAAAGGTTCGAATTTCTAGCTTTGGAAAGGTGTGAAGTCCATTAAGAAGCCTATAGTACTGTAATGTGGCGACAAGGAATAAAACGACATGCAGGAATCGCTGAATGTACTCATCGATTCGCTTTACGAACACACCCAACTGTGATTCCAGTCAGCTGACAGCAAAATGATATTCCAAGCTCGAATTTCGATTTCCCCTAGATAGAATTCAGCGGAAGAGTACTAATGGAAAATTACCAAAGGGGAAGTATGGAACGTACTAGAAGGTGCTTAAATTTGTATAAATAGAAGGGTGACAGGCTCGAACGGGACAGTTATATTTTAAACGTTGACTTGTGAAAATCGGTAATAGAGTATTACCGATATCGGTAAGTATTGAATTCTAAGTAGTAAGGTTGAATAACAGTGTGATTTGAATTTAAGTAAGTTTGTTTGATAAATAAAGTGTTTCATTGTGAAATTATAAAAGTGAAAATGAGTTTTATTCGACGAACCCCATACCAAATTGGTGTCAGAAATTGGGAATAAAACTTAAAATTGTGCGGGTAAATTCTCAAGTGGAATTTTCCGGAGTAGTGTTAGTGTTTGAAACTGTTTTTTTTTTTTTTTTGAAAGTGAAATTTTCGAGAGATATTGCGCGTAAATAGCGTCGATGACCAAAAAGTTTTATGTTTTCGGTTTACTTCTCCAGAAATAGTGTGTGCTAACAGTGCTGGTAATTCATACAAATTTGATTGTGGAATTTTCCTGAGATATTCAAACTGATTATGCGATAAAGTTATAATCAACGATGTTATGAAAACAGTGTCACTAACTTATTCGCGAGTGCATTTTCTAGAACAGATATAAAACATAAACTGATTGTGTTGGGAAAATTGTGTGAAAATAATTGAAAATGAGTCGGGAAATTGAACAATTTACAACAGCTGAGTTGAAAGCTGAATTGGGTAAAAGAAACATCCAGACTTCAGGGCTCCAAAGAGAATTGTTGCTCCGACTCTAGGACGCTATCACCGAAGTAGGTGGATGGAGACCCAGACACGATGCTTTTCCAAGTTCAAGAAGAACAGCAACAAAGCACAGTTAGTTCTGCCGATAAAATGCCCGCTTTCATGAAGTTGCTTCTGGAGAAATTCAAAAGATGGAGAGTAGCTAAAAGAAAGCTCTCGAAGAACAAAAGAGCACTCTCCAAGACAAATTCGAGAAGCTGGAGAGCGGCCACGAAAAACAAAAGAAAGTTCTCGAAGAAAAACTAGATAACTACTAAGTTCGACGACGGCAGAAGAAAGCTCTAGAAAGTAAACTCGATTCCCAGTATGCGCTTTTTGAGGAAAAGTTTCGAACGAGGAAAAATTCACCGAAGTCAAGTCGGAAGCACAAGATTTGGCTAAGGAACTGGAGTAGGTTTAGAACTAGAAAGTGCGAAAATATTTTGAAATGCAGCCTGTCTTAGATGGCCAAACATCATGGCCGATTTATTAGAGACAATTCAAAGCTGCAGCGTTGACAAACAACTGGGACAACGAAGATAAATCGATTGCTCTCACGCTTGCGCTCAAAGAAACCGAACTTTCAGGGTATGCTGCCGAATTGCTGCATACCACCCCTGAAGAAAAGCAAGTGGGAAAGTGCAACAGTGCGTATGCAAAAGCTTCAGTCCATCTACGATGGATTGCAAGATACCCAACCATACCAAGAAGGAAACTGCGACGCCTCCAAACATTGGGCAGGATATCAAAATATAACTGTTGAATGCTTTATATTAGGTGGTTGCATACTGTAGCGAAGTCGGACAATCCAAATAAAACACTGATTTTGAGTCCTCTCACAATAAGTGAGAATCTGTACTAAAACGATATGCCCACTATAATAAAGTTTTGTAAGATAATTTTGTACGCCGACGACACCTTGATCTACGCTGATGGAAAGGACACTGATGAGTGTAGAAGCAAAATCGACTTCGATAAGAGACGGCTAATACAATGGCTAAAAATGAATAAATTAAAACTTAATGAGCAAAAAACTAAATTAATGGAAATAAATCTTCCGACCGAAACGAGCATCGATATAAACGGGAAACGAATTGAAAGTGTTGGCAGTATTAAATACTTGGGAATAATTATTGACAAGGAGTTACATATGCATGAACATGTCGACTACATATGCAAAAAAATAGGTAAAAAAATTGGCTTCTTCAAGACGATCAGAAAGCAAATGGATGACATGACTGCCATAACAGTTTATAACACCATCGTGAAACCACACTTTGAGTTTTGCGCTTCTATTCTATACTCATGTTGTAACCAAAACCATCTTCAAAGGCTACAAAAGCTGCAAAATAAGGGTATGAGGAGTATCTTGAGGTGCAACCGTTTTACCCCGATAAATTTTATGTTAGACGCGCTAAGGTGGTTGAACGTCAGACAGAAATTGGAGTACAATAAAAAAAAAAACTTCCTCTCGCACCACTTCTCATGCAGAATATCCTTCATTATCGACTTTACTAACCGAATCATTCTCTCCCATGCAACTCCCATATGGGGGGAAGCAGGAGGAATAAAGCGCCATTCAATCTCCGGATACTCTCGCTCCAAGAGACCAGATTAAACCTTCTCGATTTCTTGCGCTAAGATGCGACTCGCTCCACGGACGTTCGTGCCGTTGTCCGACAGTATGCGTCTGGGAACGCCCCGGCGACTAATGTACTGCTTGAGAACCAATAAAAACGATTCAGTTGACAGCGATGGAGAAATCTCAATGTGCACTGCCCTGGTCGTAAGGCACGAAAAGAGCAAACCCCACCGCTTTTCTCCTCTTCGTCCAACTGCTACATCCATTGGCCCGAAGTAGTCTACCCCCGTAAAGGTAAAGGGCAATGTAAACGGTGATAATCGCTCTGCGGGCAGGGAACCCATACTTGGACTGGATGGGCTAGTTTTTCGATTGCAGCAATGTTGACATTTGTTCGCGACTGTCTTAACCAAAGCTCTGAGACCACTGATGAAAAAACGCTGCCGCATCTCATTGAACACAATTTCGTTGTGATGGTGATGAAACTTACGATGGTAGAAGTCAGCTATTAAATGGGTGACAGGATGTTTTCTTGGCATTATGATAGGTCGTTTCATGCTAATTGGTACTCCTGATACCACATTCACTCGGCCCTGTACTCGCAGAATGCCACGCTCTTCGCAATATGGTGAACACCTGAAAATAGAGCTCTTGCAACTAACCCTGCTGCCAGTCTGCAAACAGGCTAATTCCTCTAAGTATGCTTCTTCTTGATTTCGTCGAATGATGACAGCTTCTGCACCGATGATACCTCTCGCGTTTATGAGAACTTTCATTAACTCCGAGTCGCATCTCTGTTTCACAACCAGACGAAGAAACTGCAACACGAAACGTTGAACACTTCTCATTTATCCCACCTGCTAAAACGAGATGGATCCGGTGATATGGTGGCCAAAGTTACTAGTGTCTCTTTTTCTGCAATATGGTGGACGGGCTTCTGGTCCCGGTCTCAAAGTGGTCCACCTGCTCTTCCGGCCAGTCAGTTTCAGGTGCTATCAGGAACTCCGGCCCAGTGAACCAGCGTGATTGACTGTTGAATTCCAGATTGTTGCTCAGTTTAGTCCCTTTGTCTGCTACGTTGTGGGCTGTAGGTACCCACCTCCACTCGTTGACCTCGGACCCCTCCAGAATTTCGCCTATTCGTACTGCAACAAACTGGTGGTATTTTCTGGCGTCTGATCTAATCCAGCACAAAACGTTTCTTGAATCAGTCCAAAACACCCGCCTCGTTATACATACTGACATCTCATCCTCGATAAATTTTGCCAGCCGCAGACCAAAAATAGCGGCCATCGGTTCCAGCCTGGGAATGGAGATCGGTTTGAATGGTGCCACTCGCGTCTTTGATGCCACAAAAGAACGCATGATCCTCCCTTCTCGTCCAGCTTGCAAGTAAGAAACGGCTGCAAACGCATTTACACTCGCATCGACGAACGTATGCAATTGGATCTCGCCACTGCTGCTCACAAATGCATAACACCGTGGAATCCTGATCTGACCAATGAGAGAGTCGCCGAACCCATTGCCACCATTGCAGCCGCTCCTTCTCTTGTATTGGCTGGTCTCAGGCTACTCCGGAACGCCATATGTTTTGCAAGATGATTTTTGCGTAAATGACGTAGAAGCCCAAGAACCCCAGCGGATCAAATATGGTCATCAACGTCTTAAAAATTTGACGCTTCGTTGGAAGAGAGCTCTCATCGAAGATTTTACCGTCGAATCTTTGCAGGAACGTAAACTCATCCGATTCAGGCATCCACCAAAGACCCAAAACTTTCTCGTTCAAACTGTTAAGTTCTTCGAAACATTTCTCCTTCTGGGAGGTTGGACCCGAAAGAGCCGCCAAAACACGTCTTGAATTCGATGACCAGTTCCTCATCTCGAACCCTCTCTTCTCATGAGTGCTCCACACTGTAGTGGCCATCTCGATCATGTCATCTTCGGTGTCAACACTCTGCAACCAATCATCTACGTAAGTATTAGTTACGATAGCATGTACCTCTTTAGGATGATGTTCCTCCCACTGACGAGCATTTTGATTTTTGATGAAGTTGGCCAAAGTCGGGGAACAGGAAGCCCCGAACGTCATCACCTGCATCACGTATACCTCAGGGTCTCGGGATGAGTTACCGTTACGCCAAAGAAACTTCTGAGCGGTCTGGTCTTCCTTTCGCACGACCACCTGGTGAAACATTTCCTTAATATCACCAGTGATCGCCACAACTTTCTCCCGAAATCGAACGAGCACGCCAACTTAAGATGTTAATAAGTCGGGTCCCTTCAGTAGAACCGTATTCAAAGAAACGTCATTTACCGTAGCCGCCGCATCCCAAACTAGCCTTCTTTTACTCTTGTAAGGGTTCTTGACAGTAAAGATGGGGATGTACCACGACTTTCCGCCACTCGAGATCTCTTCCTTTGCCAACTTCCTCACGTAGCCCTTATGTTCGTAGTTGCGGATCTTATCGACCAAAAACTCTGCCAATTCTGGATCTCGCTTCATTTTGGACTCAAGACATAGAAGTCTACTCCTGGCCATTGAAAGGGAATCGAGAAGTTCGACAGAGTTATACTTCCACAATAATCCTGTTTCCCACCTTTGCTCTGCCGAAAGATATTTTGACGAATTATTCATAATCAGGCATGCGCGTTCACCCTCCTTTTATGCCTTAGCCGTCGCCGAAACTCCAACTGACTCCAGGGAGAAATAGGCTTTTAGCATTGCGTCCATGTTGTCCGTCGAACTACATGGACACACGTGCAATACCCTATGAGGAGTGGAGAAAGACGTCTCGTTCCGCTAGTATACAGCCCATCCTATGTTACACCTTGTGGCAACCAAATCATCATCGTCAGCCTGCCGAGTTTCAAGTGGCACTACCAGCTTCGCATTGTCAAGTCCAATGAGAATTCGAGCACGTGCATTCCAATACGGACGCATTGAAAGATCTCGCAAATGATGTCGCTCAGCCATGACGGATGCTTCCAGTGTTTGCACAGGCAGATCCAAATTTGAGATCGTACGCACATTTTTCAAACTGAATCGTCGTAAGCCGCCTTCGGCTGATGAAATATCTAAACTTACCACCTTAGAATTTATTTCGCTTTGTGTGATGTCGCCTGTCCACTTCAAACATAATTCTGCAATCGGCCCCTCTAGCTCCAACTCTTCTGCGATGCTACTTTCCATAAGAGTACACGCTGATCCTTCATCGATAAGTGCATACGTATCCAACGATTTATCCTTGCCAAACAGTCTGACAGGAACATACCGGAACATTGCTCTCATTCTGTCTTTAACATGGAGGGAGACTATTGGCTGCTGTGTGCCACTTTCAGATGCCTTATCTTCACGGTCACCTGCAACACTGTTTTGCTTGCCTGGACAACTGTTGTTCGAATGGAGAAGCGCGTGATGCGGCATCTTGCAATCGTCAACGCCACATTGTTTTGTCAAATTGCATCGCCTTATTCGATGTTGTTTGAAGCAGCGAAAACAGAGGCCCTTTACTCGAACGACCTTCCACCTATCATGCACACTCAAATCTCCAAACATGTTGCAGTCCGCTAAGTGATGATCCCCATTGCATTGAGGACATAAAATTTGCCGTGGTGCTGAATTCCCCTTTGTCTCTACAACACTATGCATCATTACGCGCTACTCGTATTGTTTGCTGGAACATTTCACCTCCTCGTTGGTGTCTACCGGGGACGATGATGGAATAACAGATGTTACTTTGCTTGCACACGTAGCCAGGTTGAAAAGCCAGCTGTCACATACTCCAATGTCCACTCGAACGAACGCCATTTGATATCGACCCCAATCCAGTCTCAGGTCACCGGGCAACTTATTCACCAAATCTGTTAGCAACATAGGGTCGTTCAAATAGTCGCCCAAACCGATGGCCCTAATAGTTGCACAATAATTTTGTACAGACAATGCAAATTGTATGAGCGTCTGCAACTTGTCGGAGGTGGAACGGGTGGTTTTTGCTTCAATCGTTGCTGCATCGTCTGATGAATCCCCTCAGCGCGTCCAAAAAGCATCTTTAACGTCTCTATAGCACTGGAGACAGTATCTGGCTTCATGAGTTTGCCACGGACTGCCTTCAAGGTCTCACCCTTAAGGCACTTCTGTAGACGGAGTAAGTTTTCTTGGTCTGTGAATCCGCATCGTTGGGTCGACTGCACATAGTTCGTAATGAACAAAGGCCACTCTTCAGGCCGACCAGAAAAACTAGGCAAATCTTTTGTCATGACTTGGCGAGAGGCAATTTGTGAGGTCGACAGAGTAATGTCTGGAACAGTACTGCAAATGTTCCGCAATGTTTCGCTTGGAAACGGTGCCCCACAGCTCGGATGTGTGTATGACGTCATCCCCACTGGCTGCGACATCGTGCAAGATATGGGCGAAGGCATCGGGCAACTGGATGCCACTTAGCACGGAGAAGGAAACCATTCACGTTCAATGTATGAGCATATAAACTGGGTTGCTTTTGCTGTGTTGGCAAAGCGCAACCGTGAATGGCTCCTGAATACAATGAATTTCTGTGCACTGTGCCCGTACCAGAGTAAGGCAACGGAGTCTCACGTGGCCAGGGGTGCACCGTGGGGGAATTAATTTGCGTGGCAGTGCTGCAATTTATCGAGTAGTTTTGCCACGGTGTTCTACTCGAAACAAACGCATCCAGTGGGCGAATGATAATTCCCTGAGACTGCTGAAAGCAGCGATGAAACATATTCGCCGTACGATTTCCCTCGGCTTTATTGAGAGTGGAATTTAGTGGTTGACTCCCTGGGAGTCCATAAATGGGGTTGGGTTGTAAGCGGCATTCTGAGGATTGACGAAATCTGCTGATTCTGGTTCGACGACGTGGTTACAGACACGTGCTCATCTTCCCGCATGGTCATTTCGTCGCTTGATGAATTCATTTTGTGACTTCGATCGCCCAAAAGTAGCCAAAATTATTTTAGATTGTAGCGAAGTCGGACAGTCCAAATAAAACACTGATATTGAGTCCTCTCACAATAAGTGAGAATGTGTACTAAAGTCTATAATAAAAAGAAAGAAAAAGGTTACAAGATTTACAAAGGTTATTTTTTGTTCCTTACAATTTGTGCTTCTGTCCTGTTGCGCTACCAAAAGAAAAAGAAAGCTTCAGTGAGCTGTCAGACAACTCATCGACTGTCATGGCTGACAGTTTACAAGATTCAACGAAGGATATGTTTGTTTTGTAATCGTTTGCCGTCGCAACACATACATTTCGGCCTAAAATTCCGCCTTTTTTTACTAAAAAATTACTTTTTTTTAACGCCATGCTCACTTTTGTGACAAATATTCACAACTTTTACATGTTGTTGCTTTATGTGCATTATCTATGCAGACAGATCATGTAGACTATTTGGACACCCGAGATGGAAGTGGGCTATGGTGAAAATGGTAGCACCTATGACCGACTATTGGGTGTCTTTTCTTGATGACAGCATATACTTGGTTTTGCCCTCATTGACTGCTAAACCCATATTCGCTGCTTCCATCCAAAAACTCACGAAGGCTTCACTGACATCACGCTTTGCTCTACCGATTATGTCAATGTCGTCTGCGTATGCGAGTAGTTGAACGGATTTCTGAAAGATTGTACATCTGGTGTTGGCGCGAGAGTTCTGCACAATTCTCTCAAGTATGATGTCAAAGAAGTCGCATGACAGCGCGTCGCCTTGTCTAAATCCTTTTTGGTCTTCGAGGTCTTTGCCGACCTTGGCGGAACAGCGTGAATTTTCCATCGTCATCCTGCACAGACTGACGAGTTTGCCAGGGATGCCAAAACTAGACATTGCGCTATACAGCTCGTCGCTATAGATGCTGTCATACGCGGCCTTGAATCGATGAAGAGGTGGGGTGTATCGATTTGGAATTCCTGGGTTTTTTCCAAGATCTGCCGCAGTGTGAATATTTGATCGATGGAGGACTTTTCCAGCTAGGCGAACCCCGGCTGCTTTGTTGCACTTGAGCTTAGACAAGCTACTTTCACCTCCTTCAGGTCGGGTGGGCGGCATCGTTCGTACGCTTCGTCGGTAACGTCTTCGCCCGAGTTGAATGGTTCGTTCTGCCTGACAGCGGTATTTGGTTCGTCCTCGCCGTTATGGAAGGGAAAATATCTGAAATCGAAAAATGCTAAGGTATAAGCCCTTTTTTTGCTAATTACGTACGCCAGCAGGGCTTGTTAATATAAATTTTTAAACGTATTCAATAATTGTTAGTTATTACAAAGATAATGAAGACATTTTTCATTCTACAAAGACATAAAGTAATGAATTCCATTAAAGGATGGCTAGGAATAATGGATTCACTATATTAATTTCAAATGTCGTCGGATAGCCTTGAAAATCTGTATTTTTCATCCATTGACATCGTAGCCATCCTTTGATGGAAATCGTTACTTTATGTCTTGATAAAATGAATACGAGCTATATTTTGAGATATTCACTTATTTAGTTTCAAATGTCATCGGAAAGTCCTAAGAATCGGTATTCTTTCATCCATTGACATCGTAGCATGGAAATAGTTACTTTATGTCTTGACAAAATCCAGACGAACTACGTTTTGGGATTTTCATACAAATGTCATCGGAAAGCCTTGAAAGTTGGCAATTTTTAATCCATTGACATCGTAGCCATCCTTTGATGGAAATCGTTACTTTATGTCTTGATAAAATCCAGACGAACTATATTTTGGGATTTTCATACTAATGTCATCGGAAAGCCTTGACAGTTGGTAGCTATCCTTTGACTGAAATCGTTACTTTATGTCTTGATATAATGAAGACGAGCTATATTTTGGGATATTCACTTATTTATTTTTAAATGTCATCGGAAAGCCTTGAACAATGGCATTTTTCCATCCATTGACATCGAAGCCATCCTTTGACGGAAATCGTTACTTTATGTCTTGATAAAATGAAGACGAGCTATGCTTTGGGATATTTACTAATTTCGCTTTAAATGTCATCGGAAAGGCCTAAGAATCTTCTTTTTTTTTCATCCATTGACATCGTAGCCACCCTTTGGCGGAAATGGTTACTTTATGTCTTGATAAAATCCAGATGAACTATATTTTGGGATGTTCATACTAATGTCATCGGAGAGCCTTGAAAGTTGGCATTTTTCTATCCCTTGACATCGTAGCCATCCTTTGACGGAAATCGTTACTTTATGTCTTGATAAAATGAAGACGAGCTATGTTTAAAAGGTGTATGAAAGGCCTATGTATGAAAGGCCTAAGAATCGGTTTATTTTTCATCCATCGTAGCCAATAGTGGTCTAACCGCCCCTAATTACAAACTACCTATTGATTTTAAGATATTTCCACAGATATTTCCAAGTTACACGTAAAAATGCAATCTTTTGGTTCAAATTCAATATTTTTGAAAAATCGACCCCTTAAAGGGGCGTGGCTAGAAACTTTATATAAACGAAATTTGGACTGAAGTCTCGTTTACCTAACCTGCTACTTTTTTGTTTGATGCTTTCCTAAATTAGGCTCAAGGCCAGTCGAAATTAAGTTTTTCTTCAATTCTGCCTCCAAATGTGGGCGTGGCCCAAAGTCTTGAATAAACAAAATGTGGAACTAAGCGTTTTCTACATAAAATATTAAGCAAACTTTTTTCAATTTCGAGCAAAAATATTGAGTAAAATGCATTTGAAAATTTACCCTTAAAATAGATGCCACGCCCACTAGAGGAGGTTAACCAATTAAATTTGTCTTTTTTGTGTCTTAAATTCATTAGGAGATCCTAAATGTCAAAATTCAGCCTTTTACAACGTCTTACAATTTTGAAAGCTCTAAAGGTAGTTGCACATTTAGACCGATTGTGGGCGTGTCTTTGGGCGGATTTCAAAAATTTTACACCTGTACTGCTTCGCATGACTTGGACCTTAGCTAAGAAGTTTCAGAACTTCGAGCTAAATTTTAAGGCTTAAAAATATGCGACATACAGACGGACGGATGGACGGACATGGCTTATTCGATTTAGAATTCGGTCTCGATCATATGCCCTTAAGGTCTTGGGAGTCTACCATTATTATTTCACCGTGTTATAAACTATGTGACAAACTTAATACACCTCCTACCCTATGGGATGGGGTATAAAAATGATGTTATTGAAAAAAGGTATATGTCACGCCCCTTTTTAAAAGAGAAGATTCTTTAACTAAGAAATTCTGAGAAAAACTGAAATTTAACAACCAAGATTCATGACACAATTCGGAGCTTAAAAATGGTCAATTGGGATGGGGTATCCAACGATTCGTCTAAGCGGATTGTAACCCTCCCACTAGTTATTTGATATATTTGCTTTAAATCCAAAAAATTTGCACTATCAAATGCTTAGATATGTGCGTAACGGTCCGTCCGTAACACGGACGGACGGACGGACATGGCTCATTCGACTAAAAATTCGGTCTCTGTCATTTGCCCTTAAGGTCTTCGGGGTCTACGGTGATTATTTCTGTGTTATTTATGTTACAAACTATGAATCAAACTTAATCTACCTCCTATCCTATGGGATGGGGTATAAAAAACGATGTTATTGAAAAGGGATGGATGCCCTTGGGTGGACACAATTCGGAGCTTGAAAGTGGTTAATTGGGATGGGGTATCCAACGATTCGCCTAAGCGGATTGTAACCCTCCCACTAGTTTGTTTATATTTTTTATCAGAAGTGGTATACACGTATTGATTGCATTTTCACATTAAAAATTTGGTTTATACTTAAAAACGCCCCCAAAATTGGACGTGGCAAAAATTTATACATTTCAGTTGATAGCTTTCACACATATCTTAACATTTTATAGCGCAAGTTTTTTGGATTCAAAGAAAATATATCGAACAAAAACCGTTTATTAAAATGCAAATGAAATATGACCACGCCCAAAAAGGGGGTGGGTTTTGCCTTGTTTTGAAATGTCGATCGCAATAAGTGTATTGCGATGATAACGCGTAACAAATTTCAGCTTCCTACGGCAACTTTGAATTTTAATGCTAATAAGTAAAGTGGGCGTGTCAGTGGGCTGATTTTAAAATTTTTTATACTTGTACGGCTTCGGGACCTAGAAAGAACAGATATTAAGTTTCAAGCTCCTAGCTCAAAATTTAAGGCCTAAAACCACCGACACACGGACGGATGGACGGACATGGTTCATTCGACTAACAATTCGGTCTCGATCATATGCCCTTAAGGTCTTGGGGGTCTACGGTGATTATTTCTCTATGTTACAAACTATGCATCAAACTTAATATACCTCCTTTCCTATGGGATGTCGGTAGTTTTTATTCCTTAAATTTTGAGCTAGGAACTTGAGACTTGATATCTGTTCTTTTTAGCTCCCGATGCAGTACAAGTGTAAAATTTTTTGAAATCCGCCCACTGACACGCCCACTTTTCAAATTAGCATGAAAAATCAAAGTTGTCGTAGGAAGCTGAAATTTGGTATGCAATATCCTTGCTTAAGTGTATTGTGATTGGCATTAAAAAAAATCGAAAACCGCCCTCTTGTAGGCGCGATCACATTTAATATGCATTCTAATAAACGGCTTTTATTTGATATATTTGCTTTAAATCCAAAAAACTTGCACTATAAAATTTTCTGATATATGCGTAAGCTATCAACTTAAACAAATAAATTTTTGCCACGGCCACCTTTGGGACCGTTTTTACTAAAAAATCAAATTTTTAATAAAAAACTGCGATCAACACTTTTATACTGCATCTAATGAAAAATATAATAAAAAAAATTATGTTATTGAAAAGGGGTTGATGCCACGCCCCTTTTTTAAGAAAAAAGATTCCTAACTGACAAATTCTTAACACAATTAAAGTTAATAGAAACTGGAATTTAAAAACCAAGATTTTTGACGCATTTTGGAGCTTGAAAGTGGTCAATTGGGATGGGGTATCCAACGATTCCCCTAGGCGGATTGTAACCCTCCCACTAGTTTTAAGCACATTTTAGTTCTAAAATAGTTTATTTACTAACATTTTATTCCGAAGAATTTTCGTTTAGATAACTAAACTTAATTGGGAATTAGCTTTGTTTATTTAATATCCTGAGGTAAGTAATTTTTTTCCGCTTAGGGATTGGAAAATCGGAAAGTAGTTAATTAGGGAACATTTTAAATTTTGGGCTTCATTTTTACTTCACTCGCTAGAAAGTTACAAACAACAGTTGACAAAATTTTTAAGAGAAATATTACCAAGTTTAGGGACTAACATGTGTGTACAGGTATAGCTATCGTTGAAACCGTGGACAAAGGTAATTGTGTCTGCCACGCCCCGGGCCGCAGCAGCCCACGCTACGCCACTGTGTTTTATGGATTTGAAAATTATAAAAATTAGCTGCCAAATGCTAGCTGCCAAACGGTATAAATCATAGCTTTGAATTAAGGAACGGCTATGACTGGCATTGGAACGACTAGCATCTGGACAACTCACACCTTCACAACTCGCCACTATGACAACCCGCCATGGGAAAAGTGAACACGGGACAACTCGCCATACGGACAACTCGTCTTCGACTCAAGTCGCCTTGACGCATATAATCTCACTCAAATTTCCCCCAAATTTATAAATGAGTGATTAATTGTACGGAGGTGTGGTCTTGATTTTGATTCCGCTTTGCTTTGCATGTGTTTTTTGATTGGTATAGAAATGCTGTGCATTTTGTTTTATTCAGGGAGCTCTCTCCACAATAAAGGAGAATGGCCAAAGATGTATGGGAGTGGGAGCTAGTCCTGCAACCAATAATAACGTGTCATTGGATAGATATTTTTGTGTACAGCTGAGGAATGGGTGAAATACCGACTTAACTCGCTTTATTGGCTAGGTTAGCTCTTCTGGTATTGTTTTATCAAGAGAATTTCAAAGACAAGACTAAAGCTCTAATGATTTCCAACAAAAATACATAATTAAAAGAGTAGGTACCTACCTAGGTAACTTTTTTCGTAAGAATAACGGTTATACCCAAGTAACATTCCTGTTGCGGTAAGGTTCTAAACAGCCTGTTTCCCCTCCCGCCAAAAAGTATGTGAAAGGCCTTACAGAAGCCCATTTGGAGAATTTGACCGAAACTGTTAAGCCCTAAGAGGCTTGCATAAAGTTTCCTGTTAGGCTTTACCGAAACTGTTGTTTGTTCTGTATAAAACTGTTGTTTGTTGTATAAAGCGTCCTGTTGCAGGATTTATACAGGCTATTACTTGCATAAGACTTCCTGTTGCAGGCTTTATAGGGGCTATTACTTGTATAAGGCTTCCGGTTGCAGGCTTTATAGAGGCTATTGGCTGTATAAGGCTTTCTGCTGCAGGCCTTATAGAGGCTATTGCTTGTATAAGACTTCCTGTTGCAAGCTTTATAGAGCCTATTACTTGTATTAGGCTTCCGGTTGCAGGCTTTATAGAGGCTATTACTTGTATAAGGCTTCCGGTTGCGGGCTTAATAGAGGCTATTGTTTGTATAAGGCTTCCTGCTGCAGGCTTTATAGAGGCTATTGCTTGTATAAGACTTCCTGTTGTAGGCCTTACAGAGGCTACTACTTGTATAAGGCTTCCGGTTGCAGGCTTTATAGAGGCTATTGCTTGTATAAGGCTTCCTGCTGCAGGCTTTATAGAGGCTATTGCTTGTATAAGACTTCCTGTTGCAAGCCTTATACAGGCTATTACTTGTATAAGGCTTCCTAATTCAGGCCTTATTGAGTCTATTGCTTGTATCAGGCTTCCGGTTGCAGGTCCTATAGAAGCTGTTACTTGTATGAGGCTAACTCTTGCAGGCTTTACCGAAACAGTTGTTGCAGAACAAATCTCCGAAATAAATAAAGAAACAAAATCTTTCTCTGGGAGAGGCTTGAACCGGGGTTCTCGTTTACCACAGGCAAGCACTCATCCACTAGGCTACATCTTTGCCGTACAACTCGTCGCGAAAACATCATACAAAAATAAATGGAGCATATAACGAAAAAAAAGCATATTTTATTTGTACAGTCTCCTTCTCTGTTGATTTATCTTTTCCCTCTGGCTATCTGGCTGTTGTTATTTCTTGCTGTCTGAAATGATGTCAATTTTTATTTATTTGCATGAGATTTATTTTATGCATGAGATTATATTAGTGAACATTTTAAATTTGAAATATTTACTAACTTGGTTTTGGCGGGGATCGATTCTGGGTACTCGGCGTGGAAGTGGTGACGCTTTCCACTAGGCTATCGCATTACATGAATAACGGAAGCGAAAGCGACATTAGTTGATACGTAAAGTAAAATGGTTTCGGTAGGACTTCTTTTCAATTTCTATAAGGCCTTACCGAAGCTTGGCAGAGATGTGGATTAACAACCACAATGCTATCTCGCTCTTTAACCAAAACATTTTATTAAAAGTCTCGGTAAGACTTCGCATCAACTTCTTTTAGGCCTAACAGAAACTCTATTTTTTCTCATACTAAAATGATGCACAAACACCAATAAACAAAACAGTTCATCTATTTCGCGCTCTAACGAAGATATTGCTAACAGTTTCGGTAAGACTTCGTACAAACTTCTATAAAAGGCCTAACAGAAACTGGATTGTGTTTGTGTCGCATGCTTTAACGGTGCACAAATACCAATAAAAACAGTGCGCTCTCGCCCTCTTTCACGAAGTTACATGTAGAAGGAATACGAGGTGGATAGATCTTTTAACATTTCGACGTCTACATCGTCTACAACGTCAACATCTAAAAAAGTTCCTTTTTTATGGATAAAGTAAAAATTACACATAAACATAAATAACTATTTAAAAAATGCAACCGGCGTTTCGATGAACGAGAAAGTTGTAGACTTAATCTGCCTTTCTAAGTTAGGCTAAAAATATTTTATTTATAGAACACGGATAGGATGAAAAGGTGTTGTTTGTGTTGTGAAAATAGTGCTTACGACCACAAAAGGGTGCACGGATTCAAGGAGATCACATATTCGGAACAGCTTTTTGATACATTCCACTTATTTTCTTTAAATTATTTTTGAGTCAATTCAAAGAACACAATAACTACAACAACCTCATTCCCTACCGGCACACTCTAGGTTTGATATATCATAAATAATTCGGACTTCTACGGAAGCTATTGAATTTTTTCCATATAAAAACGCGATTTGCTTGGCATCCCGAAGTCGGAAAATGTGAAAGATGTCAGATTTTGACAGTCGTGCCCAAAGGTCTATGGCGCGAAAAGCAAATGCACATAATTAAGTAAAAAAAAAGATCTGCTTGGATGGCGATACTCACGGGCGTAAGCAAAAAATTCTTCAGGAAGGGGCAATATACTTACTTAAGGTGGCGCTACAGTCCAGGGTGGATCTGGGCCTAAGCCAACAAGCTTCGCCAGCCAGCTCTGTATCTAGCTAGCCGTCTCCAGTTTCGCACGTGAAGTTGGCTGAGGTACCCTTCCACTTGCGTGCGCTACCTGAGTCTCGGTGCTCCTCTACCGCGCCGTCCCTGCGGTGTGGATTCGAAGATTTTCCGGGCCGGGGCGTTGGTGTCCATCCGCTCTAGATGACCCAGACATCGTATACGTTGTATTTTGACTCCTTTGGCAAAGTCGGTATCGCTGTACAGCCCGTACAGTTTGATGTTATGTCTCCTCCTCCACTCTCCGTCTATGCAGACGGGAGCGTATATCGTCCGAAGAATTTTCCTCTCGAAGCAGCCTAAAGTGTTTTCGTCCGCCTTTGACAGGGTCCATGCTTTTGCACCGTAAAGCAGGACTGGCATGATGAGGGTCTTATACATGGACACTTTAGTCGCTCGAGAGAGGGCTTTGCTACTCAATTGCCTTCTTAGCCCAAAGAAACAGCGATTGGCAAGAGTTATCCTTCGTTTGATTTCAGCGCTGGTGTCATTGTCTGAATTAATAGCGGAACCCAGGTAGACAAATTCCCTAACTACCTCAAAGTTGTAGCTGTCGATGGTGATGTTTTGTCCAAGACGTCGGTGTTGGGTGTCTCTTCTTGATGGCAGCATGTACTTGGTTTTGCCCTCATTGACTGCTAAACCCATATTCGCCGCTTCCGTCCCAATGCTCACGAAGGCTTCTACTGTTCTACCGAGTATGTCAATGTCGTCTGTGTATGCGAGTAGTTGAACGAACTTCTGAAAGATTGTACCTCTGGTGTTGGCGCGAGAGTTCTGCACAATTCTCTCAAGTATGATGTTAAAGAAGTCGCATGACGGCGCGTCGCGCTTTCTAAATTCTTTTTTTGACATCAAAGGGGTCGGTGAGGTCTTTGCCTCAGTGTCTTTCAGATTGTTGACGAACGGCTTCAGGCGTTCACACAGTACAGCAGAAAAGATCTTGTATGCGATGTTAAGAAGACTGATGCCTCTGTAGTTGGCACAACTCAGAGGGTCTCCTTTCTTCAGGATCGGGCAAACAGTGCTGAGTTTCCATTCGTCGGGCATACTTTCTTCCGACCATATCTTGCAGATAAGCTGGTGCACGCTCCCAACCAGCTCATCACCAGCGGATTTTAAAAGTTCGGCAGCTAGGCGGTGTGCCCCGGCTGCTTTGTTGCACTTGAGCTTAGACACAGCTACTTTCACCTCCTCCAGGTCGGGTCTGCGGCATCGTTCGTACGCTTCGTCGGTAACGTCTTCGCTCGGGTTGAATGGTTCGTTCTGCCTGACAGCGGTATTTGGTTCGTCCTCGCCGTTATGGAAGCGGCAATATCTGAAATCGAAAAATGCTAAGGTATAAGCCCTTTTTTTTTGCTAATAACGTACGCCAGCAGGGCTTGTTTATATAAATTTTTAAACGGATTCAATGGTTGTTAGTTATTCTACAAAGATAATGAAGACATTCTACATTTTACAAAGACAAAAAGTAATGAATTCCATTGAAGGATGGCTAGGATTAATGGATTCACTATATTAATTTTTAAATGTCGTCGGATAGCCTTGAGAATCTGTATTCGAAATCGTTACTTTATGTCTTGGTAAAATCCAGACGAACTATGTTTTTGAATTTTCATACAAATGTCATCGGAAAGCCTTGAAAGTTGGCAATTTTTAATCCATTGACATCGTAGCCATCCATTGATGGGAATCGTTACTTTATGTCTTGATAAAATCCAGACGAACTATATTTTGGGATTTTCATACTAATGTCATCGGAAAGCCTTAAAAGTTGTCAATTTTCTATCCATTGACATCGAAGCCATCCTTTGACGGAAATCGTTACTTTATGTCTTGATAAAATGAAGACGACCTATGTTGTGGCATATTCACTTATTTCGCTTTAAATGTCATCGGAAAGGCCTAAGAATCGGTTTTTTTTCATCCATTGACATCGTAGCCATCCTTTGACGGAAATTGTTACTTTATGTCTTGATAAAATCCAGACGAACTATATTTTGGGATGTTCATACTAATGTCATCGGAAAGCCTTGAAAGTTGTCATTTTTCTATCTCTTGACATCGTAGCCATCCTTTGACGGAAATCGTTAGTTTATGTCTAAACAAAATAAAGACAAGCTATGTTTTGGGACATTCACTTATTTCGCTTTAAATGTCATCGGGAAGGCCTAAGAGTCGGTTTTTTTTCATCCATCGTAGCCAATAGTGGTCTAACCACCCCTAATTACAAACTATTGATTATAAGAAATTTCCACAGATATTTCCAAGTTACACGTAAAAATGCAATTTTTTGGTTCAAATTCTATATTTTTGAAAAATCGACCCCTAAAAGGGGCGTGGCTAAAAACTTTATATGAACGAAATCTGGACTGAAAGTGGCCCAAAGTCTTGTATAAACAATGTCCGTCCGTCCGTCCAATCGCTTTATAACTTCTGAAAGGTAAGTCGCAGAAAGACAAAATTCGGTGTGCGTATAAACTTCGGAAATAGTCAGAGAATCCAAAGAGGACAACTTTTTTAAGCACAAATAACGGTTTAATTGCAGTTTGAAATTTCATGTGAAAATGGACTTAATGTTTTTTAATTATTGTGTTTTTCAAGAAGTTTAGAAGGCAAGAACTAGAAAAAGGAAACTTAGGTTTAAGAAATACTAAGCTTTAATTAAAAATAAAACTTTTCGAAAATATCAAAACGTTTTTGAGAAGTGAAGAGTCGAAAATGCTTGACGTTTTTTAAAGTGTTGGAGGCCATAACTTTTGAACGGCTTATCGCTCAAAATCAATATTGAACACACTTATAAAGCAACTCAAAGTTAACCAAGTGCTTAGGTCATATTTTTCAAAAACAGTATAGAGTACTGCAGATTTGACACATTTTCGAAAAAAACGCAAAAATGCATGAAAAACGTTTGCCCCGCCCCCTCCCCTCCCTTATCTCCGGTGTTGTTTGGTAGAATTCTATGAAAAACAAGTGGGAAAGTGCAACAGTGGGTATGCAAAAGCTTCAATCCATCTACGACGGATTGCAAAATACCCGACCATACCAAAAAGAAAACTGCCACACCTCCAAAAAGTGGGCAGGATATAAAAATATAACTGTTTAATGCTTTATACTAGGTAGTTGCATATATTTAGGACTAAAACTCCGCCTTTTTAACTAAAAAAATCACTTTTTTTTAAGCCACGCCCACAAAAGTTGGCGGAGGCACATACAATATATACATTAAAGTTCGAAAATGCTAATATCTACAGCTTTTGTCATATAATTTTTTGTCAAATTTCATATATATTTATTGAAAAACAGTCATTTTAAGCTAAAATCCCTTAAAAAGTGGGCGTGACCAATGAAAAAGCTAACAAATTTTGGCTACCTTAAAGACAATTATAAGGCAATGTTACGTACCAAAAATGAATGCGCTAGCGCCATTGTAACTTAGCTAAAATTTGCAAAATGTATTTTTTTAAATTAGAGATGGTTGTACACACAGGGGTGTAGTGGGCGTGTCTGTGGGCGGATTCAGCTTATTTTCAAACTTGATCTGAAGGACTGGACTTCCAACCAACCCACAAAATTTCAGCTCTCTGCCTTAAAATTTAAGGCCTAAAAGTTGTTTACATACGGACGGACGGATGGACGGACGGACATGGCTTAATCGATTCTTCTGTCGGTCCCATTCATATCTCTAAAAGGTCTTGCGGGTCTATGGTGATTATTTCACTGCGTTACAAACTATACATCAAACTTAATATACCCTGGGTCGGGTATAAAAACACACGTATCAGAAATTATTCAAAATTTTAAGGAAAATTATTGCGGATTTTGAAATTTCAAAATCTTCTGAGATTTAACTCAAAAACATATGTAAAAGCATTTTCAAAAACAATTTTTTACAGGCGATATTGTTCAGATTCGGTAGTACAAAGTACAAAACTTACAAAAAGAAGGAAGGCTGCGTTAAAATTTTTTTAAATTGCCGTTTTGAACCTAAGTGTTTAGAAGCCTATTTAAAAAACGAAATAAAAAAGGAGCTTGTTTTACCGTTTACGCATAAGCCGGTGGCCATAGAACTAAAAAACACATTCAAGGCTAGTGCTGGTGGTTGTGCTATTGGAAAAAAGTCTAACGAGAACTGGAAATTAGAAAAAACTTCCAAATATTTGTTTTATGGATTTTAAATTTAAAAAATTATAAAAAAGGTCAAAAGGTCAAGAACGTCATGTCTCCCCATCTATCTCCCGAACGGTATAAAGTTTATTTCTTAAATTAACACCGGGCATAGTCCATCTTCCTTAATTTTATACAAAACTATAGTAGACTTCGAATATTCAAAAACTTCGAAGATTTAACTGAAAAACGTGAAAACATTTTTGAAAACTATTTTTTAAAGATTTCGGTTATGACGGCCTTGTTTGAATTTGGCTGAAGTATGTAATGTTAAAAGGGCAAGCGAACAGCTTCAAAAACATTTCAAAATTGCCGTTGTCGGCACTGAGTTTTTAAGCCCATTCAAACAAGCGAAAAAAAAATAGCATATATTTACCGCTTTCTCAGAAATCCATGTCCGCAGAATTTGAGAAAAGTGGCAAATGCTGGCACAGGTGGTTGTTAAATTGATCAAAAAGTCTAACGGTAATTATAAATAATCGAAATTGCTGTTTTATGGGTTTTAAATTATAAAAATCTTAAAAAATACTAAGAGAGAGTATGTCCTTCCTTCTATTTTCGAAACGGGTAAGCTTTTCGCCAGCCTATTTTGAGAGTAACCCAATATAAAATTACCCAATATATAAACAGTAAACAGCACCACGAAAAAAGTATATAACTGTATAAGACTGTAAAATATATCCAGAAATAATTTTAATAAATAAATAGAATGTTACACAAACTGCGCAATATAGATGACTATAACCTTCAACAAAAGCCGACGGACCGCTCCGCTTTGTTTTTGGTGCTGTGATGCTTAAAAGCATCCCCTTGATGTCAGGATCAATAATGCCCTGCTTCAAAGTTCATTTATCATCATCCTGCTTCACTGCTAAAATGCTGTGAAAAACAAAAAATCGACCCCTAAAAGGTGGCGTGGCTAAAAACTTTATATGAACGAAATGATTTTATATGAACGTCTCGTTTACCTAACCTTCTACTTTTTTTGTTTGATGCTTTCCTAAATTAGGCTCATAGCCAGTCGAAATTAAGTTTTTCTGGAAAGTTTTAGGTTTTTCTTTAATTCTGCCTCCAAATGTGGGCGTGGCCCAAAGTCTTGTATAAACAAAATGTGGAACTAAGCGTTTTCTACATAAAATATTAAGCAAATTTTTCAATTTCGAGCAATAATATTGTGTAAAATGCATTTGAAAATTTACCCTTAAAATAGATTCCACGCCCACTAGAGGAGGTTAACCAATTAAATTTGTCTTTTTTGTGTCTTAAATTCATTAGGAGATCCTAAATGTCAAATTTCAGACTTTTAGAACGTCTTACAATTTTGAAAACTCTGGAGGTAGTTGCACATTTGGACCAATTGTGGGCGTGTCTTTGGGCGGATTTCAAAAATTTTACACCTGTACTGCTTCGCATGACTTGGACCTTACGTACCAAGTTTCAGAATTTCGAGCTCAAATTTTAAGGCTTAAAAATATGCGACCTACAGACGGACGGACGGACGGACATGGCTCATTCGATTTAGTATTCGGTCTCGATCATAGGCCCTTGAGGTCTTAGGGGTCTACCATTATTATTTCACCGTGTTACAAACTATGTGACAAACTTAATATACCTCCTATCCTATGGGATGGGGTATAAAAACGATGTTATTGAAAACAGGTGGATGTCACGCTCCTATTTAAAAGAGAAGATTCTTTAATTAAAAATTTCTGAGAACAACTGAAATTTAACAACCAAGATTAATGACACAGTTCGGAGCTTGAAAGTGGTCAATTGGGTTGGGGTATCCAACGATTCGCCTAAGCGGATTGTAACCCTCCCACTAGTTTGTTTATATTTTTTATCAGAAGTGGTATACACGTGTTGATTTCATTTCCACATTAAAAATTTGGTTTATACTTTAAAACGCCCCCCCCAAAATTGGACGCGGCAAAAATTTATACATTTCAGTTGATAGCTTTCACACATATCTGAGCATTTTATAGCGCAAGTTTTTTGGATTCAAAGAAAATATATCAAATAGAAACCGTTTATTAAAATGCCAATGAAATTTGACCACGCCCCAAAAAGGGGTGGGCTTTGTCTTTTTTTGAAATGTCGATCGCAATAAGTGTATTGCGATGATAACGCGTAGCGAATTTCAGCTTCCTACGACAACTTTGAATTTTCATGCTAATAAGTAAAGTGGGCGTGTCAGTGGGCTGATTTTAAAAATTTTTATACTTGTACGGCTTCGGGACCTAGAAAGAACAGATATTAAGTTTCAAGCTCTTAGCTCAAAATTTAAGGCCCAAAAACCACCGACACACGGACGGACGGACGGACGGACATACATGGCTCATTCGACTAACAATTCGGTCTCGATCATATGCCCTTAAGGTCTTAAGGTCTACGGTGATTATTTCTCTATGTTACAAGCTATGAATCAAACTTAATATACCTCCTATCCTATGGGATGGGGTATAAATACGATGTTATTAAGAAGGAGTGGATGCCAAGCCCCTTTCTTAGGGAGAAGATTCTTAACTGAGAAATTCTAAATACAATTAAAGTTAAATGAAACTGAAATTTAACAACCAAGATTTATGACACAATTCGGAGCTTGACAGTGATCAATTGGGATGGGGTATCCAACGATTCGCCTAAGCGGATTGTAACCCTCCCACTAGTTACACCCCCTCCCATAGGATGGATATGAATCAAACCTAATATACCTCCTATATTAGGTTTGATTCATAGTTTGTAACATAGAGAAATAATCACCGTAGACCCCCAAGACCTTAAAGGCATATGATCGAGACCAAATTGTAAATCGGATGAGCCATGTCCGTCCGTCCGTCCGTCCGACCATCTGTCGGTAGTTTTTAGGCCTTAAATTTTGAGCTAGGAACTTGAGATTTGATATCTGTTCCTTCTTGGTCCCGAAGCAGTACAAGTGTAAACTTTTTAAAATCCGCCCACTGACACGCCCACTTTACTTAATAGCTTCAAAATCAAAGTTGTCGCAGGAAGCTGAAATTTGGTAAGCGATATCCTTGCTTAAGTGTATTGTGATTGGCATTTAAAACAAAGCGAATACCGCCCCCTAATAGGCGTGGTCATACTTAATATGCATTCTAATAAACGATTTTTATTTAATATATTTGCTTTAAATCCAAAAAATTTGCACTTTAAAATGTTCAGATATTTGCGTAAGCTATCAACTCACATGCATAAATTTTCGCCACGCTCACTTTTGGGGGCGTTTTTAAGTATAAATCAAATTTTTAATATGAAAATGCAATCAACACGTGTATACCACTTCTGATAAAAAATATAAACAAAAATACGATGTAATTGAGAAGGGGTGGATGCCACGCCCCTTTCTTAGGCAGAAAATTCTTTACTGAGAAATTCTAAATACAATTGAAGTTAAATGAAACCGAAATTTAATAACAAAGATTTAATCTGTTTTAACCATTAATTTTAAAGATAAACAGACTGACTTTCTTATGGAATAATAGAACTAGTAAAAAAAAAAAACGATAGGTATTGAACTAACCGCGGCACCGATTGGCTTCACGAGTATCGTATACTACAAAAAGGAAATACAAAAAAAAATTCTAGGGCTGGGGAATTCACTCGAACGTTTAGAAGGATTGTATAATTCTCGAATAATCTTGAAAAAAATCATAAAACTATCTCGAACTTATCTCTGTGTTTAGAGTTTTTTTTGTTTTATTTTTCTGTTAAAACGTTTATCCGCACTCGAAACACTTCAAACATTTCTTCTCTTTTGCTTATGGTGATTGGAGCACAGCTATAACGGTTGGAAACGATGAATTCTGGAACGTTCGCTGGCTGGTCTGCGGCGGCTAAAACATTAGTTAGCGGTTCCTCGGAGGACACCGCAAGGTCAACCGAGCCTACCAGGTCACTGCGGTGATAAGCGCGAAAAAAATTTGCACGGCAGAGCCCGTGGGTATTGGTTCCAGGCCTTAAAAATCCAAGTAACCAGGTATGAACTACCACCTCTGCCGTGCTGTCTAAGTTCAGGCCCGAATTCCCAATACTTCGTCCTTAGTGTTTCGGATTTTTTTCTCCGGGGAGACACTGTCCCTCGCGCTGCTACACACTTCAAGTGCTTTCCAGCTCAATCTGAAATCAGTTGACGATCGACAGAATAAAACCTCTATCCACTGTTTTAACTATATAAACTCTGCAAATCTTCGTCGGTTACAAGTCCAATTACAGCGAATTTACAATTCGAAAGGAAAGTAGCGCCCACTTTGAACTCGATCTTGCTAATCGACTTTTTCCTATTTCCCTAGATGTTCGACCCTAAGAGCAACACCACACCCGATGCCAGCATGTTGTACATTTCCAATACCACACAGCTAGGTATTGGCAGCCGAATCTCTGGTCCGGGGATGCCCTATGTGCATCAAGATTCCCTAGATTGAATGCTAACCGACAGGCCGGAGGATCTGTCCATACTATGGAAGCAGATAAGTGTACCCAACATCGTCACGAATCTGGTGGTGCATTTACAAGTGCATTTGTTTTATGATCGACCCTATCGGCATTAACCTAAGAATCGACAAACTTTGCTTGGGAGGGCGTATACGGCGCGATGTATACCATTACAACCAGAGACAAATTGTTGGCTGAGCCAATCAATGAAGATGCAAGCGAATTGCGGTCGGACTCCGAACAGATGAAAGAGTTGTGTCTGTTACTGATCGACCCGAACACTGCTGATTCCATCTATCAGGCGAAGACCAATTATCAGACTCTGCACCCCCAACTCAGCGGCCGATAGTTTCTCGGAATCGGACAGTAATTATATGGGTTTCGAAGGGGAGGAAAACAGTGTGGGCGGTTTTGTTGTCGTAGGACACCGTCGGTCGTAGGTAATTCCCCGACGACAATGTGGTGAGTTGTTTGCATATTTCTTTTGTTTCATTACCTTGTGTTGTCCCATGATCTGGTAGATTAGATTGTTGTGTGTTAAGAGAAAGATCAATTGCGGTTGACTTTTCTTTAAGTTGACATTTCTTTAAGAGGTGCTTATCTTGTGACTTTTTTTTTGTTTACTCTTCTATTGATCCTTTTCTATTGATCGCCATGCTTTGGTGTTTGAAACCCACCACTAGATTCCCGCAACAAACATGTACACCACAGAATGTTTTACTGCATTGGGTAGGTCGTTAACGTTGGCAAGAAAGAGCATAGGATTGAGTATGGATCTTTGTGGAACACCATTGTACACAGGGAGAAAGCTGGAATTATGTACCCCGGTGACAAAACACTGCGATCTGCCTGTCAGGTAAGAGAGAATGAGCTTGGCCAAATTTAGCGAGAACCTTAGCTCCTTAATACGTTTTAGATACAGAAATCTATGATTGGCCGTGTCGAAAGCTTTCAAAAAGTCCAAAAACGCAAGGAGCGTCATATCCCTCCTGTCAATGGCATTACGAATCGGAATTATCTTAGCCCACTTCCACGACAACAGGAATTCACATGAAGTGAGGATGGTATTAAAAATGTTTGTGACAAACGGAAGAATAAATGGTAGAAAAGTTTGAAGAATTCAGGGTTCAAACCATCGAGATCTGTTGCACAGGACTTAACATTTAACACTGCTTGGAAACTGTTATACATTGGAAACTGTCGGTTTCCTCTACAACATTGGTTTCGCCCAAAGCGTTTCCTGGCGTAGAGCTAGAAGAAGGAGTATTTGTAAAAATTGCATTGAGCTGCTCGAGGTCGATATCATTAGGAAGTTCAGCTTTTTGACAACTGATGCCTAGTTGCCGTAGGTTCTTCCATAGTTGTGAGCCCGGATGCGAAGTTTTCAGCCTTGAATCGTAGAACGCAGTTTTAGCAATTCTGATTTTATGCACAACTAAGTTTCGCAACCTGCGGTAGACATTTTTAAGATCTTGCATCTTGAAACGTTTCCATCGGGAGTAAGAACATCACGGGAAAAATGGAAGGCGATGAAGTATTAACCGGATTAAGACTAAGTGCTTGTAAATCGTTAAGGAAAGGTGTTGATTCTTGAACGCTCATTAAATTACAGTTAAGGTAACCCGCAAGCACGACATGTGGACATTTTATTTAAATTGTCGGTGTACTTAGTTTCAAAGTTACGAGCATAGCTACTTGAAATAGGTAGGTATTTTAATTCACACCTATGTTATGCACCTATCTATAGGTAGATATCTATTTTTCGATTCAGAAGTCCTTTTTTATCCGTTCATGCTTTGTCTTAAACTTTAAAAAATTTAAAACTTCTAGCTTTAGTTAGTGAATTTTAAAATTGCTTTGTTTCATGGGTTTCAAGGATTCCCATTCGGCCATTCCATCCAAGATCTCATTTTCGCAAAGATATTGCGTTCCTCCGCTAAGTAATGTGTAAGTTCTAAGGCCAAGTACCTACCTATGCTGCAGGTGTATCTATAAGATACCTACCCAAGTAACAATTTTGCTTCGACAAGGACTTAATTTTCGATTTTGGGAGGCTATTACTTCTATAAGGCCTCTAAAGTGCCTGCGGATTATTTCCGAGGTAAATGTTACAGACACAATTTGTATTTGTACACCTTAAGGCAGCTGCAAAGAGGTCTTATAGAGGGGCAAGTTTCTGTTATTCTCCTCTGTTTACTTGCAAGAAGTCTACTATTTCTATTATGCCTTATATCAACTTCGGAATTTCAGTGTAGAAAACGAACTACCTCTTTAAGGCCGTATAGAAGTTTCGATATCACTGTACCTGTATAAAGCATTTTGTTGCAATATTTACCGAAGCTCATACTTGAAAATGTTGCTTGTATAAGGTTTCCCATTGCAAGCATTACCGAAACTGTTAAAAACAGCTTCATCTCCCAAGCCTCACAGAAAGTGTTACTTGTATATAGTTTTTTGTAGCAGGCTGCACCGACACTGTTGCTTGTATAAAGTTTCCTGCTGCAAGCCCTACCGAAACCGTTACTTGTATAAGGTGTCTGAGGCTACTCAAAACTGTAGATTGCAGTTTTCTGTTGCAATATTTTGTTTCAAATCTAACAGAAAATGTTACTTGAGTAAGGCTTCCTGCCGCAAGCTTCACAGAGGCTGTTACTTGTATAAAACTTCCGGCTGCAAGCCTCACGGACACTATTTCTTATATATGATCGCTTGTTGTAGCCATTACTGAAACTGTTGCTTGTATAGAGATTCCTGTTGCAGGCTTTACCGAAACTGTAAACTGACTGTAGTTTTCTTCTGAAATATTTCTGTTTCAAATCTTGCAGAAACTGTTACTTGTATAAGGCCTTCTGTTGCAGGTTTTATAGAAGCTATTACTTGTATAAGGCTTCCGGTTGCAGGCTTTATAGAGGCTATTGCTTGTATAAGGCTTCCTGTTGCAGGCTTTATACAGGCTATTACTTGTTTAAAGCTTCCTGTCGCAGGCTTTATACAGGCTATTACTTGTATAAAGCTTCCGGTTGCAGGCTTTATAGAGGCTATTGCTTGTATAAGGCTTCCGGTTGCAGGCTTTATAGAGGCTATTACTTGTATAAGGCTTCTGGTTGCAGGCTTTATAGAGGCTATTGCTTGTATAAGACTTCCTGTTGCAGGCTTTATAGAGGCTTTTGCTTGTATAAGGCTTCCTTCTGCAGGCTTTATAGAGACTATTGCTTGTGTACGACTTCCTGTTGCAGGCTTTATAGAGGCTACTACTTGTATAAGGCTTCCGGTTGCAGGCTTTATAGAGGCTATTGCTTGTATAAGGCTACCTGCTGCAGACTTTATAGAGGCTATTGCTTGTATAAGACTTCCTGTTGCAAGCTTTATACAGGCTATTACTTGTATAAGGCTTCCCAATGCAGGCTTTATAGAGGCTATTGCTTGTATCAGGCTTCCGGGTGCAGGTCCTATAAGCTCTGCTACTTGTATGAGGCTTACTCATCCACTAGGTTACATCTTTGCCGTACAACTCATCGCGAAAACATCATATAAAAATAAATGGAGCATAAAACGAAAAAAAAAACAAAAATTTTTTAATTGTATAGTCTCCTTCTCTGTTGATTTATCTTTTCCCTGTGGCTATCTGGCTGTTGTTAATTCTTGCTGTCTGAAATGATTTCAATTTTTATTTATTTTATGCATGAGATTATATTAGTGAACATTTGAAAAATTTACTAACTTGGTTTTGGCGGCGATCGATCCTGGGTACTCTGGCGTGGAAGTGGTGACGCTTTCCACTAGGCTATCGCCTTACATGAATAATGGAAGCGAAAGCGGCATTAGTTTATACCTGCGTAAAGTAAAATGGTTTCGGTAGGACTTCTTTTCCATTTGTATAAGGCCTTACCGAAGCTTGGCAGAGATGTCGATTAACAACCACAATACTTTCTCGCTCTTTAACCAAAACATTTCATTAAAAGTCTCGGTAAGACTTCGCATCAATTTCTTTTAGGCCTAACAGAAACTCTATTGTTTCTCATACTAAAATGATGCACAAACACCAATAAACAAAACAGTTCATCTCTTTCGCGCTCTAACGAAGATATTGCTAACAGTTTCGGTAAGACTTCGTGCAAACTTCTATAAAAGGCCTAACAGAAACTGGATTGTGTTTGTGTCGCATGCTTTAATGGTGCACAAATACCAATAAAAACAGTGCGCTCCCGCCCTCTTTCACGAAGTTACGTGTAGAAGAAATACAAGGTGGATAGACCTTTTAACATATCGACGTCTAAACGTATTTTCGTCGCGCGATGCCAAACAAAGTTCCTTTTTTATGGATAAAGTAAAAATTACACATAAACATAAATAACTATTTAAAAAATGCAACCGGCGTTTCGATGAACGAGAAAGTTGTAGACTTAATCTGCCTTTCTAAGTTAGGCTAAAAATATTTTATTTATAGAACACGGATAGGATGAAAAGGTGTTGTTTGTGTTGTGAAAATAGTGCTTACGACCACAAAAGGGTGCACGGATTCAAGGAGATCACATATTCGGAACACCTCTTCGATACCTTCCACTTATTTTCTTTAAATTATTTTTGAGTCAATTCAAAGAACACAATAACTACAACAACCTCATTCCCTACCGGCACACTCTAGGTTAGATATATCATAAATAATTCGGACTTCTACGGAAGCTATTGAATTTTTTCCATATAAAAACGCGATTTGCTTGGCATCCCGAAGTCGGAAAATGTGAAAGATGTCAGATTTTGACAGTCGTGCCCAAAGGTCTATGACGCGAAAAGCAAATGCACATAATTAAGTAAAAAAAAAGATCTGCTTGGATGGCGATACTCACGGGCGTAAGCAAAAAATTCTTCAGGAAGGGGCAATATCTGAAATCGAAAAATGCTTAGGTATAAGCCCTTTTTTTGCTTATAACGTACGCCAGCAGGGCTTGTTTATATAAATTTTTAAACGGATTCAATAATTGTTTGTTATTCTACAAAGATAATGAAGACATTCTAAATTCTACAAAGACATAAGGTAATGAATTCCATTAAAGGATGGCTAGGATTAATGGATTCACTATATTAATTGTTAAATGTCATCGGAAAGCCTTGAACAATGGTATTTTTTCATCCATTGACATCGTAGCCATCCTTTGATGGAAATCGTTACTTTATGTCTTGATAAAATGAATACGAGCTATATTTTGGGATATTCACTTATTTAGTTTTAAATGTCATCGGAAATGTCATCAAAAAACTCGTCTTGTGCGTCTAGCCTATCGTAAAGCTATAGTTACTGCTCCATGTGTTTTTGTTTTGATCTTTTTGTTTAGAATTAAAATTTAATCAAAATTCTTACATCTATACCTATCGTGTCAGATTATACCTCTCGTGTCAGTTTATCTGTGCATAAATAATTTTTTTGCATTCTGCATGTTGATTCTGCCCAATTGATTTTATTGATTTATTTGTTTTAATTAATTGATTTCTTTGCTACTGTGAGTGACTTTTTTTTTGTGTGTGAGTTCTTGTGCGGTAACCGGTTTTTTGTTTCTTTTCCTCTTCCTAACTCAAAACAGTCTTCTAACTCAATCTGTAGTTAGTGTTATAGTTACTCATTTTCGACTCATAATTTAGTCTTCCTTCTCCCTTTCTTATAGTATCGTCCTAAATCATATATTCATTTGATCCCACTGTCTTGTGTAGCTTAGTAGCTTGTAGGTTAGCGTGGTTGACTTTGACGCCGTCGGCTCAGGTTCGAATCCCAAGTTTAATATGATTTTTTTCTTCTTTTTTTTATTATTATTTTAAATATTTAGATTCTGATTGCCCTTCTGGGTAGTTATTAATTTTTTAATTTTTTGCTAAAAAAAAAATTGTGTCTTTACAATGGCCTGTGCTGCTGGTAATTGTTGTGAAACTAAATCAAATTCTCCACTTTTCACTTGCCATGGCCCTTGTGGGAAACAGTTTCATTCTAAATGCATTGGTGCTACTAATGCATTCTTAGATAAAATTAACTCCTGCGATATTGCCTACTGGTATTGCCACCCTTGTCGTAAGCTCTCCTTATCTCATCTTGCTTTTAAACTGTCAGCTTTTAAATCTGATATTCTAAAGCTATCAAAAGGTTTTAATGAGCTGTTAAGTAATTTTAACTCTGCTGTTTTAAATGTATCGTCATATGCTGATATAGCAACTCATACAGATGTTTCCACATCTACCTCAGATTAGATTGGGTCGATACAATGCGTTACCTTCAATAATACAGCCGCTGAAGAATTACCGTTTGTTGATAAAGGTGATGCGTCGACCTCCACTGAGGTGCAACTTTCAACTTTGTATTCTCCACTGCCCGAATCCACTGAAGCTTGCAGTGGCCAATCTTCTATGTCCTCAGTCCCAGTTCCGTTCGAAATGTCCTCGTCCACTTCCAACTTGCGTTCTTTAAACACTTCTAATAACAACCCTCGTTCTAGCGTGCTTACTTCAGGCATCAAAAAACCATTAATAACATGAATGCAGCTCTCACTTCTCCGACTGCAATATCCCCAACTACAAGCAATATGTCTACAAGCAACATGTCTAATATAGCAAATGTTGAATCCGGTGCAGCTATCTTGGAATCTGTTCCGAAACCAAAAACTGTTTTTCTTTCGAGGCTCAAGCCTGAGACTACTTCCGATGATATTATTCGTCATTTAATTTCTCTTAACCTCATAGCCAACGATAACATGATAAAATGTATGAAGCTAAGTAGGCCTGACAAGAATCGGTATTTTTTTAATATAAGTATCCCAAAATATAGCTCGTCTTCATCATATCAAGATGTGGATGATAAGGCCGTCTCGTTGAAATAAGCACGCTAGAGATAATCTTCAAATCCACTTTTTTAAAAATTACCTTAATGACTAACAATGGTTAGGTTTATATTTTTTTGCCATGTGGCACGATCGGAAGAATGACAAGAAGAAGGAACATTTCGGTCTGTCAGAAGTATATATAAGCTATTCCGCGGCGAAGACTAATTCGTTAAAAATGAAATAGCGAATATTAGATACAATGGTGAAAGTATACTTACAATAGAAAATATTTTGGAATAGGTATAATATGAAAGTTAGGGGGTCGCCACATTACTCCCCCTCAAGTTTTTTTAATATTACTTGAAAAACTAAAAGTAAATTTGCTGGTTCTATTTGTAAGCGGTTCTGAGCCTGACCTTTCTTCCTGATCTGGTAGTATATGTAGACACGGGTGCGTTTGTACTAGGCATCGGGGTGTCATCGCTTGTTAATGTCTCGTCCATTTCTGCTTTGAAAATAATTGCTGTTTTAAGGCGATCAATGGAGATATTTACCTTGCGATTGTTAATGTTCACTTTGAAGTATTTGTCCCCCCGGGCGATAACTTGGTAGGGTCCCGTGTACGGTTGCTGCAGAGGGGTCCTCACTGCATCGTTGCGGACAAAGACGTGGGTAGCCGTATGTAAGGTTGGCTGAACGAAAACCTTGGCACTGTCGTGATGTGATGTCATCGATGGTCGAACTCTGGACATTGCACGACGCAAGTTCTTTACAAACTCAGTTTGATCCTGACTGGAGTTCTGTGTCCCGAAGAACTCGCCGGGTAGACGAAGTGAAGTTCCAAAAACCATTTCAGCTGGTGTCGACTTGATGTCTTCTTTGTACACAGATCGTAGTCCCAAAAGTACTGATGGCAAGACGGAGCACCAGTCGGCAGTTTCGTGGCAGCATATGGCAGTTTTTAAAGCTCGATGCCACCTTTCAACAATACCATTACATTGCGGATGGTAGGGAGTGGTTCTCGAGTGTTTGCTGCCAAATAAACGTGAGAGTTCCTTGAATAGATTGCTCTCAAATTGCCTCCCAAGGTCGGTTGTAATTTGAATGGGAACACCGAACCTTGCTATCCACCCAGATATCAGTGCTTTGGCAACCGTTTCGGCAGTGATATCTGTTATCGGGAACGCTTCGGGCCATCTTGAAAACCGGTCGATACAGGTAAGTATGTAGCGAAACCCTTGTGATGTGGGAAGTGGTCCCACTAAATCGATGCTTATGTGGTCGAATCGAGCTTCAGGTAGTGAAAACGTTCCAAACTTTGTAATATTGTGCCTTTGAACCTTGCTTCTTTGACACGGTACGCAACTCCTAACGGCGGCTGCTATATCCTTACGCATCCCTGACCAAACAAAGCGTTCTTGGATGAGTCTAAGTGTTGGCCCCTTGCCTGGGTGAGAGAGGCCATGCAACGTGTCGATAACAGCTTTTCGAAGTCTTTTTGGCACAACAGGTCGAATTTTGTTTGCCGATATATCGCAGTAGAGTTTTGCACTCTGGAATATAAAAAGGCTTTACAGTTAAGGACGTGTCTAAGAATTTACCTTCTTTGAACTCTTCATCTTGCTCTTGCTCTATAGCTATGCTCTGGGCATCTACCGGTGATTCGACTCGAACTTCGGTGATCCTGGATAACGTATCAGCAACCGTGTTTTCGTCGCCTTTAACGTATCTCACATCCGTGCTAAACTGCGAGATGAAGTCCAGCTGCCTTAAACGCCTTGGTGATGCTTTCTCGGACTTTTGTTTGAATGCAAAAATTAGCGGCTTATGGTCAGTGAATATGCAGAAATTACGACCCTCGATTAGATGTCTGAAGTGTTTTACACCCTCAAAAACTGCCAACAGCTCGCGATCATAGGTGCTGTATCGTTTCTGTGCATCCGCAAGTTTTTTGGAAAAAAAAACCGAGGGGCTGCGCCACTCCACCGACGACTTGGTGTAAGACTGCTCCTATCGCTATGTCGGATGCGTCTGTACTCAGCGATATTGGTGCGTTGATAACTGGATGGGCTAAAAGAGTTGCACTGCATAGGTCGTTCTTGCATCGTTCAAATGCTGCTTCTGCTTCTGCTGTCCATTCGATGGGCGCTACGTCGTTTTTTTTGTTGCCACTTATGAGTTTCTGAAGAACACATTGATTGTCGACGGCCCGTGGTAGAAATGTTCGATAAAAGTTTATCATCGCAAGAAAGCGTTTAAGCTCCTTTGCCACTTTAGGTTTTTTGAACCCTTTTACGGCTTCGATTTTAGTATCGAGTGGCCTGATTCCTTCAGAGTTTACGAGGTGTCCTAGAAACTTTATTTCGCGCTGACCAAACACACACTTCGATGGGTTTATTTTAAGCCCGTAATCCTTAAGGCGCTGAAAGAGTGTTCTTAGATGTTGCTCGTGCTCTTTTGTATTTCTTGAAGAAACGAAGATGTCATCGATGTAAGCAAAGGCGAAGTCTTCTAATCCTCGCAGAACCTCGTGTATGTGTCGTTGAAATGTCTGAGCAGCATTCTGAAGTCCAAATGTCATGAACATGAATTCGTACAACCCAAACGGGGTTGTATAGCCGTTTTAGGAATATCGCTGGGCTCGACAGGTATCTGGTGAAAAGCTTTTTCCAGATCTATTGCTGAAAATATCTGTTTATCTTTTAAATTGTTGCGTAGGTCCTGTATGTATGGAATCGGGTATCGGTCTGGTTCGGTGATACTATTCAAATTGCGGTAATCACCACACGGACGCCACTCACCGTTTGGTTTTTTCTGCAAATGTAAGGGACTGGCCCAGTTACTCTTCGATGGGCGACAGATTCCTTTCTCCATGAGATAGCGAAACTCATTTCGGGCGGCTTTGAGTTTCTCGGCATCGAGGCGCGGGGGCGGGCAAATACTGGTGGACCCTTTGTGTCGATGTGATGAGTTGTGCTCGCAAATTTCGTGCTGTCTTCCTGTCTATTGGCGTGAAGAATTCCATCAAACTCGGCTAGAATGTGTGCAAATGGACAGTTTATATCAAATGCCTTGATAGTTACCTCGTTTGCCAGGGATCCAGTCGTTTCAACCTTTGTGGTATTGTCGATGAGTCTGTTTCTTTTCAGGTCGATTACGATACCGAAGTGCCTTATGAAGTCTGCTCCGATGATTGGTGTCGTAACTTCTGCTATTGTAAACATCCATGTGAACGCACGTCTCAGGCCCAAATCTACAGTCAATCGCGCCTGTCCAAAAGTTTTGATTTGGCTCCCATTTGCCGCAAATAAAGTTTTTTTTGTTGCTGAAAATCTGTCGTTGTACGTAGGTGGAATGACCGATATATCAGCGCCGCTGTCGATTAAAAATTTCCGCTTGGAAGTCGTGTCGTAAACAAGTAATCTAAAAACTTGTTGACCAATGTGTTGTTTACTAGATTTTGCATTGATCAACGATAAAGGTGCTAGTTTTTTGAAGCCGTCGATGTTGCGAAGGCGCACGGTTTACGACACTTTTTTGCACCTTGTCCGAACTTAAAGTGGTACCAGCACAAGTCACCTTTTCTTTGAGAATGAATCGATGAATCACGACGTCGAACACTTACGCTTCTGCTGCGGTTTCGGCGATGACCACGAGTGCCGCTCATTAATTGATTAAGCTGTGAAATAATCTGATTAATTTGCTGCTGTAGAAAGAGCTCGTTGGGTGATAAAGACGATGGAGTTGTCGGCTGTTGTTTTTCTCGCTGCATGGGAGTTGAATTGATGCAAGTGGTGTTTGAAAAGTCTCCGATATCCATAATTTTATCGGCTAGCTTGGCTAATGCGATAAGCTCCTCACTAGACGCCTGTAAAATAGCACGAACCTGCGGTGGTAGTCTTTGCATCCACAAAGATTTGAGAAAATCGTTGTTTATTTGATTTCCTCCCAAGTCTTTAAGCTCGTTGAGTAATTGAGAAGGTCTTTTATCCCCCAAGTCGACTTCAGAGAGAAGTTTTTTAATTTTCTTCTGCTCAGAATCTCCGAATCGTTCTATGATAACTGACTTTAGGTTCTCGTATTTATTTTCCGCTGGTGGATTCAATACGGCGTCGGAAACCTGTGTCAGCACTTGAGATTCAATCGCTCCGATTATGGTGTTAAATTTTGCAGAATCACTACCAATTTTGGCTGTGCGAAATTGTGCTTCGATTTGAGCAAACCATATCTGAGGTTTCTCGTGCCAGAAGGGGGGTACTCGTATTGACACGCGGGTAATTGTTTCTTGTGGAGTACTGACGTCTGAAGGATCGCTTTTGCAATCCTCTGAATCTGTCATTCTTATTTCGATTAGATTATTAGCCTAATATAATACGAGAAGGTTACGCTTAAGTCAGGGGTCACCAATGTGGATGATAAGGCCGTCTCGTTGAAATAAGCACGCTAGAGATAATCTTCAAATCCACTTTATTAAAAATTACCTTAATGACTAACAATGGTTAGGTTTATATTTTTTTGCCATGTGGCACGATCGGAAGAATGACAAGAAGGAGGAACATTTCGGTCTGTCAGAAGTATATATAAGCTATTCCGCGGCGAAGACTAATTCGTTAAAAATGAAATAGCGAATATTAGATACAATGGTGAAAGTATACTTAGAATAGAAAATATTTTGGAATAGGTATAATATGAAAGTTAGGGGGTCGCCACAAAGACATAAAGTAACGATTTCCATCAAAGGATGGCTACGATGTCAATGGATGAAAAAAAAACCATTGTTCAAATTAATATAGTGAATCCATTAATCCTAGCCATCCTTTAATGGAATTCATTACTTTATGTCTTTGTAGAATGTAGAATGTCTTCATTATCTTTGTAGAATAACAAAAAATTATTGAATCCGTTTAAAAATTTATATAAGCAAGCTCTGCTGGCGTACGTTATTAACAAAAAAAGGGCTTATACCTTATTTTTCGTTTTCAGATATTGCCCCTTCCTGAAGAATTTTTTGCTTACGCCCTTGAGTATCGCCATCCAAGCAGATGTTTTTATACCCGACCCAGGGTATATTAAGTTTGATGTATAGTTTGTAACGCATTGAAATAATCACCGTAGACCCCTAAGACCTTTTAGAGATATGAACGGGACCGACAGGAGAATCGATTAAGCCATGTCCGTCCGTCCGTCCGTCCGTATGTAAACAACTTTTAGGCCTTAAATTTTAAGGCAGAGAGCTGAAATTTTGTGGGTTGGTTGGAAGTTCAGTCCTTCAGATCAAGTTTGAAAATAAACTGAATCCGCCCAAAGATACGCCCACTACAGGCCTGTATGTGCGACCATCTCTAATTTGAAAAAATACATTTTTCAAATTTTAGCTATGTTACAATGGCGCTAGCGCATCCATTTTTGGTACGTAACATTGCCTTATAACTGTCTTTAAGGTAGCCAAAAAATTTTAGCTTTTTTATGGGCCACGCCCACTTTTTAAGGGATTTTAGCTTAAAATGACTGTTTTTCAATAAATAAATATATGAAATTTATATATAAAAAATTATATGACAAAAGCTGTAGATATTAGCATTTTCTAACTTTTATGTATATCTCGTATGTGCCTCCGCCCACTTTTGTGGGCGTAGCGTTAAAAAAAGTTATTTTCTTAGTTAAAAAGGCGGAGTTTTAGGCCGAAATGTATGCAACCACCTAGTATAAAGCATTCAACAGTTATATTTTTATATCTCGCCCACTTTTTGGAGGCGCGGCAGTTTTCTTTTTGATATGGTTGGGTATTTTGCAATCCGTCGTTGATGGATTGAAGCTTTTGCATACCCACTGTTGCATTTTCCCACTTTTTTTTTACATAATTATGCGCCATTTGCTTTTCGCACCATAGACCTTTGGGCACGACTGTCAAAATCTGACGTCTTTCACATTTTCCGACTTCGGAATGCCAAGCAAATCGCGTTTTTATATGGAAGAAATTCAATAGCTCCCGTAGAAGTCCGAATTATTTATAAACTATCAAACCTAGAGTATGCCGATAGGGAATGTAGTTTGTAGAATTTATTGTGTTCTTTGAATTGACTCAAAAATAATTTAAAGAAAATAAGTGGAAGGTATCGAAAAGGTGTTCCGAATATGTGATCTCCTTAAATCCGTGCACCCTTTTGTGGTCGTAAGCACTATTTTCCTTGTATTCCTTCTGCATGTAACTTCGTGAAAGAGGGCGAGAGCGCACTGTTTTTGTTGGTATTTGTGCACCATTAAAGCATGCGATACAAACACAATCCAGTTTCTGTTAGGCCTTTTATAGAAGTTTGTACGAAGTCTTACCGAAACTGTTAGCAATATCTTCGTTAGAGCGTGAAAGAGATGAACTGTTTTGTTTATTGGTGTCTGTGGATCACTCTAGTAGGAGAAATAATAGAGTTTCTGTTAGGCCTAAAATAAGTTGATGCGACTGTTAATGAAATTTTTTGGTTAAAGAGCGAGATAGCACTGTGGTTGTTAATCCACATCTCTGCCAATCTTCGGTAAGGTCTTATACAACCTGAAAGGATGTCCTACCGAAACCATTTTACTTTACGTATCAACTAATGCCGCTTTCGCTTCCATTACTCATATAAGGCGATAGCATAGTGAAAAGCGTCCCTACTGCCATGCCGAGTACCCAGAATCGATCCCCGCCAATAAATTTTCTTCTTATACCCGACTCAGGGTATATTAACTTTGATGTATAGCTTGTAACGCAGTGAAATAATCACCGTAGACCCCTAAGACCTTTTAGAGATATGAATGGGACCGACAGGAGAATCGATTAAGCCATGTCCGTCCGTGCGTCCGTATGTAAACAATTTTTAGGCCTTAAATTTTAAGGCAGAGAGCTGAAATTTTGTGGGTTGGTTGGAAGTCTTGAAAAAAAGCTGAATCCGCCCACAGACACGCCCACTACAGGCCTGTATGTGCGACCATCTCTAATTTAAGAAAATACATTTTGCAAATTTTAGCTATGTTACAATAGCGCTAGCGCATTCATTTTTGGTACGTAACATTGCCTTATAATTGTCTTTAAGGTAGCCAAAAAATTTTAGCTTTTTCATTGGTCACACCCACTTTTTGAGGGATTTTAGCTTAAAATGACTGTTTTTCAATAAATATATATGAAATTTGATAAAAAATTCTATGACAAAAGCTGTAGATATTAGCATTTTCTAACTTTTATGTATATATTGTATGTGCCTCCGTCCACTTTTGCGTTCGTGGCTTAAAAAAAAGTGATTTTTTTAGTAAAAAAGGCGGAGTTTTAGTCCGAAATGTATGCAACCACCTAGTATAAAGCATTCAACAGTTATATTTTTATATCCCGCCCACTTTTTGGAGGGGTGGCAGTTTTCTTTTTGGTATGGTCAGGTATTTTGCAATCCGTCGTAGATGGATTGAAGCTTTTGCATACCCACTGTTGCACTTTCCTACTTGTTTTTTTTTTTCGTTTTACGCTCCATTTTTATATGATGTTTTTGCGACGAGTTGCACGGTATCGATGTAGTGCTTGCCTGTGGTAAAAGAGATCCCCGGTTCAAGCCTTACCCAGCGAAAGATTTTTTGTTTCAACAACAGTTTTGGTCAAGCCTTATAAAAGTTAGCCTTATAGAAGTAACAGATTCTAAAAGACTTGCAAGAGGAAGCCTTATAGAAGTAATAGCCTCTATAAGGCCTGCAGCAGGAAGCCTTATACAAGCAATAGCCTCTATAAAGCCTGCAACCGGAAGCCTTATAAAAGTAATAGCCTCTATAAAACCTGCAACAGGAAGCCTTATACAAGCAATAGCCTCTATAAAGCCTGCAACCGGAAGCCTTATACAAGTAATAGCCTGTACAAAGCCTGCGACAGGAAGCCTTATACAAGTAATGGCCTTTATTAAGGCTGAAACGGGAAGCCTTATACAAGAAATAGCCTCTATAAAGCCTGCAACCGGAAGCCTTATACAAGTAATAGCCTCTATACAGCCTGCAACAGGAAGCCTTATACAAGCAATAGCCTCTATAAAGTCTGCAACCGGAAGCCTTATACATGTACTCGCCTCTATAAAGCCTGCGACAGAAAGCTTTATACAACTAATAGCCTGTATAAAGCCTGCTACAGGAAGCCTTATACAAGTAATAGCCTCTATAAAGCCTGCAACAGGAAGCCTTATACAAGCAATAGCCCCTATAAAGCCTGCAACCGGAAGCTTTATACAAGTAATAGACTGTATAAATCCTGCAACCGGAAGCCTTATACAAGTAATAGCTTCTATAAAACCTGCAACAGCCCCTTATACAAGTAAGAGTTTCTGCAAGACTTGAAACAGAAATATTTCAGAAGAAAACTACAGTCAGCTTACAGTTTCGGTAAAGTCTGCAACAGGAATCACTATACAAGCAACAGTTTCGGTAATGGCTACAACAAGCGATCATATATAAGCAACAGTGTCCGTGAGGCTTGCAGCTGGAAGTTTTATACAAGTTACAGCCTCTGTGAAGCTTGCGGCAGGAAGCCTTACTGAAGTTACATTTTCTGTTAGATTTGAAACAAAACAAAAAACAGAAAACTGCAATCTACAGTTAGCCTCAGACACCTTATACAAGTAACAGTTTCAGTAGGGCTTGCAGCATTAAACTTTATACAAGCAACAGTCTCGGTGAGGCCGGCTACAAGCAACTATATACAAGTAAAACTTTCTGTAAGGCTTGGAAGATGAAGCTTGCAATGGGAAACCTTATACAAGCAACATTTTCAAGTATGAGCTTCGGTAAATATTGCAACAAAATGCTTTATACAGGTACAGTGATATTCGGTATCACTTCTATACGGCCTTAAAGAGGTAGTACGTATTCTTCACTGAAGTTCCGAAGTTGAGATAAGGCATTATAGAAATAATAGACTTCTTGCAAATAAACAGAGGAGATTAACAGAAACTTGTCCCTCTATAAGACCTCTTTGCAGCTGCCTTAAGGTCTTATACAAATTGTGTCTGTAACGTTTACCTCGGAAATAATCCGCAGGCACTTAAGGGGCCTTATAGAAGTAATAGCCACCCAAAATCGAAAATTAAAGCCTTTTCGAAGTAAAATTGTTACTTGGGTAGGTATCTAATAGATACACCTACAGCATAGGTAGGTACTTGGCCTTTTAACTTACACCTTACTTAGCGGAGAAACGCAATATCTTTGCGAAAATGAGATCTTGGATGGAATGGCCGAATGGGAATCCTTGAAACCCATGAAACAAAGCAATTTTAAAATTCACTAGCTAAAGCTAGAAGTTTTAGTTTTTTAAAAGTTTCTAATTAAATAATTTGTAGACGGACTAAGCATGACCGGGTAAAAAAGGACTTCTGAATCGAAAAATAGATATCTACCTATAGATAGGTGCATAACATAGGTGTGAATTAAAATACCTACCTATTTCAAGTAGCTTTGCTCGTGACTTTGAAACTAAATACACCAACAATTTAAATAAAATGTCCACATGCCGTGCTTGCGGTTTACCTAAACTGTAATTTAATGAGCGTTCAAGAATCAACACCTGTTCTTAACGATTTACAAGCACTTAGTCTTAATCCCGTTCATACTTCATCGCCAACCCATTTTGCTGATGATTCGGATACACTCCTAGACGTGTTTCTTGTAAGTGATCTCTCATGCGTTCTTCTTTATAGCCAGTTGTCAACTCCAATGTTTTCAAGGCACGACCTGATTTGTCTAATTTTGGACATGTAAATTGGAAGGCATATACACAGTTTTACCTTCAGAAGCTTTAAAAATATCGACCACAACTCATTGATCCATGATCTTCAAACCACTGACTGGCACAATATTTATAGTTTTGCCACCGCCATGGATCAAGTGAGCTTCCTGCAAGATGCAATAGAGTTCTTATTCGAGAAACATGTGCGTTTGAAAACAATGACCTTGAAATGCTCGTCTAATCCATGGCTTACCGATGAAATTAGGTCACTTATAAGATCCCGCACACTCTAGGTTTGATAGTTTTTAAAAAATTCGGACTTCTACGGAAGCTATTGAATTTTTTCCATATAAAAACGCGATTTGCTTGGCATCCCAAAGTCGGAAAATGTGAAAGACGTCAGATTTTGACAGTCGTGCCAAAAGGTCTATGGTGCGAAAAGCAAATGGCGCATAATTAAGTAAAAAACAAGTGGGAAAATGACACAGTGGGTATGCAAAAGCTTCAATCCATCTACGACGGATTGCAAAATACCCAACCATATCAAAAATAAAACTGCCACGCCTCCAAAAAGTGGGCGGGATATAAAAATATAACTGTTGAATGCTTTATACTAGGTGGTTGCATACATTTCGGCTTAAAACACCGCCTTTTTAACTAAAAAAATCACTTTTTTTAACGCCACGCCCACAAAAGTGGTTGGAGGCACATACGAGATATACATAAAAGTTAGAAAATGCTAATATCTACAGCTTTTGTCATATAATTTTTTATATATAAATTTCATATATATATTTATTGAAAAACAGTCATTTTAAGCTAAAATCCCTTAAAAAGTGGGCGTGGCCCATAAGAAAGCTAAAATTTTTTGGCTACCTTAAAGACAGTTATAAGGCAATGTTACGTACCAAAAATGGATGCGCTAGCGCCATTGTAACATACCTAAAATTTGAAAAATGTATTTTTTCAAGTTAGAGATGGTCGCACATACAGGCCTGTAGTGGGCGTGCCTGTGGGCCGATTCAGTTTATTTTCAAACTTGATCTGAAGGACTGGACTTCCAACCAACCCACAAAATTTCAGCTCTCTGCCTTAAAATTTAAGGCCTAAAAGTTGTTTACATACGGACGGACGGACGGACGGACATGGCTTAATCGATTCTCCGTCGGTCCCGTTCATATCTCTAAAAGGTCTTGAGGGTCTACGGTGATTATTTCAATGCGTTACAAACCATACATCAAACTTAATATACCCTGGGTCGGGTATAAAAAGATCTGCTTGGATGGCGATACTCAAGGGCGTAAGCAAAAAATTCTTCAGGAAGGGGCAATATCTGAAAACGAAAAATGATAAGGTATAAGCCCTTTTTTTGTTAATAACGTACGCCAGCAGAGCTTTCTTATATAAATTTTTAAACGGATTCAATAACTTTTTGTTATTCTACAAAGATAATGAAGACATTCTACATTCTACAAAGACATAAAGTAATGAATTCCATTTAAGGATGGCTAGGATTAATGGATTCACTATATTAATTTTTAAATGTCATCGGAAAGCCTTGATCAAAGGTATTTTTTCATCCATTGACATCGGAAAAAATGGAATATGTTAAAAGGTCTATCCACCTTGTATTTCTTCTACACGTAACTTCGTGAAAGAGGGCGGGAGCGCACTGTTTTTATTGGTATTTGTGCACCATTAAAGCATGCGACACAAACACAATCCAGTTTCTGTTAGGCCTTTTATAGAAGTTTGCACGAAGTCTTACCGAAACTGTTAGCAATATCTTCGTTAGAGCGCGAAAGAGATGAACTGTTTTGTTTATTGGTGTTTGTGCATCATTTTAGTATGAGAAACAATAGAGTTTCTGTTAGGCCTAAAAGAAATTGATGCGAAGTCTTACCGAGACTTTTAATGAAATGTTTTGGTTAAGGAGCGAGAAAGTATTGTGGTTGTTAATCGACATCTCTGCCAAGCTTCGGTAAGGCCTTATACAAATGGAAAAGAAGTCCTACCGAAACCATTTTACTTTACGCAGGTATAAACTAATGCCGCTTTCGCTTCCATTATTCATGTAAGGCGATAGCCTAGTGGAAAGCGTCACCACTTCCACGCCAGAGTACCCAGGATCGATCGCCGCCAAAACCAAGTTAGTAAATTTTTCAAATGTTCACTAATATAATCTCATGCATAAAATAAATAAAAATTGAAATCATTTCAGACAGCAAGAATTAACAACAGCCAGATAGCCACAGGGAAAAGATAAATCAACAGAGAAGGAGACTATACAATTAAAAAATTTTTGTTTTTTTTTTCGTTTTATGCTCCATTTATTTTTATATGATGTTTTCGCGACGAGTTGTACGGCAAAGATGTAACCTAGTGGATGAGTAAGCCTCATACAAGTAGCAGAGTTTATAGGACCTGCACCCGGAAGCCTGATACAAGCAATAGCCTCTATAAAGCCTGCATTGGGAAGCCTTATACAAGTAATAGCCTGTATAAAGCTTGCAACAGGAAGTCTTATACAAGCAATAGCCTCTATAAAGTCTGCAGCAGGTAGCCTTATACAAGCAATAGCCTCTATAAAGCCTGCAACCGGAAGCCTTATACAAGTAGTAGCCTCTATAAAGCCTGCAACAGGAAGTCGTACACAAGCAATAGTCTCTATAAAGCCTGCAGAAGGAAGCCTTATACAAGCAAAAGCCTCTATAAAGCCTGCAACAGGAAGTCTTATACAAGCAATAGCCTCTATAAAGCCTGCAACCAGAAGCCTTATACAAGTAATAGCCTCTATAAAGCCTGCAACCGGAAGCCTTATACAAGCAATAGCCTCTATAAAGCCTGCAACCGGAAGCTTTATACAAGTAATAGCCTGTATAAAGCCTGCGACAGGAAGCTTTAAACAAGTAATAGCCTGTATAAAGCCTGCAACAGGAAGCCTTATACAAGCAATAGCCTCTATAAAGCCTGCAACCGGAAGCCTTATACAAGTAATAGCTTCTATAAAACCTGCAACAGAAGGCCTTATACAAGTAACAGTTTCTGCAAGATTTGAAACAGAAATATTTCAGAAGAAAACTACAGTCAGTTTACAGTTTCGGTAAAGCCTGCAACAGGAATCTCTATACAAGCAACAGTTTCAGTAATGGCTACAACAAGCGATCATATATAAGAAATAGTGTCCGTGAGGCTTGCAGCCGGAAGTTTTATACAAGTAACAGCCTCTGTGAAGCTTGCGGCAGGAAGCCTTACTCAAGTAACATTTTCTGTTAGATTTGAAACAAAATATTGCAACAGAAAACTGCAATCTACAGTTTTGAGTAGCCTCAGACACCTTATACAAGTAACGGTTTCGGTAGGGCTTGCAGCAGGAAACTTTATACAAGCAACAGTGTCGGTGCAGCCTGCTACAAAAAACTATATACAAGTAACACTTTCTGTGAGGCTTGGGAGATGAAGCTGTTTTTAACAGTTTCGGTAATGCTTGCAATGGGAAACCTTATACAAGCAACATTTTCAAGTATGAGCTTCGGTAAATATTGCAACAAAATGCTTTATACAGGTACAGTGATATCGAAACTTCTATACGGCCTTAAAGAGGTAGTTCGTTTTCTACACTGAAATTCCGAAGTTGATATAAGGCATAATAGAAATAGTAGACTTCTTGCAAGTAAACAGAGGAGAATAACAGAAACTTGCCCCTCTATAAGACCTCTTTGCAGCTGCCTTAAGGTGTACAAATACAAATTGTGTCTGTAACATTTACCTCGGAAATAATCCGCAGGCACTTTAGAGGCCTTATAGAAGTAATAGCCTCCCAAAATCAAAGGATGGCTACGATGTCAATGGATGAAAAAATACCATTGTTCAAGGCTATCCGATGACATTTAACAATTAATATAGTGAATCCATTAATCCTAGCCATCCTTTAATAGAATTCATTACCTTATGTCTTTGTAGAATTTAGAATGTCTTCATTATCTTTGTAGAATAACAAACAATTATTGAATCCGTTTAAAAATTTATATAAACAAGCCCTGCTGGCGTACGTTATAAGCAAAAAAAGGGCTTATACCTAAGCATTTTTCGATTTCAGATATTGCCCCTTCCTGAAGAATTTTTTGCTTACGCCCGTGAGTATCGCCATCCAAGCAGATCTTTTTTTTTACTTAATTATGTGCATTTGCTTTTCGCGTCATAGACCTTTGGGCACGACTGTCAAAATCTGACATCTTTCACATTTTCCGACTTCGGGATGCCAAGCAAATCGCGTTTTTATATGGAAAAAATTCAATAGCTTCCGTAGAAGTCCGAATTATTTATGATATATCAAACCTAGAGTGTGCCGGTAGGGAATGAGGTTGTTGTAGTTATTGTGTTCTTTGAATTGACTCAAAAATAATTTAAAGAAAATAAGTGGAAGGTATCGAAGAGGTGTTCCGAATATGTGATCTCCTTGAATCCGTGCACCCTTTTGTGGTCGTAAGCACTATTTTCACAACACAAACAACACCTTTTCATCCTATCCGTGTTCTATAAATAAAATATTTTTAGCCTAACTTAGAAAGGCAGATTAAGTCTACAACTTTCTCGTTCATCGAAACGCCGGTTGCATTTTTTAAATAGTTATTTATGTTTATGTGTAATTTTTACTTTATCCATAAAAAAGGAACTTTGTTTTGCATCCCGCAAAGAAAATACGTGTAGACGTCGAAATGTTAAAAGATCTATCCACCTCGTATTCCTTCTACATGTAACTTCGTGAAAGAGGGCGAGAGCGCACTGTTTTTATTGGTATTTGTGCACCGTTAAAGCATGCGACACAAACACAATCCAGTTTCTGTTAGGCCTTTTATAGAAGTTTGCACGAAGTCATACCGCAACTGTTAGCAATAACTTCGTTAGAGCGCGAAAGAGATGAACTGTTTTGTTTATTGGTGTTTGTGCATCATTTTAGTATAAGAAACAATAGAGTTTCTGTTAGGCCTAAAAGAAGTTGATGCGAAGTTTTACCGAGACTTTTAATGAAATGTTTTGGTTAAAGAGCGAGAAAGCATTGTGGTTGTTAATCCACATCTCTGCCAAGCTTCGGTAAGGCCTTATACAAATGGAAAAGAAGTCCTACCGAAACCATTTTACTTTACGTAGGTATCAACTAATGCCGCTTTCGCTTCCATTATTCATGTAAGGCGATAGCCTAGTGGAAAGCGTCACCACTTCCACGCCAGAGTACCCAGGATCGATCGCCGCCAAAACCAAGTTAGTTAATATTTCAAATGTTCACTAATATAATAATAAAATAAATAAAAATTGAAATCATTTCAGACAGCAAGAATTAACAACAGCCAGATAGCCAGAGGGAAAAGATAAATCAACAGAGAAGGAGTCTAACAATTAAAAAATGTTTGTTTTTTTTTCGTTTTATGCTCCATTTATTTTTATATGATGTTTTCGCGACGAGTTGTACGGCAAAGATGTAGCCTAGTGGATGAGTGCTTGCCTGTGGTAAACGAGAACGCCGGTTCAAGCCTCTCCCAGAGAAAGATTTTTTTCTTTACTTATTTCGGAGATTTGTTCTGCAACAACTGTTTCGGTAAAGCCTGCAAGAGTAAGCCTCATACAAGTAACAGAGTTTAAAGGACCTGCAACCGGAAGCCTGATACAAGCAATAGCCTCTATAAAGCCTGCATTGGGAAGCCTTATACAAGTAATAGCCTGTATAAAGCTTGCAACAGGAAGTCTTATACAAGCAATAGCCTCTATAAAGTCTGCAGCAGGAAGCCTTATACAAGCAATAGCCTCTTTAAAACCTGCAACCGGAAGCCTTATACAAGTAGTAGCCTCTATAAAGCCTGCAACAGGAATTCGTACACAAGCAATAGTCTCTATAAAGCCTGCAGAAGGAAGCCTTATACAAGCAATAGCCTCTATAAAGCCTGCAACAGGAAGTCTTATACAAGCAATAGCCTCTATAAAGCCTGCAACCAGAAGCCTTATACAAGTAATAGCCTCTATAAGGCCTGCAACAGGAAGCCTTATACAAGCAATAGCCCCTATAAAGCCTGCAACCGGAAGCTTTATACAAGTAATAGACTGTATAAATCCTGCAACCGGAAGCCTTATACAAGTAATAGCTTCTATAAAACCTGCAACAGAAGGCCTTATACAAGTAACAGTTTCTGCAAGATTTGAAACAGAAATATTTCAGAAGAAAACTACAGTCAGTTTACAGTTTCGGTAAAGCCTGCAACAGGAATCTCTATACAAGCAACAGTTTCGGTAATGGCTACAACAAGCGATCATATATAAGAAATAGTGTCCGTGAGGCTTGCAGCCGGAAATTTTATACAAGTTACAGCCTCTGTGAAGCTTGCGGCAGGAAGCCTTACTCAAGTAACATTTTCTGTTAGATTTGAAACAAAATTTTGCAACAGAAAACTGCAATCTACAGTTTCGAGTAGCCTCAGACACCTTATACAAGTAACAGTTTCGGTAGAGCTTGCAGCAGGAAACTTTATACAAGCAACGGTGTCGGTGCAGCCTGCTACAAGAAACTATATACAAGTAACACTTTCTGTAAGGCTTGGGAGATGAAGCTGTTTTTAACAGTTTCGGTAGTGCTTGCAATGGGAAACCTTATACAAGCAACATTTTCAAGTATGAGCTTCGGTAAATATTGCAACAAAACGCTTTATACAGGTACAGTGATATCGAAACTTCTATACGGCCTTAAAGAGGTAGTTTGTATTCCACACTGAAATTCCGAAGTTGATATAAGGCATAATAGAAATAGTAGACTTCTTGCAAATAAACAGAGGAGATTAACAGAAACTTGCCCCTCTATAAGACCTCTTTGCAGCTGCCTTAAGGTCTTATACAAATTGTGTCTGTAACATTTACCTCGGAAATAATCCGCAGGCACTTTAGAGGCTTATAGAAGTAATAGCCTCCCAAAATCGAAAATTAAGGCCTTGTCGAAGCAAAATTGTTACTTGGGTAGGTATCTAATAGATACACCTGCAGCATAGGTAGGTACTTGGCCTTAGAACTTACAACCTTACTTAGCGGAGGAACGCAATATCTTTGCGAAAATGAGATCTTGGATGGAATGGCCGAATGGGAATCCTTGAAACCCATGAAACAAAGCAATTTTAAAATTCACTAACTAAAGCTAGAAGTTTTAAATTTTTTAAAGTTTCTAATTAAATAATGCGTAGACAGACAAAGCATGAACGGATAAAAAAGGACTTCTGAATCGAAAAATAGATATCTACCTATAGATAGGTACATGACATAGGTATGTATTATAATACCTACCTATTTCAAGTAGCTATGCTCGTAACTTTGAAACTAAGTACACCGACAATTTAAATAAAATGTCCACATGTCGTGCTTGCGGGTTACCTTAACTGTAATTCAATGAGCGTTCAAGAATCAACACCTCTCCTTAACGATTTACAAGCACTTAGTCTTAATCCGGTTAATACTTCATCGCCTCCCATTTTTCCCGTGATGTCCCTTACTCCCGATGGAAACGTTTCAAGATGCAAGATCTTAAAAATGTCTACCGCAGGTTGCGAAACTTAGTTGTGCATAAAATCAGAATTGCTAAAACTGCGTTCTACGATTCAAGGCTGAAAACTTCGCATCCGGCCTCACAACTATGGAAAAACCTACGGCAACTAGGCATCAGTAAGCAAAAAGCTGAACTTCCTAATGATATCGACCTCGAGCAGCTCAATGCAATTTAAACAAACACTCCTTCTTCTAGCTCTACGCCAGAAAACGCTTTGGGCGAAACCAATGTTGTAGAGGAAACCAACATTTTCCAATTTATAAGAGTGTGCGATGAGGACACTGTCCAAGCAGTGTTAAATGTTAAGTCCTGTGCAACAGGTGTCGATGGTTTGATCCCTGAATTCTTCAAACTTTTCTACCATTTATTCTTCATAAGTGGGCTAAGATAATTCCGATTTCCAAAAAGAAAAATTGCACCCTTTTCGACTCTCGTCCTATTGCTATCGTCTGTCCGTATGAATGCAGTTTTTAGGTCTTTAAAATTAAGCAAGGACGCTCAAACTTAGAGTATATTTTGGTTCTTATTTTGTACAGACAAAGTGTAAAAATTAGTTAAATCCGCTGACGGCCACGCCCAGTACTGGCTTCAATGTAAGACAACCTCGATTTCAAATTTTCTTTCAAAATGCCTTTTGGTCAAGTTAAACTAGGCGTAGGAGCTCAAATTTTGCTATAGAGCAATAATGGCCTAAAACCTCAAAAAGAGCAAAAATTGGACCGCCCCCAATATCGGTGGGGTGCCGTGGCGTAGTGGTTAGTGTGTGTGCTTACTACGCCGGAGGCCTGGGTTCGAATCCTGCCATCTTCACCTGAAAAAAAAGACTCGTTCTTTTTCCCGGTCCCCACCTCCGCGAGGGTCTGACAAGCCCTCCGAGAGTATCATTTGTCTTGAAAAACTTCTCAAAGTGCCGTTCGGATTCGGCAAAAAATTGTAGGTCCCTTTATATGCAAAAGAAATTAACACACCAGCATACATTGTTGAGAAGTTGGCCCTGGTTCACCTCGAGCTGTTGCGCCACTCTATTTATTTTTTTTATTTTTTTAATATCGACCATGCCCTCTTTTACCATGTTAGATCTTTAAAAACCCAATTTCTCGGAAAGTTCACTCCAAATTGAAAAATTTATAACAAATATTCAAGATATTACTATTTGCTAGGTTCGCTCCATACAAAGTTTTGAGCTCCGCCCTCTTTTAAGGGGCGTGTTTAAGAAAAACCGTTTTTTTGCAATAATTTTCGGGCTCAGCGCATTTTGTCATGATTCTAACTAAATTTCAAGTAATTGATTTTAGTTTTTAGCCCAGACCCACTTTTGGCAGCGTGGCCTACACAAACAATATATGAATTCGAGAGAAAAAAAATTAAGAATTGGTGTTTCACAGTATATAGGGTCGGGTATATAGAAGTTTGTCACAGACGAACTCTTGCACTTACTCACTTGTTTTTTCCTCTCGTTTGAATTTAGACTCTTGAGGTATAATTTTTATTCCTTAGATATATAAATTTATCTCTTTTTAAATCTCTCTTATTGTTTTATCTCTCTTATTAGTTATTTATATATATATAGGATTATAAATTACCTGAAGGGGATCCTACAATAAATCTTTATTGTAGTTCTTACCGCTGGAGGGGAAAACTAAATGAATCTTTATTGCTGCGTAAACAGGCGGTATTCGCTTTTTTTAAAATGCCAATTACAATACACTTTAGCGGGGATATCGCGTACCAAATTTCTGTTTCCTGCGACAACTTTGATTTTTCAAGCAACTAAGTAAAGTGGGCGTGTCAGTGGCCGGTTTTGGTGGACTGTATCCATAGGTCACTGGTCCTTCGAGCCTTTTTTGAATAACAAGCGTTACCAGAGCTACAATACTGGTAGTAAATAAACGTAAAAGCAAAACGTTAAAACATCTATAAACTACTTTATAGCGTTACCAGAGCTACAATACTGGTAATGAATAAGCGTAAATACAAAACGTTAACACACCTACAAACTACTTACTAGCGTTACCAGAGCTACAAAACTGGTAGTGAATAAGCGTAAATACAAAACGTAAACACACCTACAAACTACTTATTAGCGTTGCCAGGGCTAAGACACTGGTAGTGAAATAAAAAGTGATATATTAAACAACAAAAAAGAAAAAAAAAGCCAAGAAAGGTGACGGATGAAACGACATATACGTCATAGTAGCCAAACAAAAGGCACTCACTGAAGATTTGGAAAAAACTATTATCAATTTCAAGAAAGACAGCCCATCCAGAAAAACTCAGAAATATAAGGAAGAGCGACTGACAGAAGTTGAGGCCATTTGGACGGAGTTTAAACGGAACCATGAAAAGATCAGACCACTGGTGAAACAAGACACCAATTATAAGCAGATAAATACGTATGGAAAGGTGGAAGAAATGTATGTAGAGATAAAAACTCTGCTGGAAAAACTCAATCCACAGACAGAGGTCACGACGCCTGCACAAACCTCAGGCCCCGATCAGAGTACAGCCCAAATGCAGCGATAAGAAAACTGCATTTGAAGATTGAGGCAATTTTGCAAAACATGGAAGAGTTTGAGGGCACATTTGCTGAGTTCTCGAAAGAGATATACGAGTATCAGCAAAAAATAATCATGGAACAGATGAGAAATCTAACGGATGTGCATGAGCACTTCATGGCAAATGCTTCAGAGTCTGACATTCAAACTCCATATGTAAAAGACTCTAAGTATAACGATATTAAAAAAGACATTAACCAATGTCTGCATAGAATGGTATATACGCTGAGGGAATCTCATTCCACAAATGTTGTCAAAAAGTCCAGTTCAAATGCAAAACTACCAATGCTCAAAATTCCAACATTTAAGGGAAATTATCTTGAATGGCGCGCATTCTGTGACATTTTCTCTACAATAATACACGAGAGGTAATCACTTAGTGCTACAGAAAAGATGGAGTACTTGAAAACTCATTTGGAAGGCGAGCCGATGCATTTGTTTCAACATCTAACAATATCAAGTGTTAATTATCTCTGTGCTTGGGAAACATTTAAGGTGCGTTATGACAATGAAAGAAAAATTGTCTCGATGTACATTGACAAGAAGATAAGGCCTGGACATCAAGGAAATCAGCCAACATCAACATCAATCTAGGCAATTCTAGATGCAGCAAAGGAAGGGTTGTCAGCAATAAGCAACATGGGTTTCAACACCTCTTCGTGGGACCCTATAATCGTGCATTTTTGAACTAAAAGCTTAGATCCAGAAAGCAGAAACCTGTTTGAACAAGGTTCAGAGCAACCAAACAAGGTGCCGTCAATAAAAATTCTTTTCGAGTTCCTCTCGAGAACAAAGCACAGACAATGAAAAACTGAAAATGAACCGCACACGTCAGTGAGAAACTTTCACGTAGCCTCGAGATCAAATCAATGTTCCTTATGCAAAGGGGACAACGTGATATACTCATGTCCCAAGTTTCTAAGTGCACCACCAAAACAAAGGTTTCAGCAAATAAAGCAAGCCAATTTGTGTCATAATTGCTTACGGCATGAGTAAGTCAGTGAGTAAGTCAGAGCAAACAGAGTCAGTGCCTTAGCAAAAGAACCTGCAGATACTGCAACAAAAATCATCGCTCTCTTCTACATGTGGAGTGGTCTGGAAAAGCACCTCAAAATAAGAGAGTGGAGGTTCAACAAACTCAGGGGAGTCAACAACCGGCAGTTCAACAACCAGGTTTTCAACAGAAGGTCGAAGCTAAACAGATAGCCCATGGCTATAAAAATCAGAACGTCCCTCTGGCAGTGATGGGATGAAAAGTGTGAGGATACGAGCCCTGATCGATCCAGGATCTCAGGCGTCCCTTATAACTGAGGCAATCACCCAATCGTTGCGGTTTAAAAAGCAAAAAGTACTCGTTGAAGTATGCGGACTTGGTGCAACTGGCGCAGGAACAGCACGACACAAAGTAGACGTGACAATATCTCCATGCTTCTCGTCTAAATTCAAACTTCATCTAGAAGCCCTTGTATTAGCAAAACTAACAAGGCAGCTGCCATCCTCTTCAACCCAAAATCTTACAACGAATAAGTTTGACGACATATAATTGGAAGATCCTACATTCAACATTCCAGGATCAATCGACATTATTGGTTTTACGGTTTTACGGTTTACGGAGAGAAACTAGTAATATGCTGCTGATAGCACAAGAGTCACACTTAGGATGGCTTATTTCTGGTCGCACATCTCCAAAACTGGACAGAGTTGGCACAATAAACGGATTCGTGGTACAAACAGCAGCTGATCAGCAACTTCAAACGTTTTGAAGTTCAACACAGCACGCAAAACATCATACGAGCAGTTCAAAAAAGACGTTCCCAGAAGAAATCAAACACCTCCAAGAAAGAAAAAGTTTAAATTGTAAAACCAAACTTTTATCGCTTAACCCATACTTGGATGAAGAAGATCTGTTAGTCATAGGATGTCGATTGGAACACGCCAACTTATCGGAAATCGAGAAACATCCTTAAATTCTAGCACCCAATGACAGATTTACTAAATTATTGGTTAAAAAAGTACATAAGCGCACCCTTCATGGAGGCATTCAATTAACATTATCGACGTTGCGCAAATCATACTGGATCCTTTAAGCAAAACGTGTGGTGCGGCAGATTATACACAACTGTGTACGTTGTCTTCGGTTTAGAGCACATGGAAAAACCCAACTTATGGGAATTCTACCAGCCTCAAGAGTAACTCTATCAAGACCATTTACACATACTGGAGTCGATTATGCCGGACCTGTTCAAGTCCTTATATCAAAGGGTAGAGGACACCGTACAACAAAGGGTTACATTGCAATTTTCATATGCCTGGCAACCAAGGCTATTCACATTGAACTAGTGAGCGATCTGAGCTCTGCTGCGTTTCTAGCAGCTGTACGGCGCTTTACATCAAGAAGAGGAATTTGTTCGCATTTATACAGCGACAATGGGACCACCTTTGTTGGAGCGAACAAGGAAATTCAAATCCTTCTGCGCAATGCCATAAAACAATCAGAAATAGATGTCTCGAAAAACCTCATCGTGGATGGAACCGAATGGCATTTCATACCACCAGCGACACCGCACTTTGGAGGGATATGGGAGGCAGCAGTGAAGTCAATGAAATACCATTTAAAGCGAGTTATTGGTGACACCACCTTTGAAGAACTTTCCACATTGCTGGCCCAAATCGAAGCATGTCTGAACTCCCGGCCGTTAGTTGCAATCAGTAACGACATCGGCGAATCACCAGCAATCACACCTGGGCACTTCCTAATTGGAGATTCACTCAATGCACTTCCTGGACCAATCGTGAGAGAATCGAAAAGCTATCGCTCCCGTTGGGTACTTACACAAAAAATGTACCACGGTTTTTGGAAAATTTGGTCCTCGGAGTATCTTTCCCAACTCCAACAACAAACATAGTGGAAACAGAGGGAAGACAACATAGAAGTCGGGGACATCGTGTTGATAAAGGAGGATCGACTTCCACCAACAGCTTGGATGATGGGCAGAGTCTCTGAAGTTCACCCGGGCAAAGATCATGGAGTTAGAGCTGCAACTGTTTTTTGCAACAAAAAATATGTTAAGAGACCTATTACAAGGTTGTGTCCCTTACCGATCGAAACGAAGAAAGAAACAGAAACTTCAGAAGATGCTAGCTCCTCAACAGCACCCAGGGCATCTTCTCAGCAAGTTTACATTGCAGTGACTTCGGAAGATATCCAGAAGCCAGCAAGTCTTCATAGAATGGAACCTTCACAAAAACAGAAATATAAACCCCTTTCTATGGATTTGGTATTTGTCAGCACTTCTGAACTCCTCAATCGCGATGCCAATGAAACAGGAATTCGAAATTACCCAGTTTAGAAGTCAACCTGGCATCTACTTCAAAGATTCGGGCAGTGCAAATTTGATCGCGAGCTCGTGGAAAACGATAGTGTTTTTTAACATGAGCAACTACTGGTCAGAGTTCTACGCATACAAAAACAGCGTAACAGAAATGAAAAACCTATGTCTACTTACGAATTTGACAGACGTTAAAGATTTGCTTTGTGAAGGCACTTTAAGTCAGTTCATACGCCAGCTTCAAAAAATCGAACTGAATAACGATGTGCTTCTACATGCAAACAACGATAAAATACACCAATCGAAACGCTCTTCGTTTGACTTTATTGGAACTGTCGCAAATGAGTTATTTGGAGTACTGGACCAACGATTCGCCCAGGGTTATGAAGAGACTATAGAACATGTGCGACTGAATGAAAATCATCTTATAGAACTCATGAGAAACCAAACAACTATAATCGAATCTGCGGTTAACATTTTCAAACAAGATAAGTTAGAAACTGAAAAACAGCTCAAGTCGCTTAGTAACATCATAAGCCGTCTAAGTAATGAAGTCGACAAGTACAACACGTACAAAATGCTTAGCTCAACAGCTCTTAACGCACTTCTCATGGTGATAACCTATCAGAATACCCAGAATGTTCTGTTCGATGTCATCCTGTCAACACACAATGGAAGAATCCATCCCCTCATCCTATCGGTGAAACAGTTGAAGGAAGAGCTTACGATAATTCACGACAACATTCCCCGGTCAATGATGATACCTGGAGAACGGCATCACGAGTCAATTCTTCAACTCTACAACAATCTTTGCCCGAGAGGAAGGGTTACAAGCAGCAACATCATAATAGAGATTTTACTTCCACTTCTCTACAATGAAGACTTCAAGATTTACAAGTTGTTTCCAGTTCCCCCATGGACCACTGAAAATGTTACATGCTTATTCCGTCCTCGGATTATTTATTAGTCAATCATCAAGGAGATCACTTTTACCCGATCAACAAAGATGAATTCATATCATGCCAACAAAGGTCAACTGATAGATATTGGTGCAACTTGCAACATCCATTATTGATGTATGGATCAGAGATCAGTTCTTGTAAAATGAACATGTTGCGATACAACCAAAAATTGTCAACATCGTGCGTTTTAAAAAATATCCCAGCAAAGGCATACTGGATAGAGATGCACCACATAAATACATTGATATTCAGCATGCCGCAGCAGACAACGATCAACATCATCTGTGATTTGCACCTGTATGGGAAACCAGAAAGGAATAAGAAGAAAATTCAATTAAAAATAGTCTCCAAGAGAGTTTATTAGAAAAGATGATCTGAATGTCTCACGTGTCATGAAGGGTCATGAAGGGTCCACAGTAATCGACGCCAGAGGCCAAAAAAGGTCGTGCTGCATTTACCCTTTGTCTCGGCGAAGAAGCCATCTGCTGAACCAATATTTGTCGGCGATGACGACGGCAAACAACGCAAAGATGTAGATAAGTACGAACCGCTTGTCTCCCATTTATTATCCAGTATTGATGACGTAGAGTCCGAAGCATGATTTGAGTGCCACCATGCAATGTGTTTTTGTGTGCTTGACCAGGTGTCAACCAGTCAGGGCCATACCACCAAAGTCGATGCTGCAAGAGTTCCTCTGCTACCATTCCGCGGCTTGCGCAATCAGCTGGATTTTGTGCTGACCGGACATGATACCACCGATCCGGAGCAGTGAGTTCTTGGATCTGACGAACTCTGTTCGAAGCATCAGGTTTAAGAGTAGTCGGATGCTTCCGTATCCAACTCAGCACAATCCTGGAATCCGACCACAAGTAGTAAGGAGTTTCCATGAGACCCAGCGCCGTACGGGCACTGTGAAACATCTTGGCCAGCAGATGTGCAGCACATATCTCGAGGCGCGGGATAGTGGCACCCTGTAGCGGGCCAACCTTAGTGCGCGCCGTCAACAATGAAACATTGGCCCGGTTGTCGACGTCCACTGTCCTGATGTATAAAACCGCTGCGAACGCATGTAAACTGACATCGCAGAAACCATGCAGAATGCTGTTTGCGTCTCGATGCATACCCAGCCACCTGGGAACTCGCACTTAGTTAAGAGCATTGAGGCCCATGCGATAGCTGAGCCATTCTTTTGCCAGGGCTGTCGGGATTCTGGTATCCCATTTGATACCAGCTGACCAGAGAGTTTGGATATATATTTTGCCAGTAATAACAACAGGTGCTAGCAATCCTGTTGGGTCAAAGAGATGTGACACCTCACTCAGGACTTGTCGTTTCGTCGTTATGTCGCCAGGTTGCTCTAGGTCCACTTTAAAAAACAACTCGTCCTTCATCGGGTCCCAGCGCAACCCAAGCATGGTTGCCGTAGGCGTTTCAATTATAATCTCTGCAGAAGAGGTAAGATCACCAGTTAGCTGAGTAATTACCCGAACATGATTTGAGTTCCACTTGCGCAGTTTAAACCAGCCCTTCGAAAGTATATGGTCAACATTGGTGGCTAGATCGACCGCTTCTGGAACGCTGCAGCAACTTGTTAGGAGATCATCAACATAGAACGACGACAGGATGGTATCTCGAGCGTAAATACCCTTCTCTCGATCGGCCACGCACATATAGTTGTCGTCTGCGCATTGCTGAAGAGCACGAACCGCATTAAATGGACTGGAAGCCATGCCATAAGTAACCGTCCTTAGTTTGTAGACAGCAACATCGTCATCAATCGATTCTCGCCAGAGTATCCGCTGGAAGTCCCTATGTTCCGGAGTTACCAGGACCTGCCGGAACACTTTCTCCACGTCTGCCGTTAGCGCCACCATATAGCGCCGAAAACGGAATATTATGTCCACCAAAGAGTTTTGAATGGGGGACCCGCCAGTTGAATGTCGTTTAAGGAGAATCCATTGCTACTACGGGCCGAGGCATTAAAGACCACGCGGAATTTGCCCAGCGCAGCGTGGTGTGGAATATAATAGCAATCGCTGTGATCCTTATAGGCCCCATACACTACACATACCTGCATGCGCATACAGTGCTTGCGCATGCAAACTGACAGTGTATGGTGTGAACTGTGTGTTTGTGCAAGCGGTATGAGCAATATCAAAAAATTTTGATATTTTCTTGTATGTGCATGCAAGCATGAGTGGTGTGTGTGCTACATTTACTCAGTCGAGGGATGATTCTGACAGAAGCGGACGGCTGGAGACAAAATAACATTGAAATTTCGTTTCTTGTTGAATCTTTTTTTTGCTTTTGCGTCGAATTTTGTTGTTCAAAAATGTCGCTGATGAATAAAAAATTTTGGACCGAATTTTTGGAACTCTACCAAACCCTCCCGGTTTTGTGGCGGGTCAAAAGTGACGACTTTTGCAAACGGGTGTTAAAAGCTAGTGCATAGGAGAAAATGATAGAGCAAAAAAAAAATAGAACAAATGCTAAAGCAATCAAAATTGCCGCAGCAGCTGTGTCGGAGCTTGACATTTTTAAAAGTGTTCTGTTCAGCGGTGAGCACACGACTGAATATTGTACAGTTTGCATGCGTAGTGTGTGGGGAAAGAGTGTTTGCGCATTTTTGTGTTTGTGCATGCAGGCATGTGTAGTGTATGGGCCCTATTAGTCATGCCAACAGGTTCCGTGTCTTTGAGGGCTTGGTACTCCTGCATGAAGCTAACGTATTTATCACGCAGTTCTTTGTTACCGGCCAGGTGCCGTTCGAGACCGTAAAGTTGGCGGAGTGCATTGGTATAAGAATCACCTAAGCTTGGAGCATCGTCGCGAAACCGGATCCGTACGACGTAACGGCCTTCTTCATCTCGTGAATGCGTAGTTGAGAAGATGTGATTGCATTCGTCTTGGACCACGTTGCCGTCAGATAACTCTTCCAACTTCCAAAAGCTGCTCACTAAATTCTCCAAGCGAATATAATCATCGTTCACTTGAGCGCTGAGTGCCTGTGGCGGTTGCAATATAGGCGATGCTGCATTTGCGAGTCCATATACCATCCAGCCGAACTGAGTGCGCTGTGCGCAAGGCTTCCCAGGTTCCCCTCGAACCACCTCAGCTTCGACGATCTGGCCCCAGACATCAGAGCCAATCAAAATTTCAATAGTTCCCAGTGTAGCAAATGATGGATCCGCAAGTTGAAGGTTTGCTACATGATTCCACTGGGTTACATCAACTGGCAGCGCCAGCGTTACGGACGTTATTGATGGAAGAACCAATGCGTTGACCTTCAGTTCAAAATTAGATAGGGTAGACTTCAGCGTAAGCCCTACGCTACCTGTGGTCCAAGTATTGGCCAGGGCGCCGATTCCTTTGACTGCTACTTTATACTTATATCTGCGAAGATTGAACTGGTTAGCCAATCTATCGGTTACAAAGCTTACCTGCGACCCAGGATCGCAGAGTATACGAGTCAGGCGCTGTTGAATTTCTCCACAAGCAAGAGCTCGTGCCGTCGCAAGAAGCACTGTGCGGTCGGCCGGTCCTAATGGTTGCTCCTTAGTTGTTGCACTTATAAGCTGTGATGGTGATGATGCGTCCGCAGCCGCATTCTGAGAGTCACGGCAGAACATGGTGTGATGCTTCTTTTGGCACTTTCGGCATCCACCAACCGGACACTGTTCGGATGTATGCTCACCTTTCAGGCAATTAAAGCACAGACCAGAACTCTTCAGATTAGTAAAACGTTGCTCTGGAGTCTTCGCCCACAATAATTGGCAGCGCGATATGCGATGTGGTCCCTGACAGTAGTAGCACTGACTGTCGCTTGGCGATGCCAAAATAGACTTCATCGGCGGTTGCTGCGTCCGAGTACGACGAGTCTCGTTTTGATTCGTTTTTCGCATAAGCTAGTAACCAGACTTTGAGCACGCTTCTGCACAAAGTGTAGCAACGTCGTCAGGGTAGGAATGTCGGTTGAGGAGCAATCCATGCACCATTCCCGTTGTGTGCAAATAGGAAGTTTGGCCACGACTATTTGCACAAACAGAGCATCCCATGTATCAACCGGTTACTTCATCACTCGTAAGGCGCGGAGTGATTCCTGCACTGTATCGACGATCAATAATAAGGTGCTTGATGTCTCCTCGGCAGACGTCTTCAAATTGAGGAGACGAGACACGTGAATCTCCGCCAAAAGCTTTGGATTATCAAACCGGTTCTTTAATGCCTGCCACACTTCCTCATAGCCACCGGAATACATTCCCCCGACCAGAGGAACCTTAGCTGGATCCACCGGCTGTCGCAACTTTCCCAACTTGTATGCCTCAGGAAATCAATCAATCCTCCATTGTATGGACAAGGGTCTCAAAGGTGTCCTTAAAGGCGAGCCAATTGTATAGGGCGCCGTCGAAAGACGGGATGGAGACGGGATCTAGCCGCATGTCCAACTTACTTGTGAGTGGTACCACCTTACCACGTGGCGATTCCTCCAAAGGAACATCTTCGGATAGCGATGGAGGCGCAATTGGGGGTAAAGGAACCGCTGCCTTGCTTCTGAGTTTTGCTTAACGGCGTTTGAGAATTACACGTGCTGCATTGTACATAGTCTCCACCTGTTCCCACAGATCATCGTGAACTGACAATTCCGAAGGCGCCGCTGCCCCAACCAATACATCATGAGTGGAAACAAACCGATTGAAGCGTGCTGTTATGGACTTCAACTCTTGCTCCAGCTGAGCGGCATCGGCTGTCTCAAGATTTCCTCCAACCACGCGCTCTTGTGCGCGGAGTATGGCGGTTACAGCCGACGTTCGAAGGTTAAGCTCAGCCATATTAACAGCAGCTCCGAGTAGATACGACAAGTGGTATGACAAGCAACGGTGAGATGCAAGGAAAACCAGAAGAATTTACGTTGGAGCGGGTGGCAAATTATTACCAAATAGAATTCTTCCAACGCAGTAGACAAATTAATAGATAACCACCAACTAACAGTTATTCTTCTCCAGAAAGTTCCGCAATTCCTCACAGGAGGCAATTCCTCACAGGAGGCAACCAATGTTTCCACTCGATCAATTCACACGACAAACGATATGCCAGTCGATTGTCCACCCACTTTCGATGCGCTCAAGTTGATTCCCTTCAATATAAATCCACACTATTTGGAAACTGATCCAGAGACACAGCACAAAGGACAAACACGCGAAGAAAGGATCAATGAATTTATCGATTATCACAGTCTGCCAGTTTTGGGTCTACGTGAGGGAACCGCACTCTTGGTGAATGGAGATGCGGCTACTTTGGTGGGTGATAGAAATGCAAAATTGTTCAAGACAGATAAGGAGCAAGTTGAATACGTTCCACAATCGGATTTAAGCTTTCTGCTTCACTAGAAAGGGCGTAAAGTAAAATGATATTCTATTTGTAATTTGTAGCATGTTTAAGCAGCAATAAGGATTTATTGTAGTTCTTACCGCTGGAGGGGGAAACTAAATAAAATGACCGTATTGCTGGGTGTCCAATGTGAACATAAAAACTTTATTCTATTCTAATGCCTTATATATACTAAAATAATGCTTACTGTACAATTTCTTATTCTAAGGTTTATTTACACTCGCTACACGTTTTGCTATCATGAGGTTCAATTACAATAATTGTAATTGAACGCAATTACAATAATTGTAATTGAACGCAATTACAATAATTGTAATTGAACGCATGGGAATGATAGAAATAACTTTGCGTTTTGAAATAATTCTCATGCATTGCTGGGAACTGCGAATTGTTCGGCGTCATCAAATGTTGGACACAACATGCTGGGGCCTCTTCACACGGACGATATGCAGAAGTCGGCGTCATCAAGCGTTGGTTGTAGTGGTGGCGTGATTGATTTTTTGGTTTCATACAGGTGTTGAACTCTCGGGGATTGACCTCCTCTTTTTCGCAAGATGATAATGGCGATGACGATAACGACCATCAGAATAATTGCACTTGAACCAACAAGTGAATACTGATGAATCCTATGTATGCGTATTTCTTCCAGAATATGTTCCTGATTCTTTTGCAAATTAATTGCCTTTTCAATATTGGAAAGGGCTTGTTTGTTGCCACTTCCTTGAACGTTTGCTGGGAGTTCATTTACTGTTGACATATTACGTGTCGGTAAATGGAGGGTCAAGTTGTGTGATGGCAGAAACGAAGACACAATTCTGCTGGTTATTGTCTGCCGGCCGATTATGATCATGGTTTGATCATGAATCATGCAGTGTGAAGGCAACTTTATTATCCCGCTTTTTTCCAAGACTACTGGTGTTGGGTGCAAATCACAGATGATGTTGATGGTTGTCTGCTGCGGCATGCTGAATATCCATGTATTTATGTGGTGCATCTCTATCCAGTATGCCTTTGCTGGGATATTTCTTAAAACGCACGATGTTGACAATTTTTGGTTGTATCGCAACATGTTCATTTCACAAGAACTGACCTCTGATCCATACATAAATAATGGATGTTGTAAGTTGCACCAATATCTATCAGTTGACCTTTGTTGGCATGACATGAATTCATCTTTGTTGATCGGGTAAAAGTGATCTCCTTGATGATTGACTAATAAATAATCCGAGGACGGAACAATGCATGCAAAATTTTCAGTGGTCCATGTGGGAACTGGAAGCAACTTGTAAATCTTGAAGTCTTCATTGTAGAGAAGTGGAAGTGAAATCTCTATTATAATGTTGCTGCTTGTAACCCTTCCTCTCGGGCGAAGATTCTTGTAGAGTTGAAGAATTGACTCGTGATGCCGTTCTCCAGGTATCATCATTGATCGGGGAATGTTGTCGTGAATTCTCGTAAGTTCTTCCTTCAACTGTTTCACCGATAGGATGAGAGGATGGATTCTTCCATTGTGTGTTGACAGGATGACATCTAACAGCACATTCTGAGTATTCTGATAGTTTATCATCATGAGAAGTGCGTTAAGAGCTGTTGAGCTAAGCATTTTATACGTGTTGTACTTGTCGACTTCATTACTTAGAAGGCTTATGATGTTACTAAGCGACTTGAGCTGTTTTTCAGTTTCTAACTTATCTTGTTTGAAAATGTTAACCGTAGATTCGATTATAGTTGTTTGGTTTCTCATGAGTTCTATAAGATGATTTTCATTCAGTCGCACATGTTCTATAGTCTCTTCATAACCCTGGGCGAATCGTTGGTCCAGTACTCCAAATAACTCATTTGCGACAGTTCCAATAAAGTCAAACGGAGAGCGTTTCGATCGGTGTATTTTATCGTTGTTTGCATGTAGAAGCACATCGTTATTCAGTTCGATTTGTTGAAGCTGGCGTATGAACTGACTTAAAGTGCCTTCACAAAGCAAATCTTTAACGTCTGTCAAATTCGTAAGTAGACATAGGTTTTTCATTTCTGTTACGCTGTTTTTGTATGCGTAGAACTCTGACCAGTAGTTGCTCATGTTAAAAAACACTATCGTTTTCCACGAGCTCGCGATCAAATTTGCACTGCCCGAATCTTCGAAGTAGATGCCAGGTTGACTTCTAAACTGGGTAATTTTGAATTCCTGTTTCATTGGCATCGCGATTGAGGAGTTCAGCAGTGCTGACAAACACCAAATCCATAGAAAGGAGTTTATATTTCTGTTTTTGTGAAGGTTTCGTTCCATTCTATGAAGACTTGCTGGCTTCTGGATATCTTCCGAAGTCACTGCAATGTTAACTTGCTGAGAAGATGCCCTGGGTGCTGTTGAGGAGCTAGCATCTTCTGACGTTTCTGTTTCTTTCTCCGTTTCGATCGGTAAGGGACACAACCTTGTAATAGGTCTCTTAACATATTTTTTGTTGCAAAAAACAGTTGCAGCTCTAACTCCATGATCTTTACCCGGGTGAACTTCAGAGACTCTGCCCATCATCCAAGCTGTTGGTGGAAGTCGATCCTCCTTTATCAACACGATGTCCCCGACTTCTATGTTGTCTTCCCTCTGTTTCCACTTTGTTCGTTGTTGGAGTTGGGAAAGATACTCCGAGGACCAAATTTTCCAAAAATCGTGGTACATTTTTTGTGTAAGTACCCAACGGGAGCGATAGCTTTTGGATTCTCTCACGATTGGTCCAGGAAGTGCATTGAGTGAATCTCCAATGAGGAAGTGCCCAGGTGTGATTGCTGGTGATTCGCCGATGTCGTTACTGATTGCAACTAACGGCCGAGAGTTCAGACATGCTTCGATTTGGGCCAGCAATGTGGAAAGTTCTTCAAAGGTGAGAGAGGTGTCACCAATAACTCGTTTTAAATGGTATTTCATTGACTTCACTGCTGCCTCCCATATCCCTCCAAAGTGCGGTGCCGCTGGTGGTATGAAATGCCATTCGGTTCCATCCACGATGAGGTTTTTCGAGACATCTATTTCTGATTGTTTTATGGCATTGCGCAGAAGGATTTGAATTTCCTTGTTCGCTCCAACAAAGGTGGTCCCATTGTCGCTGTAGAAATGCGAACAAATTCCTCTTCTTGATGTAAAGCGCCGTACAGCTGCTAAAAACGCAGCAGAGCTCAGATCGCTCACTAGTTCAATGTGAATAGCCTTGGTTGCCAGGCATATGAAAATTGCAATGTAACCCTTTGTGGTACGGTGTCCTCTACCCTTTGATATAAGGACTTGAACAGGTCCGGCATAATCAACTCCAGTATGTGTAAATGGCCTTGATGGAGTTACTCTTGAGGCTGGTAGAATTCCCATAAGTTGGGTTTTTCCTTGTGCTCTAAACCGATGACAACGCACACAGTTGTGTATAATCTGCCGCACCACACGTTTTGCGTGAAGGATCCAGTATGATTTGCGCAGCGTCGATAGTGTTAATCGAATGCCTCCATGAAGGGTGCGCTGATGTACGTTTTCAACCAATAATTTAGTAAATCTGTCATTGGGTGGTAGAATGTAAGGATGTTTCTCGATTTCCGATAAGTTTGCGTTTTCCAATCGACCTCCTACGACTAACAGATCTTCTTCATCCAAGTATGGGTTAAGCGATAAAAGTTTACTTTTACAATTTAAGCTTTTTCCTTCTTGGAGGTGTTTGATTTCTTCTGGGAACGTCTTTTTTTGAACTGCTCGTATGATGTTTTTGCGTGCTGTGTTGAACTCATTTAGTTGTAACTCTAAGCTTCCCGGTCGTTTTGAGTTTGGAGATTTGCAGTTGTCACTAAATCTTTTGCAATAAGCGACTGCTTTTATTAAAGTGTTATAACTGGAGAATCCTTCAGAGATATCGAACGAATCAGAAACAACGGTGTTTAGGAATACTTTCGCTACTCTTGCCTCTGTGACTTCAACTTCAGGTACGACTTGATTCGGCCAGCTATCTTCGTTGTGAAGTAGCCACTCAGGTCCATTCCACCATAACGGATGATGTTGAATCTGTTCTGGTGTAATACCTCTAGAAGCACAGTCAGCTGGATTATCCAATGATTGGACGTGCCTCCATGAACTTGGGCTCGTTACTTCTTGGATCTCCGAAACTCTGTTGGCTACAAATGTCTTCCATGTTGATGGGCACTTCTGTATCCAAGCTAATGTTATTGTAGAGTCTGTCCACGCAAATACCTTGCCTACTTGCGAGTTGTATATCTGCATTGTTTCCAACAAGACTTTGGACAGCAAATGAGCTCCACAAAGTTCTAGTCTAGGAAGCGAAATTCTCTTCTTAATAGGAGCCACTTTAGTCTTCGCAGTCAGTAATGCTGTGGCATAGCTACCTCCGCGCATAGGCACCCTCGAATATACAACAGCTGAATAAGCGACTTCAGACGCGTCACAAAATCCATGTAATTCTATTTTTTTGGATTGATCAACTCCCAGCCATCTTGGAATTCTGATGTTTTCCAATACCACAAGGTTATTCTTCAGCTTATTCCATTGATCTTCTAGTTCAGTTGTGAGTGGTTGATCCCAATCCAGATCAGTTTTCCAGATCTGTTGCATTAAGATTTTCGCGCTAACTGTAACCGGGGCCAACCATCCGAGCGGGTCATACAGCTTTGCTATTTCTGACAATGTCGTTCTCTTCGTAAGAGTTTCAATTTCTTCTTTTGGTGGGCTTATATGGACTTTAAACTGAAAGGTATCACTTGAAGGACTCCAGTGGATACCTAGTGTTTTAATGGTCTCTTCTTTGTCGATTTGTATGCTGCTGAAGCTCTGAGACTCCTGTGGAACGTTCTTAAGCAGCCGAATGTCATTGGTAGCCCACTTACGAAGGTTGAAACCTGCCCCTTTAAGCATTGTTGTCAATTGCATTTGAGTTTCTTCGCATTCTTTTAAGGTATCTCGTCCAGACATCACATCATCAACATAGAAATCGTTTTTGACAATGTCTGCTGCAAGCGGATACCTCTCCTGCTCATCTAGAGCCAGTTGTTGAAGTGTTTTAACTGCCAAATAAGGTGCAGCGGCCGTACCGTAGGTCACTGTTGTGAGCTTGTACTCCCTTATTGGATGATTAATCAAACTTCGCCATAAAATACGCTGGTAGTCCTGGTCGTCTTCGTTCAGCTTTATTTGGCGGTAAATTTTTTCTATGTCCGCAGTGTAGACATACTTATGACCGCATTAAAATTGTTGTTATGTCCTCTTGAAGTTTTGGACCAACTAGCATTAATTCGTTTAAACTGACTCCTGTCGAAGTCTTTGCTGATCCGTCAAATACTACTCTTAGTTTGGTTGTAGTACTCTCAGGTTTCAAAACAGCATGATGAGGTATGTAGTAACTGTTGTTCATTGATTTCGTGTTGGGAGGTGCTTCAATCATATGTCCCAGTTCCAGAAACTCTTCTATCACCTTCGTATAGTCTGCTTTGAGTTGTTTGTCCTTACTCAACCTTGCTTCTAGCTGACGGAATCTTGCCACAGCTCTGTGTTTGGATTGTCCCAGCTCCAGTGATTCCCTTTTTTTCTGGTTAAAAGGGATTTTAACTACATATCTGCCATCTATGTCTCTGCGGTGTGTTTTCTTGAAGATATCTTCACATTCCTTGTCACTTTGCGTTTTAAATGTTGGCTGTGGTAACTCTTCCAGCTCCCAAAACCTTTGAAGTTGCTGATCAGCTGCTGTTTGTACCACGAATCCGTTTATTGTGCCAACTCTGTCCAGTTTTGGAGATGTGCGACCAGAAATAAGCCATCCTAAGTGTGACTCTTGTGCTATCAGCATATTACTGGTTTCTCTCCGTAAACCGTTGAGGATAATGTCACCATAAGCATCTGCCCCAATAATCATGTCGATTGATCCTGGAATGTTGAATGTAGGATCTGCCAATTCTATGTCGTCAAACTTATCCGTTGTAAGGTTGTGGGTTGAAGAGGATGGCAGCTGCCTTGTTAGTTTTGGTAATACAAGGGCTTCTAGATGAAGTTTGAATTTAGACGAGAAGCGTGGAGATATTGTCACGTCTACTCTGTGTCGTGCTGTTCCTGCGCCAATTGCACCAAGTCCGCATACTTCAATGAGTACTTTTTGCTTTTTAAGCCGCAACGATTGGGTGATTGCCTCAGTTATAAGGGACGCCTGAGATCCTGGATCGATCAGGGCTCGTATCCTCACACTTTTCATCCCATCACTGCTGCTTGCGTGAAGCATAGCCGTTGCCAGAAGGACGTTCTGATTTTGATGGCCATGAGCTATCTGTTTAGATTCGACCTTTTGTTGAACACTTGGTTGTTGAACTGCCGGTTGTTGACTCCCCTGAGTTTGTTGGACCTCCACTCTCTTATTTTGAGGTGCTTTTTCAGACCACTCCACATGTAGAAGAGAGTGATGATTTTTGTTGCAGTATCTACAGGTTCTTTTGCTAAGGCACTGACTCTGCTTGTCATGTCGTAAGCAATTATGACACAAATTGGCTTGCTTTATTTGCTGAAACCTTTGTTTTGGTGGTGCACTTAGAAACTTGGGACATGAGTATATCACGTGGTCCCCTTTGCATAAAGAACATTGATTTGATCTCGAGGCTACGTGAAAGTTTCTCACTGACGTGTGCGGTTCATTTTCAGTTTTGTGTTGTCTGTGCTTTGTTGGAGGTAGGACATCTAGCGCTTGATATCTTCTCGAGAGGAATTCGAAAAGAATTTTTATTGACGGCACCTTGTTTGGTTGCTCTAAACCTTGTTCAAACAGGTTTCTGCTTTCTGGATCTAAGCTTTTGGTTAAAAGATGTACGATTATAGGGTCCCACGAAGAGGTGTTGAAACCCATGTTGCTTATTGCTGACAACCCTTCCTTTGCTGCATCTAGAATTGCCTTGATTGATGTTGATGTTGGCTGATTTCCTTGATGTCCAGGCTTTATCATCTTGTCAATGTACATCGAGACAATTTTTCTTTCATTGTCATAACGCGCCTTCAATGTTTCCCATGCACAGAGATAATTAACACTTGATATTGTTAAATGTTGAATCAAATGCATCGGCTCGCCTTCCAAATGAGTTTTCAAGTACTCCATCTTTTCTGTAGCAATAAGTGATGACCCCTCGTGTATTATTGTAGAGAAAATGTCACAGAATGAGCGCCATTCAAGATAGTTTCCCTTAAATGTTGGAATTTTGAGCATTGGTAGTTTTGCATTTGAACTGGACTCTTTGACAACATTTGTGGAATGAGATTCCCTCAGCGTACATGCCATTCTATGCAGACATTGGTTAATGTCTTTTTTTATATCGTTATACTTAGAGTCTTTTACGTATGCAGTTTGAATGTCAGACTCTGAAGCATTTGCCATGAAGTCCTCATGCACATCCGTTAGGTTTCTCATCTGCTCCATGATTATTTTTTGCTGATACTCGTAAATCTCTTTCGAGTACTCAGCAAATGTGCCCTCAAACTCTTCCATGTTTTGCAGAATTGCCTCAATCTTCAAATGCAGTTTTCTTAATCGCTGCATTTGAGCTGTACTCTGATCGGGGCCTGAGGTTTGTGCAGGCGTCGTGACCTCTGTCTGTGGATTGAGTTTTTCCAGCAGAGTTTTTATCTCTACATACATTTCTTCCACCTTTCCATACGTATTTCTCTGCATATAATTGGTGTCTAGTTTCACCAGTGGTCTGATCTTTTCATGGTTCCGTTTAAACTCCGTCCAAATGGCCTCAACTTTTGTCAGTCGCTCTTCCTTATATTTCAGAGTTTTTCTGGATGGGCTGTCTTTCTTGAAATTGATAATAGTTTTTTCCAAATCTTCAGCGAGTGCCTTTTGTTTGGCTACTATGACGTATATGTCGATTTCATCCGTCATCTTTCTTGGCTTTTTTTTGTTGTTGTTGTTTAATGTATCACTTTTTATTTCACTACCAGTGTCTTAGCCCTGGCAACGCTAATAAGTATTTTGTAGGTGTGTTTACGTTTTGTATTTACGCTTATTCACTACCAGTATTGTAGCTCTGGTAACGCTAGTAAGTAGTTTGTAGGTGTGTTCACGTTTTGTATTTACGTTTATTCACTACCAGTATTGTAGCTCTGGTAACGCTAGTTATTCAAAAAAGGCTCGAAGGACCAGTGTTTAAGCAGCAATAAGGATTTATTGTAGTTCTTACCGCTGGAGGGGGAAACTAAATAAAATGACCGTATTGCTGGGTGTCCAATGTGAACATAAAAACTTTATTCTATTCTAATGCCTTATATATACTAAAATAATGCTTACTGTACAATTTCTTATTCTAAGGTTTATTTACACTCGCTACACGTTTTGCTATCATGAGGTTCAATTACAATAATTGTAATTGAACGCATGGGAATGATAGAAATAACTTTGCGTTTTGAAATAATTCTCATGCATTGCTGGGAACTGCGAATTGTTCGGCGTCATCAAATGTTGGACACAACATAGCAGAAATTCTAAATAAAATGTCATCTTTAAAAAAAAAAAAAAAAAAAAAAGCGCCTGGCCGGTATCCAAAATGTAGGGGAAACCAGAAAGGAATAAGAAGAAAATTCAATTAAAAATAGTCTCAAGAGTGTACAATCGGAAGTGAAGATAAACGAAATTAGTTGCGATGATAATTCTGAGCAGGGTCACCAACTTCCCGGTATGATGCTTAGTGCAGCCAACTGTTGACGGTTGTGACAGTCTATCCAGGGATGTGCAAATCTCCGACAGCACCCAACACCAGTAGTCTTGGAAAAAAGCGGGATAATAAAGTTGCCTTCACACTGCATGATTCAAGATCAAACCATGATCATAATCGGCCGGCAGACAATAACCAGAAGAATTGTGTCTTCGTTTCTGCCATCACACAACTTGACCCTCCATTTACCGACACGTAGTAAGTCAACAGCAAGTGAACTGCCAGCAAACGTTCAAGGAAGTGGCAACAAACAAGCCCTTTCCAATATTGAAAAGGTAATTGATTCGCAAAGGAATCAGGAACACATTCTGGAAGAAATACGCATACATAGGATTCATCAGTATTCACTTGTTGGTACAAGTGCAATTATTCTGAGGTTTGTTATCGTTATCGCCATTATCATCTTGCGAAAAAGAGGAGGTCAATCCCCGAGAGTTCAAGACCTGAATGAAACCCAAAAATCAATCACGCAACCACTACAACCAACGCTTGATGACGCCGACTTCTGCATATCATCCAAGTGAAGAGGCCCCTGCACTTTGTGTCCAACATTTGATGACGCCCAACAATTCGCAGTTCCCAGCAATGCATGAGAATTATTTCATAACCCGAAGTTATTTCTATCATTCTATGCGTTCAATTACAATTATTGTAATTGAACCTCATGATAACAAAACGTCTAGCGAGTGTAAATAAACCTTAGAATAAGAAATTGCACAGTAAGCATTATTTTAGTATATATAAGGCATTAGAATAGTATAAAGTTTTTATGTTTACATTGGACACCCAGCAATACGGTCATTTTATTTAGTTTCCCCCTCCAGCGGTAGGAACTACAATAAATCTTTATTGCTGCTTAAACACCGCCCCCTTGTAGGCGTGGTCATACTTAATAAGCATTCTAATAAACGATTTTTCTTTGATATATTTCCTTTCAATCCAAAAAACTTGCACTATAAAATGTTCATATATTTATGTAAGCTATCAACTCATTGCGGGGCGTTTTTAAGTATAAAATAAATTTTTAATATGAAAATGCAATCAACACGTGCATACCACTTCTCTTAAAAAATATAAACAAAAATACGATGTTATTGAGAAGATTCTTAACTGAAAAATTTTAAATACATTTCAAGTTAAATGAAACCGAAATTTAAGAACCAAGATTTATGACACAATTTTAAGCTTGACAGTGGTCAATTGGGATGGGGTATCCAAGGATTCGCCTAAGGGGATTGTAATGTAGGTATAATGATGTAAGTCTGGGAACACTTATATTGGGTTAGATTTAGTGTTAGGATTAAATCGTAGGGGTTAAGGGTTTAGATTAGGGTAACAATAGGACGTAGGGCTGATATCTATTTATATAATATAGTTCCATAAATGTTAGGATGGTCTTCTGAGTCTCCTTCTCGCGTTTTCCACTCAGATACCTGGATTCCCTTTTCATATCCCTACTTTCAGACATTTTCCCTCTTTCCCAAAGAAGGCACAGTTTTGTTTACGGTGCCAATGATGACAGTGATGATTTGGCATCCAATGTTTCACCGATGGGTCTAGTCGGGTTTCATCATACTGTGCCGCCGCCAGTCCAACTGCCCTCAATATGGCCTCCAGGCCCAAGCCCTGACACGTTACATGTTTGCTGATGACATGCAGCTACATTTTTCTGTCCCACGGATGACATTGATTACTGCGCAAGAAAAATGAACGAGGATCTCTAACTCATTCGAGCTTGGTCCGCCGAGAATTGTCTTCTTTTGAACCCCACGAAGTCAAAAGTCATGGCCATACACAGAAGCGAATTAGATCCAGCACTCCTTCCCCCTATCATGATGGATACATCGGTGATCGAATACGTCGATATCGCGCGTCTTCAATTCGTCTCTTTCATGGTCAGATCACATCGATTCTGTAGAAGGCAAAGTGTTTGGGAGTCTTCATAACCTGTGTCAAATTTCTGGTATAGTACCAGTCAACACAAAAATGATGCTAGCTAAAACATTGTTGCTTCCTATTCTGCTATATGGGTGCGAAGTTTTTTGTTACCCCGATTACCGAAGTAAAAGAAAACTCAGCGTCCTCTTCAACACTATTGCCCCCTTTGTATTTAATATGAGAAGACATCTCAGAGTACGCAAAGAAGATTCTCGGCTGTACATTTGATTGATGATAAAATACAAAGCGTTAACATACTTACACGAAATAATGATTTCCGGGCAACCTGAATATTTTTTCAGCATATTGGCGTTTGCTCGATCCCAAAGATCTTTTACACTTCTCCAACCTACTCCTGCCTCGTATCCGAACGCCAGTTCTTCGTCCATGCAACTCGTCTGTGGAACTCCCTACCAAGAAATTTAAGAAGAATTGGATATTCAAACTATTTTAAGATTTCACTTTTAAAGCACTTGACCGTAAACGTTGAAACAAAGTAAGGCAATAATGTTAAACATTTTTCCCATTTAATCTATTTTTATTTAGTTTATCATAAATAAGTTCTTTTTTTCAAATAATTTAAATTAGCTTCACAATGTAATAAGATATTGTCTTACTGTGTCGCACTGATCTTAATAAAATTGAAATCGAAATTGAAAATGTTCGGAACCAGGGCATTGAAATACCTACTTAAACAATTAGGTTGAACAGAAATCTTCAGAATAGTAAATGCAGGTACAGGTATGATGACATTTATCCATTATTTAAATACAAGGGCGTAACAAATGTATTTTTATTCGCCAACTCCTACAAGAAAAATGGGCGGATATTAAGAAAAATTTGTAGTACACCAAACTTTATTCAATAACCGCCGACCGCGGACTGGAGAATGACTATATGAATATAAGCGTTAGCCTACATGTGATCTAGTATCTACAACAATACTTTTATTTAAATTTATTATTAAATTTATAGATATAAATTTATAGATATACATTTATTCTTAATAATTATAGTTATTATTATTAACTTCTTCGGTCGTTTTAACTGGTCCTTGTGCTTTCTCAATGACAACGTAAATGCTGCTGCTGATATGATAACTGAAAAGTGGAACCATTCCTTGCATCTTCTTGGTGAAAGCAGGATTGTTGCACTTGATATTTCAAAAGCATTTGACAGAGTTTGGCACCAAGCTCTCTTTTCAAAAATGCGTGCATTTGGAATCGACGAATCTCTTATTCAATGGAATAGTAATTACCTTTCGAACCGTTCAATTTAAGTTGTTTTGGATGGCTTCAAGTCCGCAGTTCATAAAATAAACGCTGGGGTTCCCCAAAGCTCTGTTTTGTCCCCGACACTCTTCCTCATTTTCATTAATGATCTTCTGTCTGCTACAACTAATCCAATCCACTCCTTTGCTGATGACAGTAACCTCAGTTTCTCATATTCGTTCTCGGTTCCGCGCCCCTGCGCTTCGGACGTAGAACTAGAACGGCAGCGTATGTCAAACTCATTAAACTCTGATCTTAACAGCATTGTATCATGGGGATCTCAAAATAGAGTAGAGTTTAATGTTTCTAAAACTCAATGCTGTCTTCTGTCATTGAAGCAAAACCGAAACACCCAGCCATTATTCATGAATGGCACTTGCATCAATGAAACCGAAACCTTAGTTGGAATGATTACATATTCAAGGTCGCCAAGAACGCTGCAAAATGCCTAGGTTTCCTTAAAAGATGCAAAAAATATTTCACCCCTCTGATTTGGCTATTTTATATAAGGCATATATTCGCCCTAAGTTGGAATACAATTCCCATGTCGGGGCTGGTGCTCCAAAGACAGCATTGCACTTGCTAGACAGGATAAAAAAACGCGCGATAAAACTCATTGGAGACAGAAATATTGTGAAGTCAATTGACTCATTGGAACATCGACGCAATGTCTCTTGCCTATCACTGTTCTACCGCTTTTTCTACAAACAATGTTCCATCGAAATAGCCAATTGCATTCCATCCCTTAAGACGTTCAACCGTAATACTCGCAATAGATCGAATGCACATCAGTTTACCCTTGAGCCCACTTTCGGACGCACAGTAAAGTTTAGAGGTTCTTTCATAAGCCGTACAACGCGAATGTGGAATGTCCTCCCACGATCAGTCTTTCCTACACAATTCAATGTGCAGCTGTTTAAAACAAGAGTGCACCGGTACCTCTCATTCTTTCATTCTTCTTCTAATCCTTTCCGCTCGTGAGATGTGAAATAACATTAAAAGGGTAGCCAATCCTTTAATTCGCGAGTGAATTATAAAAAAAAAAAAATTAAATTTATTCAATTTCAGCGCACAAATCGAATACAGCCTTCAGCGCATGCGCTTAATAAGGCGAGATTCAAAAACAAGCTTAGGCTCCACCACCCTATGATTTTACGAATTCAGCAGCACAGTTTTATTGTTTACTAACACAATGTAAATTAGCTTGAGGCTTCAACGTCTCGTTTGGCAATTGAAAACGTTCTATTTGTTAACCCCCTTCGGGTAGGGGTTAGAATATACCCGAGGTAAGGCATGCCTGTCGTAAGAGGCGACTAAAATCCACCATTCGTATGCCGAGCGCGTAGCGCATACAAACTATGCAATGCACAAAACAAAAGATATTATTACTCCAGGTGGCAATCCAGTTTCACTGGCAAATCCACCCTCTTCGGAGGTAGGCTCTACGGATTTTGTGGAGAGCCATTTATTGCTTATAAATCCTTTTTTGAAAAAAATCAAGGGTGCCTCAATCGCCACCAGCTGGATCGAAGGTCTCCGGGAAAGGAAGTCCGCCGGTTAATCAGGACTCAGCGAAAATTAGATGCTTTGAAGCGGAAAACAACGAACTCCGTGCTAAGCTTAATGAAATGGAACGTCTTTACTATAGAGCTTAGAAGTGAAGTAGATTCGTTACGTAAAGGAAATGAAGCCTTAAGGAACCCCCGTGGTACTATAGTATGCGAGGAAACGCCGAAACGTCATTGTGAATACCAGACGGACGAGGAAGAACTTGCACGCGAAACGAATCCGGTCTTTAGGAAAAGGCTTACCAAGAAACGAAAGGCCGGTTCTTCACCCAAAGTAGAAACCGTGCAGCAAAAAGAAGAAACACCAGTCGTATCAAACAAAGCGACAGGAATACCCCAAGAAAAAAACCGCCGACCCCTGCAATAAATGTCGTTGGGATCGCGGACTACGGAAAGTTGCGAAACATCCTTAAAAATACTCTTGGGACGAAATATAACTTAACACCACTTCGAAACAACGTATGGAAAGTTAACGTCGATGACTCTGATACCTATCGGTCACTGTCACAAAAGTTAAATTTAGAGAAAATCCAATGGTTTACTTATGAAAATCACCCTCGAAAAGCCGCTGCGGGTTATGGCGAGGGTACTAACCCCATCCTGTACCAAGGACCAAATAATACAAGACGTTCAAGCCCAAGGCTTTAACATTCTTGACGCCGTGAACATAATAAAGAAAGAGAAGCAACGTACGGATAAAGGCAAAGACTCCACTGTTGTCCGACGCGGCCTGCAAATTTTTATGCTTTCTTTTGATAGAACTGAAAATATTAACGAAATCTACAAAATTAAATCAATCCTTAACATCAAGGTAAAAATCGAGCCCAAGCGGAAGGGCAACAGGCTAGTTCCCCAATGTAAGCGATGCCAAGGTTTCCGACACACGCAAGCATACTGCCAGAAAAAGCCGCGATGCGTAAAATGCACCGGCGAACATTTCTCGACGGATTGCAATGTCAGCAGTCAGGCCCCCGCGGTTTGCGCCAATTGCAGGGGAAGTCACCCAGCGAGCTACCGAGGTTGCGAAATCGCCATTGAGTTGCAAAAACGACATGAAGCTCCGAAGAAAAATAGTGAAAATAAGGGCCCAAGCCTAAAACCTCCTAAAGTAGATAAGCCAAAAACCCCTAAGTCGACAAGGGGTAAGGGTTTGATTAACGGCAAAATTCAAAATGCGCAAAAAAACGTCGCTGGTCCTAGTTCCCACCGGAGTCAAAAGGTAGAATCCACACTTGCTGGTCCAAGATCGTACGCTCAAGTCGCGTCACGTGAAAGTAAGCCACAATCGGGCGCATCAGATTCGGTCTCTCAAATTCTAGGCATGATTTTAGAAAAGCTTGAGCAACAGACGAAACTTAATCAAGTAATATTCAACAAATTGATTGAGCCTCGAAAAGCATATAGTAAAAAATCATGAATATGGGAAAGTCAATCAAAATAATTACATGGAATGCAAACGGCCTTTTGCAAAAAATTTACGAACTAGAAGTATTCCTACGGAAGAATACTGTAGACATATGCCTGATTTCGGAAATTCACTTTAAAAAGGGTTCGGCACGCAAAATAAAAGATTACACCGACCATCACGCGCATCATCCTTCAGAAAATTCGAGAGGTGGATCCTCTCTCTACATTAAGGACTGCATTAAGCACTCCAAAAACGAAGAAATAGAACTTGACTCTATGCAAATAACCTCAGTCTCAGTAAAATTAAGTAACATAGATTACAACATGGCGACGAGTTATTTTCTTCCGCAGTATCGGCTGGCAGATGAAGATCTTGCTCTGCTCTTTGATTCACTTGGGTCAAACTTTATCATCGGCGGGGACTTTAACGCGAAAAATACTTTTTGGGGCTCATGGTGAAATTCAACAAGAGGCAGAGCCCTCTTTAAAGCAAGTACAAAACGCGGCGTGGTCTTCTTATCGACGGGAAAGCCAACATATTGGCCACCTGACAGAAATAAAATACCTGATCTCGTCGACTTCTTTATCGCCAAGGGGGTACCTCGTTACCTTACGAACATAGAAGAACGCTTTGATCTATGTTCAGATAACTCGGCATATCTTTTGAAAATTGGCGGAAGCCTAGCGAAAAAGAATAAAGCGCCTAGATTAACTAACAACAACACCGACTGGGACGGCTTTAGAAAATACTGCAAAGAAAACATAGCTTTAAATGTGCCGCTCAAAACGCCACTTGAAATAGAAGACGAATTAGATAAACTCGTGAGACTTGTTCAGAGCGCTGCGTGGAATAACACTTCTTTTCAGAGGTCCGAATTATTGAACAGCGGAACAATATATCCGCGAGAAATAGAAGAGCTAATATGCGAAAAGAGGAGAGCGCGCCGATAAAGGTTCGAACTACTCTCTTTGGAAAGCAGTCAAGTCCGTTAAGAAGCCTATAGCACACTCTGCGCCATTAAGAAAAGCCAACGGCGAATGGGCAAGAGAAGACAAAGAAAAAGCGGATTTATTTGCAGATTACCTAGAAGAAACGTTCAAATCGTTTGACGGGGAACCGTTGGTCGAGGAGCTCAATCCTTATGCGGTACAAAATAACTATTGAATAAAAGCCGTGTAATTGGCGGAACTTCTTCAAACGATAAATAATCTGAAAAACAACAAAGCCCCTGGCTACGACTTAATTACTAGCGAAATTCTAAAGGAGCTACCGAAAAAGGCTTTGGTCAAGCTACTCTATATCAATAACGCTTCCATGAGAGTTTTAAACGTTCCAAGGCAATGGAAAGTGGCCGAGGAACGGAAATGGTTCCGAAACCAGGAAAATGTCCAAACGACAAAAAGTCATACAGACCTATTTCGCTACTGCCGATAATATCTAAGGTTTTCGATAAACTGTTGCTTAAAAGGTTGCAACCAATCATTGAAGAAAGACGATTGATTCCGGATCACCAATTCGGATTTAGGAAAAAGCATTCAACAATCGACCAGGTCTATCGAATAACAAACGAAATCGAAAAGCTCTGGAAGCGAAAAAGTATGTACTAGCGCTTTTCTCGACGTATCGCAAGCCTTCGACAAGGTGTGGCACGAAGGCCTGAAGTACAAGTTAAGGCTTAGCTAACCAGAAAAACTCTATAGCATCTTAGAGTCTTACCTTAAAGACAGAATCTTTAGCGTAAGGTACGAAAATGAGTACTCGGAATTCAAAGAGATAAATGCCGGTGTCCCGCAAGGAAGCGTTCTCGGTCCAATATTATTTTTCCTTTATACAAGAGACATTCCCCACGATGAGGGAACAATTTTAGCTACGTTCGCAGACGACACTGCTATTCTCGCTATTGATACGACCGTTGAATTATCAACAGGGAAACTCCAGCGCGGTTTAGACAAAATATGCGAATGGACGAAGAGCTGGCGAGTCGTCCTTAACAAGACTAAGTCAACGCAAGTTAACTTTACTTATAAAAAGATAAATCACAAACCTTTTTTCATAAGCTCGGTATTCATATGGTACTCGGTTCATAAGCTAGGAATGACTCTAGACGCAAAATTTAAATGGAAGCCGCACGTTAAAAAGAAATGCGACGAGCTCGAAATCAAGCTAAGAGAAATGAATTGGCTTATCGGAAGATTTTCGAAACTAAGAATATATATAACAAACTGCTTTTGTATAAGCAAGTGCTAAAACCATCTTGGACGTACGGTATACAATTATGGGGTTGTACTTTTGTACTACTGTACAACTTTTCAAAATAAGACACTCAGAGCAATCGTTAATGCTCCATGGTACATAAGAAATAGCGATCTACACCGATATCTAGGAATCGCAACCGTGTCTGACGAGGTAACAAACTTTGCTCGCAAACTTAGTACTCGTCTTCGCGGACACTGCAACAATGAAATTATCCAAACTTTAGATCAGACAAATCTTACGCGCCGACTACAACGAATGAGACCGTTAGATCTAGCAGCATAAGATGAAACCGCATAAATTGACGGTATTGTAGGTGCCTTCGTTGGAAGGCAGCCTGCCACACGCGATTAATACAGAAGCTTGAACTACTTGTTAAGAAAACTTAGTCGTAGTCTGACGGAAAATGGGAGGTTTCTTAGTGAGTAAGAATCTCACACTACTATGAGCAGGCGCGGCCAGTCCTCGTAGTGCCTAGAAGGTTTTTCCTACCCACGAAAAAAAAAATTGTTATTTATATAATTTTGCTTCGTCTGAAAGCTCAACAACAGAGAAAAGAAATAAAATAAATTAATTTATGTGCGTTGGGGTGTGGGGACAAAAAATTTTTGTTTTGTTGTGATACATATGAAACCCAAATCTGGGAGAATCAAATGTTACAATTTGGATAAAGATTACTGGGAGGGTTACAATCCGCTTAGGCGAATCGTTGGATACTTCATCCCAATTGACCACTTTAGAGCTCCAAATTTTGTCATAAATCTTGGTTGTTAAATTTCAGTTTCTATTAACTTCAACTGTATTTAGAATTTCTCAGTTAAAGAATCTTCTCCCTTAAAAAATGGCGTGGCATCCACCCCTTTTCGATTACATCGTTTTTCTGTATACGTTTTGATTGCATTTCCACATTAAAAATTTGGTTTACACTAAAAAACGCCCCCAAAAGTGGGCGTGGAAAGAATTTATTGATTTGAGTTGATAGCTTACGTACATATCTGAAGATTTTATGGTCCAAATTTTTTGAATTTAAAGCAAATATATCAAATAAGAACCGTTTAATTAAATGCGCATTAAATACGACCACGCCTACAAGGGGCGGTTTTCGCTTTTTTCTTAAATGCTAGTCACAATATACTTACGCGAGGATAACGCGTACCAAATTTCAGCTTCCTACAACAACTTTAAATTTTCATGCTAATAAGTTAAGTGGGCGGATTTTGAAAATTTTTACACTTGTACTGCTTCGGACCTAGAAAGAACAGATATTAAGTTTCAAGTTCCAAGCTCGAAATTTAAGGCCTAAAAACTACCGACACACGGACGGACGGACGGACATGGCTCATTCGACTAACAATTCGGCTTCGATCATATGCCCTTAAGGTCTTTAGGGGTCTGCGGTGATTATTTAATCACCGTAAGGGGTCTACGGTGATTATTTCACCAAATCAATTATTTCACCGAATCAAACTTAATATACCTCCTATCTGATGGGAGGATGGGCTTTAAAAAAGGCGAAGCATTTTTAAACACTTTGCAAAACTACCTCCGTAACATCATTGACGAAAACGAAGATGTAGAGTGCAGAACACAAGTTATGTGGGATGACCTACAGCGAACGTGCATAGAAAAGGTCAAATCACTCCTAGGGGCTTAAAAAGGCCACCGCAAATAGGTCAATGAAACATGGTTGTGGTCAGATGAGGGAAACCTCAAGAGTCTTGCTAAGAAGAAGTGCGCCCAGGTTCAAGCAAAGAGATGGGAGAGCCTGTATCAGGAATTGGAGGAAGTTTCCTCTTCCCCTGCTAATACACATCAGGCCACACAGGATCTTCGACCAAACACCTTGAATAAAGGGGTTAAAATTTTCAAAAATGCCGCTCAGAGGAGCAAAAATGCCGAGGAGATTAGTTCGCCAAAGTTCATCAATGCTCAGGGACAGCTTCTTGTGGATGACGACAATATTCTTCCCAGGTGGCGGCAGTATTGTGAGGGACTTTTAAACGAACAGTTTCGCAGGAAGTTTTTTGTTACCCCGATTAGCGAAGTAAAAGAAAACTCAACGTCCTGTTTAACACTATTGCCCGCCTTGTATTTAATGTGAGAAGACATCTCAGAGTACGCAAAGAAAATTCTCGGCTGTACATTTGATAATCTGTTAAAATACAAAGCGTTAACATACTTACACGAAATAATGATTTCCGGGCAACCTAAATATTTATTCAGGATATTGGCGTTTGCTCGATCCCAAAGATCTTTTACACTAATCCAACCTACTCATGCCTTGTATACGAACGCCAGTTCTTCGTCCATGCAACCCGTCTGTGGAACTCCCTACCAAGAAATTTAAGAAGAATTGGATATTCAAACTATTTTGAGATTTCACTTTTAAAGCACTTGGCCAGAGTACACCTATAAACGTTGAAACAAAGTAAGGCAATAATGTTAAACATTTTTCTCTTTTAATCTATTTTTATTTAGTTTATCATAAATAAATTCTTTTTTTCAAATAATTTAAATAAGCTTCACAATGTAATAAGATATTGTCTTACTGTGTCGCACTGATCTTAATAAAATTGAAATCGAAATTGAAAACGTCTACACAAACTACCTACACAATTAGGTTGAACAGAAATCTTCAGAATAGTAAATGCAGGTACAGGTATGATAGGACATTTAAATTTTTCACCTAAGGGCGTAACAAATGTATTTTTATTCGCCAACTCCGAAAAGAAAAATAGGCGGATATTAAGAAAAATGGACAGTACATCAAACTTTATTCATTAACCGCCGACCGCGGAGTAGAGAATGACTATATGAATATAAGCGTTAGCCTACATGTGATCTAGTATCTACAACAATACTTATATTTAAATTTATTCAATTTCAGCGCACAAATCGAATACAGCCTACAGCGCATGCGCTAAACAAGGCGAGATTCACAAACAAGCTTAGGCTCCACCACCGTATGATTTAACGAATTCAGCCGCACAGTTTTATTGTTTACTAACACAATGTACATTAGCTTGAGGCTTCAACGTCTCGTTTGGCAATTGAAAACGTTCGAAGCTATATAAAGCGACTACAAAGCGCAACTCTATTTGTTATTTATATATTTTTGCTTCGTCTGAAAGCTCAACAACAGAGAAAAGAAATAAAATAAATTAATTTATGTGCGTTGGGGTGTGGGGGCAAAAAATTTTTGTTTTGTTGTGATACGTATGAAACCGAAATCTGGGAGAATCAAATGGTACAATTTGGATAAAGACTAGACTGGGAGGGTTACAATCCGCTAAGGCGAATCGTTGGATACCCCATCCAAATTTACCACTTTCAAGCTCCAAATTGTGTCATAAATCTTGATTATTAAATCTCAGTTTCTATTAGCTTCAACTGTATTTAGAATTTCTCAGTTAAAGAATCTTCTCCCTTAAAAAGGGGCGTGGCATCCACCCCTTTTCAATTACATCGTTTTTCTGTATACGTTTTGATTGCATTTCCACATTAAAAATTTGGTTTATAATTAAAAACGCCCCCAAAAGTGGGCGTGGAAAAATTTATTCATTTGAGTTGATATCTTACGTACATATCTGAAGATTTTATGGTCCAAATTTTTTGAATTTAAAGCAAATATATCAAATAAGAACCGTTTATTAAAATGCGTATTAAATACGACCACGCCTTCAAGGGGGTGGTTTTCGCTTTTTTCTTAAATGCCAATCACAATATACTTAAGCGAGGATAACGCGTACCAAATTTCAGCTTCCTACGACAGCTGTGAATTTTCAGGTTAATAAGTGAAGATGGCGTGTCAGTGGGCGGATTTCGAAAATTTTTACACTTGTACTGCTTTGGGACCTAGAAAGAACAGATATTAAGTTTCAAGTTGGGCAGGGAAAAAGGACCCCACTTAATGGCAAATATCTTGAAACTTAAAAAAGCCATCAATGTTATTTTAACGCAGTTAATCTATTTCTTCCATTTTAAATCCTAAATTAAGTGCCTGTTGTAAGCATTAGCGGAGATATGTTATGTGTTATGTGTTATTATGGGTCAAGGTATGGGGTGCCGTGGCGTAGTGGTTAGTGTGTGTGCTTTCTACGCCGGAGGTCTGGGTTCGAATCCTGCCATTGTCACCTGAAAAAAAAAGACCTGTTCTTTTTCACGGTCCCCACCTCCGCGAGGGTTTGACAAGCCCTCCGAGAGTATCAATTGTCTTGAAAAACTTCTCAAACTGCCGTTCGGATTCGGCAAAAAATTGAAGGTCCCCTTGTATGTGAAGAAATCAACACACATAGCATACATTGTTCAGAAGTTGGCCCTGGTTCACATCGAGCTGTTGCGCCACTCTATTTATTTATTTATTTTTTTTATGGGTCTAGGTAGGTGTTTTCCTAAATTTCCATAAATGATATAAAAATTAGGACGATTTTTATGCCGACCAGGGGTATATTAATTGTAATGCATAGTTTGAAAAACATTGAAATAGTCATCGTAGAGCCTTAAGACATTTTGGAGATATGATCGAGACCGACATGTAAATCGATTAAGCCATGTCTTCAAAATCAAGCTATAGAGCTGAAACTTGGTACACGGTTTGGTTCTTTTGTTGCACAGATAAATTATCAAAATTGGCTTAACGCGTCAACGGCAACGCCCACTACTGGCTTCAATGTGAGACTTCAACTTCACATTTTTATACCCGACCGAGGGTATATTAATTTTAATGCATAGTTTGTGACACAGTGAAATAATCACCGTAGACCCCTTAGACCTTTTAGAGATATGATCGAGTCCGACAGGTGAGTCGATTAAGCCATGTCCGTCCGTCCGTCTGCCCGTCTGTCCGTCTGTCCGTCTGTCCATGTGTCCGTCTGTCCGTCTGTCCGTCTGTCCGTCTGTCCGTCTGTCCGTCTGTCCGTCTGTCCGTCTGTCCGTCTGTCCGTCTGTCAAAAAATGCCTTTTGGTCAAGTTCAACAAGGCACAGGAACTTAAATTTTGGCAGTGAGCAATATTGGCCTAAGACCTTTAACAAGGCAAAAATTCGACCGCCCACAATATCGATCATGCCCACTTTTTACATGTAAGTTATTTAAAAACCCGATTTCTCAGAAAGTTTACTCCAATTCGAAAAAAAATGTTATGACATATACTAAAGATATTACTTTTTGCTAAGTTTTTTCCATGCAAAGCTTTTACCGTATTTTCTCATGACTTTAACGAAATTACAAATAATTGATTTTAATTTTCTGCTCATTCCCAGTTGTGTGGGCGTGACCTTGACAAATAATATATGAATTAGGGAAAAAATTTAAAGATTTGGAGGAACACAGTATAAAGGTTCTGGTATATAGAAGTTTGTCACAGACAAACTCTTGCACTTACTTACTTGTTTTCATCAATTATACCCAAGAATCGTATCTCAAAGCATTGGCATCGAATAAGGAAACGCCCTGTATAATTACGGATGTAACTCAGAATGCAAAATAATTTCTTTTTGTATTTGGTATGATAAGACGTTGCTAAAAATAAAAATTCGGTAGAAAGAATCCTGTGCTGCTCGGGCAAATCGAGAAAATGTGGCTTTTCAACAAATTTTCCGGAGCCTCGAAACACTTTTTATGTCCCATCCCATAAGATAGGAGGTATATTAAGTTTGTCGCATAGTTTGTAACACGCTGAATATATGAATGCGGGCCAAAAATTTAAAGATTTGGAGGAACACGGTATATAGGTTTTGGTATATAGAAGTTTGTCACAGACAAACTCTTGCACTTACTCACTTGTTTTCTTCAATTATACCCAAGAATCGTATCCCAAAACATTGGCATCGAATAAGGAAACGCCCTGTATGATTACGGATGTAACTCAGAATGCAAAATAATTTCTTTTTGTATTTGGTATTGTAAGACGTTGCTAAAAATAAAAATTCGACGGGAGCCTTTTGTCCACGTCAAAATGTTTAAAATCTAATATTTAGTTTTTTAGACACATTTTCAGCTTGGGACACAAGCCTACAGAAAAGCGTGCACCAAAAAACAGAGCGATTTTCTGCAGCAAGCATACTCAACACACGAACAATAATTTTCCGTGCGGTTTCTGTCAGTTTTGATAAAAAATTAATTTCGATCGATAAAAAAAGAGTTTGCAAGGTCTTTGTGGTAAACTCAGCATACAAACAATCGATTGCTGTGCGATTCCATGATTCGATTCCATGAATCGATTGCTGTGCGATTCCATGAATTGTGGTGGAAACCGTCATTTTTATCGATAAGTAAAACAAATATATTTTTGTTGTTTGGAAATTTGGAAATTTGTCGCAAATCGAGTCTCGCGACTAATTGTTGTAGACGCAAAAGTGCGTTGTCTAATATTTTAACGCTTGTGCATTCGGACTGCAATTAGTCGCACGTTTTTCTGTCGCCGTGTGTCCCTGGCCTACACGCCATTTTTGTGGAACCAGAACCTCGCTTGCCATTTGCATATAAAAATGTCGGATTTGCTGCTGTTCAATAAAGAACTCTAAAATTGATTTGTTCGTAATTAAATTACTCAATTGCAGTTTGCACAAGTAATATCATTTTGAAGGAACAAATTTTTAACACACCACTGAACACAGAGCTCGAAGTGTCAAAATTTAGCAGGCAAATTAATGTCCGGGACAATAAATCGTGAACGAAAAGAGGTGGAGAGAATTTGAGTACAGTAATGTCAGTAAATATGATTTCGCTGTTGAACAGCGAACTGCAAAACGAAAAGCAGGGCGAAATTTTTCGTTTATGATTTCGTTGCGTCATTTTTGTATGGGATTTTTAGTTTCACTTCAGCTGCTTACTGCCCTTAAGCTGTCTGTCATCCGAAGCAATACAAGTGTTAACATTTTTTAAATCCGCCCACAGACACGCCCACAATCGGTCAAAATGTGCAACAACAGCAGGTGCTTTCAAGACTGCAAGACTTCGTGAAAAGCTGAAATTTACTATTTAGCATCTTCTAATGATAACAAGTAAAAAAAGTCCGCAGACCGCCCCTTGTGGTCCATATTTTCTTTCCAAATCGAAAAAATGTTACTTAATATATTACGTAGAAAACACTTTTTTTTAAATTTATTTCGTACAAAGTTTTGGGCCACGCCCACGTTTGGAGGCAGAATTCAAGAAAAACCTCTAATTTTCCAGAAAACATGGATTTCGACTACTTTTTAGCCAAACTTAATTAAGGATAAGAAATAAAATTTAGCACATTAGCTTCACCGGGTTCTGTGCTAGATTTCATTTCTTTAAAGTTTTTGGGCACGCCCATGTTTAGAGGTTGATATTACGAAATTGTTGAATTTTACCCAAAAAAATAAATTTTTGGCATCAAATTAAAGAGTAATTGTTCAAATGCAATTTATTCGATATTTTTGTTTCCAAATCGAAAAATTATTGTTTTATATTCATATATTTATGTTATGTAGAAAATATTAAGTTCTACATTTGGTTTATACAAAGTTTTGGGCCACACCCATATTTAGAGGCACGATTTCATTAAAACCTATGAAGTAAGGAAGGATTTTTATACCCCATCCCATATAGGATAGGAGGTATATTAAGTTTGATTAATAGTTTGTAACATAGAGAAATAATCACCGTATACCCCCAAGACCTTAAGGGCATATGATCGAGACCGAATTGTTAGGCGAATGGGCCATGTCCGTCCGTCCGTGTGTCGGTAGTTTTTAGGTCTTAAATTTTGAGCTAAGAACTTGAAACTCAATATCTGTTCTTTGTAAAAAGAACAGTGTAAAAAGTTTCAAAGTCCGCCCACTGACACGCCTACTTAACAAAACCCCATACTTTCCAAAGTAGCATGAAAGTTCAAAGTTGTCGTAGGAAGCTGAAATTTGGTACGCGTTATCCTCGCTTAAGTATATTGTGATTGACATTTAAAAAAAAAGCGGATACCGCCCCCTTGTAGGCGTGGCCATATAATTTAATTGCTTTAAATCCAAAAATTTTATCAGAAGTGATATATACATCTTGATTGCATTTTCACATTAAAAATTTAGTTTATACTAAAAAGCGCCCCAAAAGTGGGCGTGGCAAAAATTTATTGATTTGAGTTGATAGCTTACGTAAATATCTGAAGATTTTATGGTCCAAGTTTTTTTGGATCTAAAGCGAATATATCATATAAAAACCGTTTATTAGAATGCATATTAAAGATCACCACGCCTACAAGGGGGCGGTTTTCGCTTTTTTCTTAAACGCCAATCACAATATACTTAAGCGAAGATAACGCGTACCAAATACGCGTTATCAAATACCAAATATTCAGGTAGCTGAATACCTACGACAACTTTGAATTTTCATGCCATTAAGTAAAGTGGGCGTAACAGTGGGCGGATTTTAAAATTTTTTACACTTGTACTGCTTCGGGACCTAAAAGAACAGATATATAGTTTCAAACTCCTAGCTCAAAATTTAAGGCCTAAAAACTACCGACACACGGACGGACGGACATGGCTCATCGACTAACAATTCGGTCTCGATCATATGCCCTTGATGCACTTTACTTAATGGCATGAAAATTCAAAGTTGTTGTAGGAAGCTGAAATTTTGTACGTGTTATCCTCGCTTAAGTATATTTTGATTGACATTTAAAAAAAAAACAAAAACCGCTCCCTTGTAGGCGTGGTCATATTTAATAAGCATTCTAATAAACGGTTTTTATTTGACATGTTTGCTTTAAACCCAAAAAACTTGCACCATAGATATGTGCGTATGCTATCAACTTAAATGAATAAATTTTTGCCACGCCCACCCGTGGGGGCGTTTTGCAATAAAAAAACAAATTTTTAATATGAAAATGCAATCAACACGTGTATACCACTTCTGATAAAAGATATAAACAAAAATACGATGTTTTGAGAAGGGGTGGATGCCACGCCCCTTTCTTACAATTAAAGTTAAATGAAACTGAAATTTAACATCCAAGATTTATGACACAATTTTGAGCTTGACAATGGTCAATTGGGATGGGGTATCCAACGATTCGCCTAAGCGGATTGTAACACTCCCACTAGTTAGGCCTTAAGTTTTAAGCTAAAGAGCTGAAAGTTGGTGAGTTGGCTGGAAGTCCAATCCTTCAGTAACCTGGATTTTCAGTTTGAAAGTTAGCTGAATCTGCCGACAGACACTATAATACTTTAAAATGCCCCCAAAAGTGGGCGTGGCGAAAATTTATTCACTTGAGTTAATGGCTTACGCACATATCTGGACATTTTATAGTGCAAGTTCTTTGGATTTAAAGCAAATATGTCAAATAATAAGTAAGTAAGTGCAAGAGTTCGTCTGTAACGAACTTCTAAATACCCGACCCTCTTTCCCCATTAACACTAAATTTAAAGTTTTTTGGTCTGTTTCATATACTGAATGTCAATTATTTGTGTTGGCCACGTCCCCTAATAAGAGCGTAGGCTGAAAATTTAAATCAACTAATTCTAATTTCTAATCCTGCCATTGTCGCCTGAAAAAAAAGGACTTGTTCTTTTTCACGGTCCCCACCTCCGCGAGGGTCTGACAAGCCCTCCGAGAGTATTAATTGTCTTGAAAAACTTCTCAAAGTGCCGTTCGGATTCGGCAAAAAATTGTAGGTCCCCTTGTATGTAAAAAAATCAACACACCAGCATACATTGTTGAGAAGTTGGCCCTGGTTCACCTCGAGCTGTTGCGCCACTCTATTTATTTATTTTTAATTCTAATTTCGTTGGAAACACGAGAAAATGGGTTAAAAGCGAATTTTTATGCTTAAGACAACAGTTTTTTCCCAAAAACGCCCCCTTAAAGTGGGCGGAGCTCAATGCTTTGTATGCAACAAGTTTAGCAAATGGTAATATCTTTAATATTTGTCATAGAATTTTATTTCAATTTATAATGAATTTCCCGAGAAATCAGGTTTTCAAAGATTTGAGATGTTAAAAGTGAACATGGTCAATGGAGTGGGCGGTCCAATTTTTGCCTTATTAAAGGTTTCTGGTTGATATTGCTCTCCACCAAAATTTGGGTTCATATGTTTTGTCTATCTTGACCAAAAGGTATTTTGAAATAAAATGTAAATTTGAGGTTGTCTGACGTTCACGCCAACTGTGAGCGCGGCTGTGAGCGGATTTTCTCAATTTTCATATTTTGTCTGTACAAAATGAGAACCAAACAACGCTGCAAGTTTCAGTTTCCTAGCTCAATTTTAAAGACCTCAAAACTGCATACATACGGACAGAAGGACAGACGGACGGGCATGGCTTAATCGACTTACCTGTCGGTCTCGATCATATCTCTAAAAGGTCTTAGGGGTCTACGGTAATTATTTCACTGTGTTACAAACTATGCATTAAAATTAATATACCCCCGGTTGGGTACAAAAACCGTTTATTAGAATGCATATTAAGTATGACCACGCCTACAAGGGGCGGTATTCGCTTTTTTTTAATTGCCAATCACAATACACTTAAGCGAGGATATCGCATACCAAATGTCAGCTTTCTGCGACAAATTTGATTTTTCATGCTAATAAGCAAAGTGGGCGTGTCAGTGCGCGGATTTCAAAAAAATTTACACTTGTACTGCTTCGGGATCTAGAAAGAACAGATATCAAGTTTCAAGTCCCTAGCTCAAAATTTAAGGCCTAAAAACTACCGACAGACGGACGGACGAACGGACGGACGGACATGGCTCATTCGACAAACATTTCGGTCTCGATCATATGCCCTTAAGGACTTAGGGGTCTACGGTGATTATTTCTCTATGTTACAAACTATGAATCAAACTTAATATACCTCCTATCCTATGGGATGGGGTATAATAACATGACAAAAGTTGTAAGTATTAGCTTTTTCTAACTTTTTATACCCCATCCCATAGGATAAAATAAATAAATAGAGTGGCGCAACAGCTCGAGGTGAACCAGGGCCAACTTCTTAACCAATGTATGCTGGTGTGTTAATTTCTTTACATACAAGGGGACCTACAATTTTTTGCCGAATCCGAACGGCACTTTGAGAAGTTTTTCAAGACAATTGATACTTTCGGAGGGCTTGTCAGACCCTCATGGAGGTGGGGGCCGTGAAAAAGAACAAGTCTTTTTTTTCAGGTGACGATGGCAGGATTCGAACCCAGACCTCCGGCGTAGTAAACACACACACTAACCACTACGCCACGGCACCCCACCATCCCATAGGATAGGAGGTATATTAAGTTTGATTCATAGTCTGTAACATAGAGAAATAATCACCGTAAGCCCCCAAGACCTTAAGAGTCGTGATCGAGATATCGATCGAGGATATGATCGAGACCGAATTGTAAGTCGAATGAGCGATTCGTCTGTCCGTCCGTCCGTCCGTCTGTCGTTAGTTCTTAGGCCTCAAATTTTGAGCTAGGAACTTGAAACTGTTCTTTCTAGACCCCGAAGCAGTACAAGTGTAAAATTTTTTGAATCTATTCTTTCTAGATCCCGAAGCAGTACAAGTGGAAATTTTTTTTAAATCCGCCCACTTTGCTTTGTAGCATGAAAAATCAAAGTAGCCGCAGGAAGCTGAAATTTGGTATGCGATATCCTCGTTTAAGTGTATTGTGATTGGCGTTTAAAAAAAGCCGAATACCGCCCCTTGTAGGCGTGGTCAAACTTAATGTGCATTCTAATAAACGGTTTTTATTTGATATATTTGCAAAATCCAAAGAACTTGGACTATAAAATGTGCAGATATGTGTGTAAGCTATCAGCTCAAGTGAATAAATTTTCGCCACGCCCACTTTTGGGGGCGTTTTTAAGTATAAACCAAATTTTTAATATGAAAATGCAATCAACACGTGTATACCACTTCTGATAAAAAATATAAACAAAAATACTATGTTATTGAGAAAGGGTGGTGGATGCCACGCCCCTTTCTTAGGCAGAAGATTCTTAACTGAGAAGTTCTAAATACAATTGAAGTTAATTGAAACCGAAATTTAACAACCAAGATTTATGACAATTCGGAGCTTGACAGTGATCAATTGGGATGGGGTATCCAACGATTCGCCTAAGCGGATTGTAACCCTCCCTCTAGTTTTATCAGAAGTGATATACACGTCTAGATTGCATTTTCACATTAAAAATTTGGTTTATACTTAAAAATGCCCCCAAAAGTGGGCGTGGCAAAAATTTATTCATTTAAGCTGATAGCTTACGTACATATCTGAAGATTTTATTTATTTATTTATTTAAAGCAAAATAATTTACAAAAAACTGAATTTATAAATTATTTAAAGTTAAGACATCAGGGCGACAAAGGCCATATGACGTCGCCGATTAGCTTCCAAAAGGGAAGTCACAAAAGTTTTTTTTTTTTTTCGAAAGAAAAATAAACGAAGTGAAAAAAAGAAAAGTATATTAATCTAATATCTTGTAAATAAACAAATGTGTATAGAAAAAAATAAATTAAAATTTTAAGTGTTAAATTTCTTTAAACTCATTGTGGAGGGATGTTACTATTTTTAAAGTTATAATAGTTTGAGGGTTTCCAGGGTTCATCAGTTTTAAGAGCTGTTCGGGAATGCTGCAGGACCTTCTTCGATTTGTTTTGAGCTAGGACACTCAACCATCATATGCCAAACAGTAAGCGCAGTTCCACAATTAAGGCATAGCTCCGGTGCTTCTCGGTTGTAGAGGTTTCGAGTTGTTAAGAGGGTTTTACCTAACCTGATTCTAAACACTCTGATGCAGTCATCTCTGGTATACGCTTTGCAGTATGGAACACGAATATGTTTCGGTTGGTAGGATCGCAGGAATGTTTGACATGTTTTTCATGTTTCCGCTACTTCCTTATCTTGAGAGGCTGCAAAAGATCTTTTAATGAAAAGAACAGAATTAGGAGTAGTTACGGTCAGAGGATATTTGATGACTTCCTTAGCTGCTAAGTCTAGCTAAGGCTCTCAATAGTGCAAAAGGAAAGACACCAGGCGATGACAAGATTACGTACAATATGATAAAGTATTGCGCTGATAATCTTAAATTTAGAATTTGTACATTGTACAACAATATTGTGAGCACTGGGATATTTCCTCATGACTGGAAACGAGCGCAACTTAAACCCATTCCCAAAAAGGCAAGAAATTGCCACTCCTTTGATGAATTCCGCCCAATCTCTCTCCTTCCTGCTCTCTCCAAAACTTTCGAGAAAATCTTGGCAAGACGAATAGCGTGGACATTGGAAAAAAGATTGCATCCAGGACAACATGCATTTAGACCAAATAGAGGAGTTCATTCACTTTTGCACCTACTGGAACACAGGATCGCTGATAACTTGTCTTCATCCAAGCACAGCTTGGTCTTTTCATGGGATATTGAAAAAGCTTATGACCGATTAATGTCGCACGTAGCTATAAAACAACTGCATGCATGGGGTATCCCGAGAGGGATCCTTCAAATAGTTCAGTCTTTCTTGTCAGGAAGGACTTTTAATGTAAACGTTAACGGTGTCAAATCTATTTTGGGTAAACTAGAGAATGGAACCCCACAAGGATCTCCACTCACAGTAGTTATATATAATGCATATATTGACTCGCTCATCGTGGAACTTAACTTACCCAGATATCACCTCGACTTTGTTGGTATATACGCAGATAATATCTATGTTCTAGCATCAGGAGATCCTAGTAGAGTTAACTCAATTTTAGAAGCAGCAGATACAGCCGTTAATAGGTGGGCCCAGAATAGAGGAGCAGTTATACCACGTTTGAAAACAGAGGTGCTGCACGTATGCAGAAAAAGAAAATGCGATCCACCCCCGCTTGCTTTACAGGGAACCATAGTGAAGCTCGAAAACAGTCTTAACATCCTTGGAATTACATTTAGTAAAAACCTTAAATGGTATCTTCATTCCAAAAATGTGATAGCTCTACTAAAAATGCGAAATAATGCTCTTAAAATGATTTGTTCCCGCCGAAAAGGACCCCATCTAGAAACAGCCCTTAAAATAGCAAAGACGTTAGTTGAAGGTACGTTGCAACACGGTATGACTGTTTTCATGTGGACAACAAAAAATAACATGGAAAAAATTAATGCTGCCATCAACGAGTGTTATCGCACGGCTACAGGTGCGTTAAGAGCTTCCCCAATTATCGCACTACGAGTGGAAGCCGGATACAAGTCCTTCGAACACCACGGACAGAACAGAGCAGTAAGTTTATTCAGCAGGACAATAGTCGACGATATGCACCCGATGCAAAAGGAAACGAAAGAAACACTTCTGCGCAAAAAAGTAAACCGCAGATCATGTACATCGGCCATAAGTAAAATTTTAAGCCTCATCTCTACCCTTCAGCTGGATCTCACGGATCTTTCCCAAGTACGATCAGCTGATCCCCCACCACCTTGGCAAAGAAATAAACTGAAAATTGACACCAGTTTGGCGAAACTAAAAAAGAAAAATACGCCAGCTAGATTGCTACATGGACTACACCGAGAGATGATAGCTGCCTCCAAAGCAGATCTAATTCTGTACACAGACGGTTCATATAAAGATGAAATCTCGTCTTTTGCTGTCTTCGAACTTCAATTTTCTGGACAAACTGAGGTTACTTACCAAGGTATGCTATCTAGCTATATTGCCCAACTTACAGCAGTTCAAAAAGCATTGTCATTTGCCCTAGTTCGCCCACAGACTACTATCATTTTTACTGACTGTTTGAGTTTACTTAAGGGACTACTTTGTGGAGCAAATAAGTGTCCCTCGCTTGAACACATTAGAAGCATTCTACAAGCCAACAACAACATCACTTTGGCGTTGGTTCCTGCCCATGTCGGGATAACGGGTAACGAGCTAGCTGAAGATTTTATGTTTCAAGTTTTTTGGATTTATGGCAAATATATCAAATAAAAACCGTTTATTAAAATGGTTTCGCTTTTTTTTTAAATGCCAATCACAATATACTTAAGCGAGGATAACGCGTACCAAATTTCAGCTTCCTTCGACAACTTTGAATTTTCATGCCATTTAGTAAAGTGGGCGTGTCAGTGGGCGGATTTTGAAAATGTTTACACTTGTACTGCTTCAGGACCTAGAAAGAACAGATATTAAGTTTCAAGTTCCTAGCTCAAAATTTAAGTCCTAAAAACTACCGACACACGGACGGACGGACGGACATGGCTCGTTCGACTAACAATTCGGTCTCGATCATATGCCCTTAAGGTCTTGGGGGTCTACGGTGATTATTTCTCTATGTTACAAACTATAGATCAAACTTAATATACCTCCTATCCTATGGGATGGGGTATAAATAAGATGTTATTGAGAAGGGGTGGATGCCACGCCCCTTTCTTAGGGAGAAGGATCTTAATTGAGAAATTCTAAATACAATTGAAGTTGAATGAAACTGAAATTTAACAGCCAAGATTTATGACACAATTCGGAGCTTGACAGTGGTCAATTGGGATTCGCCTTAGCGGATTGTAACCCTCTCACTAGTTTCGTTTTAAAATGATGCATAAATGGTAACGGGACGGGATGGAAAACATGGAAAGGAGAATAGGAATGGAAAGGAGAAAAGGGATGGAAAGGAGAAAAGGATACAATTCGGTCCCGATCATATCCTCGATCGATATCTCGATCAAGACCCTTAAGGTCTTGGGGGTCTACGGTGATTATTTCTCTATGTTACAGACTATGAATCAAACTTAATATACCTCCTATTCTATGGGATGGGGTATGGGTAAAGATATTACCATTTCCTAAGCTTATTGCAAACAAAACATTGAGCTCCGCCCACTTTTAGGGGGCGTTTTAGTTAAAAATTCGCTTTTAATCCATTTTCTCGTGTTTCCAACGAAATAAGAGTTAGTTGATTTAAAATTTCAGCCTACGCTCTTATTAAGGGGCGTGGCCAACACAAGTAATTGACATTCAGTATATGAAACAGACCAAAAAACTTTAAATTTAATGTTAATGGGGAAAGAGGGTCGGGTATTTAGAAGTTCGTTACAGACGAGCTCTTGCACTTACTTACTTGTTGTTTGACATATTTGCTTTAAATCCAAAGAACTTGCACTTTAAAATGTTCAGATATGTGCGTAAGCTATCAACTCAAGTGAATAAATTTTCGCCACGCCCACTTTTGGGGGCATTTCAAAGTATGAAAGTGTCTGTCGGCAGATTCAGCTAATTTTCAAACTGAAAAGCCAGGTAACTGAAGGATTGGACTTCCAGCCAACTCACCAACTTTCAGCTCTCTAGCTTAAAACTTAAAGCCTAACTAGTGGGAGTGTTACAATCCGCTTAGGCGAATCGTTGGATACCCCATCCCAATTGACCACTGTCAGACTCAAAATTGTGTCATAAATCTTGGTTGTTAAATTTCAGTTTCACTTAACTACAATTGTAAGAAAGGGGCGTGGCTTCCACCCCTTTTCAAAAACATCGTATTTTTGTTTATATCTTTTATCAGAAGTGGTATACACGTATTGATTGCATTTTCATATTAAAAATTTGCTTTTTTATTTCAAAAAGCCCCCACGGGCGGGCGTGGCAAAAATTTATTCATTTAAGTTGATAGCTTACGCACATATCTATGGTGTAAATTTTTTGGATTTAAAGCCAAAGTGTAAAATTTTTTGAAATCCGCCACTTTACTTATTAGCATGGAAAATCAAAGTTGTCGCAGGAAGCTGAAATTTGATATGCGATATTATCGCTTAAGTGCATTGTGATTGACATTTAAAAAAAAAAACAAAAACCGCTCCCTTGTAGGCGTGGTCATATTTAATAAGCATTCTAATAAACGGTTTTTATTTGATATATTTGCTTTAAATCCAAAGAACTTGCACTATAAAATGTTTAGATATGTGCGTAAGCTATCAACTCATGTGAATAAATTTTCATCACGCCCACTTTTGGGAGCGTTTTTAAGTATAAACCAACTTTATAATATGAAAATGCAGTCAACATGTGCATACCACTTCTGATAAAAATATAAACAAAAATACTATGTTGTTGAGAAGGGGTGGATGCCACGCCCCTTTCTTAGGGAGAAGATTCTTAACTGAAATTTAACAACCAAGATTTATGACACAATTCGGAGCTTGACAGTGGTCAATTGGGATGGGGTATCCAACGATTCTCCTAAGCGGATTGTAACCAACCCACTAGTTTGTATATAGCTTATGCCCCTCCGCCCACTTTTGTGGGCGTGACGTTCAAAAAAGTGATTTTTTGATTTAAAAACGCGAATTTTTAGGCCGAAATGTATGCAACTACTTACCATTCAATAGTTATAGTTTTATATCCCGCCGAATTTTTGGAGGCGTGGCAGTTTCCTTTTTAGTAGGGTAGGGTATTTTGCAATCCGTCACAGACGGACCGAAGTTTTTACATACGCACTGTTGCACTTTCCCACTTGTTTAATTTTAAATCACCCTGTATAAACATTGTATAAACTATGTCTAGCAATTATATACCTACTTCCTTCGCATAAAATTTGTTCATAATTTTGCAAAAAAATAAATAATACCCATATTACTTCAGTAAAGGCAGACCAGTATCTACACTTTTTATCGATCTGCCCTAAATAACCAACTTTACTTAAGGCTTGCAAGTCTTGTTCGTTTACCAGTTTTGTTGACAGAATTCACCCTATAAATTGTCAGAAGCGGTTCTGTATTATGTAACTTTCTTTGTTCTTTGTTTAATTTTCGCGGGCGCATTAGTAGTATATTATTGCCGACGAAATTTTTTTTTGTTCTGATGCACGTAATTGCAATGAGTGCCATTGTAAATGTAGCTAGCTACCTTGTTGCTCACTTCATTTCCGATTTCGAATGTCCGCACGTTAAAAATCGTTCATTTTAATACTTTCTGTTTGCCAATACAGTGCACATATTTTAATGGTAAATAATTGTATTAATTATCATAGTTCTACTCGCTTAAAATCTTATATTTTAGTTTTAATAAAAGGTGTTAAGACTTTTATTCTGGAGACAGTAAATAGAACGTAGTCTTATAAAAATTATGTTTAAGTGCCGTCATAAAACTGTGCAATTGTTCTTGTGAAGGTTCAACGTGAATACAGACGCACAACTAAGCCCAGAGCTTAGAATCTTTGCAGCTCACTGCATGCTGCGACCTGCTGTCTTAAATTTCGTCAAAATCGGTAAATTAGTTTTGTTCTCTTAATACATACATATAAAAAAAAACTTTTATTTACACATGCGTCCATGTACGGCTTCACGTGCTCAGGTTTGTGCGAAAATAAAAGTGCGTTACGATTTTTTTTTTCTTGTTGAAAGTGCAGTAACAGTGGTGGAAGTGTTGCTCATTACACTAGTGGCACTATTTGCGAAGTGTCCTTAGCGTATTTTTCCAATGCTGATTTCAAGGATATGCATCAAGCAACCCATACCTTATGACTTACAAGCTAACACTTATTGAGAGTTAAGTAGGTTTTAAACTCAAGCATGGATGCTTCGGTAGGTTCTAATATTGGAACAAAAAATCTATTGGAATATGCACAGTGCATATAATATCTATATGCCTGGTGCTGTTTGAAGTTCTTTAAGTGGCGCAGAGTGATTGCAAAGAATTAAAGTAAATAAATACAGTCATAAGAAAGGTTCATAGAACCCAGTTCCCATGTGAATATGGAGTATAGATATTAAGATTGATATTGACCTTGTAAACCTACAACTGCTGCCCATATTCCATACCCACAATTTTCATACTATACAATTATAGAACAAAACCAGTGAGTAAGTGCTACAGTGTGTACGCAGAAGTTACAGACCGTAAAACGGACCGTTGAATACCCCATCCTACCCCACATTGTAAAATGCTGATGGCAAAGTTATTTTCTGACATTTTATAAGTAATGCAAACTTCAAAAAGGGGCGTGGTCCAACCGCCCCGAATAACAAACTAATATTTATAAAATACTTCCGCAGATATTTTCAAGTTACACTTAAATGTACGTAAAAATGCAATTTTTTGGTTCAAATTTAATATTTTTGAAAAATAGACCCCTAAAAGAACCCCTAGAACGAAATCTGGACTAAAGTCTCGTTTACCTAACCTGCTACTTTTTTGTTTCATGCTTTCCAAAATTAAGCTCAAGGCCAGTCGAAATTAAGTTTTTCTGGAATATTTTAGGTTTTTCTTCAATTCTGCCTCCGAATGTGAGCGTGGCCCAAAGTCCTGTATTAACAAAATGTGGAACTAAGCGTTTTCTAAATAAAATATTAAGCAAATTTTTTTCAATTTCGAGCAAAAATATTGAGTAAACTGCATTTGAAAATTTACCCTCAAAATAGATGCCACGCCCACTAGAGGAGGTTTACCAATTAAATTGTCTTTTTTGTAAGGTCTGTGTTAAGGTTTGTGTCTTACATTCATTAGGAGATGCTAAATGTCAAATTTCAGCCATTTAGAACGTCTTACAGTTTTGAAAACTCTGGAGGTAGTTGCACATTTAGACCGATTGTGGGCGTGTCTTTGGGCGGATTTAAAAAATTTTTACACTTGTACTGCTTCGCATGACGTGGACCTTACGTACGAAGTTTCAGCACCCTAGCTCAAAATTTAAGGCCTAAAAACATGTGACATACAGACGGACGGACGGACGGACATGGCTCATTCGATTCAGAATTCGGTCTCGATCATATGCCTTTAAGGTCTTGGGGGTCTACCATTATTATTTCAACGTGTTACAAACTATGTGACAAACTTAATATACCTCCTATCCTATAGGATGGGGTATAAACATAATCTTTTACCGCAGCCTGAATACGGTATTGTATGCAAAGTGACTGGAAATTGGTCATAATCCTGTTAAGGAATGTCATATCGAGTGCTGATATTTTATATATCGGTGTTTTTGGAAGAATTTTCTAATTTACTTGGAAACGAAAAGTCAAAAAACCTTACTATTTTAGGCGATTTTAATTTAAACGTTCTCGACAAGAATGATTCTGTCGAATCCTACTTGGCATTACTGGCATCCCATGGCCTGGAGTCATTTATCGATGAACCTACGCGATTATCTTCTTCCAAGTTATGATATGTTTATTAAGCTTCTTACAGATCACGTAGATAACTAAAGTTTTACCAGAATATTTAAAAAAACGTATAAGAGACTTAAGTCTTGGATTTCTCCAGACCTGGTCCTGTTAATAAGCAAGAAAAACAAGCTTCGAGTCAAATGTAAGAAGAGCCCAGGAAACATCTACCCTAAAAACAAATACAAAAGCCTTTGCCAGGAAGTTTAAAGTAAAATACCAAAATGTCGTGAGCTATTTTTTTAATTTCAATTTGGTGCTTTTAAAGGAAATTTGAAAGGGGAATAGAAATTAGTCACTAGCCTTCTAAATAAGCCGCGTTCGAATAAAAAACCTACAACGATAAAGTGCAGTGGCCGAATCTTATCTAACAGAAATGAAGTTGCTGATGTCTTCAACAATTACTTTGCCAACATTGTTCCTCCTATTTACAACCACCAAAGCTTAAGTTTTTTGTGTACTCGCTGCCAACCAACTCAGAGTGGTACATTTTTCTTTGAACCTATAACAGGCTTAGAGCTTTTTAAATCTATAAGAACTTTGAAAAATACTAATTCTTGTGTTATCCATGAGATTTCAAATCGGTTGCTGCAGAGCATTGGATGTTTTATTGCTAATGTCTTAGCACATATATTCAATAAAACCGTCTTTGGCGGAGCCTTCGCTGAAGCTCTTAAATGTGCGGATATTATACCTATATATTATACCATTTTAAAAAGGTATAAAAGGTTATGGACGGCAATTTCCTTATTGCCGTCCATAAGCAAAGTGTTTGAGAAAATAATGAAAAATAGGGTTGTTTGCTTTTTGAATAAAACTTCTTTTTTTTTAGCTCACTATAATTCGGGTTTCAAAAGGGTAAATGTACTGAGGACGCTTTTCTCAAGTTTTGATCACAAATTTCCAGCAGTCTAGTTAATAAAAAATTCACAGCCAGTCTTTTCGCCGATATAACAAAAGCGTTTGATATGGTAATTTATACTATTCTGCTTGTATGAATTGTGAAACCAGCGAAAAATTGAATACGCTGGTTTTCGAGGGTTTAAACTAAGTTGGTTTAGATCATATCTGGAGAATAGGTTACAGCGAGTAAAGATTGAAAGTGTGAGAAGCGGATTCAAGGTTGTTAATTTAGGCGTGCCTCAGGGCTCCGTCTTGGGACCAGCTCTGTTCCTCATTTACATCAACTCCCTTTTTGAACAAGCATTTAAGGTCTGTCTTGCTGCTTTTGCAGATGACATTGGCATAACCTATAGTTCTGCAAGCCCACTGGACCTAGTTGCTGACATAAATTCTGATATAGATTTGCTTAGAATATGGTTTTCTTTACACAATTTGGTGATCAGTTCTAAGACCAAAACTATGTTCTTCAGTTTGTCGGCGCAAAACTCTTTAAACGCTGACGTCGTTTTTCATTCACCTGAATGCCAAAAAATTAAGTTGTTGAGCTGCTTCTGTAGATCCAACTCTCCCAAAAGTACATTTAGGGACCACCAAAACTGCAGTGAAAACTGATTTCAAATTGAGACTGTCAAAGAATTCAAATACCTGGGTCGTATTATTGATCAAAAGATGTGCTTTCATAACCAGATTAATAGCTTAAGGCAATACTTTCGGGCATCTTTCAGATATTTTAATACCCGACCGAGGGTATATTAATTTTAATGCATAGTTTGTATCACAGTGAAATAATTACTGTAGACTCCTAAGACCTTTTAGAGATATGATCGAGACCGACAGGTAAGTCGATAAAGCCATGTCCGTCCGTCTGTCCGTATGTATGCAATTTTGAGGTCTTTAAAATTGAGCTTGGAAACTGAAACTTGCTGCGTTGCTTGGGTCTCATTTTGTAAAAAAAACTATGAAAATTGAGAAGATCCGCCCACAGCCACTCCCAAAATTGGCTTAAATGTCAGACAACCTCAAATTTTCCATTTTATTTCAAAATGCCTTTTGGTCAAGAAAGACAAAACACAGGAACTCAAACTTTGGTGGAGAGCAATATCGACCAGAAGCCTTTAGTTAGACAAAAATTGGACCGCCCACTCTGTTGACCGTGCCCACTTTTAACATCTGAAACCTTTGAAAACCTTATTTCTCGGGAAATTCATTCTAAATTGAAAAAAAACTGTATGACATATATCAAAGATATTACCATTTGCTAAGTTCGATGCATACAAAGGATTGAGCTCCGCCTACTTTTAGGGGGCGTTTTTGGGAAAAAACTGTTTGTTAAGTATTAGTATTTTCTCGTGATTCACACGAAATTAGGGTTTATTGATTATAATTTTCAGCCTATGCCCTTTTTAGGGGCGTGTACTAATACAAATAATTGATATTCAGTATATGAAGCAGACCTAAAAATTTTAAATTTGGTGTTAATGGTTAAAGAGTGTCGGGTATTTAGAAGTTCGTTACAGACGAACTCTTGCAATTACTTACTTGTTTTTACTTTAAAATAGTCTGCTCAAAAAATCTCCTTAGAATAATTTATTACGGAAGTTTCCACTCTTAGCTAGAGTATGGTATAACATGTTGGGGAGGAGCATATTTTAACAAAATCCAAACATTGTAGTTCTTCACAAATTTATTGTAAGGAAAATTTGCGGAAAAAATCATCTTCACCCAAGTTTTGTGTTGTTTCAAGATTTGAAAATTCTTCGTGTTCTTCATTTATATTGTTTTAAAGTTCTTGAGTGTTTCTTCTTTAAAAGCTGGCAATCTAAATATAAGAGTGCTCGATAACTTTAATATACGCGGTAACCACCTTCATTTTGTAAATGTTCCTAGGTTCCGGACAACAGCTTTCAAAAACTTCTACACTGTCGCATCCCATCGTCTTTTCAACAAACTCCCTTTCTGGCTAAGGACTCTTAGTCCTCTTACTAGATTCATTAGCCAACTGAGACAGGCGCGGATCCAGGAATTCTTTCAGGGGGTGGGTGTGGGGGTTTTTTAATCTTGATAAAGTGTTGCAAAAAAATCTCAAATATTTTAGTTTCCCGTCCATCTCCATTTGGTTTTATCCCATTTCGCCAAATTCCATTTTGCAAAGGCGCTCTTCGCCAAATAGAATGAAAAACGATGTGTTTTAAGCCAAAGTGAAATGAGGTTGCAGGCTTTTTGAGCTTTTTCATACGACCCAGGGTACCTATATTAATTTGAATGCATAGTTTTTAACACAGTGAAATAATCACTGTAGACCCCCAAGACCTTTTAGAGATATGTTCAAGACTGATAGGTGAAATGATTTTGGCATGTCCGTCCGCCTGTATGTGTGAAGGTTTAAGTTCTTCAAAATTAAGCTGGAGAGCTTAAAATTAAGCTTGTGTTGCACAGACAATGTGCAAAAATTAGTTAAATCCGCCGACTGCCACGCCCACTATTGGCTTCAATGTAAGACAACTTCTCACAAAGACCTTTCGAAAGACCTTTCGTCCAAGTTTAATAACGCATAGGAACTCAAATATTGCTGTATAGAAAATGCGTCTTAAAGCCTTTAAGGAAAACTGAACCGCTCCCCCGATCGACCATGCTCATTTTTACTATGTTTCAATGTTTTTAAAAACAGGGTTTTTCTGAAAATTCACTCTAAATCGAAAAATTATTGTAGAACAAATATTGAAGATATTGGAATTCTCAAGATTAAAACCTACATTCCAAACGATTTTTCTTTGATTGTTTTTGATTCAATAGCAACATGTAATATTTTTATGTAATAGTTCGTAGTTCAGGGGGGGGGGGGGGGGGTAATTGCACCCATTGCCCCCCGCCCCCTGGATCCGCGCCTGAATTGAGACACCTACTTATATCTCATGATGTAAGTTGCCCGGAATCTGTTATTTGCTCTCAATAAGCTTCTGATTTTTTGATGTTTTAAAAATGTTTTGCTTTTAATTAATTATTATTAATTGCTCTCTTGTAACTGTTACCTTGCATATTCTTTATTTATTCTTTATTGTTATTAAATTTTTTCACTTCTTTAGTGAGGGTCACCCCACCCAATTATTAATGTATGATTTTTAAGCCTATAATGTGGCATTTAATGCTGTTTTTGTTCAAAGTACAAAATGCCACTATGTTTTCCTAGTTTTGTTAATTTAAATTTTTATACTTACCAGAAATTATTATAATTTATCATCTAGAGATATAAAATCAACTCAATTCAAAAAAAAAAAAAAAATAAGGGGTTATACATGAGGTAAACCCTAACCTTGTGTGTTTTGATACTGCTTGTTGCTTTTATTTATTTTCCAAATAGTTACTTGTTTTCTTATGGGAAACCGTAGGAAGAGCTGTCACTTAATGTCAGCATCATTATTATACCCTATTCCACAGGAATGGAGTATATTAAGTTTGATACAGGCGAAAATGTCACATAGAGAAATAATGACGATAGACCCCCAAGACCTTAAGGGCATATGATCGAGACCGACTTCTGTGTTGAATGAGCCATGTCCGTCCGTCTGTCTGTCCGCATGTCACCAATTTTTAGGCCTTTATTTTTGAGCTAGGAAGCTGAAATTTTGTACGTAAGCTCTCTGTCATCCGAAACAATACAAGTGTTAAAAATTTTTCAAATCCGCCCACAGACACGCCTACAATCGGTCTTATTGTACAACAACCTACGGTGCTTTCAAGACTGTAAGACGTCGTGAAAAGCTGAAATTTATTATTAAGCATCTTCTAATGATTACAAGTCAAAAAAAAAAAGTACGCAGACCGCCCCTTGTGGGCGTGGCACCAATTGAAAGTGTAATCTTTCAACTGCAGTTTATTCTATATTTTCCAAATCGAAACATTTTTACTTAATATATTATGTAAAAAGCATTTATATTTTAATTTCTTTCATACAAAGTTTTGTGCCACGCTGACATTTGGAGGCAGAATTTAAGAAGAACCTCTAATTTTGCAGAAAACATGGATTTTGACTACTTTTTAGTCTAACTTAAGTAAGAATAAGAAATAAAATTTATCTTATTAGCTTTAACGTGTTCTATACTAGATTTCGTTCCTTCAAAGTTTTTGGCTACGCCCATGTTTGGAGGTAGATATTATTGTTGAATTCTAACCAAAAAGTTGCATTTTTGGCATCGAATTAAAGAGTAATTGCTCAAATGCAACTTATTCAACAATTTTGTTCCAGATCGAAAAAAATTTACTTAATACCCTACATTTAGTTCATACAAAGTTTTGGGCCGGGCCCATGTTTAGAGGCATAATTCCATAAAAACCTATAAATTTCCAGAAAAACATGGATTTCGACTGCTTTTAGCTTTACTAAAGATAGAACAAGAAATAAAAATTTGCACATAAAGTACACCTGATACTCTTTCAGATTTCGTTCATACACACTTTTTCGCCACGCCCATCCTTAGAGGTCGATTTCACAATATTATAGAATTTGAACCAAAAAATAACAGTTTTGCGTACATTTTAGCCGCAAACTTCGATATTTCCATGCTTATATTGATTTTCAGTCAAAGGGAATGAACATGCCACGCCCCTTTGTTAAAAAAAGTAAACAAAAACTTATAAGGAATTTTTTTTTTATTTAAAATGATGCAAATGGTAACGGGACGGGGATGGAAAACAAGAAAATAAACGAATGAAAAGGAGAATAGGAATAGAGAGGAGAGTAGGAATGGAAAGGCGAATAGGAATGGAAAGGAGAATAGGAATAAGAATAGAGTATACCGCAGTCAGTTACAGTCGGGCCGAAGCTATTACTTACGCACTGATGCACTTAATCACTGGTCAATATTAAATTTAATTTTGAATATCTTTGCCATAGGGTTCGTTCCATAGGACGTTCGGTTAGCTTTTTAATCAATGAAATTAGAATTAATTGATTCTAATTTTTAGCCCAGACCCACTTCTGGTGGCGTTGCCTATACAAATAATATATGAATTCGGGACAAAAAATTTTAAGACTTGGTGTTACACGGTATATGGGGTTGCGTATGTAGAAGTTTGTCACAGACGAACTCTTGCACTTTGCTTACTTGTTGTTAGTTAAATTTCATATATACTTATTGAAAGACAGTAATATTAAGCTGCAATCCCATAAAAAGTGGGAGTGGTCAATGAAAATGCCAAACTTTTTCTGGTATATACCAAAAAATGTAACATACCAAAAATTTGTGCGCTAACAATAGCTAAAACATAGCTAAAATTTGAAAAAGTATTTTTTTAAATTAGAAATGGTCGCACATACAGGCCCGTAGTGGGCGTGTCTGTGGGCTAAATTCAGGTGATTTTCAAACCTGTTCCGAAGGACTAGACTTCCAGCTTACTCACCAAATTCCAGCTCTCCATCTTCAAACTTAAGGCCTACAAATTTTTTATATAGGAACGAACGGACGGATGGACACGGATGGTTTTAGTTCTTCAAAATCAAGCCAGAGCTGAAACTTGGCACAAGGCTTGGTTCTGCTGTTGGTCTTACAAAGTTTGAAAATTGGTTCAATATGTCAACGGCCAGCCACGACCGCTACTGGCTTCAATGTGAGACAACCTCTATTTCACTTTTTACTATTTCACAGGAACTTAAGTTTTGGTACTGAGCAATATTGGCCTAAGGCCTTTAACAAGACTAAAATTGGACCGCCCACAACATCGACCATGCCCACTTTTAACATGTTAGATCCTTAAAAACCCGATTTCGCGGAAAGTTGACTGCAAATCGAAAAAAAAAATTATGACAAATATTGAAGATTTGACTATTTTCTTAGTTTGGTCCATGCAAAGTTTTGAGCTCCGCCCACATTTAAGAGGCGTTTTTAGGAAAAAACTGTTTTTTTCTGAAATAATTTTCGCTCTTACCATATTTTCTCATGATTCTAACGAATTTACAATTAATTGATTTTATTTTTGAGCCCATGCCTACTTTTGGGGGCTTAACCTATACAAACAATACATGAATTCGGGCCAAGAAACTTAAAGATTTGGTATTACATGGTATATAGGGTCGGCTATATAAGAGTTTGTCACAGACAAGGTCTGGCACTTACTCACTTGTTATACCCGACCATATTATATATTGAGTTTAATTAGTATATTAAGTATTGATTAAGTTTGATTTATAGTTCGTAACGCAGTGAAATAATCACCGTAGACCCCTAAGAACCTTAAGAGATATCAACAGGAGAATCGATTAAGCCATGTCCGTCCGTCCGTCCGTATGCAAAGAACTTTTAAGCCTTAAATTTTAAGGTAGAGAGCTGAAAATTGGTAAGTGGGTGAAAAGTCCATTGGACCAGATCAAGTTTGAAAATTAGCTGGATCCGCCCACAGACACGCCCACTACAGGCCTGTATGTGCTGACCACCTCTAATTTAAAAAAATAGTTTTTCCAAATTTTAGCTATGGCGATGGCGCTAGCGCATTCATTTTTTAAGTATTATAAATAACTTTATTTTATATTATAACTACAAAATTACAAAATATGTTGCAAAAAATTAAAATTGATTTAAAATTTAATTATAAATATGATATAGATAGGAACATTCTGTTGCCGAAGGACAAAACGCGAAGGTTCCATTATTTGTAGAAAATTATTTATTTATCAATTTAGCATTTGATGGGGACAAAGATAAATATATGAATATGTATACGTATGCAATAGCAAAAACAATAAAAACTTATTTCATAAGGAAAATATTAATTTAATACATAAGAAACAGATCAACTGAAGCATGATCGTAGGAGAAAAGCCAAGTTAAAACATTTTCTAGGAACAATGATTGCTTCCTCTCGCATCTGAAACTATCGGGTAAACTATTGAACAAACGAGGTGCTGTGAAGGTAAAAAAACGAGAAAAAAGTGTTTTATTATCTTCAGTATTATTATCTTAGGCATCTTCAGTAGATCTTCCACTTCTGAAACCGAATTGAAGTTCATTTAAGAATTTTGTTTTATTTAAAGAGAATAGAATTCTAGACTGAACAGAAAAGGTAGACAAGAGTGAAATAGGACGATAATTACTCATAGACTAAGCATCACCTTTTTGTGTAAAGGAATTACTACAGCGGTCTTAAGTAAATCAGGAAATATTCCTTGTTGAATGCTTAGTTTAAATATGTGACACAAAACATCAGAGATTAGAAAAGAAATTTTTTTCAAATCGCTGCTTGAAATACTATCATGCGAGCAAAAGTGTGCGTTTTCTTGAGATTGAATAATCTTGTGTACTTCCAAGGCTGTAAAAGGATTAAAATAAAAGCAAGCAGACTGAGGTTGCTCCTGTCTTAAACTGTTACACTGGCAAGCTGCGAATTGATTTTGTCTCTCTCGAAACACCGTGAAAACCATTCCCTATGTTCGTAAAGTGCTCATTAAAAATGTTGGCAACCTCACAAGGTTCAGACACATCAACATTATTATTAACTAGTGGGAGGGTTACAATCCGCTTGGGCCAATCGTTGGATACCTCATCCCAATTGACCACTGTCAAGCTCCGAATTGTGTCATAAATCTTGGTTGTTAAATTTCAGTTAAGAATCTTCTCTTAAGAAGAAAGCGGAGTGGCATCCACCCTTTGTCAACAACATCGTTTTTTGTTTTTTTTTTTTTATCAGAAGTGGTATACGCGTGTTGACTGCATTTTCATATTGAAAACTTTGTTTTTACTTAAAAACGCCCCCAAAAGTGGGCGTGGCAAAAATTTATTCTTTTGAGTTGATGGCTTACGCACATATCTGAACATTTTATAGTGCATGTTTTTTGGATTTAAAGCAAATACATCAAATAAGAACCGTTTATTAAAATGCATTTTAAGTATGACCACGCCTACAAGGGGGCTGTATTCGTTTTTTTTTATATGCCAATCCCAATACTCTCTAGTGAGGATATTGCATACCAATATTCAGCTTCCTGCGACAACTATGTTTTTTCATGCTATTAAGTAAAGTGGGCGGATTGCAAAAATGTTTACACTTGTACTGCTTTGGGATCTAGGAAGAACAGATATCAAGTTTCAAGTTCCAAGCTCAAAATTTAAGGCCTAAGAACTACCGACAGACGGACGGACGGACATGGCTCGTTCGACTTACAATTCGGTCTCGATCATATGCCCTTAAGGTCTTGGTGGTCTACGGTGATTATTTCTCTATGTTACAAACTATGAATCAAACTTAATATACCTCCTATCCTATGGAGGTTTATTGGAGGTTTCCCACTCCTTCTTCGAGTTACCAACATAATGGACGAGCCTACTTCTATAATAATTTTCTCTACAAGATGTAATTTCTACTTTAATATCACGACATAGTTTGTCGTAAAAACATTTAAGTCTCTCATTCAAAGGATGTTTACGAACACGAGCGCTGAGATTGTTTTTCTTCTTTACTTTTCTCATTAGATGAAAAGTCATCCAAGGTTTGATACACCTAGACTTATTCGTGCTCGAATTAAGAACTTTGCTGCAGTTTGAAATATGCAATTGCAATTTATTGACAAATAAATCAAAAGCCAATGACGGATCTTGAGTATCCTACACATTATCCCAAAACTCGAAAGCTAAGTCTCTTTTTAAGTCGATTTTAGTAAGGTCGATTTCCTTAAACTGCTTATAAAGTCTGGCTTTAGATCTACTAATTCCAATATAAAGTTGAATTGTAGTCAAACAATGATCAGTTATCTGAAGATCATAAACATCAGTTTTAAATTCAATGAAATTACTTCTGTGCTGTCTTATAAATGAATTGTCTAGGCAAGAGCTGGAATTCGAAGCAATTCGCGTAGGCTAAAAAACTAAAGAATCAAATCCAAATGATGATACGATCGATAAGAAATAATCAACATCATTTGAGTCATCCAAAATATTAGCATTAAAATCACCCAAAAGTACTACATTTTTACAGGAAAGGCCTTGAAGAAATCCGGAGAATTCATTGGCAAAATCTTAAACGGAGGAACAATGTAAACGATAGACACATACAAAACTATAGCGAACACTAGAAATATTGCAGTTCACACAAATTAAATCAGCACTGTTTAGACGGGTTTTAATAAAATCACAGTCAAGTTCACTTTTGTAAAAGACAGCGACACCGTCAGCAGAATACGAATCATTGCATGTCGCTTCAAGAAAATAATTTGGTAGGTATCTGATTCCCATAGCTCGATTTATCATTCTCATATATCCATATCTCAGAGAAGAAAATAAGATTAGGTAAATGATCTAAGGCAGCAAGGTGCGAGACAAAGCAATCAAAATTTTTCCTCAAGCTACGTATGTTCTGGTGCGTTACTGAAAAGCCAGAACAAGACAAAAAATCTGAATGATCTATACTATACAAAAGCAATTCATACTTAATTAAATAGAGACGATAAGAGAAAAAAGAAACAAAATATATAATATTATGAGTACTTGCAAAGCTAAGAAGTTAACGATCAAACCATTTCAAAATCTTCAAAACAAGAAATTTTAATTCCCTTGTCGCCGTCTTTTTTTTTAATAAATAGAGAAGAACTCCTGATCCATACATACTTCCAGTGTTTATTATTTTTCAGCTGATTGGTCTTCAGTAACAAAGATCTATTGTAGCTTGTAACTGAATCGTTGATAAAAATTCTGCCGCTTGTGTTGTTGTTGCCATGATCATGGAATATAGCAGAATACAATTAAATTTTCTCCTTACGCATCTTATTCATTATTTGCATTTTTTTTGTCCGAGACGAAAAACGTACACAAACAATGCTGGGTGTTGTTCTCCCTGTCGCTGCACAATCCGCTTTCAGTTTGATGTTCTTAACATAACAGCTCGCGATGTCGCTACAGCCACCTTGCAATCCAAGTCCATCGGTTATCAGTTGCAATACTTTCTCTTTGGCGTTTGTATTGTTTACACCCGGTATTCCAACAATGTCGAAAGCACTTTCCTTGTCCCTCTGCTCCAGTGAATTCACCTTGATCTCCAACACGTTTACTTTTTTAATCAGCATAACATTGCTCTCTTCCAAAAGAGTAACTTTCGATGTGTAATTAGTCATCAGCTGTTGAATTTTTAGAATTTGTGGTGGTAGAGAGTTTCGAGTGTTATTGCTTGGCCACCGGTAACGAGAGGGAAGCCGATATCAGACAGCGGGAGTGAAGCAAAAGACACAGCAAGAGTTGTGGAAACGGACCAAAAAAGTTTGGCCTTTTCATTGACCGCGCCCACTTTTTTAAGGCATTTTAGCTTAAAATGACTGTTATTCAAATATATATATTTGAAATTTGACTAAAAACAAGTGGGAAAGTGCAACAGTGCGTATAAAAAAAGCTTCAGTACATCTACGACAGATTGCAAAATACCCGACCATACCAAAACGAAAACTGCCACTCCTCCAAAAAGTGGGCGGGATACAAAAATATACCTGTTGAATGCTGTATACTAGGTGGTTGCTTACATTTCGGCCTAAAACTCCGCCTTTTAACTAAAAAAATCACTTTTTTAACGCCACGCCCACAAAAATGGGCTAAGGAAATTCTGTATGATTAAAATGCTATTTATCAAAATTCTGTATTGCATGTAATAGAATTCTATATTAGCGAAATGGTTTTAATAATATAAAAAAGTGCGCACTTTTTTACATTGTCAAAACCATTTCCTTAATATAGAATTCTTATTATATGCAATACAGAATTTTGATAAACAGCATTTTTTTATATTATGAAAACCATTTACTAAAAACAGAATTCTTATAGTGTGTAATTCAAAATCTTTATTACATTTGACTAGTTTAAAACAAACTAAGAAGAATTTGTATAAAAAAAATATACTAGAGCAATTAAACCCTCAAGGGTTACGCAGAAAAAAAAAAAAAAAACAGAATTTGCTGCTGCACTCCTAGTCAATATCTTAAATCTTTCCATTAACGTAAAATTGATCAGGTATACACACAAAAATGCAAGAATAAAGAGGCTAGAGTATCTCTTTAATCAAATTTTCTCTCGATCATTACACATTTAGTACATTTCATGCATTTACTTTGTAATACTTTTCGTTTTTGTTGCATTATGTAAGCAAATTTCTTGTTTTTTTCTGTATATTTTTTTTTTAAATAAAATTAAATAGTTATATAAAATTGAAATTTCGGAAAAAAATTTGCACTTCCAGCATTTTGTAGGTAAATACAGAATTTTGGACATACAGCATTTTGGTTGTACAGTTTTTTGGTAATACAGCATTTTAAAATAAAGATGTATGAAATACAATACTTTGTTCTGTTACGCAGAAAAAAAAAACAGAATTTGCTGCTGCACTCCTAGTCAATATCTTAAATCTTTCCATTAACGTAAAATTGATCAGGTATACACACAAAAATGCAATAATAAAGAGGCTAGAGTATCTCTTTAATCAAATTTTCTCTCGATCATTACACATTTAGTACATTACATGCATTTACTTTGTAATACTTTTCGTTTTTGTTGCATTATGTAAGCAAATTTCTTGTTTTTTTCTGTATATATTTTTTAAATAAAATTAAATAGTTATATAAAATTGAAATTTCGGAAAAAAATTTGCACTTCCAGCATTTTGTAGGTAAATACAGAATTTTGGACATACAGCATTTTGGTTGCACAGTTTTTTGGTAATACAGCATTTTAAAATAAAGATGTATGAAATACAATACTTTGTTCATACAGTATTTTAAAAAAAAAAAAAACAAGTGGGAAAGTGCAACAGTGGGTATGCAAAAGCTTCAATCCATCTACGACGCATTGCATAATACCCGACCATACCAAAAAGAAACAAGTGGGAAAGTGCAACAGTGGGTATGCAAAAGCTTCAATCCATCTACGACGGATTGCAAAATGCCCGACCAAACCAAAAAGAAAACTGCCACGCCTCCAAAAAGTGGGCGGGATGTAAAAATATAACTGTTGAATGCTTTATATAAGACTCCACCTTTTTAGAGGTCCCCTTCCACTTGCGTGCGCCACCTGAGTCTCGGTGCTCCTCTACCGCGTCGTCCCTTCGGTGTGGATTCGAAGATTTTCCGGGCCGGGGCGTTGGTGTCCATCCGCTCTAGATGACCCAGCCATCGTATACGTTGTATTTTGACTCCTTTGGCTAGGTCGGTATCGCTGTACAGCCCGTACAGTTTGATGTTATGTCTCCTCCTCCACTCTCCGTCTATGCAGACGGGAGCGTATATTGTCCGAAGAATTTTCCTCTCGAAGCAGCCTTTTCGTCCGCCTTTGACAGGGTCCATGCTTTTGCACCGTAAAGCAGGACTGGCATGATGAGGGTCTTATACATGGACACTTTAGTCGCTCGAGAGAGGGCTTTGCTACTCAATTGCCTTCTTAGCCCAAAGAAACAGCGATTGGCAAGAGTTATCCTTCGTTTGATTTCAGCGCTGGTGTCATTGTCTGAATTAATAGCGGAACCCAGGTAGACAAATTCCCTAACTATCTCAAAGTTGTAGCTGTCGATGGTGATGTTTTGTCCAAGACGTCGGTGTTGGGTGTCTTTTCTTGATGACAGCATATACTTGGTTTTGCCCTCATTGACTGCTAAACCCATATTCGCCGCTTCCGTCGCAATACTCAGGAAGGCTTCACTGACATCACGCTTTGTTCTACCGATTATGTCAATGTCGTCTGCGTATGCAAGTAGTTGAACGGACTTTTGAAAGATTGTACCTCTGGTGTTGGCGCGAGAGTTCTGCACAATTCTCTCAAGTATGATGTTAAAGAAGTCGCATGACAGCGCGTCGCCTTGTCTAAATCCTTTTTTGACATCAAAGGGGTCGGTGAGGTCTTTGCCGACCTTGACGGAACAGCGTGAGTTTTCCATCGTCATCCTGCACAGACTGACGAGTTTGGCAGGGATGCCGAAACTAGACATTGCGCTATATAGCTCGTCTCTATAGATGCTGTCATACGCGGCCTTGAAATCGATGAAGAGGTGGTGTATATCGATTTGGAATTCCTGGGTTTTCTCCAAGATCTGCCGCAGTGTGAATATTTGATCGATGGTGGACTTTCCTGGCCTAAAGCCACACTGATATGTGCCTATCAGATTGTTGACAAACGGCTTCAGGCGTTCACACAGAACAGCAGAAAATATCTTGTATGCAATGTTAAGAAGACTTATGCCTCTGTAGTTGGCACAACTCAGAGGGTCTCCTTTCTTCAGGATCGGGCAAACAATGCTGAGGTTCCATTCGTCGGGCATGCTTTCTTCCGACCATATCTTGCAGATGAGCTGGTGCATGCTCCTAACCAGCTCATCGCCAGCGGATTTAAAAAGTTCGGCAGCTAGGCCGTCTGCTCCGGCTGCTTTGTTGCACTTGAGCTTAGACACAGCTACTTTCACCTCCTCCAGGTCGGGTGGGCGGTATCGTTCGTATGCTTCGTCGGTAACGTCTTCGCCCGGGTTGAATGGGCGCCGTTATACAGTCTGCAGAAGTGGTCTTTCCAAATCCTCAGCACCGACTGCGATTCTACAACGATGTTCCCTTGATGGTCCTTACAGGCTTCAGTTCAAAGTTTATACCCTTGGCAGGACCTTTTGATCCTTTGGTAAAACTTTCTAACCTCATTCCTGTTGTAATATCTCTCTATCTCTTCAACCGCGCGCTTCTCGTGCTCTCTCTTTTTCCTTCGGAGAAGCCGGTGCTCCTCTCTCCTCCTCTGCTCGTAGAGCTAGCGAGCAGCTCTAGTCCTTCTGTGCAGCGCCGCTTTGTATGCTTCCTGTTTAGCTGCATGTGCTTGCCGGCATTCATCGTCAAACCAGGGGTTTCGTTGTGGTCGTCGTGTGAAGCCCAGCACTTCAGAGGCGACGTCTCTGATAGCATTTTGGCAATGTTGCCACTGGCTGTCAATACTTGATGCTGGTTGCATAGGACTTCGTAGAAGGTTTTGAGAGACTCGGTTGGAGAAGGACCTGGCGATCTCTTGCGATTGTAGTCGGCCGACGTCAAACTTCCTCACAGTATTTCCATTACTTGGCGCTGGTCGGGATATCCGCAGCCGTACCTTGGCTACAACAAGGTAGTGATCCGAGTCAATGTTGGCCCCTCGGAAAGTTCGGACATCCATGATACTGGAGGAGTGCCTTGCGTCGATCGCAATATGGTCAATCTGGTTGACGGTTGATTGATCGGGAGATCTCCATGTCCCTTTGTGGATATTGAGATGCGGGAACTGTGTACTAGCTACCACAACGTGTCGCCCCGCAGCAAAGTCGATCAGCCTGAATCCGTTATCGGAGGTCGTTTCGTGCAGGCTATACTTTCCGACAGTACGACCAAAGATGCCCTCCCTTCCTAGCTTGGCATTAAAATCGCCTAGGACAATTTTAATGTCGTAGCTAGGGCACTGCTCATAAGTTTTGTCCAGGAGCTCGTAGAACATATCTTTGGTCTCGTCATCTTTCTCCTCTGTGGGGGCATGTGCGCATATCAGGCTAATGTTGGCGAATTTAGCCTTGATGCGGATCGTCGCGAGGCGCTCGCTTACAGGGTTGAAGCTCAAGACTTTTTGCCTAAGTCTGCCTCCAACAACGAAACCACATCCAAATAGGCGCTGTCTTTGATGTCGATAGCAGTCGCCGTAGTAGATGTCGCAGTTTTTCATCCTTCTTTTGCCCGGCCCCACCGCATTTCTTGGATGGCAGTAATGTCTGCCTTGCAGTCGTTAAGGGCCTCCGCTAGTTACTCGGCTGCACGTGGTCTGTTAAGGGACCTAACATTCCACGTGCAGATCCGGAGCTCGTTGTCCTTTTCTCGTTTGCATTGGTCGTCAACAGTAAATCCGTCCGAATCCGAGGCCGGGAAGTCACCCCAACGGCACGACCCCCAACCTGGAGGACCAGATCCTTTGCTTAGCTCTAAGGACGGAGAGCCAGATAGCCCGCTTCTTATAGGCCTGAGCTCCGAATACGTCGTAGTAGCCCATATAAGGTGTTCACTAAGTAGTTCGGCCTGACTGGAACTATGGACGCCACCATTGATTCCATCTGGGGAATTCCTCCGCTGCCATCCGGATGCAAGGAGAAGTGCCTTAGTGGGAACACTCCTCCCCTCCTCTCTCGTCTGCTACCCCCAACAACCTTCCAAAGGGGTTGGAACCCAATCTCCAGTTGAGGTACTAGGCACCCGGTGTTCACCATGGGGAGGTGAGAGTAGGAGTTGATAGACAGAGGTGGGCTTAGAAAACCTTTGGATGCTTGTATCCTCTTGAGTGCACATGTCTATCCTTTGACCACCACAATATATACATAAAAGTTGGAAAATGCTTCTTCTAGTATCTACAGCATTTATCATAAAATTTTTTGTCAAATTTCATATAAATTTATTGAAAAACAGTCATTTTAAGCTAAAATCCCTTAAAAAGTGGGCGTGGTCAATGAAAAAGCTAACATTTTTGTCTACCTTAAAGACAATTATAAGGCAATGTTACGTACCAAAAATGAATGCGCCAGCTCCTTTGTAACATAGCTAAAATTTGCAAAATGTATTTTTTTAAATTAGAGATGGTCGCACATACAGGCCTGTAGTGGGCGTGTCGGTAGGCGGATTCAGCTTATTTCTAAACTTTATCTGAAGGACTGGACCTCCAACCAATTCACAAAATTTTAGCTCTCCTTAAAATTTAAGGCCATAAAGTTGTTTACATACGGACGGACGGACGGACGGACGGATGGACATGGCTTAATCGATTCTCCTGTCGGTCCCATTCATATCTCTAAAAGGTCTTAGCAAGCTATACATCAAACTTCATATACCCTGGGACGGGTATAATTATATGACAAAAGTTGTAGATATTAGCATTTTCTAACCTTTATGCATATGTTGTATGTGCTTCCGCCCACTTTTGTGGGCGTGTCGTTAAAAAAATGGACTTTTTTAGTTAAAAAGGCGGAGTTTTAGGCCGGAATAAAAGCAAACACCAAGTTTAAAGCATTCAACAGTTATGTTTTTATATCCCGCCCAGTTTTTGGAGGCGTGACAGTTTTTTTTGGTATGGTCGAAAAATCCATCTACGACGGTATTTCGCAACCGTCGTAGATGGATTGAAGCTTTTGCATACGCCCTGTTGCACTTTCTCACTTATTTTTTGTCAAATTTCATATATATGGTTACGGCGCTGACTAACGCCACACCTACCCCAAACCCAAACAACATCCTTAACGGATACAGTAATCAAAAGTTAAGATTCGTATGAGTCAGTGCATGCACTAAATCTTTCATGATGACACTATTAGATGTCATCATCTATTTATTAACCTTGATACTGATGCCCTAGTTCTTATCGGCAAGTGTGCATCGTGAATGGATTAACTCCTACACATTTCCTATGATCGCCACTCTATGTATATTCAAGTGTGCATCATAGATAATTGAATTAGCACTCGATTCCTGTGCACTATGTTTTCGTTATCCAAAGTGTCCATTTATTGCATAATTGACACCTTGAAGAATAATAATAAGATCGTATTGCAAGAGCGATTGCAATACGAATTTCATTATAAACCAACTATAAAAGGCCATACTCAAGTTCAGAAGATTTAGTCTTAAATTAGTCTCAACCATGTCTTAATACCCACTTCAAATACCTTCGACAATATTAAAATAATTATTCTGACTTCCCCCCACCAGAGGTAAGGGGTCAGGATACAATAAAGAAATATTATAAAAAAATAAAAAGTTGTGTTTAATTTAAAAGGTCCCGTTGATTGGAATAAAACTAATTTATTTTTTTGTTACACCAACCTCGGGACGTAACTGGCGAAGTCGGTTAACCGAAATCCGACTTTCGAAAACCTATAATTCGAATTGTCGGTAGTATTTCGATTGTCGATATAAAAACAATCGACCCCTGAAAATTTTTATACCCCATCCCATAGGATAGGAGGTATATTAAGTTTGATTCATAGTTTGTAGCATAGAGAAATAATCACCGTAGACCCCCAAGACCTTAAGGGCATATGATCGAACCCGAATTGTAAGTCGAATGAGCCATGTCCGTCCGTCTGTCGGTAGTTTTTAGGCCTTAAATTTTAAGCTAGGAACTTGAAACTTGATATCTGTTCTTTCTAGGTCCCGAAGCAGTACAAGCGTAAAAATTTTTGAAATCCGCCCACTGACACGTCCACTTTTCTTTGTTAGTTTCTCGCTTAAGTGTATTGTGATTGGTATTTAAAAAAAAGCGAATACCGCCCCGTTGTTGGCGTGGTCATACTTAATATGGATTCTAATAAACGATTTTTATTTGATATATTTGATTTAAATCCAAAAAACTTACACTATAAAATGTTCAGATATGTGCGTAAGCTATCAATTTAAGTGTATAAATTTTCGTCACGCCCACTTTTGGGGGCGTTTTTAAATATAAACCAAATTTTTAGTATGAAAATACAATCAACACGTGTATACCACTTCTGATAACAAATATAAACAAAAGTACGATGTTATTGAAAAGGGGTGGATGCCACACCCCTTTTTAAGGAAGAAGATTCTTAAACTGAGAAATTCTTAATACAATTGAAGTTAATAGAAACTGAAATTTAACAACCGATATTTATGACACAATTCGGAGCTTGAAAGTGGTCAATTGGGATGGGGTATCCAACCATTCGGAGCGGATTGTAACCCTCCCAATAGTTTTTCTAAATGTCGAAAGATTAAATTAGGTGCTTAAAGTGCGCATAAGCCATCAGTAAATAAATAAAAATTTCGATAGTCGACATAAAAAAAGTCGACCCTCGAAAGACATTGCTATCCAAGATACACAGTGCGAAAGTGCACCGAGCATATTAAACAAGCATCAGTGGAAAAAGTAAAAAAAAAAAAACAAAAAAAAAGAGAGACTATAAGTTTAGAAAATAATAATTGGAAGCAGACAGAGAACTTGAGCCAACATTAAAAAATCCTAGAGAAGACGATATAGAAGATATATAGAAGCAGCAGATATAAGCAGCAGATATCAGCAGCAGCCACCCTTAGAAATACGTATAGGAATCAAAAATTGTAAGTCTATTGTTTTGCTTCAAGACATTTTTGTTTTACTCTGATATTTAATTAAAAATGGAAAACATTTTGCAAACCCCAGATATAATCAAGAATCTTGCAGACTTGAATGGAGGTAGTAGGGAGTTAGAAAATTTTATTAAGAGTGTAGATACAGTTTTGAACCTTTTGCGTTCCATAGAAAATGCCCCACTCGTGATTTGGGCACAGGTAATTAGGAATAAAGTGGTCAAAGGATAGACATGTGCACTCAAGAGGATACAAGCATCCACAGGTTTTCTAAACCCACCTCTGTCTATCAACTCCTACTCTCACCTCCCCGTGGTGAACACCGGGTGCCTAGTACCTCAACTGGAGATTGGGTTCCAACCCCTTTGGAAGGTTGTTGGGGGTAGCAGACGAGAGAGGGGGGGAGGAGTGTTCCCACTAAGGCACTTCTCCTTGCATCCGGACGGCAGCGGAGGAATTCCCCAGATGGAATCAACGGTGGCGTCCATAGTTCCAGTCAGGCCGAACTACTTAGTGAACACCTTATATGGGCTACTACGACGTATTCGGAGCTCAGGCCTATAAGGAGCGGGCTATCCGGCTCTCCGTCCTTAGAGCTAAGCAAAGGATCTGGTCCTCCAGGTTGGGGGTCGTGCCGTCGGGGTGACTTCCCGGCCACGTAAAGAAACACCAGTCACGAAGCGGAAACAAGCCTCGGATTCGGACGGATTTACTGTTGACGACCAATGCAAACGAGAAAAGGACAACGAGCTCCGGATCTGCACGTGGAATGTTAGGTCCCTTAACAGACCACGTGCAGCCGAGCAACTAGCGGAGGCCCTTAACGACTGCAAGGCAGACATTACTGCCATCCAAGAAATGCGGTGGGACGGGCCGGGCAAAAAAAGGATGAAAAACTGCGACATCTACTACGGCGACTGCTACCGGCATCAAAGACAGCGCCTATTTGGATGTGGTTTCGTTGTTGGAGGCAGACTTAGGCAAAAAGTCTTGAGCTTCAACCCTGTAAGCGAGCGCCTCGCGACGATCCGCATCAAGGCTAAATTCGCCAACATTAGCCTGATATGCGCACATGCCCCCACAGAGGAGAAAGATGACGAGACCAAAGATATGTTCTACGAGCTCCTGGACAAAACTTATGAGCAGTGCCCTAGCTACGACATTAAAATTGTCCTAGGCGATTTTAATGCCAAGCTAGGAAGGGAGGGCATCTTTGGTCGTACTGTCGGAAAGTATAGCCTGCACGAAACGACCTCCGATAACGGATTCAGGCTGATCGACTTTGCTGCGGGGCGACACGTTGTGGTAGCTAGTACACAGTTCCCGCATCTCAATATCCACAAAGGGACATGGAGATCTCCCGATCAATCAACCGTCAACCAGATTGACCATATTGCGATCGACGCAAGGCACTCCTCCAGTATCATGGATGTCCGAACTTTCCGAGGGGCCAACATTGACTCGGATCACTACCTTGTTGTAGCCAAGGTACGGCTGCGGATATCCCGACCAGCGCCAAGTAATGGAAATACTGTGAGGAAGTTTGACGTCGGCCGACTACAATCGCAAGAGATCGCCAGGTCCTTCTCCAACCGAGTCTCTCAAAACCTTCTACGAAGTCCTATGCAACCAGCATCAAGTATTGATAGCCAGTGGCAACATTGCCAAAATGCCATCAGAGACGCCGCCTCTGAAGTGCTGGGTTTCACACGGCGACCACAACGAAACCCCTGGTTTGACGATGAATGCCGGCAAGCACATGCAGCTAAACAGGAAGCATACAAAGCGGCGCTGCACAGAAGGACTAGAGCTGCTCGCGAGCTCTACGAGCAGAGGAGGAGAGAGGAGCACCGGCTTCTCCGAAGGAAAAAGAGAGAGCACGAGAAGCGCGCGGTTGAAGAGATAGAGAGATGTTACAACAGGAATGAGTTTAGAAAGTTTTACCAAAGGATCAAAAGGTCCTGCCAAGGGTATAAACTTCGAACTGAAGCCTGTAAGGACCATCAAGGGAACATCGTTGTAGAATCGCAGTCGGTGCTGAGGATTTGGAAAGACCACTTCTGCAGACTGTATAACGGCGAGGAAGAACCAAATACCGCTGTCAGGCAGAATGAACCATTCAACCCGGGCGAAGACGTTACCGACGAAGCATACGAACGATACCGCCCACCCGACCTGGAGGAGGTGAAAGTAGCTGTGTCTAAGCTCAAGTGCAACAAAGCAGCCGGAGCAGACGGCCTAGCTGCCGAACTTTTTAAATCCGCTGGCGATGAGCTGGTTAGGAGCATGCACCAGCTCATCTGCAAGATATGGTCGGAAGAAAGCATGCCCGACGAATGGAACCTCAGCATTGTTTGCCCGATCCTGAAGAAAGGAGACCCTCTGAGTTGTGCCAACTACAGAGGCATAAGTCTTCTTAACATCGCATACAAGATCTTTTCTGCTGTACTGTGTGAACGCCTGAAGCCGTTTGTCAACAATCTGATAGGCACATATCAGTGTGGCTTTAGGCCAGGAAAGTCCACCATCGATCAAATATTCACACTGCGGCAGATCTTGGAGAAAACCCAGGAATTCCAAATCGATACACACCACCTCTTCATCGATTTCAAGGCCGCGTATGACAGCATCTATAGAGACGAGCTATATAGCGCAATGTCTAGTTTTGGCATCCCTGCCAAACTCGTCAGTCTGTGCAGGATGACGATGGAAAACTCACGCTGTTCCGTCAAGGTCGGCAAAGACCTCACCGACCCCTTTGATGTCAAAAAAGGATTTAGACAAGGCGACGCGCTGTCATGCGACTTCTTTAACATCATACTTGAGAGAATTGTGCAGAACTCTCGTGCCAACACCAGAGGTACAATCTTTCAAAAGTCCGTTCAACTACTTGCATACGCAGACGACATTGACATAATCGGAAGAACAAAGCGTGATGTCAGTGAAGCCTTCGTGAGTATTGGGACGGAAGCGGCGAATATGGGTTTAGCAGTCAATGAGGGCAAAACCAAGTATATGCTGTCATCAAGAAAAGACACCCAACACCGACGTCTTGGACAAAACATCACGATCGACAGCTATAACTTTGAGGTAGTTAGGGACTTTGTCTACCTGGGTTCCGCTATCAATTCAGACAATGACACCAGCGCTGAAATCAAACGAAGGATAACTCTTGCCAATCGCTGTTTCTTTGGGCTAAGAAGGCAATTGAGTAGCAAAGCCCTCTCTCGAGCAACTAAAGTGTCCATGTATAAGACCCTCATCATCCCAGTCCTGCTGTACGGTGCAGAAGCATGGACCCTGTCAAAGGCGGATGAAAACACTTTAGGCTGCTTCGAGAGGAAAATTCTTCGGACGATTTACGGTCCCGTCTGCATAGACGGAGAGTGGAGGAGGAGATATAACATCGAACTGTACGGGCTGTACAGCGATACCGACCTAGCCAAAAGAGTCAAAACACAACGTCTACGATGGCTGGGTCATCTAGAGCGGATGGACACCAACGCCCCGGCCCGGAAAATCTTCGAATCCACACCGCAGGGACGACGCGGTAGAGGAGCACCGAAACTCAGGTGGCGCACGCAAGTGGAAGGGGACCTCAGCCAACTTCGCGTGCGAAACTGGAGACGGCTAGCTAGAGACAGAGCTGGCTGGCGAAGCTTGTTGGCTGAGGCCCAGGTCCACCCCGGACTGTAGCGCCACCTTAAGAAGAAGAAGAATTAGGAATAAAGTAAGAGGCAGGGCCTCAGATAAACTTAGGCTCTATGGTAACCCAGATTCATGGGAAGAAATTAAGGCTATTTCAGCTGGACATTTCGCGGATCATAAAGATGAACGAACGCTCTATAATCAATTAAGCCTCCTTCGCCAAACAGGCACATTATCCAAATTCTTCTACCAAATTTTGGAAATAATAACTGCCCTTAATACTTAACTCTCCCAAACGGGAGATGATGCGGAAATTAGAGAGCTAATGATGCGCCGCAACATTAAGGAAGGCTAAGATACTTTTATTAAAGGTCTTAGAGAACCATTCTAAGCAATAGTTCTAAGTAGAGATCCTGATACGCTTGAGGAAGCATATGAAATAACGTTAGGTCTCGCAGACCTGAACCGTAATTACGGTAGCACATCGAACTACCACAATGCCAACAGACAAAGTATTGAAAGACAATATTTTTCAAATAACAGGGATCATTCCAAACATATCCCCAAGCAAAATAATAAACCGATTCCAATGGATGTAGATCCATCACCTTCTAATCTTCAAAGTGCGCTTAGTAATAATAATTATAATCGAAATGATAATTATGGCCGTTATAACAATAACCCAAATAGGAAAGGTAGAAAAAGTAGACCACAATTTCAAGAGGCCCTTATAAACGAAATTATGAGCTTAATCGCCTCGGATTAAGCTCACTTCCATAAGTCGAAGTTCTGAGGCTACTTATTGATACAGGTTCAACTTCTTCATTAATAGACCCAAACATAATAATAGATGAAAGTTATGTTACTGAAAGTTGTGTTATTAAAGCAATCAACAGGGATACAGGAATAAGAATAACAGGAAAATTTAAGAGAACCCTTTTTAGAGAATTGGGGAATGATGACCCACCAGTGGATTTCTATTTATGTGATTTCCATGATCATTACGACATTCTTATAGGCAATGATATTCTTAAAACCTATGGAATCATCATAGACTACTCTAAGGGACTACTTTTTAGGGGAGTTAAAGAGCTTAAAATTAAATACAAGCCTATAGTTTTAAATAAAACTTATACGTTTGAACCTCGAACTTCACGTTCACTACCCATGCCCGTTGACGTAGAAAATGGAAAAGTTATTGTTCAAGAACAACATTATGGTAACGAACTCGTAATTCCAAGAGGAATTTATTTTTCAAAAAACTGGATAGCAGATTTAAAAAAAAATAATATAACTGATGAAGCAGTAGAATTAAAGGCAAACGCCAATTAGAGCGAAGAGCTATGAAAAAACTAGTGGGAGGGTTACAATCCGCCTAGGCGAATCGTTGGATACCCCATCCCAATTGACCACTGTCAAGCTCCGAAATGCGTCAAAAATCTTGGTTGTTAAACTTCCATTAACTTTAATTATGTTGAGAATTTGTCAGTTAAGAATCTTCTTTCTTAAAAAAGGGGAGTGGCATCAACCCCTATTCAATAACATAATTTTTTTTATCATATTTTTTATTAGATGCAGTATACACGTGTTGATCGCAGTTTTATATTAAAAATTTAATTTCTTACTTAAAAACGCCCCCAAAAGTGGGAGCGGCAAAAATTTATTTATTTGAGTTGATAGCTTACGCACATATTTGTACATTTTATGGTGCAAGTTATTTGGATTTAAATCAAATATATCAAATAAAAGCCGTTTGTAAGAATGCATATTAAATATGACCACGCCTACAAGGGGGCGGTTTTCGCTTTTTGTTTTAATGCCAATCAAAAAGCACTTCAGCGAGGATATTGCGTACCAAATTTCAGCTTCCTACAACAACTTTGATTTTTCATGCTATTAAGTAAAGTGGGCGTTTTATTGAGCGGATTTAAAAAAATTTTACACTTGTACTGCTTCGGGACCTAAGAAGTACAGATACCAAGTCTCAAGTTCCTTGCTCAAATTTTAAGGCCTAAAAACTACGGACGGATATGGCTCATTCGACTTACAATTCGGTCTCTATCATATGCCTTTAAGGTCTTGGGGGTCTACGGTGATTATTTCTCTATGTTGCAAACTATGAATCAAACTTAATATACCTTTTATCCTATGGGATGGGGTTTAATCAAAAGAAACCAGTGAATAAGTGCTACAGAGTGTACGCAGAAGTTACAGTCCGTAAAACGAACTGTTGAACACCCTATCCTATCCCACATTGTAAAATGCTGATGGCATTGTTATTTTTTGACATTTTAAAAGGAATGCAAACATCGAAAAGGGGGGTGGTCCAACCGCCCCTAATTACAAACTATTAATTATAAGATGTTTCCACAGATATTTCCAAGTTTCGTTTAAATATACGTAAAAATGCAATTTTTAGGTTCAAATTCAATATTTTTGAAAAATGGACCCCTAAAATGGGGCGCGGCTAAAAACTTTATATGAAATCTGGACCGAAGTCTCGCTTACCTAACCTGCTACTTTTTTTGTTTCATGCTTTCCTAAATTAGGCTCAAGGCCAGTCGAAATTAAGTTTTTTTTGGACAATTTTAGGTTTTTCTTCCATTCTGCCTCCAAATGTGGGCGTGGCCCAAAATATTTTGTATGAACAAAATGTGGAACTAAGCGTTTTCTAAATAAAATATTAAGCAAATTTTTTTCGATTTCGAGCAAAAATATTGAGTAAACTGCATTTGAAAATTTAACTTCAAAATAGATGCTACGCCCACTAGAGGGGGTTTACCGATTAAATTTTTCTTTTTTATGTCTTACATTTATTAGGAGATGCTAAATGTTGAATTTCAGCCTGAAATTTGAAAATTTGAAAAAAATTGAAAAATTTGAAAAAATTTTAAAATTCTGGAGGTAGTTGCACATTTAGGCCGATTGTGGGCGCGTCTTTGGGCGGATTTCAAAAATGTTTACACTTGTACCGTGTGGCATACGAACGGACGGACGGACGGACGGATGGACGGACGGACGGACGGACGGACATGGCTCATTCGATTCAGAATTCGGTCTCGATCATATGCCCTTAAGGTCTTGGGGGTCTACCATTATTATTTCACCGTGTTACAAACTATGTAACAAACTTAATATACCTCCTATCCTATGGGATGGGGTATAAAAATGAAAATAATAAAAATAATAAGAATGAAGCAAAAAATAAAAAATCAAAGCTGCGATGGTCGCAAAATGGCCGGGTTGAAGCAAAAACAGAATCAAACCAATATTATAAAATTGAAAATCAATTCTTCGATGGCTGGAAAATGACCGGGATGAAGCAAAACAGGAATCCGAAAATATGGATCAATGGTCATTGGTAGACCTAACAAAAATTATCGAACGATCTGACGAATCAGATCAGGGATCAATAATAGATCTCACAAAAACGAATCTTTAAGAAAACCTTTTAAATGAGACGATAAAGAAAAATTAAAATGATATAAATATGGATCACTTAAATAATGAAGAAAAAAGCAAATTAAGTGAAATAATAGGTAGGTATGATCATCTATTTAAGGAAGAGGGTCAACACTTTACATTTACATATACAATTAAACACGAAATATGGACTACAGATGAAAAAACGGTGTATGCAAAGCAGTGGCGGCTCGTCAGGTCTTCCTTCGGGGGTCCACACAATTTTTTCTCGAAAAAAACTTGACTTTATTGACAAGTCTATTTTAACAACAAATCCCTTAGTGAGATCGATTTTGAAAAGTTTAGCTATGTAACTGCAAGTATTAATAAAAAACAAGTAAGTAAGTGCAAGAGTTCGTCTGTAACGAACTTCTAAATACCCAACCCTCCTTACACATTAACACCAAATTTAAAAATTTTTGGTCTGTTTTACATACTGAACGTCAATTATTTGTGTTGGCCACGCCCCTTAAAAAGAGCGTAGACTGAAAATTTAAATCAATTAACACTGATTTCGTTGGAATCACGAGAAAATGAGTTAAAAGCGAATATTTATGCTTAAGAAAACAGTTTTTTTTTCCCAAAAACGCCTCCTAAAAGTGGGCGGAGCTCAAAGCCTTGTATGCAACAAACCTAGTAAATGATTATATCTTTAATATTTGTCATACATTTTTTTTTCAATTTAAAATGAATTTTTTGAGAAATCAATTAGGCAATCGGTCCAATTTTTGCATAATTAAAGGCTTCTGGTAGATATGGCTCTCCACCAAAATTTGAGATCATATGTTTTGTCTATCTTTACCAAAAGGCATTTTGAAATAAAATGTAAATTTGAGGTTGTCTGACACTCACGCCAATTGTGGGCATGGCTGTGGGCGGATCTTCTCAATTTTTATACTTTGTCTGTACAAAATGAGAACAAAGCAACGCTGCAAGTTTCAGCTTCCTAGCTCAATTTCAACGACCTCAAAACTGCATACATACGGACAGAAGGACAGACGGACGGACATGGCTTAATCGACTTACCTGTCGGTCTCGATCATATCTCTAAAAGGTCTTAGTGGTCTACGGTGATTATTTTACTGTGTTACAAACTATGCATTAAAATTAATATACCCTCAGTCGGGTATAACAAGAACGAAACACTTTTACTAATTTTTAGGTGTAGTACCTAGGCACAAAACCGATGCAAAATCTACTCTTTTGCTCTATTTTTAATTCAAATAGGTAAATCTTTACTGTTTAATTTTTTGTTACCCTTATAGGTAACCTCACATGTTTTTTTATTGAGTACCCTTCGCAAATATAACGTAATTGTTGTTCATCATGTTTCCTACATTGAAGCATAAAGCACAGTACATGGGTAAACTCTTCCCCGAATTTTAAGCTCTTCAAGTACGCCTACCTACTCTAGTTTCCCACATATCCATGGGCCGAATTTCCTGTTTCTATTCATCTTTAGAATAGGATCTCCCTATAGGCATTTTATTTTGGTACCTGTGTTATCTTAAGTTGGCTTATCACTTTGCTTGATTTTATTTTTTTACAACACCAGCACAGAAAATTTGTTTGTATTATTTTCCACTGTAGATTTCATAAACTCTTTTATTGTAAACTGTTGGATTTTGTATATATTTGATTAGGTAATCAAGAGAGGGGTGTACAGTTTGCGATTTTGTAATCTTTCTATCTCACAGAAGCATGATGTTTAAAAGAAACACTTAAAAGATATACAATTAAGAAAGTATTATTTCGGCAACAAAAAAATGTATGTATGTATCAACTTTAAATACAGAAATCTAGTCCTTTAAAAGTTGCAAACAAAATTTTGAACGAAAAAAAGCCTTCAATTCAGGAATCAAACAAAACCTTAAATTTAAAAGAGAACAGAAAAAGTGGAAAAAAAAATTGATTGTGCTCGAAATAAAAACAATTTGGTAAAAAATTGTATAATGAAATTGTGCTGCCAGTGTAAAAAGAAGCAGAAATAAAATAATATTTTGCTCACTTAAGGTGCAATTGCATTGTTGTGCTCATAAAAAGTTTTTACAAAAGCTATAAAAAAGTATCTGCCCAAGGCCATTTGTGCTCAAAAAAATTAAAAATTGTGCAAGATGTAAAAGAAAATCATCCGTCCAAGGTCCTTATTTACTTTTTTTTTCTTTTTTTTTAATCGAAAATTGTTAAAAGAAAATGGAAACGGTAGAAAGATCCTTGACAGAGATCCTTGATCACAGGGGCAGTGAACGTCATTATAGAACAATTAAAAAATTTCGATGCCCGAAACCAACAACTGGAGGGCAAGAATGGCGAAGAGGCGGGCAGCACCACTAGTGGGTCTGTCCAACTCTGCAGCCCCAAAACCGAGGCAGACCTAAAAGATATTAGTAGGCTGCCTGATTGTGTTAAGGAACTACAAGTGTTTGATGGAAACCCAACGCAGTATGTGTCATGGATACATACTGCATCCTTAAGGATTTTGACATAATTAAAAACAAGCCAATGTATCGCGCCATCCTTCAGCATGTGAGGCAAAAAATAAGAGCGAGTGCGGACACAGCATTGATTTCGTACAATATATTCGACAACGACTGGTCGTCGATGAAGAAATGCTTGTCCCTCCATTATGCTGATAAGCGCGATATCAGAACATTGGAGCACCAGCTCAATCAACTAGCGCAGAAGGGTTCCAGGCTAGACGAATTTTACGCGACTGTGAACCATAAATTTTCTTTGATCATTAATAAGATCAAAACTGAAACCAACACGGAAGAGACAGTCAACGCGTTGATTGAAACATACCGTAATCCGTAATCGCGCCTTGGACGTGTTTATACGCGGTTTGAATGGTGACTGGTCTCGGATGTTGATAATCCAGAAGCCTAAAACCTTTCCCGAAGCCTACACGGCATGCCTACAGATCCAAAATCTCAATTTTAGGAACCACTCAATACACCCGTCTAATGCTGCGAATACGACAACGGCGCCTATAAATCAGTCCTTCAAGTCGGATGGTAGGCAGCCTATCCCCCCTGCGAAGCACTCAAGGCCACCCATGCCTAAGTATGATAAGTTCCATTATCCGCCTAGGAATAACTACCGTATTGCGTCTCAAAGCCCACCACCGCAGCCGACCGCGCCGAAACCTCACGAGAGGATGGATCTAGACCGGTCAGTTCAGTCGCGTCACGTTAATTACATGAACCGACCAGGACCTAGTAATCCCTTCAAACGGCGGACCCAATCTGACAGGTACCCACAAAAGCAGCAGAGGCTCTTCTACGCCCAGGCATACGACGATGAAGAGCCTTATGAGGAAGAGCCCTCAGCCTACGAAGAAAGGGCCACTGACAATGTGGAAGACCAGCTAAATTTTAGGGATGGCGGGAATCTGGCGTTCCATACTTAGAATATTTTACAAGCGAGGGAAAAAGGCTAGAGTTTCTGGTGGATACAAGGGCTAATAAGAACTTCATAAGCCCTTCCCTAGCTCAAAAAACTGTCCGTCTGTCCAAACCATTTAAAGTCCGGTCCACTGGTGGAACCATAGAGATTTCGGAGAAAGTCTGTGGAGCTTTCTTCCACACCGTAGGTATCAATTCTATCGAAACTTTCTTCCTCTTACCGGGTCTTAAGTTCTTCGGGTGGGTTCATAGGTGATGACACGCTTAAGTCTCTTGAAGCGGTCATTGATCGTAAGGCAAACACACTGAGGCTTAAGTCTGGTGTGGAAATACTTCTAAAAGAGAGGGCTTCAAAAGAAGTTAATACGCTACCCACGTTAGACGAAAATATTCCTGGGGAAGTGAAAAGCAAGATACACGATCTTCTAAGAAAATATATTAGGTTATTCGGCCCAATTGACGGCCGCGAATTAGTCGACACCGCCGTAAGGGCAGAGATACGAACAAAGACGGATGACCTGATATATACCAAGAGCTACCCATACCCGGTCTGTATGAGGGACGAAGTGGAGAAAGAGATTAAGAAGCTCCTGGAAGAAGAGGTCATCCGGCCGTCTAGGAGTCCTTACAATTCTCCTGTTTGGGTTGTGCCTAAAAAACCCAAGCCTAATGGGGAGAAACAAAATCGTATGGTAGTTGATTTCAAAAGACTCAATGCGGTTACGACGCCGGACACATATCCGATACCTGACATTTCAGCTACTATAGCTAGACTGGGTAAAGCCAAGTTTTTCACGACCCTTTACCTTACGTCAGGGTTCCATCAAATACGCATGAAAGCTTCTGATGTGCCGAAAACGACATTCTCTACGATAATTGGCAAATGGGAATTTTTGCGAATGCCCTTTGGGCTAAGAAATGCACCCGCGATCTTCCAAGGGATGATAGACGACGTTTTAAAGCAACATATAGGCAAGATATGTTACGCCTATATAGACGACATTATTATCTTTGGCGGCAGCATGGAAGAACTTGTAAGGAATATGGACATTATGTTTTCCAGGTTGCTCGAAGCGAATCTGAAGGTAAATTTGGAGAAAACACAATTCCTACAAACCTCAGTAAACTTTCTGGGGCATATCATAACGCCTGAGGGTGTTCACGCCGATCCGAAGAAAGTCGAAGCCATTCAAAAGATTCTACCACCCGAGAATCTCAAAGAGCTCAAAAGCTTCTTGGGCCTTACGTCCTATTACCGCAAGTATATTCGCGACTATGCGAAGATTTCGAAGCCCCTTACAAATCTCACTCGGGGGGAGAATGCTCAAATCAGAGCCAATCAGTCGAGGAAGATCCCGGTTAAACTGGATGAGAAAGCCCACCGAGCGTTTAACGATTTGAAGACGCTTCTCACTTCTCCCGAGATTCTAGCCTTTCCAGACTTTCAGATCCCATTTAATTTGACGACGGATGCTTCGAACTATGCCATAGGTGCAGTGCTTACACAGGACGAGGCTGGTCGTGACAGACCTATTGCCTACATCTCGCGATCCCTCAACAAGACCGAGGAGAATTTCGCCACCATTGAAAAAGAGATGCTGGCAATTATGTGGGCTCTGGACAACCTGAGAGATTATTTGTTTGGAGCAAAGAAGATCCGCATTTTCACTGACCACCAGCCCCTAACCTTTGCGTTGGGGAATAGAAATTACAACGCGAAGCTGAAGCTTTGGAAGGCCAGGTTGGAGGAGTACAACCACGAACTGATTTACAAACCAGGTAAGTCGAACTTCGTGGCCGACGCGTTGTCAAGACTTAGAACTGAGGTGAACCACTTGACCGATTCGGCGAGAACCGACCCGGTGCCAAGTGAAGAATTAGCTCAAGGTAGCTCCACAACGCAATCTGCTGGAGAGTCTGGTTCTTCGAAGAAAACGTTGGTCGATGATGCGGAGTCAACAGATACAGCTAGTGAAACTGTTCACAGTGCTGAATAGGATGCGTCGGACCTTATCCCTCACGTTGAAGCCCCTATAAATGTCTTCAGAAATCAGATAATCATCAAAGTAGGTAATGGTCTCGAACTGTATGAGGAACCCCATCCTGGGTACGCAAGGCATTTCGTAGCATTCGACACATTAGACAGTGGGGCTCTTATTGAAATCCTGAAAATGAAACTGAACCCAAATATTCAGAATGGGATTAAAATACCAGAAGCCTTTATAGGACTTTTGCAGGAAGTCTATTTAGGAAATTTCGCTAACTATAAGATTCGCTTAACGCAAAGAATCGTAGAAGACGTAACGAGAGAAGACCGTGTCTGGCGGCTGATTAGTGATGAGCATAGAAGGGTTCACACAAACGCCAAGGAAAACAAGGAACAGTTGCTGGAGAGGTATTATTTCCCTCGAATGAACAGCCTTATAACACAATATATGCGGACATGTGAGGTCTATCTTGCGAACAAATACGACAGGCACCCTGCTGAACCCGAGCTTCAGGCAACACCTGTGCCGTCGTACCCGTGTGAAATACTCCAAATGGACATAGTCGAGATACAGAATGAACAATTCATAAGCTGTATCGATAAATTCTCAAAGTTCGCCAAACTGTTCCATGTAAAGAATAGGTCGTCTCTTCATTTAAGAGGCAAAATACTTAAAGACCTGCACTACTTCACAGTCCCAAGGGTGCTGGTTATGGACAATGATTCTGGGTTCGTAAGCCCCATTATTGCAAACTTCATTAGGAAATTGAATATCCATCTCTACCAGACGCCAGTCCATCGCAGCGAAGTTAACGGACAGGTTGAAAGGTTCCACTCAACAGTCCTCGAGATTTACAGGTGTCTGAAAAACGAGTATAAGGATTTACGGCCCAAGGAACTCTTGGACATAGCTGTAGACCGGTATAACAACTCCTACCATTCGGTAACAAAGAGGAAACCGGCTGATGTTTTCTTTAATCGCACCTCAAGAGTTAATTACCAGAATTTGGTCAATTTCCGGGCCAAGGTGAATAAGAATTTAAGGGGGGCAATAGAGTTAAAACAACAGGCAGAAAATAGGCGTAAAAATACGAAGAGATCGTCACCCAAAAAGTACAAAAAGGGTGACATAATTTTCACAGCCTACAAAAGAATACAAGGAAAAAATAAGCCCTTGTATAGGAAGGAGGTTGTAGCGAGGGACAATAGGGTTACCGTCATCACCACCACTGGTAGAAAGGTGCACAAGGCACATATAAAAAATACCCACGAGGCCCTACAAAAAGCACAAAAATAACAATATAAATAAAAAAGAAAAAAAAAAAATAAAATAAAAAAAAAGGAATGGCACCAAGCACGAAAAATTTAAATTATGGCACTGAGCACGACAAAATTAAAATTATGGCACTGAGCACAGAATATAGAAAAATAGGAAAATTAAAGTTATGGCATTAAGCAAATTATGGCACTAAGCACGGAAATAAAAAGAAATAAAATATCATGGCATTATGCTTAAAATAAAAAAGAGAAATAATTAAAAAAAAAAAAAAAAACTCCTTTATTAGGAGTGCTACGGCAAGAAACACAAGATTAAATTAATTATGTATTATAACATTAGCGTAAATAAGAATGTAACTTAGAATTTAGATTAACTGTAACCTTTTACCTTTTGAAATTGTAGAACCATTAAATTTATCTTGAAATCCAGAACCTAAGTTCTATTTATAAATCAATGTAAGTCTTAACCAAAATGTAACGTAGAACTTCGAACTTAGACTAATGTTAACCTTTGAATTTTGAAAATTACAATGTAAATTTATCTAGACGATAGGTATAAGATGTGTTTGAAAATAATTATGAAACTTTACTACAACTTTACTAACTGTATTAGAATTAGTTACAAAAAGATCTAAGTCTCCGTTTTTCAATTATGCTTAAATTCCGACCGACCGGAATTTAAGCAATTATGCTTAAATTCCGACCGTTTGTAAGTCGAACGGTTGGGGCCGACGTTCGCGTTTTTTTCGAATCCCCTTCTGGGATATCCTTAACTAGCACACTTTTTGTGTGTGTGCTCATTCGGTTGCTAGCCGGAGCGAACTTTTCCTCGTTGTTGTTAATGTAAAAGCTGTTTTGAAACATTTTTGCGTACCCATACCTGCTCAACTTTTATGGATGTCATAAGAAAGCCCATCGCACGTGCGATCGGCTTTCCAAGAATTTGAAGAAAAAAGTGTTAGGGATGTGTGTCCAGACTTTTGTTTCTCTTTCTATTTTCCGTTGAGATACCACAATTTGTATCCTTGTATATAGAAACCTATTGTATCATTGTATATAAACACTTAATATAGTAAATTCTTTTCGCGTAAAAAAAAACTGTGTGAACACGACGCAAATGTTTCATGGCGCTGCAGTCACTGGAAACGCATTGTATATAAACATTTCAGAAGGGTTTTGTGAAATATTTGCATACGCTCTTCACTTAGGAGACACATGAAAAGGGGGAAACTGGTTTGGGTGTGTTGGTGTCCTTCTTCATTCTTATTCCTGTTTCATTTTAAGCATGTGTGTTGTGCAGGGGGCTAGATTTTCTGTTTCCACTAACGTTGTGCCGTTTTCAAAGATAAATAGGTCACGATCACCAGTCTTAACTTCAAGTGAGGTAGGTCATGGGATAGGTCAAAAGAAATCTACAATTATCGTGCTTACTTGATGAGTGTGGAAAAGAAACAAGATCTTAGGTGGATATATCTTCTTTGGTTGATACTTTTGGCTGGTCGGCCGCTTTTTTGTATTTGGCTTAAAATCAAGCTGAAGTCAGACCAAAAATCAATTGTTGGAAAATATTGCTTACGATTGGGTCTATAACTCTGAAACTTTATGTCTTTCTAAGCATAAAAAATTATGAATCATTTTCAATATTTTTTTTTTAATAGGCACCTACCTACGAAGATAATTAAGGTGTAACATTTATTTTTTATTTTTGAAGTTCATATTTACATAATTTTTCACGTTCTTTATCTTAAAAATCTCACAATCATTTAGCATCCTACAGCTGTTCTTAAAGCCTACATATAAAATGAGTAACTCACAGCTCTGTGGCAGGAAGATTCGAGCAATGTTCTGTTCAGCACGGAGATTAATTGTGTCCTGTGGAAATAGTTACCTCTCAAGTTCCCTGACTGTAGATGGCCCTAAAATTGCAAAAAAAAATAAAGATTCTTTTCCACATCACCCTTGAGGTAGAACAATAAATGCGTTTTTTTCGAGGTTTCCCCAGTAGGCATAGCCCTCGTTCCTTTTGCACTTTTCATGCTATAAGTACAAAAGGAAATCGTTTTCTTGTCTCAGTAACATGCTATTTTATGCAAAAATGCGTTTGGGAAATGCAATTTAAAAAAAACATGCAAAGCAAAGGTCCAACATTAAATAAAGCGTTTGAAAATACTAATATAAGAACCTTAAGTCTAGCAATAACAAAAAGCTTTTCAAAAAGTGTCTTGGCTAGCTTTAATAAGGTGCAATACTTAGTATGTGATCTTATATAAACTCAGAAAATATACCTAGACCTAATGTTAAGCTGTAGGAACATAAGGAATAAACTCCTTATATATCTAAAGTCATCACAACAAATTAAGACGAAGCCCCACCTAGAATGCGCAAACAAAATTTTATTAACAGAAAATAATTATTTACATTTTATTATTTAAAACTATTGTCTTATGACTAGTTATGCATTCTAGGCGCTGTGTCGTATATCCAATTTCAGGTGTTCTTTCTTTCATGTCCAGTGATTGTTTCCATTTGGTTGCTTATAATGCCCTCCCACAATTTTATATGTTGAATTGTATTTTGAATTCCAATTGTATGTCTTCAATTGATTTATTTGTTTCCAGGGAACTTTTTCTTAAACTCTGCTCTTGTGCAGTCCACGTCTTTGTTGGTTTTCTTCACCGTAAACTTAACTAACCCAAGTATGATAAACTTGATCATAGCATCTTTGTGCCCGTCTTCTTCGCAGCTTAGGTAGTAGTTCGGTGCGATTTCGTCCATCAAGTATCTAAGCAGATCTTTTGATGCTTGCTTTTTCGAGAACTGTTCGTTAAATCTTTTCTGTACGCTCTTAACAGTTTGCTCAAAGTCTGCAGATGGAACTGTTAACATCCCGTAGTCTGATGTGGTCTTGGTTGTTTCATAGGCTCTCAGCTGTATTAGCATAAATTGTTTTTTTTTTTTCGAATCCGGTGCCTAATCGATCATTAAGTCGGTGCATTTTAGCCGTTGCTTTAATTTAAATGCTGCGAATCCCGCGTAGTACGTCCCAGCAGTTTTTTTTTTGAGCTTTTCAGCATGGCTATCATTTTCATTTATTTGGAAACCGACATAATTGTCTTTTGTTTCCATTTCTTCGATTCCATCCAAGCTAATTCTTTCATCCATGCCGTCATGACTTTCAGCGTATTCTTCTCCCTCGTTGACAATGTCCACGAAACTCAACAACATATTGTGTTTTTCCATCTACTTGAAGGGAAAATCGCCGTCATCATCAAGTACGTCTTCCTTTGCGTACGAAGCCCTCTGTAGCAACGGTTCTACTTGCTGGTGCTTGTATCCTGCACGTTCTGCCGAAGTCAGGTGCATGAAAATAGTTTGTTTTAAGTTCCTGACTAATCTCCAAGCCGAGGGATTCCTGTCATAGGAGCCACGATCATTTCGTATGATCGAAAATAGGTTTTCAGCCACATCAGTGCTTAAATGTGAAAGAAGTAGATATTTTTGCGTGGGGCCTCGGATATGATCCCCTATTTGCTCGATTGCAAGCAGTGTTTGCGTTAATCCTTTAAAGCAGGGAGGCGTTGTTATGACGCTGCGTGACTTCCATGTTGAGATCCATTCCCTGGCTTTGATGGCATAGAGTGGAGTTGTTTTGTCGTATATTACCTGCTTATGGATATTGCGAGATTGGACCTTGCACGTGTTCAATACGTCAAAAAGGTCGTTCATTTTCTTAATGAACTGTGCTGTAGATTCTGCTTCCTTCTTTTCTTCTTCTGTCTTAAAGATGTTGGTTGTCCTTATTGCGTCTTGTACTGCAGTGTATACGTTCATGCTGAAAATCTGTGTCACCAAACTGACTTTTAGCTTGTCAAATCCATTTGGGCTTATGTGTCTTTTACAAAACTTTAACAAAAAACACTGCAATTGTTAAAAAAAAAAATAATTTAAAAAACACTTTATTCACTTTGCCCAGTTACCAACGACTTATTTTTTCACTGTTATTAAAGGGCGAAAACACTCTTTTCTTGAATAAGCACTTGTGAGCGAAACACTTGTCACTTTTTAAATTCACTGGCTTATAACGGGTGATTTTTTAAGAGGTTGAAAACTTAAAAAAAAAAAAACACAAAAAATTCGAAAAAAATTAATGAAATATTTATTTGAATCGATAGTTTGAACCTTGCAATTTAATGTTTAAAGATAATTTCATGCAAATGTTGACCGCGGCTGCGTCTCAGGTAGCCCATCCGCTGAGTCCAATTTTGGCATACTCTTTCACACATATCGGCCGGTATCTCACGAATGAATGCATGGATGTTGGCTTTCAGTGCGTCAATCGAAGCGGGCTTGTCCCTATAGACATTAGCCTTGACATACCCCCACAAAAAATAATCTAATGGTGTCAAATCGCACGATCTAGGCGGCCAATCGCACGATCTAGAAACGTGAAATTAACTGTTCACCAAACTCGCCTCGCAATTGCGCCATTGTTTCGCGTGCTGTGTGGCATGTGGTACCGTCTTGTTGGAACCACATATCATGCAAGTCAAGAACTTCCGTTTCGGGCAAAAAAAAGTTTGTTATCACCGCTCGGTAGCGTTCACCATTGACAGTAACGCTGCGATTCGCATCATCTTTGAAGAAATATGGCCCAATAATGCCGCCGGCCCATAAACTGCACCAAACAGTGGCTTTTTCGGGATGCATTGGTAGCTATTGCGATGCTTCTGGCTGATCTTCACTCCAAATGCGGCAATTTTGCTTATTTAATGTACAATTTTTCGATAAAAAAGCGGATCCTCGGCCAGCTTTCCAAGAGCCCATTCACCAAAAATTCGGCGTTGTGGTAGGTCGGCTGGCTTTAGTTCTTGCACCAGCTGTATCTTAAAAGGCTTTACGCCCAAATCCGCAAAATTTTCCACGTAGTGCTGTAACAAAGGCCTAACTGCTGGGAACGGCGCCGAATCGACATTTCGCGGTCTTCTGTCACACTAGCTGATACGGCCGCAATATTTTCTTCACTACGCATAGTACGTTAATGTGTTGGTGGTTTAATGTCCAACAAAGTAAATTTGGTCACAATCTTCCAAATAGACTGCTCAGAAGGTCGAGAATGCCGACCATAAAATGGAAGCAGCGCGCGATGAACATTTCGAACCGAGCACGAATTTTGATAGTAAAATTCAATAATTTGCAAGCGTTGTTCATTTGTAAGACGATCCATGGTTAAATTGCAAACCAAACTGAAGCTGTTTGACAGTGACACAAGGTACTAAACACACGTCAGCTGTCAAAACTAGTGTTGCCAAAACCAAACCAGCTAAAAAATCACCCGTTAGTTATCACTTTTTTGACACTGGCTTTTTACTAATGACTTTAGTCCTAAAGTGAAAACCAACTCTTTTCAACTTTCAGCGATACCCGACACAAATAACTTTGCACTTAATTTCCCGATAAGAAACGGACTAATTACTCGGCGAACACGAAAAGGTCAATAAAAACTAATTGTATAAAACAATAAAGGAAATAATAAAATAAAGGGAAGTAAATACTTAATGCAAAAAATAATGTTATGTAATAATAATTAATAATGCTTCAACATATGTAGGTACCTGTATATATACTTACTGAGCGAATAACGTACGCACACAAAATTTAAAAATTAATGAGAAAACAAACAAGTTTAAAACAAAGATGCTAATATCGCACGCACAAAAAATAGAAAAAAACAGTAAAAAAAAACAAGTAGGTAGAATCGTAATGCAACAAAAATGCAATAAAAAACGCACAAAATGGTGCAGAGTTCAAATGTTTGAAAACGCACTGACGCACTATTTCTAAATTCACACAAGCTTTTTAAGGTTTCGAATGTGTTAAGCACAAGCAAAAGTCAACTTGATTTGATAAAATCAGAAGATTGACTTCAAATTTCTCCACCAAAAAGCGCGAAATTGGCAGAAAAAAGGTAACCGCCAAAAGTAACGACTTTTTGTGGTTTTCTCATAAACTTATTCTTATATGTATGTTATTACTTCATATCATACACACTCTTCTAACACTGCTTAAAAAAATTCATAGCCTTAACAAACTATATATGACATTCCAACCAACACGACAATATTCATTCATAATCGGTATAGAAGAGTAAGCAGAAAAACGCAAAATCCTTCGCCTTTTCTTTTCAAATATGATAGGTACACACATAAAAACGAAGAAGATGGAGCAAAACACAAAAACATTAATACTTTTCCCTAAAGAAAAATATACCTACTTATCAATACAGATATACACATTCATTCATAAGTAGAGGCATAAGAAGCAAAATGCAAGATCTTTCGTCTTTTTTTGCTCCTCCAAAGGCCAGTAGATGATTATACCCGACCCAGGGTATATTAAGTTTGATGTATAGTTCGTAACGCAGTGAAATAATCACCGTAGACCTTTTAGAGATATGAATAGACCGACAGGAGAATCGATTAAGCCATGTCCGTCCGTCCGTCCGTCCGTATGTAAACAACTTTTAGGCCTTAAATTTTAAGGCAGACAGCTGAAATTTTGTGGGTTGGTTGGAAGTCCAGTCCTTCAGATCAGGTTTGAAAATAAACTGAATCCGCAACTGAACTGTAAAATAAATACATTTTGCAAATTTTAGCTATGTTACAATGGCGCTAGCGCATTAATTTTTGGTACGTAACATTGCCTTTGATTGTCTTTTAGGTAGCCAAAAAAATTTAGACTTTTCATTGACCACGCCCACTTTTTAAGGGATTTTAGCTTAAAATGACTGTTTTTTCAACAAATACATATGAAATTTGACAAAAAATTATATGAAAAAAGTTGTAGATACTAGCATTTTCAAACTTTTATGTATATTGTTATGCCTTTGCTATAAGCGTTTGTGTTTTAGTCGATCAGCGATCGTTCCGCCAGCCTAGAGATTTATTTGGAAGTTAGGGATTCCTCCGGTATTACCCTTGGGAAACTAGTTGAGAAACAGCAATCAACTTCAGCAACTTCTCCACCATAAGTAATGAGAAAACACAACACAATGAGTTTCAGTCTATCTTGGATTTGGAGCTTAATCGACCGTACTTGTTGACAACTCGAACACAATTCAATCTTATTCTATCAGTTACCCTACCTCGTTACAAAATAAAATCTGTTTTTGCTTAGCTTGCTGTTTCTCGGAAGTGCTGTCTGTGGGAACTGCTGTCGTGCTGTTTCCCGGAATATTGTTGGATGGTGGAACTGCTGACGATATGTCTGAGTTTTGCAGCTAGAGCCTACGCTTGCATAACACCTCCCCCATTAAGACATATCTAAGGATACCTTATCCTGAGATTGGGCTTGGGTGTCCTCATTTCCACATGCTCCTGGGCGCTTTCCTCTGTGTATGTTTCTGCTGAAATTCTTAGCGTCGCCTCGGGATTCACGCGATGATTTCTGTTGAAACATCTGTTGAACAGGGCTATGGTTGTCCTTCCTGATCCTCGGTTACACTTCCAAACTGTGTAGCTGATCAGGATTAAGGAAAGAACTCCAAATGTTGATATCAATATCCCTTGAGATCTTTCGGGTATTTTCTTTAGAGCCTTCGTGCAAAAGTTTCGCTGGTTTTGGATCTCAGCCGTCAGGTCCTGCAGTTCATGGATATCTTTAGCCGTTATTTTTGACATCGGTTCAAGGTCCAATCTTATATCCTTTATTCTCGAATTCCAGCAGCAATCTTCTAAGTCACTATACGAATATTTATCTTTTATAGCTATTTCAACATTACTATTTACTGTTCTTAGCGTCATATCATACGTTTCGAATTTACAATTATTTCCAATCAAAATTGTACCTGATCCAAAAAGTTGGCCAGTCTCGGTTTCATTTTTACATTTACACGTGTACCTAGTTTCCTCTGTTACAGTGAATATGAAGAGGTTATCTTTTAATTTATGAAAAATTTCAATTTTTAAATTATTAAGTTTTGCAATACAATTATTTGCCCTGTTTCTCATGAATACATTTATCTAGCAATTCGAGTCACTTATTGTGCTTCTAATCAATTGAGGTTTACAAACATAAGCTTTGTTAAAAATTTTACAATCATCCAATTTTTCCTTAAGACTATATTCTTCTCTATTTTTATTTATTATCAAATATTTATTTCTTAAACCTAATATAATTACACCGTTCTTTACAATTTCAGGTACAGTAACTATCTCGTATATGTCAAAATTTTCTTTCGATACTGTTGGGATACTAATTACAACAACAATGTTTTGTTCTTTCGTAAATGCTTTAAGTTCTAATGTTTTCAAAATTTCAGAATAGTTTTTCGTGGTTGGTTCTACAGCTAAATTATTTTCATGCTCTAATTCTCTTAATTCATTGATCAGATCTATTGGCTCTATGATTCTGGGATGAAGGATACCTGCTTGTATAAATAGTAAACTGTCAATAAGCTGCTCAATTTCAAGTTCCAATTGCATAATTTTGTGGTTAATTTTACTCGATAATTCATCATAATAAGACGTTAAGAGAATGGTTCGGTTAAGATCAATTTCTTTAGCATTAACTTTGTTTAGTTTATTAATAACATCGTTGATTTTCTTTAAAGTAACATTGCTATTCTTTACGCTTTCTAGCACTTGCTTATTTAAATGACTCAGTACCTTGATGTTTTCTTCCATTCCGTTTTTGATCCGACTTTCGTTTTCAGAAATACTTTGGACTGCTTTATAATAGTATTCAGCGTCTTCGCTGTCCATGGTTTCAAATAGAACCTTAAAACCTGTACCTAAAGCATTGATCAAACCGCGCCTTTCTCTTCTTGGTTTTCCGACTATTCCTAAATTAATCTAATTCTATGGTCAATTTTAGTAATTTCTCTCATTGCTGCTAATTGATACTCTTTGCATCCTGCTCTGGATTCAATACAGAGACTATCTATACTTCTATAGAATTAATTATACTTCTTACATTATTGCTTGATAGATCTAAAGCGTTAACGTCTAAGTTTATTACTAAAGCTACATGGCTACGAATTTCCTTTGCGTCTCCTACATGGCTGAAATATAACCCACTGTTGTTTTGCAGGTCTCTTATTTGGACGTTTTCTGCCGAGATCCGGCTGATGATTGAGACTGTGAAAAATAAATAGGGTTTGACGTTAGCCTTATTAAGCATCTGGGTTTTGTTTTGAAGTTTTATTATGAGGTAGTCAACTATAGTGAATAGACCTTTATAAGTACTCCTCTGCTTGCCTTTTCGTTCATTACGTACTAAAACCTTTTGACCTATTTTATATTCCTTCGGCTTTCCCAACTTCCTATCATACCTTACTTTAGCTTTCTCTCTGCAACTTCTAGTTTTTTCCTCTACTTCTGCTTGTATATCAAACAAGTTAGATTTTAGTTCGTCAACGTAGTCGTAAATCGACTTTTCCTGGATTAAATCTACCCCACTTGGTCTATTTACTTCATTACCAAACACAACTTCATAAGGGGTGTATCCTGTTGTATTATGGACAGTACTATTATAGCAGAATCCAGCATATGGCATGCGTTTGCTCCAATTGTCCATCTCATTTAGCTCTTTTCCAGTTGACCTCAAATATTCTAGCAATCGGCAATGTGCACGTTCGACACTGCCATTGGCTTGTGGGTATGCAACGCTTGTTGTTATGTGTTTAATCCCTAATAATTGACAAAATTCGCTGAACAGTCCATTACAGAACTCGAGACCATTGTCTTGAAGAATAAATTTTGGCATTCCAAAGTTCATAATCCACTCTTCCATAATCGCACGAGCAACAGTTTTCATGTCTTTACTCTTAAGTGGTACAAATTTTATGAACTTTGAGAGGTCATCTTGTACTGTTAGTCCGAATTTGTAACCTTGTTCAGTTTCCTGAAATGGCCCTATAATATCGATCATTATTTTCTCTAATGTTTTGTCAGCGGAACTAATGATCTTCATTGGATTGTTAGTGGGAGCCCTATTAACCTTCTCAGTTTGACACTGAGGGCAATTTCTGACAAAGTTTTCAATGCATTTTTGCATGCCTTTCCATTTGAATTCTTTTCGTATTTTTGAATATGTGGCTTTTTGGTCGGTATGGCTCCCTATCAGACCTTCGTGGTATTCTTTCATGATTTCCTTTTTCCTATCATCATTGTTTACAAACTCTCTACCGTCGTCGTCCGTGTCTTCATCTATTTCTTCAACACTATTATTTTCTTCTACTATAACTGGGAGCTCTTCAGTTGTATGTACATCGTTTAAGATATCGTCATTAACATCGTTCAAAATCTCCTCAATCACTTCATCATTTCCATTGCCCACTTGAACATCTTCTACATTAGGATCCCTAGTACTAAAACCATCTTCTTCTAAAAGGCTTAGTAGATCTTGCCAAGTCTCTTCCTTCTCCTGTTCTGTGACTCGAATATTTTTACTTGTTACATTTGCTGGAGCTTCTTCATTCTCCTTTTCTATAACTCTAATATATTTGCCTGACTCGTCAGCATCTATACCTGAATCGTTTCTTATTCCCACATTTCTACTTAACTCGTCTGCAACTACATTTTCCTTCCCCTTTTTGTAGAAAATGGTATAGTCAAACTCCTCTAACTTTAGTCGCCACCTGACAAGTCTGCTACCTGGGTCTTTGACTCTAAATAACCACGTCAAGGGCCTGTGGTCTGTCTGTATGACGAATTTTGTATCATAAATATACGGCCTGAACTGTTTCGTTGCCCAAACGATGGCCAAACATTCCTTTTCTGTTGTTGTATAATTGACCTCGGCCTTATTAAGAGTTCTGCTAGCAAAATGTATTGGTAAATCATGCCCTTCATGATTTTGGTTAAGCACGGCACCGATGCCTCGATTGGAAGCATCTGTAGTGATGATGAAAGGCTGAGTGTAATCAGGATATTGTAAAACTGGGTGCTGAGTAATTGCTTCCTTTAACTTTTCAAAGCTTTGTTGTTGTTCCGTACCCCAAACGAATGCGACATCCTTTTTTAAAAGTCTGTTCATTGGCTCAGCAATATTGCTAAAGTTTTTTACGAATTTCCGATAATAGCGTATCATTCCAAGAAAGGACTCAATACCTGTAGTATTCTTAGGTGATTCCATTCGCTTTATACACTCAATTTTGTCTGGATTTGGTTTTACCCCTTTATCAGTAATGACATGTCCCAAGTACGAAACCTCTTTTCTAAGAAATTTGCACTTGTCTGGTTGCAATTTTAGATTAGCTTTCCTGAGCTGCTCGAACACTGCAATCAATTTTTGGTTGTGCTCCTCTAAATTTTGTCTATGTATGACAATATCATCTAAATAAACCAAACATGTGATCCCTTGTAATCCAGCTAGGACATTGTTCGTCAGCCGCTGAAAGCAGGCTGGTGCATTTTTCAAACCCATTGGCATTCTTGTGAATTCAAAATGCCCATATGGTGTACTAAACGCAGTTTTTTTCCATATCATCTTCATCCATCGGGATCTGATGGAAACCGGACGTTAAGTCCAGGGTGGAAAAGTATTTTGCTTTTCCAAGTTGGTCCAATATCTCGCTAATGTTCGGCAGGGGGTAGTTATCCGGGATTGTAAGCTCGTTTAACTTACAGAAATCAATAACCATACGCCACTTTTTCTTCCCACTGGCGTCTGCCTTCTTTGGAACTATCCACAATGGAGAGTTCCAAGGAGAACTACTGTCTCGAATTATGCCGTCATCCTTCAGTTTATTAACCTGTTTTCGCACTTCCTCTTCATGGACCTTGGGATAACGGTAGCTCTTTGTAAACAAAGGCTCCATTCCAATACCAGTGCGTATTTTATGTTTGATGAAATCGGTCTTAGTCAACTTCTCATCTTCAATGCTTAATATGTCATTAAATTCTTTTACTATTTCTAATAATTTTTCTTTCTCCTCAGCATTTAAATGATCCGTTCTGATATTACTAACAACTGTATTTGCCCTTTTATTAGCAACAAAAAAAGGCCAAAAAAAAGGTCAAAATCTCTTAAGTTTGTCCCTTGGATGCTTAATCCATTTATATTGAAAGGTTTCTCCGTAGTGTTAACTATAGAAACTAAACATGTGCCTCCTTTATTTTCAGTAACGCAATTAGGAACAATAATGCCTTCTCCTAATTCCTGTCTAGGTACCACTATTTCTCCTTCAAGATTTTTGTCAACAATGACAGTCCTGAATACTTCTGATCTCTCCTTGACGATTCTCTCTTCGTGGAGATATCTCAAAGGAAGTATGCCAAGTTTTCCACTAATTACATTTTCCTGGTAATCAATCGTGATCCCACCCTCTCGTAGGAAATGGTTTCCGATTATTCCATCGTAATTTCCTAATAATTTATTCTCAACTACTTGCAATTTTAATACCTCCGACCTAGTGCTAAGGTGCTAATTTAGTGCTATGCAAATTCTACACTCGTTTCTACTTTCCCCTAGGTTTGGCACATTTGTCCACTTATTCCTTTAAACTGCATAACTTCTCCTTCATTAACCTCATCTTTATAAACTGCAATGCTGCCTGCGATTTCTGGCTAAATGACCAGGTTTCCCACAGTTGTAGCAACATCTTGTGTCTGTATAATTAATTTTGGCTAAGTTCTTAGACGTGTAGTCATGATGCGTATTCGTTTTGAATAAATTTATTCGCTGTTCTTCTTCACAAGCGAACTTGCTGGCTTCTGCGAGCGTTGTAGGTCGTTGAGTGATTACATATGTAGAAAATCTTTCTCTTAGGCCATTAATAAACACTGTCAACGTCTCATTTTGTATATAATCTATTTGACCTGCTCTATGTTCTGCTTTGACGTCTATAAGTTTACTTTGTAAAAGACGTCTTTGCAGGGTCTCCACGCGTTGCATGAAATGCACAACCGTTTCATCTCTATATTGTTATATAGAGATCAGCTCTCTGTGCCACTGGAGCGCACTATGAGGCTCCCGAAAAACTAGTGTCAGTTCCTTCTTTAAACTCTCCCAGTCCTCGATTTCTCTGTTCATGGGAATTGTTGTGGCGTTGCCACGAATTTTGATCTTTATAAATTTAAACAGGACATTCTTTTGTTCATCTGATGCCAGTTCGATGGCAGAATCGATAAAGGTGAAAACCTCATCGCTCGTCCCATTAAATGTTGGGATGAATGCTGTGAAATCAGAAATTGGAAATGCGTCGGGCATGTTGTCACTAATATCACTTCTTATGTCACTATACAAATCGTCACAGTCTAGACTGTTATCACTATTGCTCAAACTACCTAACTGATCTCTTGAAAACATTAACACTTTAATAGGAGATAGCCACTTCACAATAATAAAATAAAAAAATTAATAAAACGGACTCACAATATGATTGCTGCTAAGTCCATCGGCGTTTGATTCTGTTTACTGCTCTGCTGATAGTTATTTGCTCTGCTGATTGTTTAATCTGCTCTGCTGATGGTTATCTGCTCTGCTGATGGTTTAATCTGCTCTGCTGATGGTTATCTGCTCTGCTGATTGTTCGATTGAAGATCCTCTCTGCTGATCAATGATGAATCCCACCACTGCCACCAGAAAAACGTGTTATGCCTTGGCTATACGCGTTTGTGTTTTAGTCGATCAGCGATCGTTCCGTCAGGCCAGAGATTTATTTCGTAGTTAGGGATTCCTCCGGTATTACCCTTGGGAAACTAGTTGAAGATCTTTTTGAAACAGCAATCAACTTCAGCAACTTCTCCACCATAAGTAATGAGAAAACACAACACAATGAGTTTTAGTTTCAATTATATTCAATTATCTTTATTTAACTATCTTGGATTTGGAGCTTAATCGACCGTACTTGTTGAAAACTCGAACACAATTCAATCTTATTCTATCAGTTACCCAACCTCGTTACAAAATAAAATCTGTTTTTGCTTAGCTTGCTGTTTCTCGGAAGTGCTGTCTGTCGGAAATGCTGTCGTGCTGTTTCCCGGAATACTGTTGGATGGTGGAACTGCTGACGATATGTCTGAGTTTTGCAACTAGAGCCTACGCTTGCATAACAATATATTGTATGTGCCTCCGCCCACTTTTGTGGGCGTGGCGTTAAAAAAGTGTTTATTTTTAGTTTAAAAGGCGGTGTCTTAGGCCGAAATGTATGCATCCACCTAGTATAAAGCATTCAACAGTTATATTTTTATATCCCGCCCACTTTTTGGAGGCGTGGCAGTTTTCTTTTTGGTATGGTCGGGTGTTTTGCAATCCGTCGTAGATGGATTGAAGCTTTTGCATACCCACTGTTGCACTTTCCCACTTGTTTTTTTATTTCTCTGCAGCAATACGCAAAGAGAACCAAATAAACAGGGGGAAACACAGAAAATTTGCAAATTACTCTGGACAAACCTCTCTTTGCGTATTGTTGCACAGAAACAAAAAAAATCATCTACTGGCCTTTGGAGGAGCAAAAGAAAAGACGAAATATCTTGCACTTTGCTTCTTACGCCTCTACTTATGTATGAATGTGTATGTATTAATAGGTAGGTTTATTTTTCTTTAGGGAAAAGAGATAATGTTTTTTGTGTTTTGCTCCATCTTCTTCGTTTTTATGTGTGTACCTATCATATTAGAAAAGAAAAGGCGAAGGATTTTGCGTTTTGCTGCTTACTCTTCTCTACCGATTATGAATGAATATTGTCGTGTTGGTTGGAATGTCATATACAGGGTGTTTCCAAATTCGATGCAAATATTTTGACACAAGATTCTAGGGTATATTTGAAGAAAAAAATTGTTCTACAGTATGGGCCTATCTCAAATTTTGATACCACTTATTGGGAATTTAAGAAAACACCTACTTTGAGGTACCTTGACCCATACTAACACAAATATCTCCGCTAACACTTACAACAGGTACTTCATTTAGGACTTAAATTTTAGAAGAAATAGTATTCCTTTTAACTGCATTAAAATAAAATTGATGACTTTTTTAACTTTCGAGATATTTGCTTTTAAGTCGGATCCTTTTTCCCTGCCCATGACATTTTTTTTACTTTCTAGACACATTTCTGCGAAAAATGCGTAATAAACATATCGGTAATTTTTTTTTCTAGTGCACCTAACAATACCTTATAAAAATTGATAAGACAAGTTACCCAAAAAATTCACAGATTTTATGATACTTGGGAAATTCCATAGCAGGTAAAATTATGAAAAACTCTTATCACGAAGCCGCGACAGGTATAAGGTGGAAATATGATTTGTTACCTACTTTTATAACCGCGATTGACCACAAGAACGATTTTTTGACTATGTATTAATAATTTACGTAGGTTTTAGAGCATGCATTTTTATTAGACTACCTGATAAAAAGGTAATTTCCCTATCATTTTTCTGTTAAATCCCAAAAAGGATTAAGTTTGAGTTTGGTCGCCTAGTTGGAAAATTTACCTAATGTAAATTGTATAAAAGGTAAGAAAACAAAATTAAATCCATCAAAGTCATTTTTGAAGCCGAGGTGATACAACAGTTGTTAAGAAACCCTACTTGAAATGGCATCTTTTACAAACGAAGAATACGCCGATATTATCTACGTTTATGGGATGTGCAACGGAAGTTCTATTAGAGCACAACAAAGATGCCATCAGCTTTATCCTAACCGAAGAGTACCTAATCCCCGCGTATTTACAAATTCGTTTCGAAGTCTTCGGGAAACGGGATCTGTTTCAACAAGACGACCTAACGCAGGAGCTTCACCAGGAAGAATTGCAGTTTATGAAAGAATACTGGAAGCGGTTGCAAATGATCCATCAATCAGCATCAGGCGCTTATCCTTGCGATTTAATGTTTCAACACATAAAATTGTTCGTCTCCTGCATACGGAAAATTTGTATCCATACCACCATACACCTGCGCCAGACTTGAGTTTTGCAACTGATTGTTAGAGCGGAACTTGGATGGCAACGGTTTTATAAGCAGAATCCTATGGACGGACGAATCTCAATTTACTAGAGATGGGATTACAAATTTTCACAATCTACACACATGGGCTGCGGAAAACCCACACACAAGGAGAGAGTCATCATTTCAACACAGATTTAGCGTCAGTTTGTGGGCAGGTGTTATTGGAAACAACTTAATTGGTCCCCTCAACCTGCCTCCTGCACTGAATTCTGCAAACTATCTGGAATTTTTGCGCAATGATTTAACAGATCTACTGGAGGATGTTCCGGTAATTCAACGAGCTTCGTCATATTTTCAACAGGATGGAGCCCCAGCCCACTTTGGTCGCGAGGCTAAGAATTGGCTGGATGAAAAGTACGCTGGTCGTTGGATAGGAAGAAATGGACCAGTTCACTGGCCTGCAAGATCTCCAGACCTTACAATTATGGATTTTTTTGTATGGGGGAGAATGAAAGAACTTGTTTATTCTACAGAAATATCAACTCTAAATGATTTAGAAGATCGCATTCTCCAAGCCTCGTCACAAGTGAGGCAGGAGTTATCCTAAATAAACGTTGACAGCGCAATCCAAAAACGGGCTCTAGCATGCAAAAAAAATGGAGGAGGACACTTTGAACACCTTATTTGATTGTAAAGTTAACTTAATGAAATAAAAAAAAACATAAACCAAACACAAGCATTTTTATTCAAAATAATAGGAATTGAACACTATGAATCGAGTTTTTCATAATTTTACCTGCTATGGAATTTCCCAAGTATCATAAAATCTGTGAATTTTTCGGGTAACTTGTCTTAGCAATTTTTATTAAGTATTGTTAGGTGCACTAGAAAAAAAAAAATTACCGATATGTTTATTACGCATTTTTCGCAGAAATGTGTCTTGAAAGTCAAAAAAATGTTATAGGCAGGGAAAAAGGATCCAACTTAAAAGCAAATATCTCGAAAGTTATATTGAAACTGCGTTATTGAAACTGACCCTTGCGAGAAAATAGAAAACAACAAAGTTTTCATTCTTTTCGATTATCCACACCTTTTTTATAGTATGCGAAATATTCTCCTGAAACACAAGATAATAATAGGAGACAACATAGTTGACTAGAACGTCCTTGTGAAGATCTTCGAAGCAGACCAGGAAGGTCATTTTCAAGTGCTTCACAAACTGACGAAACACCACATAAGCCCAAATGGATTCGACAAGCTAAAAGTCAGTTTGGCGACACAGATTTTCAGCATGAACGTATGCACTGCAATACGAAACGCAATAAGGACAACCAACATCTTTAAGACAGAAGAAAAAAAGAAGGAAGCAGAATCTACAGCACAGTTCATTAAGAAAACAAGTGGGAAAGTGCAACAGTGGGTATGCAAAAGCTTCAATCCATATACGACGGATTGCAAAATACCCGACCATACCAAAAAGAAAACTGCCACGCCTCCAAAAAGTGGGCGGGATATAAAAATATAACTGTTGAATGCTTTATACTAAAACTCCGCCTTTTTAACTAAAAAATCACTTTTTTAACAATATATACATAAAAGTTAGAAAATGCTAATATCTATAGCTTTTGTCATATAATTTTTTGTCAAATTTCATGTATATTTATTGAAAAACAGTTATTTTAAGCTAAAATCCCCTAAAAAGTGGTCAATGAAAAAGCTAAAATTTTTTTGGCTACCTTAAGGACAATTATAAAACAATGTTACGTACCAAAAATGAATGCGCTAGCGCCATTGTAACATAGCTAAAATTTGCAAAATGTATTTTCTCAAATGTCCTCAAAAAACTTTGTTGTAAACGAGTGCTCTTAACGTCTTGGCGTCTTATCTTTTAGTCCAAATCCACCCTTTCTGTGACCAATGCAAGCCATAAAGAATTTTAGGTTGTGAGGCCGGCCAAGTCTTATAACAGTGATCCCAACAGTGATCTCTATAGCTTAGCTAGAAGGTGCGGAACAAAGTGTGGCTCTGATCTTCTGTCAATTTTTATAAGCATTCTGTAAAATGCTGTATTTGTTTATTGGTGAGTTCATAAATAGAATAAAAGTTACCGTAGTGGTTTCTCGCTTATGACTTCACACGCTACTTGCACCCTTTCATTCTGGAAACTTTGGTTTTTTTGAAGTGGCTCTCATCACCTGTTCCGACTTACCACACATCCAGACGAGATCCTGAACACAAAACATGAATATGTAATAGGGAATTGGTTCGCTATGAGCCTTAGCTTATCTCGCCAACGCACCCGCCCAATAAGTTTAGACCAGCAGATTGTATTAACCAGAGATGATTATATCAACCACTGTGACAACCAATGACCCAGTACATTATTTATCCGATGCACGGCTGGGTGTGAGTAAATATGCATGCTTGAAGCTTGCAGCAATGTACCACAACTTGAAGATAAACATGACACCAAGCCTAAAGATTCTTTAGGTTAAGAGGGAAGACGATGCCATGGAATGAAATAATTATAGGAATATCGGTTGCAATTATAAATTTTTTTTATAATAAAATTCAACTTAATTAGAATTGTCTATTTTTCCCCTAAGTATTGATCCTAGCAAAAAAGTCTACATATTTTTTTTGTAAAGAATTTTGTGTAGATTAATTTATTACTGGAAATTTTTTCGCTATATGGTTTTCGAGATATTTGCCAAAAACTGAAATATGGAACCTTTAAAGCACCGCCCAGCCACCAGTACTTTCGGTATATTGTTGAGGACACCTTCGTCTACAACTGTGCCGAAAATCGCTTCTACACGAATTATTTCCCCTATTTTTGCTTCGTTGCCTGTCTATTAATCGATTCACCTGTCGGTCTCGATCATAGCTCCAAAAGGTATTGTCGGTCTACGGTGATTATTTCACTGTGTTACAAACTATGCATTAAAATTAATAAAGGTAGGTAGTTAGGTAACATAAAAAATGACCGTGATTTTTTTTAAGAACGGCCTAGCCACTAATCTACACACCACTAGCTATGGATGTTAGAACTAAAATTCGCAGAAGCGTAGGTATCTAAATCCAAAATCCTCTCACTGGACTCAATGACTCAATTAAAACTTTGTCCTGTTATCTACCTACATAGCCAATTGGAAAAACACGTCACCCACGCTGAAATGTATACCTGTTGTACGATATATACATACATAACGTGGTCATTCTTTTCGTATATTTGCTGTTTCAATATAGGTAGCTCATGCATTTATCTCAATCGCCGATTTCCCTAACGCTATCAAAACTAAAAATACCTTTGAATGAAGAATCAACAAATGTACCATCCCCATCAACTAGCAAAAACACACACACTCAAAGCAATAGAATGGAGATGGAAACCGCAAAGTTTTGCATTTGCTTTGTTTCATTAAAGGTCATTCATAAAAATTGGATTCATTCATTTCGATCGTGTGTTTTCTCATACGATTCTTTAGCTACCAAGTAGTAAGAAAAAACGAAAAAAAAAACAATGAAATGAACGCTCCACATGCAGAGGATGAACCTCTCTGCACACTCTTGCCACACTCAAATGTGTACCCAATTTGCTGACACAATTTGGTTCAGATATTTGATCACTCTGAGCATTTATCACTCCAGTCCACCAGAGGCGCCTCGATCTTTTTGTTCAAGTGATAGATCCATTGTATATAAACATTTAATATAGGAAAATCGTTTCGGCCTATGCACGGTGGCGCCGCCTATATATATGTATATCCTGTATTGATAGGTAGGTATATTTTTCTTTAGGAAAAGTGATAATGTTTTTGTGTTTCGCTCCATCTTCTTCGTTTTTATGTCTGTACCTATCATATTGGAAAAGAAAAGGCCAAGGATTTTGCGCTTTGCTACTTACTCTTCTATACCGATTGTGAATGAATATTGTCTTGTTGGCTGGAATGTCATATATAGTTTGTTAAGGCTATGAATTTTCGTGTTCGCCGAGTAATTAGTCCGTTTCTTGTCGGGAAATTAAGTGCAAATTTATTTGTGTCGGGCATCGCTGAAAGTTGAAAAGGGTTGGTTTTCACTTTAGGAATAAAGTCATCAGTAAAAAGCCAGTGTCAAAAAAGTGATAACTGGCTAAAGTGACAAGTGTTTAGCATAAGTGATGATTAAGAAGAGCCTTTTCTCTCTATAATAAAAGTGAAAAAGAAGTCGGTGGATAACTGGCTAAAGTAAATAAAGTGAAGTTTCAAGTGTTTTTTGAATTAGTTTAAAAAAAGTGGCAAGTGTTTCACAAGTGCTCACAAGTGCTTATTCAAGAAAAGAGTGTTTTCGCCCTTTAATAACAGTGGAAAAATAAGTCGTTGGTAACTGGGCAAAGTGAATAAAGTGTTTTTTAAATTATTTTTTTTTAAACAATTGCAGTGTTTTTGTTAAATTTTTGTAAAAGACACATAAGCCCAAATGGATTCGACAAGCTAAAAGTCAGTTTGGCGACACAGATTTTCAGCATGAACGTATACACTGCAATACAAAACGCAATAAGGACAACCAACATCTTTAAGACAGAAGAAGAAAAGAAGGAAGCGGAATCTACAGCACAGTTCATTAAGAAAATGAACGACCTTTTTGACGTATTGAACACGTGCAAGGTCCAATCTCGCAATCCCCATAAGCAGGTAATATGCGACAAAACAACTTCACTCGATTCAAAACAGCCAGGGAATGGATCTCAACATGGAAGTCACGCAGCGTCATAACAACGCCTCCCTGTTTTAAAGGATTAACGCAAACACTGCTTGCAATCGAGCAAATATGGGATCATATCCGAGGCCCAACGCAAAAATATCTACTTCTTACACATTTCGATGGTCCCATGCAAGAGTATGATAACTCGAGTTATCCTACTTTTAATGTTATTCGATTTTTGGCTTCTGTTGTAGAATATCTACATACTGACCAAATTTTGTTAAAAAATCTGGCCAATTAACACTTTTATTTAACTTTTAAGTTTGAGTAAAAATCGAATATTTCATTGAATTTTCACTATAAATATTAAAACTCGATATATCATAGACATGACGAAATTTATTTTTCAGTGCCAACCACAATAACTCGAGTTATCATAGTTTTGCTCGGCAAAAACTAAAGTATCAAAAGTATTTTTGAGTTATCATAGTCTTGGGTAGAAATTCATTCAATCGGTTTTATGCAACTGGAGTTATCATATTTTTCGCAGGAATAAAAGTGCCGGTAGTAGAATACATGAAGGTATAATAACGGTAGTAGAATACATGAAGGGTTCTTATAACTGTACTTGTTATGGCTTTGCATGGAAATCAGCGAAGATTGTTTGGATTTAAGTTCAATCTTGTGTGTGAAGTGAAAGAAACAGTGCATTAGTGGAAACAGTGTTAAAAAGCAAAAAGTGTTTCAAATAAAAGTTAAAGTGCGAAAAGATGCAGCGATATCGTGGTCGAATGCTACTAGCACTTGCTCAGATCAAGTCAAAATCAAAGTAAGTCTGTTTTTAATTCATAGCAAAAGAGATTTGAGATGGTTTTTTGTGCAGTTCTAATTATATATTTGTATACCTAGCTATGTGGATTTGTATAAATATAAGCCAAAGTGCAAAATACATTCGCTAAATCATATTACCTACATACCCATATTAATAGTTTAAAGATGCATTTAATTAAAATCTACAACAGCAATTGGTATAAGAATTAATAGAATAACCCTTCACGATATTCTCTCGTTATTTTTTCGATATAATGAATCCGTCATAGTAGACAAGATCAAGCTGATCTTGTCTACTATGACGGATTCAGGCTGAAGATCAAGCCTTAGTATTCTTCAGTTTTCTCCTATTGGCCCCATCCCGACACCAAACATAAAGGAAGTCCATAATTTTGTATACGAGCAATGTAGTGACGAATCGAGTATTCTTAATTTGGATAACATTTTGAAGGATTCCAATCAGGGTACGTAAAACAGTCAGTTTCCATGAAAATTTTTTTTCGCCTATTGTTAAATTATAAACTATGTTTGAAACTCAAGCCCCGTCAGTTTTTCAACGAAGCAACTATGCAACGCCTCCAGAAACCAGCTTTTTTCAAGGTTAGTTAGTACCCAGCATTCCAATTAAGGGTGCGTTAGATACTTCCAATAAAAATGTTGTGATATTAAAAGAGTCATTATTTCCATGATCAGTTTTGAAACTTTAAATTTTAAACCTGAATTATTGCTTGTTGTTGTTTGATCTAGATTTAACATTTCTTCCAAGAGTTGCTTGAAATAGAGCAGAGATCACTCTTGGTATAAAGAAGTTTTTACGTCAACTATTGTATTGGAAGCAGCTAAAATACTTCTATCATTCTTTATAACACAGAAAAATTTGCATTTGAATAAGATACGTTTTATGCTTTTAATCATAACTTCTGACCTCGTTAGTATGAACAAGAAAGTTTTTGTTGACGCTTATTTTTTGGTTCTTGAATTCATTTTAATGTAGTAGAAAAAATGTATGAAATAAGTACTTTAGAAGACTGACCTATATACCTATATAGACCTATATACCTTATAGACCTATAAACATAAGCTTTTTTTTACTGAAACTAGTGAAAAGCTCAATTTAATTCCTACCATTCGTTGTTGAACTAGGCTTTTCATCGCAATATAGATCAACACCTGCAGAGCTAATGAAATCATGTAATATTTCTCCATGCACTATTAACGAAACATTAGAATCTTTCTGCGAAAATGATAATGAACTTTCTTTGCGAGCTTCAACTTCAGTTCCAAAAAATGCTTTGATGTATTTAACTTCCAGACCCGGCAGGAAATTTTTACAAGATTTTGGAGAACTCCTGATAAAGCTTCCAAATGGAGCTTTATTGTGCAATATTCTAAAACGAACTGCAAGAAATCAAAAGTTTTATCAGAAGCCGCTAAGATTAGGACTTGTAGCAGGTCCTACTGCCTGCCGAAATCAAACCCTATGTCCCAAAACACCGGTCTTGGTTTGGAAAATGAGTTGGAAACAGCTTCCGTTTGCCTTCCTATGTTTATTAACACGTTAGGAATCAATAACCAGTGGATTGATACTGCACATAAGAAATTAATCAGCGGAAAAGGAAATTTTGACCCAGATAGAAGAGGAACGCATGTTCGGACTTTGTCTGATTCCCAGCAAATAATTAAAGCCAATGTTTCGGGGCACATCAGATCATTTCCGCAAGTAGAAGCTCATTATGTCAGAAAAGATAGTTCAAAAACATACTTGAGTAGTGACTTGAATATTTCTAAAATGTACAGAATGTACTTACAGTGGAAAATCGAACGAAACTATGAGGCCACAGCAACTGAACGTCAATACCGGGATATTTTTTGCAAAGATTTTAATATATCATTTTTTTTACCCCAGAAGGATTTATGCAACGATTGCAGCTCTTACGCTAACTCGAGCCAACCTGAAAAGGAAAAGCATTCGGATAAAATGAAAAAACATATTGAAGCGAAGGAAGTGGCTCGTCAGCTCAAGGATGCTGACAAAAAGATTGCAAAAGAATCGCAAAACAAAATAATAGCCGTTTGCTTTGATTTTCAAAAAATGCTTCCAACGCCATCAGCCGAAGTCAATGCTTTTTATTATAAGAGAAAATTAAGCACCTATAATTTCACGACTTACAACATGGGTGAGCGCGTCGGTACCTGAGACAACAAGACTCATGAGTTTCGTTTTTGGTCAGATAATTGTTTAGGACAAAATAGAAATAGATTTGTATTTGGGTTCTATGCATGGGCAGCTGAAAAATATAAAAATGATATTGTGCATCGCTTTTTAGAAAAGGGTCACACACATAACGAAGGTGACAGTGCACATGCAACTATTGAGAGGGCAAAAAAAGGCAAAATAATATATGTCCCTGACGATTGGTACGTAATCATGAGAAATGCTAAGGTAAATGGTAAACCGTACCAAACAGAGCTTATGGAACAACAAGCATTTTTTGATTTTAAACCCTTTGTGACGAAAAGTCAATGGTCACGCAATACTAATAATGAAATTATTAGCTGGAGTCGTGTGAGAGAAATCCGTGTTTTTGGTAAGCAGCCATATGACGTCCTTTATAAATACGAATTTGATGAGCCGAGCCAGACCTGCACAATCTATAAGGAACAGACGACGCGTGGCAGAAGGATATTAAAATCACCTACGATACTAATAAACCAGTTTAAAAATCCTCTTCCAATTAGTTCTGAGAAGAAAAAGGACTCGCTTGATTTGTGCAAGGGAAATTATATTCCGAGCACATTTCACCAGTTTTACGAGTCGCTTCCATCGTCAACCGAAACTCGTAGGGATGATGACGAAGGAGATGACGAATAATGCATATCTTGTACCTATTCATTTATTTCAAAAGGCTACGAACGTACCTTCAGTTTCCTGATGCAACAATGTCTTAGCATTGCAATTACTTTTACATAAATGAATTGTTTTTTTTTTTTTTGTTTTTTTAATGCGAAGCTATTTTCATTATACAATAATTTTCAATTCGAAGAATATGTGAATCCTTTTTTTTTTGCAAAGCTTTTATGTTTGATTTGTCTTAGTCCTTAGCCTTTCAGCTCCTCGTTATTCAATGTTTTCTTGCAAAACAACAATATGAAATTATTATTATTATGTTAATTCTTCATATCTACTTTTTCAGGTTTTCATGTAAAAGTACGATAAATTCAATTATTTACACACCTTCAATCGAGTTGCATGATAACTTAAGTTACTGCAATGGAAATAAAAAAAAATCCGAGCAAAAGTATTATAACTCGAGCTATCATACTTCTGTAGGGAAATATATACATTACGGAAGCTTGCAACTTGAGTTACTATACTTGAATTAACGTTGATTTACAGGGAAAAGTATGATAACCATGTTTTTCAATATTATTTCACAAAATATAAACATATTTTCAAATATAATTCAAGGGACCTCTAGGCAATAGGAGCTTCCTTTAACATATAGAAAATTGTAGAGTAAAATGTGTTTAGTTTTTTTGCAAAATTAAAAATAGAACTAAAAATTTTAAAACGATTTTACTCAAAACTATGTTTTTCGAGTTATCATACTCTTGCATGCGACCATCGATTTAAACACTGATGTGGCTGAAAACCTATTTTCGATCATACGAAATGATCGTGGCTCGTATGACAGGAATCCCTCGGCTTGGAGATTAGTCAGGAACTTAAAACAAATTATTTTCATGCACCTGACTTCAGCAGAACGGGCAGGATACAAGCACCAGCAAGTAGAACCGTTGCTACAGAAGGCTTCGTACGCAAAGGAAGACGTACTTGAAGATTACGGCGAATTTCCCTTCAAGGAGATGGAAGAACACAATATGTTGTTTGGAGATTGTCAACGAGGAAGAAGAATACGCTGAAAGTCATGACGGCATCAATGATAGAATTAGCTTGGATGGAATGGAAGAAATGGAAACAGAAGACAATTATGTCAGTTTCCAAATAAATGAAAATGATAGCGATCCTGAAAAGCTCAAAAAAAAACTGCTGGGACGTACTACGCGGGATTCGCAGCATTTAAATTAAAGCAACGACTAAAATGCCAAAATGGCACCGACTTTATGATCGATTAGGCACCGGATTCGGAAAAAAGAAAACAATCTATGCTAATACAGCTGAGAGCCTATGAAACAACCAAGACCACATCAGACTACGGGATGCTAACAGTTCCATCTGCAGACTTTGAGCAAACTGTTAAGAGCGTACAGAAAAGATTTAACGAACAGTTCTCGAAAAAGCAAGCACCAAAAGATCTGCTTAGATACTTGATGGACGAAATCGCACCGAACTTTTACCTAAGCTGCGAAGAAGATGGGCACAAAGATGCTATGATCAAGTTTATCTTACTTGGGTTAGTAAAGTTTACGGTGAAGAAAACCAACAAAGACTTGGACTGCACAAGAGCAGAGTTTAAGAAAAAGTTCCCTGGAAACAAATAAATCCATTGAAGACATACAATTGGAATTCAAAATACAACTCAACATATGGAATTGTAGAAGGGCATTATAAGCAACCAAATAGAAACAATCACTGGGCATGAAAGAAAAAACACCTGGAATTGGATATACGACACAGCGCCTAGAATGGATAACTAGTCATAAGACATTAGTTTTAAATAATAAAATGTAAATCATTATTTTCTGTTAATAAAATTTTGTTTGCGCATTCTAGGTGGGGCTTCGTCTTAATTTGTTGTGATGACTTTAGATATATAAGGAGTTTATTCCTTATGTTCCTAAAGCTTAACATTAGGTCTAGGTATATTTTCTGAGTTTATATAAGATCACATACTAAGTATTGCACCTTATTAAAGCTAGCCAAGACACTTTTTGAAAAGCTTTTTGTTATTGCTAGACTTAAGGTTCTTATATTTGTATTTTCAAACGCTTTATTTAATGTTGGACCTTTGCTTTGCATGTTTTTTTTAAATTGCATTTCCCAAACGCATTTTTGCATGAAATAGCATGCTACTGAGACAAGAAAACGATTTCCTTTTGTACCTATAGCATGAAAAGTGCGAAAGGAACGAGGGCTATGCCTACTGGGGAAACCTCGAAAAAAACGCATTGTTCTACCTCAAGGGTGATGTGGAAAAGAACCTTTAATTTTTTTTGCAATTTTAGGGCCATCTACAGTCAGGGAACTTGAGAGGTAACTATTTCCACAGGACACAATTAATCTCCGTGCTGAACTGAACATTGCTCGAATCTTCCTGCCACAGAGCTGTGAGTTACTCATTTTATATGTAGGCTTTAAGAACAGCTGTAGGATGCTAAATGATTGTAAGATGATTGTGAGATTTTAAAGATATAGAACGTGAAAAAATATGTAAATATGAATTTCAAAAATAAAAATAGATGTTAAACCTTAACTATCTACGTAGATACCTACGTAGATACCTATTAAAAAACAAGTGGGAAAGTGCAACAGTGGGTATGCAAACCATAGGTATACCCGACCATACCAAAAAGAAAACTGCCACGCCTCCAAAAAGTGGGCGGGATATAAAAATATAACTGTTGAATTCTTTATACTAGGTGGTTGCATACATTTCGGCCTAAAACTCCGCCTTATAACCTAAAAAAATCACTTTCTTAACGCCACGCCCACAAAAGTGGACGGAGGCACATACAATATATTGTTATGCGAGCGTAGGCTCTAGCTGCAAAACTCAGACATATCGTCAGCAGTTCCACCATCAAACAATATTCCGGGAAACAGCACAACAGCAGTTCCCACAGACAGCACTTCCAAGAAACAGAAAGACAGCACTTCCAAGAAACAGAAAGCTAAGCAAAAACAGATTTTATTTTTGTAACGAGGTAGGGTAACCGATAGAGTAAAATTGAATTGTGTTCGAGTTGTCAACAAGTACGGTCGCTTTAAGCAAACTATAAAACAAAGATAGTAAAATAAAGATAATTGAATACTGAAACTCATTGTGTTTTCGCATTACTTATGGTGGAAAAGTAAAGGTTGCCGAAGTCGGTCGTGTTGCGTTTTCTCATTGTTTACGCTTGTGAAGTAAAGGTTGCTGAAGTTCATCGCTGGTTCAAAAACAGATCTTCATCAAGTTCCCAAGGGTAATACTGGAGGAATCCCCAAATACTACCAAATAAATCTCTGGCCTGGCGGAACGATCGCTGATCTACTAAGACACAAACGCGTATAGCCAAGGCATAACACGTTTTTCTGGTGGCAGCGGTGGGATTCATCATTGATCAGCAGAGAGGATCTTCAATCGAACATCAGCAGAGCAGATTAAACAATCAGCAGAGCAGATAACCATCAGCAGAGCAGATTAAACAATCAGCAGAGCAGATAACCATCAGCAGAGCAGATTAAACAATCAGCAGAGCAAATAACTATCACCAGAGCAGTAAACAGAATCAAACGCCGATGGATTTAGCAGCAATCATATTGTGAGTCCGTTTTATTATTTTTTTTTATTTTTATTATTGTGAAGTGGCTATCTCCTATTAAAGTGTTAATGTTTTCAAGAGATCAGTTAGGTAGTTTGAGCAATAGTGATAACAGTCTAGACCGTGACGATTTGTATAGTGACATAAGTAGTGATATTAGTGACAACATGCCCGACGCAGTTCCAATTTCTGTTTTGACATCATTCATCCCAACATTTAATGGGACGAGCGATGAGGTTTTCACCTTTATCGATTCTTGCAATGATGCCATCGAACTGGCATCTGATGACCAAAAGAATGTCCTGTTTAAATTTATAAAGACCAAAATTCGTGGCAACGCCACAACAATACTCATGAACAGAGAAATCGAGGACTGGGAGAGTTTAAAGAAGGAACTGACACTAGTTTTTCGTGAGCCTCATAGTGCGCTCCAGTTGCATAGAGAGCTGATCTCTATAAAACAATATAGAGATGAAACGGTTGTGCATTTCATGCAACGCGTGGAGACCCTGCAAAGACGTCTTTTACAAAGCAAACTTATAGACGTCAAAGCAGAACATAGAGCAGGTCAAATAGATTATATACAAAATGAGACGTTGACAGTGTTTATTAATGGCCTAAGAGAAAGATTGTCTACATATGTAATCACTCAACGACCTACAACGCTCGCAGAAGCCAGCAAATTCGCTTGTGAAGAAGAACAGCGAATAAATTTATTCAAAACGAATACGCACCATGACTACACGTCTAAGAACTTAGCCAAAATTAATTATACAGACACAAGATGTTGCTACAATTGTGGGAAACCTGGTCATTTAGCCAGAAATTGCAGGCAGCCCAGGAAAAACAGAGTAGAGAATAATCCATTCCGGTAAGAGCAACTTGCCAACCAACGACAGCTTCCAAACCAACCGTCTACCTCGAATAATGCTCACTCTAAAGGAAGGGATTTTTAGAAGACTGCGCGGTTAAAGAGGCAATCGTGCAGCTTAGACTAGTAGATAGTTCGGAAAGTCCTCATGTGTTAGCTAGAGTGAATGGAGATTTAAGGAAACTCATTATAGACACGGGTGCGGAGATATCGATAATTCAAGCGGACTGTGTTTATAAAGATGAGGTAAATGAAGGAAAAGTTATGCAGTTTAAAGGAATAAGTGGACAAATGTGCCAAACCTTGGGGGAAGTAGAAACGAGTGTAGAATTTGCCGTAAAGAGTAATAGCACTAGGTCGGAGGTATTAATATTTCAAGTAGTTGAGAATAATTTATTAGGAAATTACGATGGAATAATCGGAAACCATTTCCTACGAGAGGGTGGGTTCACGATTGATTACCAGGAAAATGTAATTAGTGGAAAACTTGGCAAAATTCCTTTGAGATATCTCCACGAAGAGAGAATCGTCAAAGAGAGATCGGAAGTATTCAGGACTGTCATTGTTGACAAAAATCTTGAAGGAGAAATAGTGGTACCTAGACAAGAATTAGGAGAAGGTATTATTGTACCTAATTTCGTTACTGAAAATAAAGGAGGCACATGTTTAGTTTCTATAGTTAACACTACGGAGAAACCTTTCAATATAAATGGATTAAGCATCCCAGGGATAAACTTAGGAGATTTTGATGTTGCTAATAAAAGGCCAAATAGAGTTGTTAGTAATATCAGAACGGATCATTTAAATGCTGAGGAGAAAGAAAAATTATTAGAAATAGTAAAAGAATTTAGTGACATATTTAGCATTGAAGATGAGAAGTTGACTAAGACCGATTTCATCAAACATAAAATACGCACTGGTATTGGAACGGAGCCTGTGTTTACAAGGAGCTACCGTTATCCCAAGGTCCATGAAGAGGAAGTGCGAAAACAGGTTAATAAACTGAAGGATGATGGCATAATTCGAGACAGTAGTTCTCCTTGGAGCTCTCCATTGTGGATAGTTCCAAAGAAGGCAGACGCCAGTGGGAAGAAAAAGTGGCATATGGTTATTGATTTCCGTAAGCTAAACGAGCTTACAATCCCGGATAACTACCCCCTGCCGAACATTAGCGAGATATTGGACCAACTTGGAAAAGCAAAATACTTTTCCACCCTGGACTTAACGTCCGGTTTCCATCAGATCCCGATGGATGAAGATGATATGGAAAAAACTGCGTTTAGTACACCATATGGGCATTTTGAATTCACAAGAATGCCAATGGGTTTGAAAAATGCACCAGCCTGCTTTCAGCGGCTGATGAACAATGTCCTAGCTGGATTACAAGGGATCAAATATTTGGTTTATTTAGATGATATTGTCATACATGGACAAAATTTAGAGGAGCACAACCAAAAATTGATTGCAGTGTTCGAGCAGCTCAGGAAAGCTAATCTAAAATTGCAACCAGACAAGTGCGAATTTCTTAGAAAGGAGGTTTCGTACTTGGGACATGTCATTACTGATAAAGGGGTAAAACCAAACCCAGACAAAATTGAGTGTATAAAGCGAATGGAATCACCTAAAAATGTTACAGGTATTAAGTCTTTTCTCGGAATGATACGCTATTATCGGAAATTCGTAAAAAACTTTAGCAATATTGCTGAGCCAATGAACAGACTTTTAAAAAAGGATGTCGCATTCGTTTGGGGTACGGAACAACAACAAAGCTTTGAAAAATTAAAGGAAGCAATTACTCAGCACCCAGTTTTACAATACCCTGATTACACTCAGCCTTTTATCATCACTACAGATGCTTCCAATCGAGACATCGGTGCCGTGCTTAGCCAAAATCATGAAGGGCATGATTTACCAATACATTTTGCTAGCAGAACTCTTAATAAGGCCGAGGTCAATTATACAACAACAGAAAAGGAATGTTTGGCCATCGTTTGGGCAACGAAACAGTTCAGGCCGTATATTTATGATACAAAATTCGTCATACAGACAGACCACAGGCCCTTGACGTGGTTATTTAGAGTCAAAGACCCAGATAGCAGACTTGTCAGGTGGCGACTAAAGTTAGTGGAGTTTGACTATACCATTGTCTACAAAAAGGGGAAGGAAAATGTAGTTGCAGACGAGTTAAGTAGAAATGTGGGAATAAGAAACGATTCAGGTATAGATGCTGACGAGTCAGGCAAATATATTAGAGTTATAGAAAAGGAGAATGAAGAAGCTCCAGCAAATGTAACAAGTAAAAATATTCGAGTCACAGAACAGGAGAAGGAAGAGACTTGGCAAGATCTACTAAGCCTTTTAGAAGAAGATGGTTTTAGTACCAGGGATCCTAATGTAGAAGATGTTCAAGTGGGCAATGGAAATGACGAAGTGATTGAGGAGATTTTGAACGATGTTAATGACGGTATCTTAAATGATGTACATACAACTGAAGAGCTCCCAGTTATAGTAGAAGAAAATAATAGTGTTGAAGAAATAGACAATGAAATAGATGAAGACACGGACGACGACGGTAGAGAGTTTGTAAACAATGATGATAGGAAAAAGGAAATCATGAAAGAATACCACGAAGGTCTGATAGGGGGCCATACCGGCCAAAAAGCCACATATTCAAAAATACGAAAAAAATTCAAATGGAAAGGCATGCAAAAATGCATTGAAAACTTTGTCAGAAATTGCCCTCAGTGTCAAACTGAAGAAGGTTACAAATTCGGACTAACAGTACAAGATGACCTCTCAAAGTTCATAAAATTTGTACCACTTAAGAGTAAAGACATGAAAACTGTTGCTCGTGCGATTATGGAAGAGTGGATTATGAACTTTGGAATGCCAAAATTTATTCTTTCAGACAATGGTCTCGAGTTCTGTAATGGACTGTTCAGCGAATTTTGTCAATTATTAGGGATTAAACACATAACAACAAGCGTTGCATACCCACAAGCCAATGGCAGTGTCGAACGTGCACATTGCCGATTGCTAGAATATTTGAGGTCAACTGGAAAAGAGCTAAATGAGATGGACAATTGGAGCAAACGCATGCCATATGCTGGATTCTGCTATAATAGTACTGTCCATAATACAACAGGATACACCCCTTATGAAGTTGTGTTTGGTAATGAAGTAAATAGACCAAGTGGGGTAGATTTAATCCAGGAAAAGTCGATTTACGACTACGTTGACGAACTAAAATCTAACTTGTTTGATATACAAGCAGAAGTAAAGGAAAAAACTAGAAGTTGCAGAGAGAAAGCTAAAGTTAGGTATGATAGGAAGTTGGGAAAGCCAAAGGAATATAAAATAGGTCAAAAGGTTTTAGTACGTAATGAACGAAAAGGCAAACAGAGGAGTACTTATAAAGGTCCATTCACTATAGTTGACGTCCATGAGGACTACCTCATAATAAAACTTCAAAACAAAACCCAGAAGTTTAATAAGGCTAACGTCAAACCCTATTTTTCAGAGTCTCAATCATCAGCCGGATCTCGGCAGAAAACGTCCACATAAGAGACCTGCAAAACAACAGTGGGTTATATTTTAGCCATGTAGGAGACGCAAAGGAAATTCGTAGCCATGTAGCTTTAGTAATAAACTTAGACGTTAACGCTTTAGATCTATCAAGTAATAATGTAAGAAGTATAATTAATTCTATAGATAGTCTCTGTATTGAATCCAGAGCAGGATGCAAAGAGTATCAATTAGCAGCAAAGAGAGAAATTACTAAAATTGACCATAGAATTAGATTAATCTTAGGAATAGTCGGAAAACCAAGAAGAGAAAGGCGCGGTTTGATCTATGCTTTAGGTACAGGTTTTAAGGTTCTATTTGGAACCATGGACAGCGAAGACGCTGAATACTATTATAAAGCAGTCCAAAGTATTTCTGAAAACGAAAGTCGGATCAAAAACGGAATGGAAGAAAACATCAAGGTACTGAGTCATTTAAATAAGCAAGTGCTAGAAAGTGTAAAGAAAAGCAATGTTACTTTAAAGAAAATCAACGATGTTATTAATGAATTAAACAAAGTTAATGCTAAAGAAATTGATCTTAACCGAACCATTCTCTTAACGTCTTATTATGATGAATTATCGAGTAAAATTAACCACAAAATTATGCAATTGGAACTTGAAATTGAGCAGCTTATTGACAGTTTACTAATTATACAAGCAGGTATCCTTCATCCCAGAATCATAGAGCCAATAGATCTGATCAATGAATTAAGAGAATTAGAGCATGAAAATAATTTAGCTGTAGAACCAACCGCGGAAAACTATTCTGAAATTTTAAAAACATTAGAACTTAAAGCATTTACGAAAGAACAAAACATTGTTGTTGTAATTAGTATCCCAACAGTAGCGAAAGAAAATTTTGAAATATAAGAGATAGTTACTGTACCTAAAATTGTAAAGAACGGAGTAATTATATTAGGTTTAAGAAATAAATATTTGATAATAAATAAAAATAGAGAAGAATATAGTCTTAAGGAAAAATTGGATGATTGTAAAATTTTTAACAAAGCTTATGTTTGTAAACCTCAATTGCTTAGAAGCACAATAAGTGACTCGAATTGCGAGATAAATGTATTCATGAGAAACAGGGCAAATAATTGTAATGCAAAACCTGTTAATTCAAAAATTGAAATTTTCCATAAATTAAAAGATAACCTCTTCATATTCACTGTAACAGAGGAAACTAGGTACACATGTAAATGTAAAAATGAAACCGAGACTGGCCAACTTTTTGGATCAGGTACAATTTTGATTGGAAATAATTGCAAATTTGAAACGTATGACATGACGCTAAGAACAGTAAATAGTAATGTTGAAATAGCTATAAAAGATAAATATTCGTATGGTGACTTGGAAGATTGCTGCTGGAATTCAAGAATAAAGGATATAAGATTGGACCTGGAACCGATGTCAAAAATAACGGCTAAAGATATTCATGAACTGCAGGACCTGACGGCTGAGATCCAAAACCAGCGAAACTTTTGGACGAAGTCTCTAAAGAAAATACCCGAAAGGTCTCAAGGGATATTGATATCAACATTTGGAGTTCTTTCCTTAATCCTGATCAGCTACACAGTTTGGAAGTGTAACCGAGGATCAGGAAGGACAACCATAGCCCTGTTCAACAGATGTTTCGACAGGAAGCATCGCGTGAATCCCGAGACGACGCTAAGAATTTCAGCAGAAACATACACAGAGGAAAGCGCCCAGGAGCATGTGGAAATGAGGACACCCAAGCCCAATCTCAGGATAAGGTATCCTTAGATGTGTCTTAAAGGGGGAGGTGTTATGCAAGCGTAGGCTCTAGCTGCAAAACTCAGACATATCGTCAGCAGTTCCACCATCAAACAATATTCCGGGAAACAGCACGACAGCAGTTCCCACAGAAAGCACTTCCAAGAAACAGAAAGCTAAGCAAAAACAGATTTTATTTTTGTAACGAGGTAGGGTAACCGATAGAGTAAAATTGAATTGTGTTCGAGTTGTCAACAAGTACGGTCGCTTTAAGCAAACTATAAAACAAAGATAGTAAAATAAAGATAATTGAATACTGAAACTCATTGTGTTTTCGCATTACTTATGGTGGAAAAGTAAAGGTTGCCGAAGTCGGTCGTGTTGCGTTTTCTCATTGCTTACGCTTGTGAAGTAAAGGTTGCTGAAGTTCATCGCTGGTTCAAAAACAGATCTTCATCAAGTTCCCAAGGGTAATACCGGAGGAATCCCCAAATACTACCAAATAAATCTCTGGCCTGGCGGAACGATCGCTGATCTACTAAGACACAAACGCGTATAGCCAAGGCATAACAATATACATTAAAGTTAAAAAATGCTAATATCTATAGCTTTTGTCATATAATTTTTTGACAAATTTCATATATATTTATTGAAAAACCCGTTCAGAAGTTTTTGTTGTCTGGAGCAATTAATTATAAAATATCAACGTAATAGATAAACAAATTGTCGATAAATTCCAAAAAATAGAAGGAGGAGAATCATGATCTACCGGGTGAACTTAAAATGTAACCAAAATATGACGGAAATAAAGGAAACTAGTTGGACAAAAGAGTGAGTGACATACCTATTTGCAAGTGGATTGGATGATTTTTTTTTTAAATTTAAGTACGTCTGGCCATTGAAAACTAGGTTTTCTGGAATTTATATCTTCGTTTGAGCTGTTTTTTGTAGTATATCGTATTTCTCTTCGTGGATCTATCTATTACGTAGTGTCCTTCCACGGTGAAATTGCTCAATTTCTTGTATTTCGGTCGTGTTTTTACTACTGTTCGATTTTGAACTAAGTCTGGGCATTGATTTGGTCTTTCGGTGGGATTCATGCATTGATTAATTTTGTTAATTCTAATCTCCTGTTACTGTTTAAAGTTTTCCCCTTATTGCTGAATTTCTTCTCTACCAATGTTTTTGCAAATGAAATCTATCGGCTTTTGATTCGTTGTAGAATGTATGGTGTTGTTATAGATACACAGAATTTTGAATACTTTGTCGGCTAACTCGGAGCTGTCTTTAGCGGCATTAAGTATCCGTAAGTGTTCGTCCAAAGTCCCATGCAATCTTTCAATATCTGAATTGCCAGTTTTGCTTGAGGCGGTAGTTTTGTGAAACGTAATGCAGTTTTCCTTTAAGAATTGCTCTACAGCACAGTGCAATATGCAGGTCTCATTGTCAGTAACAATTTTTCTGGGTTTCCCTAAAAATTCTTTGCTTGATTGCCCTAAGGATAGCTATCCAGTTTCTGTCGGCTAAGGGATGAACAGTGGCATACTTGGAAAACTTGTCAATCGTTGTAAAATACATTTTACCCCGTTCAGGAAACCAGATATCTACATGGAGTATGTCGTTAATGTTCTTTTTGAGTTTCCGTAATTTGGAATAGAATTTTGTTTGGATGACGATCGTGTTTAGCCAGATTGCAGACCTCGCAATTATTGATAAATTTGTGTATTTCTTGTTGCAGGTTCGGATAGAAAATTGTTTTTCTCAGTTCAGAGTTAACCTCGTTTATTCCTCTGTGATTAAGTCTCATGTGTTCATTTTTAATAATTGTAAGGATTTCATTTTTGTCTGTGATATCTTTTAGCCTTATACCTGATCGTAAAATTTTTAAATTTTTATTGCTTGAAAAGTATTCAACGTATAATTTTTGGAAATCGAGAGATAATGGCGAATCATTGCAATAAATACAGATGAGCCCTTTACTGATAAGGAAACTTTTCATTATATTAAGTAGATTACTTCTGTTTTGAACGATTTGAATATGATTTCGAATTTTCTTATGCACGACCTTTAAAACTATTTTTTTCTTTTGTACCGTAGGACATGTAAACTTGATATTTGAAAAGATTTATTGGTTTTTCTGTCATGAAAATATGAAGTGATTCATCCTCCATTGCACTATGGATGGCTGCACCAGTTGAAATAACATCTTCGTTATAAGCCTGGATCTCCGAATCTGCCGTTATAACGTTTTCGGTATTTACGATTTGTTCGGCACATGGATTCACTTCGTTGTTAAAAATATCCGCATAGCTAACTTCTTCGTTAGAATCGAAAAAATTCTTAACAACATAATTTTCATTCTCAAAATGTTTGCCTAAATTAGCTTCATCGTTTTTTTTTCAGAATTAACGTTTTGAACTGGATCAATAAATCGGCTTAGTCCGTCCGCTACACAATTTTCTTTCCCTTTAATGTACTCGATATTGAAATCATATGCATTCAGCATGATCTTTCATCGTTGAAGCTTCATGTTAGGTTCCTTTATCCCGTTTAACCAAACAAGGGGCTTGTGGTCTGTTCTAATCGTGAACCTCCTACCATATAAGTAAGTTTTAAAATAATCTACTGACCATAATACTGCGAGGAACTCTTTTTTAATCATAGAGTAGTGGAGTTCATGTTTACTTAGAGCGCGAGAAGCATAGCAGATGACATGGCTAATTTGGCTGAGTACCGCTCCAAGCGCATAGTTTGACGCGTCAGTTGTAAGGACGAAGGGTTTGGTGAAATCTGGACTTTTCAGAATAGGGTCGGAAGTAAGCAATGTTTTTAAATCTTGAAATGCGCTAATTTAATTGCGGTCCGATAAATTAAGTTTTTCAGATTTTTTTAAATACCTAATCATAGGGTGCGCTACCTTCGCGTAATCCTTTATAAGCTTTCGGTAGTACCCGGTGATTCCCAAAAGTGTTTAATGCTTTTTACACTAGTTGGTTATTTCATGTCCAAAATGGCTTTGACTTGATTCGGATCTGGTTTGATACCATCACCTGAAACAATATGACTTAGGTAAAGAGTTGATAGTTCAGCGAAGCTACACTTGTTAATTTGTATTTTCAAATTATTGTCTTTCAAAACTTGGAAAATTTTTCTGAGGGACTGAAGATGTTCTTCAAAACTAGTCGAGAAGACAAGGATGTCATCCAAATAAACGACGCAAATGACATTAATGAAGTCTTTTAAAATGCTATTCATTAAACGCTGGAATGATTTGGGAACATTTTTGAGACCAAAAGGCATTTTTAAGAATTCGTAATGACCCCTTCTTGTTGAAAGCGCTTTTTTCGCTCTATCGCGTGGTTCAACTTCGATTTCATGGAACCCTTTAACAAGATCAATAACCGAAAAGTAGTTGCATCTACCAAGTTTGTCAAAAGCTTCGTTTGCTCCAATCATAGGAAAGCCATCATTGATTGTGTTGTCGTTAAGCTTCCTATAGTCGATTACGATTCGCCATTGCTTCTTTCCGCCATGAGCATCTTTTTTGGTACGACCCAAATTGGCGAATTGTATGGGCTTTTACTTGGTACAATTATTTTTTGTTTCAGCATCTCATCAATTTGCCTATCGACCTCTTCGTTATGTATTTCTGTATAACGGTACAGTTTGCTTTAGATAGAAATCTCATTTTTTGTTTTTATTTCATGTTTTATTGCGCTAGTAAACGATAGGTCATCTCCTTCCTGATAGAAGGTTGACCTTAAGGATCGAAGGAGAGACTTAAGCTTGGACGTATCACAAGAGCTCAAATGTTTCGCAAAAATTTTTCCATCAATCTCGGATCCGAAAACCTCACTACAAAGAATTCTAGAGGATTTATCTTCGAAACATTTCCCCGCGTAACTTTCTTCTTCTATGTTAAAATAAATCGGAATCCTTGCCAAGTCTGTCTTCAGGACGCGATTCTTACAATCGATTACTGGGTTAAGAGCAACGAGGATGTTATTTCCTATTAACCCGTCAAAATAATCATGGAACTGGTATTCTATAAAATTTGCAAAGCTATTAGGTTCATTGAATTCCATAAAAAGAGGAATACTGTATTCGCCGTAGGTTTCGATGCAGCGGTCGAGTACTTTGAGCGTATGCTTTTTTTGGTGGAATTTCCCATTTGGGATTACATAATTTTTTATTAATTATACTATACTCGGCACCGCAATCAATTATAAATCTAAGTGGTTTTGTGTGGCTTCGAAATACTAGATAGGGTAATTGTTTTGCTGGTCCCTTGGAAAATTTGTGTCGTTTCCAGCATTGTCATAATTGCTTTGCCTATGTTTATTTATTGAAATATCCATTACTTCCTGATCACTTTGTTTTCTATACCTGTTTGTATTCCGCGACTGGCTACTATGTAGGTGATTGCTGTTTTGTCTTGAATAACTATTCCGATTGCAGTTGTTGTTTTGGCGTGACTGTCCGCTTCGGTTATAATTGTTTCTACCCGCCTGGCCTCTGTTATAAAAAGAGTTATTTTGACCTGATGGACCTCCCTGACCAAAATTATTATAGGACCGACCGCGAGAAAAATCTGAGTTTCGAACATAAGAAAAGTTGTTATTTTGACAAAAATTGTTATTTCTTCTGCCCGATTCACCCGATTGACTTAGTTGGGTCCAGTTAATTATTCTTAAACGCTTCAAGCGTGATCCTATTATTGGACTCAATCATTTGGGTCATGTCGCGAGAATCGTTCTCAAGCAAAAAGATCCCATTAATTTTACTTAAAAAAGTATTTAGTTTGTTGTAAAAATCTTCTATCGTGCTTGAAACTCTTGCTGTTCTGATATTGTCAATCAGATTCTCAACAGATTATCTTTCCCTAAAATTATTTTTCAACACCGTTTTGATTCCGGACCAATCGTCAAGCCTACCATGCCTTTGCAGTTGGCACCTAGCTCTTCCCACAATTTTATCTTTAATATACCCTATTAGGATTTTTTGTGTTGACTCTTCAAAGGAGTTAATTGAACAAACAAGAGAGTCTACCCTGTCCAGGAAATCTATCAAATTCTTATTGTTACCTTCAAATTCGGGTAATTTACTTGTCAAGTCTAAAACTAACTTAAATTTATCGGTTGGGCTAACAACCGCCATATTTAGATCTACTGCAGTATTACTCACTGGGTGGCTGGTATTAGCTGCTTTGCTGGCTTCTTGTACTTCCCTCAGTATATGTGTAGTTCGTTGCTTAGTTTTCTTCCCAGTCTGCTCTGAATGTTTTTGAAGCGACTGTATTTTTTTTCTATTTTTTTTCACTGTTTTCCTTATTAAAGCGGAAGATTTTTTTTTTCATTTTTTCCACGCACCAACTTTTCCTGACTGCGCTAGTTATGTGTTTGTTAAAACACAATTGAAACACGCGTATTAGTTTGATAAATTTATTATTTTTGTACAAATTACAAACTACTTTATCTTACTTTAACTAAGCTTACTTAAGACTAACTTATGAAGCTTATAACCTTCACTTCTGACCGACGATAATCGACTGCCTTGGCTCCACCAATGGAGAAGTGTAAAATGTACCATTTTGGGTACCGGTACTAGACCAAGTTTGCGCAAACAAGCCAACAGATAAGAATTGGTATAATCCCCAAGCGTGGCTTAGTTGCTAAGTAAAGGAATTGTTATCTCCAGCTTTATCTTCTCTGAAGATGAAGTTGGAGAGAACACATTTACGAATTACAAGCCACTCTTAGCATTTGCTGGACAAAAACTAAGTGTGGTGAAAAAGGTTTTTGGAGTTTATACTCAGGGAGAAATGCAGGAGCATATTTTAATATAACAATATACAATGCGTTTCCAGTGACTGCAGCGCCATGAAACATTTGCGTCGTGTTCACACAGTTTTTTTTACGCCGAAACGACCCCTAAGACCTTTTAGAGATATGAATGGGACCCCTAAGACCATTTAGAGATATGAATGGGACCGACAGGAGAATCGCTTAAGCCATGTCCGTGCATCCGTCCGTCCGTCCGTATGTAAACAACTTTTAGGCCTTAAATTTTCTTTTTGGTTTGGTCGGGTATTTTGCAATCCGTCGTAGATGGATTGAAGGTTTTGTATACCCACTGTTGCACTTTCCTACTTGTTTTTTGTCAAATTTCATATATATTTATTGAAAAACAGTCATTTTAAGCTAAAATCCCTTAAAAAGTGGATGTGGTCAATGAAAAAGCTAAAAATTTTTGGCTACCTTAAAGACAATTATAAGGCAATGTTACGTACCAAAAATGAATGCGCTAGCGCCATTGTAACATAGCTAAAATTTGCAAAATGTATTTTTTTAAATTATAGATGGTCGCACATACAGGCCTGTAGTGGGCGTGTCTGTGGGCGGATTCAGCTTATTTTCAAACCTGATCTGAAGGCCTGTACTTCCAACCAACCCACGAAATTTTAGCTCTCTGCCTTAAAATTAAAGGCCTAAAAGGTGTTTACATACGGACGCACGGACGGACATGGCTTAATCGATTCTCCTGTCGGTCCCATTCATATCTTTAAAAGGTCTTAGGGGTCTACGGTGATTATTTCACTGCGTTAGAAACTATACATAAAACTTAATATACCCTGGGTCGGGTATAAACAAGTGGGAAAGTGCAACAGTGGGTATGCAAAAGCTTCAATCTATCTACGACGGATTGCAAAATACCCGACCATACCAAAAAGAAAACTGCCACGCCTCCAAAAAGTGGGCGGGATATAAAAATATAACTGTTGAATGCTTTATACTAGGTGGTTGCATACATTTCGGCCTAAAACTCCGCCTTTTTAACTAAAAAAATCACTTTTTTTAACGCCACGCCCACAAAAGTGGGCGGAAGCACATACAATACATAAAAGTTGGAAAATGCTAGTTTCTACAGCTTTTGTCATATAATTTTTTGTCAAATTTCATATATATTTATAAAAATAATAAATAATGACGTAACATTGCCTTATAAATGTCTTTAAGGTAGCCAAAAAATTTTAGCTTTTTCATTTACCACGCCCACTTTTTAAGGGTTCTTAGCTTAAAATGACTGTTTTTCAATAAATATATACAGGGTGTTTCCAAATTCGATGCAAATATTTTGACACAAGATTCTTGGGTATATTTGAAGAAAAAAATTATTCTACAGTAAGGGCCTATCTCAAATTTTGATACCACTTATTGGAAATTTAAGAAAACACCTACTTTGAGGTACCTTGACCCATACTAACACAAATATCTCCGCTAACACTTACAACAGGTACTTCATTTAGGACTTAAATTTTAGAAGAAATAGTATTCCTTTTAACTGCATTAAAATAAAATTGATGACTTGTTTAACTTTCGAGATATTTGCTTTTAAGTCGGATCCTTTTTCCCTGCCCCTGACATTTTTTTGACTTTCAAGACACATTTCTGCGAAAAATGCGTAATAAACATATCGGTAATTTTTTTTTCTAGTGCACCTAACAATACTTAATAAAAATTGCTAAGACAGGTTATCCGAAAAACCCACAGATTTTATGATACTTGGGAAATTCCATAGCAGGTAAAATTATGAAAAACTCTTTTCACGAAGCCGCGACAGGTATAAGGTGGAAATATGATTTGTTACCTACTTTTATAACCGCGATTGACAACAAGAATGATTTTTTGACTATGTATTAATAATTTACGTAGGTTTTAGAGCATGCATTTTTATGAGAGTACCTGATAAAAAGGTAATTTCCCTATCATTTTTTTGTTAAATCCCAAAAAGGATTAAGTTTGAGGTTGGTCGCCTAGTTGGAAAATTTACCTAATGTAAATTGCATAAAAGGTAAGAAAACAAAATTAAATCCATCAAAGTCATTTTTGAAGCCGAGGTGATACAACAGTTGTTAAGAAACTCTACTTGAAATGGGATCTTTTACAAACGAAGAATACGCCGATATTATCTACGTTTATGGGATGTGCAACGGAAGTTCTATTAGAGCACAACAAAGATACCATCAGCTTTATCCTAACCGAAGAGTACCTAATCCCCGCGTATTTACAAATTCGTTTTGAAGACTTCGGGAAACGGGATCTGTTTCAACAAGACGACCTAACGCAGGAGCTTCACCAGGAAGAATTGCAGTTGATGAAAGAATACGGGAAGCGGTTGGAAATGATCCATCAATCAGCATCAGGCGCTTATCCTTGCGATTTAATGTTTCAACACATAAAATTGTTCGTCTCCTGCATACGGAAAACTTGTATCCATACCACCATACACCTGTGCAGGAACTGCTTCCGAGTGATTTGGAGCCGAGACTTGAGTTTTGCAACTGGTTGTTAGAACGGAACTTGGATGACAACGGTCTTATAAGCAGAATTCTATGGACGGACGAATCTCAATTTACTAGAGATGGGATTACAAATTTTCACAATCTACACACATGGGCTGCGGAAAACCCACACACAAGGAGAGAGTCATCATTTCAACACAGATTTAGCGTCAATTTGTGGGCAGGTGTTATTGGAAACAACTTAATTGGTCCCCTCAACCTGCCTCCTGCACTGAATTCTGCAAACTATCTGGAATTTTTGCGCAATGATTTAACAGATCTACTGGAGGATGTTCCGGTAATTCAACGAGCTTCGTCATATTTTCAACAGGATCGAGCCCCAGCCCACTTTGGTCGCGAGGTTAAGAATTGGCTGGATGAAAAGTACGCTGGTCGTTGGATAGAAAGAAATGGACCAGTTCACTGGCCTGCAAGATCTCCAGACCTTACAATTATGGATTTTTTTGTATGGGGGAGAATGAAAGAACTTGTTTATTCTACAGAAATATCAACTCTAAATGATTTAGAAGATCGCATTCTCCAAGCCTCGTCACAAGTGAGGCAGGAGTTATTCTTAATAAACGTTGACAGCGCAATCCAAAAACGGGCTCTAGCATGCATACAAAATGGAGGAGGACACTTTGAACGCCTTATTTGATTGTAAAGTTAACTTAATGAAAAAAAAAAAACAAAAACCAAACACAAGCATTTTTATTCAGAATAATAGGAACTGAACACTATGAATCGAGTTTTCCATAATTTTACCTGCTATGGAATTTCCCAAGTATCATAAAATCTGTGGGTTTTTCGGATAACTTGTCTTAGCAATTTTTATTATGTATTGTTAGGTGCACTAGAAAAAAAATATTACCGATATGTTTATTACGCATTTTTCGCAGAAATGTGTCTTGAAAGTCAAAAAAATGTCATGGGCAGGGAAAAAGGATCCGACTTAAAAGCAAATATCTCAAAAGTTAAAAAAGTCATCAATTTTATTTTAATGCAGTTAAAAGGAGTACTATTTCTTCTAAAATTTAAGTCCTAAATGAAGTACCTATTGTAAGTTTTAGCGGAGATATTTGTGTTAGTATGGGTCAAGGTACCTCAAAGTAGGTGTTTTCTTAAATTCCCAATAAGTGGTATCAAAATTTGAGATAGGCCCATACTGTAGAACAATTTTTTTCTTCAAATATACCCAAAAATCTTGTGTCAAAATATTTGCATCGAATTTGGAAACACCCTGTATAAAATTTGACAAAAAATTATATGACACAAGCTGTAGATACTAGCATTTTCTAACTTTTATGTATATATTGTTTGTGCCTCCGCCCACTTTTGTGGGCGTGGCGTTAAAAAAAGTGATTTTTTTAGGTAAAAAGGCGGAGTCTTAGGCCGAAATGTATGCAACCACCTAGTCTAAAGCATTCAACAGTTATATTTCTACATCCCGCCCACTTTTTGGAGGGGTGGCAGTTTTCTTTTTGGTTTGGTCGGGTATTTTGCAATCCGTCGCAGATGGTTTGAAGCTTTTGCATACCCACTGTTGCACTTTCCCACTTTTTTATTTCTGTGCAGCAATACGCAAAGAGAACCAAATAAAGACGGGAAAACACAGAAAATTTGCAAATTACTCTGGAACAAACCCAGAAAACTTCCAGTGAGCGTGCAGTATATATCTAGAAAATCTCGCTGTAGTTTGTCGACACGTCGTATGACGGCGCCACCGTGCACAGGCCGAAACGATTATACTATATTAAATGTTTATATACAATGGTACTATCACTTGAACAAAAAGATCTAGGCGCCTCTGGTGGACTGGAGTGATAGATGCTCGGAGTGATCAAATATCTGAAACAAACTGTGTCAGCAAATCGGGTACACATTTGAGTGTGGCTAGAGTTTGCAGAGCAGTGTATGGACTTGGGAAATGCTAAACGGTGGTATTAAGGATTGAAAATAGGTGGTAAATTGAAAAAAAGGTGGTAGAATAAAAAATCTTAAATTTCATGTATGTATTGATATTTACACCCGACCGAGGGTATGTTAATTTGAATGCATAGTTTCCAACACAGTGAAATAATCATCGTATACCCTTAACACCTTTTTGAGATATGATCGAGACCGACAGGTGAATCAATTAAGCCATGTCCGTCCGTCTGTATGTGTGAAGGTTTAATGTCTTCAAAATCAAGCTAGAGAGCTAAAAAATTGGTACATGGCTTGGGGCTGTGTGAAAATTGTCTTAATGCGTCAACGGCCACGCCAACTACTGGCTTCAATGTGAGACAACCTCTATTTCACATTTTCTTTCAAAATGCCTTTTGGTCAAGTTAGACAAGGCATAGGAACTTCAATTTTGGTATTGAGCAATATTGGCCCAAGACCTTTAGGCATAGGAACTTCAATTTTGGTATTGAACAATATTGGCCCAAGGCCTTTAACAAGGCAGAAATTGGACCACCCACAATATCGACCATGCCCACTTTTAACATGTTAGATTTTTAAAAACCCGATTTCTCGGAAAGTTGACTCCGAATCGAAAAAAAAATATGTGACAAATATTAAAGATATTACTATTTGCAAAGTTCGGTTGATACAAAGTTTTGAGCTCCGCCCACTTTAAGGGGCGTTTTTAGGAAAAAACTTTTTTTTAAATAACTTTCCCTTTACCGCATTTTCTCATGATTCTAACGAAATTACAATTAATTAATTTTAATTTTTAATGCCCACTTTTGGGGGCGTGGCCTATACAAATAAGATATGAATTCGGGCCAAGAAACTTTAAGATTTGGTGTTACACGGTTTATAGGATAGGGTATATAGAAGTTTGTCACAGATGAACTCTTGCACTTACTCACTTGTTTTTATTTGCCAACAATCTTATAATAAAATGTATGTACAGCCTTATTAATATAATTTTAACCCAACTAAAACTGACTGACGTTTTAATACATTTTTTTGGACTTGAAAAAAAAATGCATTCAATTGCTTGAACAAAAAAGATCGTTGCTGTCACTTTTAAATACGAATGCAGGTTATTGTCATAACGCACAAGAAGATACCATAAATTACTGAATAATTAAATATTCAACTTCGGTCATGTAAAAGCTTTGTCTACAAGTAGAAATTGATGAATTTATCCATACTCTGACATTTGCTTAGGAATGTGAGTAAATTTTTCAATTCGTGAGCTCTATGCAATTTCGTTTTGGTGTTTTTACATCAGCTGATCGCGTAAAGTAAATTGATGTTGCATCTACTCACACGTATTTACCGACAAGGAAATTAAAAGTTTTATAAAAGCTTTGAAGCCTTTAAAAAAACGTAAACAAATAGGTGTTGGATGGCAAGATGGACGCAAGTTGAATGTTACTCAGTCTATCTTTATGGAAGATACTCGGTACTTGTGACACGCAATCAATTTTTACATGCAACTTAAACCGAAAACCTAGCTGCCAGCAAAAAAAGGCTAGCTAGCGGGAATGCATTATTTCCAGCAGGTAACTTTGCTTTCGAAATGGAAGTGGTGAATGAAGTTCTTTGGTAAAATAGGAAATTGTAGGTTCACAGTAAAAACTTGAGTTTTTTTCACAGCTTTCAGTGTTACTTGTGCGATAGTTTGAAATACGAAAAAGGTGGTAGATTTCAAGCAGAGGGTGGTAGGTTCCTTAAGACTCTAAAAGGTGGTAGAAATACCACTTAAGTGGTAGAAGTCCCAACACTGGTGCAGAGAGGTTCATCCTCTGCATGTGGAGGGTTCATTTCATTGTTTTTTTTTTCTTCGTTTTTTCTTACTACTTGGTAGCTAAGGAATCGTATGAGAAAACACACGATCCTCATGAATGAGTCCCATTTTTATGAATGGTCTTTAATGAAACAAAGCAAATGCAAAACTTTGCGTTTTCCATCTACATTCTATTGCTTTGAGTGTGTGTGTTTTTGCTAGTTGATGGCAATGGTACATTGGTGGATTCTTCATTCAGAGGTTTTTTTTTTAGTTTTGATAGCGTTAGGGAAATTGGCGATTGAGATAAATTCATGACCTACCTATATTGAAACAACACATATACGAAAAAAATGACAACGTAATGTATGTATATCGTCACCTCAGTATTGGAGTGACCTAAACGACAGAAACCTAGTTTTGAGAAAACAACATTCAAAGTTTGAATGCGAACAAAACAGAAACCTTATGAACAACAACCATCGGCAAAATTTATTTAAGTAGGGGCCGGTGAGCTTTGCTTATATTCCGTTTTTTGCTAAAATCAAGTTATTAGTTTTTTTTAAATCAAAATTAAAAAAAAAGAAAATTGCATAAAGGGTATTATATTTTTTTCAAATTGTGCGGATTTGTATGGTTTGTGGCACTTTAAGATCAACCTATGTGTCATTTAAATACTGAATGCGATTGCGTATAATGGATGCATTTGTGTCATATTTTCATACAAAAGTATAACAAAATCAATTTTTATTTATTTTTTTTTTCTACATTGTTTTTTTCTAAAACTTTATTTTTTGTTAGCAATAAAGGTAGGCTTTTGGTGTGCATTGAAGTCAGCCATTAGTTTTTAACCAAACTAAAATTGGACCGCTTACGCAGTCGACCAAGCCCACTTTTATCATATTAGATCTTTAAAAACTTGATTTTACAAAGAATCCTTCGAAAAATTCCCTTGAAACCGAAAAATTTGAATGGACAATTTTACAAAAACATACATATTACCTTTCCTTAAGTTTGCTCAACACAATAGATTAATGAACTCCGCCCATTTTTAGCCCACATCCTTTTTTGGGGGCTGGAAAATACAAAAAAATTGCTTTGAGGAAAATAAATTGTATGCATTTGTCACTTCAACACTGAATAACAAAAAACGTACGTAATGCTTTTTTGAAAACAATTGTACTTATGTGTCTCTTATCCACTGAAATCATTGTAATGCTTGAAACTTCAACTCACAATTTTGTTGCTATGATGCATTTCAATACTGAAAAATAATCATGCATATGAAGCATGTTGTATAGGGCATTGTATGTGTAGGGCATTTAAGCACTGAATTATTTGTTTGCAAATAAAGCATAGCTGAGTCCAATTGTACGTGGTACAAATACTAAGTAAACAATATTGTTGAATAGTAGCGACGAGACGGCAACACTCCAAGAGGCGTCGAGTCAACAAAAGTAGAAACATGACGTCGATCATACGAAAGAAGAAATATCAAATCCCGAACATGTGGTTTTTTCCTTTTAGGGCCATTCTTTTTCCGATTTGTTCTGAGAATAAACAGGTTCTAACGTATTTGAGTTTCGCCTATTCTTTTCTAAGGTTACTTATAGATCTATTTTTAAACATTTACAAAAACAACAAGAATTAAAAAAAGCTACGCATAGCATTCGCAACCATTGGAAGAAATATAAAATAACTAATTCCAAGCAAAAAAATTATATTCTTTCCTGTCCTACCTATCTTCCCCTTGATTCTGTTCCTCGTTCTTATCAGAATTTTATACACACGCACAACCACATCATCATCATCATCATCCTTTCGAAATGCCACTTATCCTTTAAAAGGGTCGCGGAGCGAGGGTGGCTAAATGGTCCTTCCATCTTTCTCGATCCTCCGCCACCAACTCAAGAAACTCCAGTGCAATCCCCAGGCGGGACTCAGAAAGGTTATTTACCTGATCCCACCACCTGTTTCTTGGCCTACCAGGGGGGCGACACGCTCGCATCTCGGCTAGGATGACCTGTCTAGGAAGTTTGTCAGGGGACATGCGAACAACGTGTCCAAACCATCGAAGAATCGATCGCTCCACTCGGAGAAGTAGCAGCTCAACATTAAGATTCCTACGAATACTGACGTTTCTCACTCTGTCCCTTAGAGTAACACCAGCAACGTACCTCAGGAATCTCATTTCGGCAGCTTGTACCCGCGATCTAATTTTTTCGGTCATTACCCAAATTTCATGACCATATATGAGGGTCAGAACGAACAATGAATTAAAAACTGAGATCTTTGCTTTCACTCCAAGCTCAGCTTTCCTGATGACCGGCCGGCGCAGTTCCTTTACTATTGCTCCAGCTTGGCCAATTCTACAGGACAACTCAGTATCACTCCTCCCATAATTCGTGAAAAAGACCCCAAGATACTTAAACTTCTCCACCTGTTTTAATGGAACTCCATTTATGTGCAGGGTACATTGCACAGGAGTTCGGGAAACAACCATCACTTCCGATTTGTTCACGTTTACTTTCATCCCAGCATCACCACAGACGGCTGAAAAACTATCCAGTGCTCGTTGAAGTTCCTCTTTAGATGATGCAAAGATGGCCAAATCATCTGCGAAAAGCAGATGGCTCATCCTGATTCCAGCCAATTCGAAACATTGCTGGCCAAGACTGCGCTTCACCATCCAGTCTATATATGAAAAGGAGCGGCGACAGAACACAGCCCTGGCGAAGTCCAGTGCTTCTGTAACGCACAACCACAGCCACCCAAAAAGTATTCAACTTTGAAGCTAATTCAAAATAAACGAACGATTAGACATTTTGAAATCGGTCTACCTTTCCCATATACGAATCCAAAAAATGAGTGATGTCGCACTTCAATTTTTCTGCTGTATCTACCTACAGTTGGGCAAAAACGAAGACAGTCTCTTCGGAGATATTCATTTTCCGATCGCGATCGCAATGACGACACAGCACACGTACACTTTCTGCCTTGCGCTTGTGGCTTGTCGCTTTCGTGCGTGGTGAAAATGTATAAAGAATCAATTGGCTTAAATGTGTGTGTTTGAGTAGGTATGCATGCCGTGTATATTCATTTCGTGTAACAAATTTTTGGTGCATTTGGTTCAATTCAATTTCAATTAATTAATGGATTAATGGAATGAAAGTGCAAATGGTAGGCGTATGTAAGTATTTTGAGCTTTGTCTGTTATTTAGTTAACATTTTATTTTGAGGTAGGTATTAAGAAATTAGTTCTTTTGTGTTTTGGCTTGGGTAGACACTGTCTTAAATGTCAATATGACGCATCGTCACTGACGATATAATAGATGAGTTATCTATCACGTCCCATGAGACCATGGCACACTCAACGCCAAACCACACATCCGTAAGTGGCGGCAACACCACCAAATCTATATTGCCGCAGATTTAGTTGCTGACGTTTGTGACGAAGGTCAAGCTCTGCACCAACTGCCTTAGGGAGATCTTTCGCAGTCACAATGTTCTTCGACGTACACGTGCTTGAAATGTCATCAAAAGCACGACACTATGCTGCACGACAGCTCACATTCACGAGAGCTTCTTGTCAGCTCCAACCATCTGCGTACGGAAAGCCCTGAAGCCCTGAAGCTCATCACTGAAGCTTGCTACAGCTCAAATTATAGTGCGCTCTATCACTGGACAGTATCTTAAACTTCGGGCTCTCTTGGATAACAGATACCAGGCATCTTTTATTAGTGAGTATGCTGTGCAGCAACTGCACCTACAGCGAACGCGAATGCTAGCTCCTGTGACTGGAGTAGGAGGGTCAAGGGTCGGTCAGTCGAAGGGCCTGGTTAATTTCACTGTATGCTCGCTCAGAGAACCAAAGTTTAACATTGACTGCAAGGCATTAATCTTGCCACGGCTGAGCCATCTCATGCCCACTTTTCGCATCGATCCAAAACCATTCAGTGAATTTTTGGATCTTGACTTGGCTGATACATCTTTTCATCTCCCTGGATCCATTGATGTCACTTTGGGGGCTGACCTGTATGGCTAACTGTTATACGGTGATATTATAAACTCTTCTGGTGGGACCCCTGTGGCCCAATGCACCCATTTAGGATGGGTCATCTACGGACGCTTGCCCGATCAGATGCATATAAGTTGTTCTTATACTTAATTAGGCAGCTAGACCAAGATCCGACAATGAGGAGCATGTCTGAAGAATTTATGTCCGAATATGTGCAGCTTGGACATGTGGAACGGGTGCGTGAAGACGTGCCTCATAAACCAGTGTACTATTTACATCATGGAGTTTATAAGATTTCTAGTTCGACCTTTAAATTAAGAACAGTCTTTAATGCATCCAGGAAGTATAAATCAGGTAAATCACTTAATGAGTGCCTTCATGTAGGTCCAAAGCTGCAAAATGATCTGGCAGCTATTATTTTGAAGTGGCGCACTCATCGGATTGCTTTTATAGCCGACATAGAGAAATGTTATAGACAAATACTAGTGGACGAAGGAGACACCGATATACAACGCATTATCTGGATGGATAACGAAGGTAAACCCACCGTCTTTCGCCGCTTACAGTCACATCCGGCTTGAATTACTCTCCGTATCTTACCATAAAAGTTCTGCATACCTTAGCTGAGAGCGAGGAGGCCGATTATTCTGAGGCTGCAAGAGCTCTACGAGAAGCATTTTACACGGATGATTGTCTACATGGTAGCAATACTGTAATCGCTGCGCAGAAGCTACAGCGTGAACTACAGCAGTTGCTGCTGCGAGGAGGATTCGTTTTAAGAAAGTGGAACTCCAACTCTACAGAGTTCCTGCAGGGAATCAGCGTGAAAACTCACCTGGATAATCAATGCTGTGACCTTAACTTGGATCATGAAGCAAAGGCTCCTGGAATCTATTGGTTTTGCCGAACATACTGCATTGGTTATAAGGTCAACGTTTAGTAAGTGTACACGGCAATAACTAAACGCCAGCAACTATCAGATGTGGCCAAAATTTATGATCCGCCGTGTTTACTAGCTCCTGTCGTCTTGACGGGAAAAACAATGTTTCAGCAGCTTTGGCTCACTGGTATTTCCTGAGATGACCCACTTCCTGAACCTCATCAGCAAATTTGGATAAAATTTCGGAAAGAGCAATTTCATATCTGCAGGTCAAAACTGTCAGTGGTGAGTGCAAAGTGTGGATACTTACGGCCAAAACTAAAGTGGCCCCACTGAAAAGAATACATGTTCCTTGCTTGGAGCTTAATAGGACACTGCTTGCGTCCAAGCTAATGGCCTAAATTCTGGACACTTAACAATTGCCGTCTATAACAACATACTACTGGTCAGATTCAGAGACAACACTAAGCTAGGTACGATCTAACCCAGGACAACATTAGCAGTACGTAGCCAACCGTGTGACGAAAATCCTAGAGCTCATATCTATCAATTTTGGGAGATACGTTCCCACTAACCCTTCTCAACTTGGAGAGCTGGACATCTGGTGGTCTGGCCCAGGGTGGCTGCAGAGGGATGAAAGCGAATGGCCGAAACAAAGGCTTACCGTTTATGAGCAACCCGTAGTCACCGCACTACACACTACTAAAGTGCGCGGGATACTTGCGAGCGACGAAGTGCTTTGAGAATGGCTTCACAAATACAGCAATATCAACCCTTTAATTGGCGTTACATGCTGGCGTCTCCGCTATATTTTCGCAAGATTGAAGCGGCCACATGCCACAACCCCGTGGTGTACAGCATCAGAGCGACAATATGCGCTGCAGTTCTGGAGAAGGTATACTCAAAAAATATATTTCCCTAATGAATGTCTCGTTAAAGGTAAGCCGATCAGTGTAAGCTGTTTAGAGTGAGCTTTTGAAGCTAAGCCCAATGCTGGGCCCAATTAGCCCAATGTGGGGTATTATCCGGTTAAACTGAAGGGTTGAGAATGCATGGTTATCTGCATCCGAACGATTTCCAATAATTCTACCTAAGACAGGACATTTGGTCTCGCTGCTAATCGCTCAAGGAAATGAGGCTACCATGCATGGCCGTAAACAAGCAACCCTTAACTTCCTGCGAAGGCGCTACTGGATACTGGATGCTCGCTCTTCAATACAACATTACAACCATCGCTGCCTGACATGTTTTCGGCAGAAGCCTCAACCTACTGGGCAGCCTTCCGGGTACCCGGTGTAAACCCGCACCTGCTTTCAAACATTCCGGATTAGACTATGGTGATCCATACGCGATCCGAGCAACAAAAGGCCGAGGTCATCGTAGCCACAAGGGTTGGGTTGCGCTTTTCATGTGCCTCAGCACACGAGCTATACACCTTGAACTCGTGAGTGACATGACATCAGAGACCTTTTTAGCGGCGCTACGACGTTTCTTTCCCCCAACGAAGCTACAGTTCTGATATATACAGCGATTTTGCAACGACGTTTGTTGGCGCCAATACGATTCTGAAGGGAGACCTGGCAGCGTAAAGCACGCAAATAGGAGAAGGTGGAAGAAGGTGCTCGATATGTATTTCACAAAGGCGTCTTATGACACTTCGCTCGCCGAACTTCGGAGGCAAATGGGAGGCCGGAATAAAGAGCATGAAGCATCACCTTAAGCGAACTATTGGAGAAGCAACATTGACCTTCGAGGAATTTTATACCACTATTGAGCAAATTGAAGCGGTGCTTAATTCATACCCGCATTATCAGAGGACCCTACGGATATAGCAGCGTTGACCCCCTGGGCACTTTATGGTGGGCGGTCCCATCACGGCTGTTCCCGAGCCCGATTTGTTAGACACTAACACTGGCAGACTGACGCGGTGGAGGCAACTCCAGCAGATGCAACAGGATTTTTGGAAGCGGTGGAGCTGTGGATATTTGCACGAACTCCAGGTGAGAACTAAGTGGCAACAAACCAAAACCAATATCAAAGTGGGTGACCTTGTCCTGGTAAAAAATGAGCGTGCACCACCCACACACTGGTGATTTGGTCAAATTTTCGAGGTTCATGCTGAAGAAGACGACCTCGTGCGAGTGGCTACTGTGCGGACACAGTCATCGATATTGAAGCGGGCGATATCCAAATTAGTGGTCCTCCCAATTGAAGACACCACCGCCGACGGTGGGCGGCCAGAAACTTCGTCGCCAGAACTGGACGAGGTGGGCGCTATGTTGAAGAGTAACGACAAGACGGCAACACTCCAAAAGGCGTCGAGTCAACAAAAGTAAAACAAGTGGAAAAGTGCAACAGTGGGTATGCAAAAGCTTCAATCCATCTACAACGGATTTCAAAATACCCGACCATAAGAAAAAGAAAACTGCGACGCCTCCAAAAAGTGGGCGGGATATAACAATATAACTGTTGAATGCTTTATACTAGTTGGTTGCATACATTTCGGCCTAACACCGCCTTTTTAACTAAAAAATTACTTTTTTTAACGCCACGCCCACAAAAGTGGGCGAAGGCACATACAATATATACATAAAAGTTAGAAAACGCTACAGCTTTTGTCATATAATTTTTTGTCAAATTTCATATATATTTACTGAAAAACAGTCATCTTAAGCTAAAATCCCTTAAAAAGTGGACGTGGTCAATGAAAAAGCTAAAAATTTTTGGCTACCTTAAAGACAATTATAAGGCAATGTTACGTACCAAAAATGAATGCACTAGCGCCATTGTAACATAGCTAAAATTTGCAAAATGTATTTTTTTTAAATTAGAGATGGTCGCACATACAGGCCTGTAGTGGGCGTGTCTGTGGGCGGATTCAGCTTATTCTCTAACTTAATCTGAAGGACTGAGGAAGATTTCCAACCAACCCACAAAATTTCAGCTCTCTGCCTTAAAATTTAAGGCCTAAAAGTTGTTTACATACGGACGGACGGACGGACGGACGGACATATCTTAATCGATTCTCCTGTCGGTCCCATTCATATCTCTAAAAGGTCTTAGGGGTCTACGGTGATTATTTCACTGCGTTACAAACTATACATCAAACTTAATATACCCTGGGTCGGGTAGAAACATGACGTCGATCATACGAAAGAAGAAATGTCAAATCCCGAATATGTGATTTTTTCCTTTTAGGGCCATTCTTTTTCCGATTTTTTCTGAGAATAAACATGTTCTAACGTATTCGAGTTTCGCATTTTCTTTTCTAAGGTTACTTACAGATCTATTTACAGAATTTTTATTAAAAAGCTTACCGAACGTATCGTTGCTTATATTGGGGAGCGGCCCCCTTATAAGCGGCAAAGACATAAGAAATTAAATTTAATATTGAAAAGTGAAAAATTACAACAATTTTGTTATTATTGTTATTATTTTGTTATAATTGTTGGAAAAGTATAAAATGAACAACTAGGAACACATCACGGAATTTCTTGACCAAGTAAATGATAATCCAAATCGTACAAGAAAGACAACTTTGCATATAAGATTTATGTAAGCAAGTTAATAAAGAGAAAGCTTTTGGAAGAAGGGACGTGCAGTGAGGATGTCCCACATGAAACGAGTGGGTTTTGCATTTCTGCCGTTCGGCATCAGTCAAAAAATAAGCAGCGCGTAAAAGGTAAATGCTACAATTGTCATAGGAGGGGCATTTTGCGTCATCATGTACAGCACCTAAAAGTTCTTCTCAAAAAACCGTGTCGTCATTTTGCATGTTAAATATGCATGGTTCCTTTCTTGATAAGAACAATTGGGTTTTGGATAGCGTTCATCTTGCCATAAGTGCTGCAATGAAGTTTTTTTTACTTCCATGAGACCACATGCAGAGAAAGTACAATTGGCTGCAGATTTTTCTGTTAAATCCGAGGGCATTGGATCCGTTTTAATTGTTGCAAATGACCGACGAATTGAACTGAGAAATGTGCTTTTTGTTCCTCAGTTAAAGACAAACTTCATCTCTATATGTTAAGCTGCTGAGAAAAATCACTTAGTTCGATTTAGTCATTCTGGTGCGGAAATTTATGACGATAAAAATAATTTAATTTTGCATGCTGACAAATGCATTGACCTTTATTTGCTAAATGTAAAGCATGAATCAAAAGTATTTTGCATGAATAAAATAAAAAGCGGTAATGTGATTTGGCATGCACGTTTTGGCCATTTAAATTACAAAAGTTTGGCAACACAGTTCCTTTTAACTTGTTTACATAAATGATAATCCAAATCGTACAAGAAAGACAACTTTGTATATAAGATTTATTTAAACAAGTTAAAAGGAACTGTGTTGTCAAAGTAGGAGTATTATGCGGCCCCTATACAAAATTAAGTTAAATATGAATTTCTATTCGATTTGCAAAGTTGATTTCATAAGAGTATAATTTTGAATAGGTATATTTGATCCCATATTTGATCCTATGATCAGCCGTATCTGCATCCGGATCTCTCTCTGGAAGACTCCGAGGAAGAAACATAACTTTTTTTATTTATTTACTATTTAATTAAATTATTTATTTTTTTATGAATTTACCTTTTTTCTATTTATTCATCCGTTAGCTGTATAAAAGGTTATGTTTATGTTGTTTTCGTTAAGTAAAAATGTGGTTTTTAGGTAGGTACCCACTCAGACCCTATGTTTTCGAAAGCTCTATTTTACAAATAAAACTAATGAAATAAGATGATGAGACATAAGATGGGTCTCAATAATTTTTTTTTAAGCATTTTCAATCCATCTTAAGTCGACTTATTGCCTGGAAATATTTTTCGAAAAAACAAATCAAAGTATCTTATCTCAACTTAAGATTTTGCAAATCAATAATTGGAAAAAGACTAAAAATAGGCAAACTATCTTAAGTAATATTTTGCCCATGTCATTCTCAGGATCGTCTGCTTAAGGCTTTTTTGGGAAGCTCTTTCTTAGTTAAAAATGGACTTAAGATAGTTTACCTTTTCAGTCGAGTAAAATTATACCCAACCCAGGTTATATTAAGTTTGCTGTATAGAGTGAAATAATCACCGTAGACACCCTAGAACTTGTAGAGGTATGAATGAGAGCGATATACAGGAGAATCATTTAAACCATGTCCGTCCGTCCGTCCGTATGTAAACAACTTTTAGGCCTTAAATTTTGACTAAAACCCCGTCATTTCACCCAAAAAATCGATTTTTTCTAAGCCATGCCCACAAAAGTGGGCGGACAATTAAAAAGGGTGTTCCCTTATTGCCAATGCTTTGAAATATGATTCTTGGGTTAAATTAAAGAAAAAAATCGTTCCACAGTATGAGCCAGGCACGAGGCGTGACTTTTCGGGAAGCGGAAGCACTCACTTGTAAAACAAAAAAAAAAGTAACAATGCTATGCAAACTCTTAAAAAAAACAGTACATGGTTTTTTTTTGGATACCCATTGTGTGAGCACTAAATTCAGCTTGTGTGCGAACAATGAATGTAACGTGCCACGGAATTATTTCTTTAATTTTTGTTTGCAATCCGTTTGAATTTCCCGACATTACAGCCGCGCCATTGTAACATTGACAGACCAATCTGTGAAATACGTTGAAAATGAAATCAAACAAATTTTGAGCCGATCTCTCGATTGAAACATCTACAAAACACATAAACGTTTCAACGATAGCTCCGTCCTTTTTTATCATTCGCAGCATCACTGACAGCTGTGATTTGTTCGAGACATCAGTTGTTTCATCCAGAAGAATACCCACGTAGTCACTGCTCTTGAGTTCAGCCCATAATTACAAAAAGTTCAAAGCCATAATTACACACACACGTGAAGATCACAGTTATCTTTTCACTTTACCCCTTCGTTTAGAGAAATTGGACTCATTGGCCTTTTGGCGGATACAGACAGCTGACGATAACTCAAAAGTGTACCTGCAAATTTCAATAATGAACCCACTCAACTCATTCCTCACTAATGAGTCGAATGGGAAAATGTTGAATGGATTCTAATTTGACTTTATGAGTGGATTTCTGTAAGAATGCGAATTTGGAAAATGCATGGATGGCGTTCATTCCAGAAGGCAATGCTTTGCGTATAAGCAAATAATGGAGTGATGTTGTGGGCATTCTCTGGTGGGTTAGTGTAGTAGTGGGAGAGTGGGCCGTCGTAGAGCGATATTCAGTGTTGTCAGCTATTAGAAAGAGTTGCATGGGTTGTGTCGTTCTCGTTATTTAACCTGAGTGATTTAAACACAAGAATGCTTTTTGAAAATGAGTCGAAGATTTGCAATACATTGAAATGCCTTGAAGTGTTTTTTTGGCTACGGAAGCACTCATTCAACTCATTATATGGACGCTTCGTCCCTGGTATGGGCCTATCTCTAATTATACCCGACCCAGGTATATTAAGTTTGATGTATAGTTTGTAACGCAGTGAAATAATCACCGTAGACCCCTAAGACCTTTTAGAGATATGAATGGGACCGACAGGAGAATCGATTAAGCCATGTCCGTCCGTCCGTCCGTCCGTCCGTCCGTATGTAAACAACTTTTAGGTCTTTAATTTTCAGGCAGAGAGCTGAGATTTTGTGGGTTGGTTGGAAGTCCAGTCTTTCATATCAAGTTTGAAAATTAGCTGAATCCGCCCACAGACACGCCCACTACAGGCCTGTATGTGCGACCATCTCTAATTTAAAAAAAAAACATTTTGCAAATTTTAGCTATGTTACAATGGCGTTAGCGCATCCATTTTTGGTACGTAACATTGCCTTATAATTGTCTTTAGCTGTTTTATTGGCCACGCCTACTTTTTAAGGGATTTTAGCTTAAAATGACTGTTTTTCAATAAATATATATGAAATTTGACAAAAAATTATATGACAAAAGCTGTAGATATTAGCATTTTCTAACTTTTATGTATATATTTTATGTACCTCCGCCCACTTTTGTGGGCGTGGCGTTAAAAAAAGTGATTTTTTTAGTTAAAATCACCTAACAATCACCTAGTACAAAGCATTCAACAGTTATATTTTTATATCCCGCCCACTTTTTGGAAGCGTTGCAGTTTTCTTTTTGGTATGGTCGGGTATTTCGCAATCCGTCGTAGATGGATTGAAGCTTTTGCATACCCACTGTTGCACTTTTCCTCTTGTTTTGATATCATTTATTGGGAATTTAAGAAAAACACCTACTTTGAGGTACCTTGAGCCATACTAACACAAATATCTCCGATAAAACTTACAACAGGAACTTAATTTAGTATTTAAGTCTTAGAGGAAATAGCATTTTGTTTAACTATGTTATAATAAAAAATAATGGTTTTCTTAACTTTCGAGATATTTGCTCTTAAGTCGGATCCTTTTTCCCTGCCCATGACATTTTTTTGACTTTGGAATCAGATTTTTGCAAAGAATATGTTAAAAATGTTGTAAAACACTTATTTTATTAATTATAAGTGAGTGGTACAAAAATGACTTATTTAAAAAGCTTACAAAAAGGTAATTTTCAAATCCGGAACGTTGAGCCACCGAACCACGCTGTTGCCAAAAGAAGACTGCTATCATCCTCCATCGTTCACTCGGTCGTCGAATCCCCTCCTCAGTCCAGCTAATTCCAAAGTCCAGTCAACCTCAATATTCCATACCACGTCCACAACTTTATTGCTGCAGTCAAAATCACATATCCGCCGCCCATTCCAATAACGATCAATACCGCCCTTAGTGGAGTCATTGTATGTTTTAAAACAATGATCCGTTCGTTTACGGATTCTCGAACAATTTTTTTATAAGGTCTGAAAACTTTTATAACGAAGCGATCGCTTAAAAAAAATGATAACGATGTATAGCCTTGCACAACTCTCTACCAAGTCCCCTTTTATTTTTCTAACTCTATGATTTATAGCTTTTTCAACAAAATTGAATTACAGTTTTTGAGTGACTTATAATACAGGGTGACCCAACATTCCGGCCCCTGTTGAAGCATTTCCGTCAAATAAGGTTGGTTTAACAATCTTCTTCCATCGGTAGACCTGCTACACTGTGAACGGCTCGTCTAATAACTCCGCCTTTCGTTTTTAAATCTACAAGGCACCAATGGATTTTGGTTCTTCAAGAATTGGCTCGGGGACTGCACGTTGAAGGGTACCGATGAGAAAATGCCCTGGAATGAGAACCTCGTCATCGTTTGGGTCCGCTGACATCGGAAGAAGCGGTCTGGAATTGAGAATCGATTCAATTTCTACTATCAAGGTTGTAAGTTCTTCAAATGTTAACAAAGATTTGGACAACACACAATGAAAATGGTATTTAAGCGACATTACAGCGGCCTCCCATGGCCCTCTAAAATGAGGAGCTCGAAGCGGGATGTGTTTGAATTCTATGCCCTTTGATGCACATTCAGCTTGAATGTAACCCAACACCTATTGATTAAAAAACACACGCTTGAGTTCTTCTAATTCCCGTCTTGCACCAACAAAATTCGCCGCATTGTCGCAGTATGTGCGGTCTGGTATTCTTCGACGTCCAACAAAACGTTTGAGCGATGCTATAAAAGCCCTTGACGTAAGGTCGCTGACCACTTCAAGGTGCACGGCCTTGTACCCAAAACAAACGAATACGGCTACATATTCGGTTATGTATTGGGGTCCACAGAAATCGACTCCTGAGATGAGAAATGGCCTCGTTAACTCCGTCCTGTTTTTTGGCAGATCTCCCATGATCTCAGTGTGCAGCCGTGGCCGATACTTGAGGCATAGTACACATTTCCTTACAATGCTGAGTGCAAGTGCACGACAGTTGACAATCCAAAATCTTTGCCGAATGATTGCAACCAATGCTTGGGGACCAGCATGCAAGTGCTTTACCTGAAGATACCTAACAAAATATCGCACAAACAAATTATTTTTGGGCAGAAGTATTGGGTATTTGGTGTCCTTTTGAAGTTCTGCCATCGTCAACCGTCCTCCTACTCGTAAGAGTTCTACACCTACGGATATCTGCAAAAAAGGGCGACAATGATTGTAAGCCTCCTGGCTTGGATGGCTCCTTTCCCTTCTTAAGCGCTTTAATATCTTGCGCGAATTAAGTTCGTTGCACATTCCAAATAATGCGCATAAATGCTGCTTCTAGTTCTTCCCTGAGCGGACGTCCATCGGCAATGAGCTTTTGACGGCGACACCCTGTGATGAAACGACGAGCGTACGAAAATATTCGCAGAGTTTTTCTGGATGTCCGGGAACCTGGTATACCGGTTCGAGAACTCTTGTTTTATTTCAGCACTTAAAAATGATGTCTTCATCCTTTTGGTCCCTGGAAGATTTTGTGTGCTTACTGACACCTTCGATGTTGGCCACTCGGTCTGATTTTTATATAGAAACGAAGGTCCTTTAAACCAACTAGTAGTTGGCAACTCCAAGACGGTGGCTCCTCTCGAAACGATACCAGCTGGATTTGACTTCGACCCTACATGTCTCCACGAGACTTGCTGCGATGCTTGCTGTACGCGACAAACACGATTGGCGACGAACGTTTCCCAAGTCGATGGCTGTCTTGCCAGCCAATGTAAGAAAATCTCGGAATCGGTCCATAATGTGACCAACCGCACTTTATTCAGGACGTTTCTTAAAACCTTTTGCAACAACTGGACCAGCTACTCAGCAGCACAAAGTTCTAATCTTGGTATGGCTTGTACCCTAACAGGAGCAACCCGTGACTTGGCGCTGAATAGGTTTACACAAACCTTCCCATCCACAGCATGGCGAATATAAATACAACAGCCATAAGCCAGTCCGGATGCATCTGCAAAGCCATGGATATCGAATTCCCCACTTGGAATGATACACCTTTCCACTCGAATTTGTTTCAGGTCATCTAACTCGCTCTTAAAATCTATCCACATTGTATGCAACTCTTGGGAAAGTGACTCATCCCTTTAACTTTTAAGATCCACAAGTCTTGCATATAGATTTTCGCCCTTACGATAACAGGGCTAACTAAGCCTAGTGGATCGAAGAGCTGCAACATCTCTTTCAATACTCCGCGCATTTTAACTCCAGTCGACGATGTTATATTTGGATTAACATAACAAAGCATGTCGCTGGCAGGATTCCATATGACGCCTAATGCTTTAATTACATCCTTATCATTAATGCAAAGTGGCGTTTCTCTCTCTTCTATAGGAACCTGGTTCAGGAAAGTTGGCTCGTTGGAATACCACTTGCGAATGTCGAACTTAGCTTCCTTCAGAACAGCACAAACCTCCTCATGTATTTTTTTTATTTCCTCAATCGTATTTGCTACAGTAATGAGATCATCTAGATAGAAACCTTTTTGATCTTGTCACTGCCAAAAGGATATTTGTCTCGGCAGCAATCCGTTAGGTAGCTCAGACAACGAGTGGCCAAGTATGCGGCTGAACTAGTACCATAGGTCACTATCATAAATCGATACATTTCCAATTCCGCGCTTGGATTTTCGCGCCACAAGATGCATTGATAATAAGTATCCCGCTCGTCAATCAGTATCTGCCGGTACATTTTCGAAATGTCTGCAGTTAAAGCGTATTTGTAGCAACGAAATCTCAACACAGTGGAGAACAACTCATCTTGCACTACTGGACATTTTAACAACACGTCGTTTAGCGATAGATTTGACGATGTTCTTGTGCTGCAGTCAAACACCACTCTAAGCTTTGTGGTTGACGATTCTGGTCTCAGAACGCATTGGTGAGGTGTAAAATATTTCACCAATGTATGATTGCACTTTGGAACCTTTTTCATGTATCCCATTTCCAGATACTCGTCGTTCATGGAAGCAGCATATTGATCCCTGAGAGCACCTTGCTTGTTGAGTCTTTTCTCCAACACGATGAAACGTCTTTCTGCAATGCTGAACGATTTTCCCAACTTTCCTTCTATGTTCTTGAAAGGCAGCTTAACTATAAATCGGCCTTCTTCATTCCGACGAACGGTGGCCTCGAAATACTTCTCGCACCGGGTTTCTTCTTCTGTAAAAATTTAAAAGTTCGGTTGAATTGTCTTATTCTCCCAGACACCACCCATCCCAGGATTGTCTTTTGTAAAGTTGGTTTCCCGTCTCCTAATTTGATCTGACCTACTGACAACAAGTTATAAAATATGTCTGCCCCTAGTAACAAATCGACAGACGATGGGCGATGGAAGTTCGGATCCGCCAACTGCACGTTATGAAACAACTTCCAGTCTTCGATATTGACTGGCAGCTCTGGATGAACATTGGTTATTGCTGGTAAAATCAACGCCTCTATTACCTTATCGAAGCTGGTAAGTCTTGACTGGATAGCTACATGCGTACCGTACTTAACATTCAAAGCATTTTGCCCAACACTAGCGATTACTGTGTTCCTGCGAAGTTTGCGAAGGTGCAAGCGTTGAACTACGGATTCAGTTATGAAGTTAAGTTGAGACACCGAGTCCAACAACGCCCTGACCTCATGAAACTCTCCACGACTATCTTAAACGTGAACAATTGCCGTGGTTAAAATCACCTGCGACGGTTGATGGTCATTATCAATCTCCAATAACGACGAATGGAGTGAGCTCTGTACAGGATTCACCTCTTCCGGTTCCATTAGCACAGAATTCTCTTGGGACGGTTTGTCGATGTAACGATGCAAGGGAAGGTGATGTGGTCCACCGCTTACCTGGCACTTTGCAGCTGCACACCTTCTTACGGTGTGTCCCAATACCAGGCAATTGAGGCAAGGCATTCGTTTCTTGACTTCATTGAATCGATCAACAGCACTAAGATTCTTGGATGAGAAACAAGATTCAATGCTGGGCCCTGTTTTACTGCAATAAAGACAACTCGTTCCACCAAGCACGAGAGTTGTTTTGCTGCTACCAAAATGCTTCATCTTATTTCGGCGTGAGTTAGATGGATATTGCGAAGTGTTCTGCGATGCAAACTGAGTTGTCGACGACGAAGCCAACGATTTTGACTCCCTTACCTCCAGATTTTAACACCTTCGAGACAAGACTTCTTCGCACTTTTTCCATGAGTTAAGTACCGAATAGTCGATAGATTCTTCCCATTTGACGAGCGACTCGGAATCTAGCTTTTTGCAAACCAAGTAAATTATGAGTGCATTTGCGATATTCTCCATCGAACCTATGGACTCCATTGCACTAAAATGACTGTTAACGCTATCAACCAGTGACCTAAGCTGGGATGATGATCCCTTTGAAATCTTGGGCAATTCAAATAGTCCCTTCAAATGCTCTTGCAGCAACAAATTTTTATTGTCGAAACGATCCTGCAAACGTTGAATAGCTTTTGGATAGTTTGACTCGTTCACCTCGAACTCTTTGACGGCTGCCAAGGCGGCACCTCCCAGGCTTTCAAGCAAATAATGAAATCGCTCCATTTTTAAAACTTAAATTATTGTGTACTAATTTTCGGAATATTCCATTGAATTTTGGGTACTCTGAATACTTTCCGGTGAAATTTGGTATCTTTGGGCACTGCAGATTGGAGCGAACAACAGTTTGTGGCGGGGCGAACGACCCATTCAATGTATCCGGTGGAAAAGTTGCTTTGATTTTTGCTGAAAGCGCGAGAATCTCCGATTTGGTTTCAATATATAAATCCTCAATCTCATTGTGCGACTTCAAGTTCATGCGTTCAAGTACTCATGCGTCAAGTACTCATGCGTTCTATCTGCACCTGTGCGTTCATGATTTGCTTGAAGTACGACTCCAATATTCCGAGCCTACATTCCAACTCAGACAATGATAACACATCTTTTTTAGTTGAGATTGTTAGCCGAATTCGCATCATGCTTCGCTTCGTGGTTGATCGTTACGTTTTGAGATCGCTTAACGATTGCCCTACAGCCTCTTTTTCAACTACGCTTTTACTCTGATCTTCGTCTTGGCCCATTCTGAGTCTTTTATTTCCCAAAATATAATGCACCACAAAATACACAAATATATATATAGCTCAATCTAATGGCTAGCTTCTCTCTCGACTTATCCGTGCCACAAACTGTTTTCGCTTTGAGTTTATTAAATTTTCCGATATTTTTACTATATAATATCGATTAGCTGACAAATATGTCTTGACACAAATTAGGTTGTTGTCTAACGCTCAATCGTACAACTTTGATTTATGTCTTCGATATCGGAGTCCAAGCTTGGGGGCACTGATAGTCGAGAAACATACCTCTTTTTCTCCGAGCCTCAAACCTTTGCTGAGCTTTTCCTATCCCGATCACTGGTACGATCTACTCGTATATGGTCTTCTCGATCCACTCGTTCTTACTCTTGATAAGAGCTCCTTCAGTGATGATCTCGTGGATTAATTCACCTGTTTCACGATCGCTCAGCATATATCCAGCGTGACGAGCACTGCTCTTTATCCAGTTTTGCACCAATTTGTTGACCAGCGTTCCAAAATGTAAAGTTCAACGATATAGTTTTTGTTATATCTATTTCTTTTAAACAACTTAACGACCGCTTCGACAACAGAATGCTACAATAAGCTTTCAATAACCAGCGAATTAAACGTGGAATATTTTATCATTCCCGGGTTTCGGCACCAAAATGATCCGTTCGTTTACGGATTATCGAACAATTTTTTATAAGGTCTGAAAACTTTAATAACGAAGCGATCGCTTAAAAAAAATGATAACGATGTATAGCTTTGAACAACTCTCTACCAAGTCCCCTTTTATTTTTCTAACTCTATGATTTATAGCTTTTTCAACAAAATTGAATTACAGTTTTTGAGTGACTTTAAATACAGGGTGACCCAACAAACAACATTGACCAACTCGCATCGGATTTTACGTTGCTAGATGAAGTTCAACTCGGATTCCATTGGTGATGAATGTAAACATACTCTCGGTGACTCAACGAGGACAAATAAAACTGCGATCGCCTGGGTCGACAAACGAGCGAATGACATCTCGGGTTACTGTAAATAAATTCAAATCGAACGCAGCTGGCGGTCGACGACCCTATACAAAATGAGTACTCAAATGATACAATACCAAATGAGTACTTAAACGATACAATAGTACATGAGTAGCTAAATGATTGCATATTTAGCATTCCTACACTCAGCCATCCTAAACTTACTCGACTGTCCTCAGTCGAAATGGACATGGATTCGTCGTCATCATTATTGATCACCGAGGGTTTCATGTGATCGGCTGAAGCGGAAGTTATGTTAGGACCCTCACACTTACGCACCTTTCGGACATGGTCACGGCCCCATAAACTTGATGCACAACTTAAGGCCAACTCCAAACTTGAATGTTGAATGTTTTTAATTCTCCTCCTTCTGTATCTCTTGTTTAGCGGCTTTTCTAATCGTATCTCATCCAACATTTCTTCTTCCAACAACTCCCGTAATTGGCTGTCTTCTTCTTCACCAGGGTTCCGAACATAAGCTGGAACGAGCTTCGCTTGGTACTTCGTGATACCGTTGAATTGATCACTTGTTGGACGAGTTCTCCACGTTTATCTCCAGTTCTTAGAGTTCTCCACGGATATCCCAGTAAGTACCTCTATTATGATGCAATTCATCCTCTCTATTTGTCTGTTCTCGCGTGGTACTCCTGTTGTTGTTAGGATGTGGTGAATACCTCTCTGTTCACAGAACTCCTTAAACACATTGGCGGCGAAAGCTGCCCCTCGGTCTGATATAATACGGATTTCCGAAGATTTCGCCCTGCTGTTGCATTTTCTCAATCATCTCCTCGCTCTTCGTGGTTTTGACTGGATACATCCAGACAAATTTAGTAAACGCATCCACGACTATGTATGATGTTTTTCTGCATAGATTTTGGTACCACGAGGAAGTGAGACCCTTCCACAAACTTGTAAAGTAGGTTGCTCCTCATTTCGTAATCCTTATAAGTTCCGGTTGCCACGAGAATATCCACATTAACTTGGCAGAATTCGTCTTTTCCTTGGGCCCTCCTAACTCGTTCAATAGTACCATCTTCAATCCACACCACTGCCGGGTATCTGCTGAGCTCGTCGACATGGCGCATGGACATCCCTGCTCGATGTGAAACTTCACACGAATACTCTTGCAGCATGATTGTTCATCTAGCAACCCGTGGGCATAAGTCCTTTTCATTCATCGTAGCCTGGAACGCTTTGCAGTCGGTGTAGATTTTGAACTGTATCCCCAACAGGTTAACGCGCAGTTTCTTAATGCGCTCTACTATGGCAAGCACCTCGTGCTCATAACTGGTGCAGTTCTTTTCCGCAGCCTTTTCCGACGCCTTAAAGCTCATATAAAAAACAGGGTGTAAGTAACCTTCGTGTTTCTGGAGCAAAACACCCCCGTATCCAACCATACTGGCGTCTGTATGCAGATCCCTTTCGAGAATCGGATTGAACGGCTTAAGAACTGGCTCTTTGCACAGCAGGTCCTTCAGGGATTCAAACGAAATGACCTGGTTCGAGTCAAAAACGAAAATGCTGTCCTTCTTGGTTAAATCTGAAAGAGGTTTGAGAAAGACTGCATAATTGGGTACAAACTTACGGAAAAATCCGGTTAGCCCCAGGAAATTTTGGATCTGTTTCACGTTTGTCGGTCTTCGGAATCCCTTCACTGCCTTTACCTTCTCGACAGGAGGTTTTATGCTTCCGTCCTCTACGGCGTGCCCAAGAAATTTGGTGGATCCACTCAGGAAGTCGCATTTATCCCACTTAATCACCAGCCCGTTCTCCTCTGCTACTCTTAATACGACATTGAGTTTTGCTAGGTTTCCCTCCTTATTTTATGCGGCGATGATCACATCATCCAGATACAAAAGTAAGTAGCCTTCTTGCCTTATCAAATCCCGAAATATGGTATTCACAAATCATTGGAAAACTGCAGGTGAATTGTACAGCCCGAACGGAACCTTAAGGAATTCGTATTGTCCGTCCGGAGTCACGAATGCAGTATATTTTCGGCTACTCTCCGCCACATCCACGTGAAAAAAGCCATTACGGAGATCCAATGTAGTAAGGACCTTTGCTTGATAATGCTTCTCCAGTATCTCTTCAATGACTGGCAAAGGATAACGGTCCTTAATTACCTTGGTATTTAACTAACCATTCTTCCACTTGTTTACACACTGCTTCCTTTTCTGGCGGCACCAGCCGCCTGGCCTTCAGGTTTATATGGTTCTCGACCTGGAAAACGATGTTCATCTCTGTGCACGACGTCGAAATCCTTTTAGGGTAATAAGTTGAAACAATGTCGGAAATTACCTTTCTATAGGTGTCGTTGCCGACACGTAGACTGCTCCCGTCTGCGTCCTCTTCGCCATCATCCACCAGTTCAATGTTGAAAACATCATTCTCGAAAATGCCTTCCCAGCAATATCCTATCCAAAATCCATCTGTCCTGAATCACTAGGAAACGAACCCAATTACTGTCCGCTCCAACTAGTCGGTTTAAAAGACATGAACCTATCGATTTTTGGGGAGCATTTCCAAGTCACTTCAGCATCATTCCTGGAGAATCTACCTTTGCATCTTCTATTTCTTCCTAAAACGATTTATGCACTATTGATACGTCACTGCCGTTGTCAACGAAAGCGTAGCAGGGCTTCCCTGCGATGCTTATTTGTACGTTATTGTCATCCGATCCAATGCGTTTCACCTTGTGCACACCTCTAGAGTCAGCGTCTTCCTTCTTCTGGTTTGGGCAATTGGGAGAGATGTGTTCGAATTGCTTACAACAGAAACAACGTGCTCCTTTCGCTCTATCAGGACAATTCTATGCTATGTGTGACGTGGATCCGCAATTGTGACATCATTTAGGCGAACTGAAAGGTCTTCCGAGTGCTGAACCTGATCTATTTGACACGTTAGGTCTTTTGGCTTCGACTCGTTGCTTTGGTACTGTCGCTGCATCCTCTTATAAACTTCTAATTTTAGTTTAAGTTCCTCCAACGTGGATGTCTCGTAGAGCACTGTTTTGTTACCTTCTGTGTCCTGAATCCCGTTTTTGATGTAATCAATAAGAGTAACCTCGTCTTCACCCTTGCCAATCTGCGTCATCACGAACAAATATTCCAATAGAGTGTCGGAGGCAATTTTCCTTCTCGACTCCAATTTCTTGTGCACCTTGATGTTTGATGTCCTCTTCCCGAACTCTTTTGCCAGCATTGACTTCAGCTTTTCGAAGTTGGTGGCTCCCTCCGTTGCTTCGACCGCCAACTTAGCTGCTCCCTTCAGCAGTCTGCGTGAGTAGAGATATTTTTGTAAATCGTTCCACTCGCACGATGTCGCTATGTCATCACAATCTTTCATCCAAATGGCGTGATCTTTTTCCCCCTTCCCGATGTCTCGGAAAACGAAACTGACATCTTTGCTTCCTCGGTTTGTCGTTGGTGGTTGCTCGTGTCATGTATTCCGTCTTCTTCTCTTATGGTGTTCAACACGTCCACTACCTTCACCCTTTCCTCTTTGGAGTTCATCTACCAAATCAGTTTTGACGTTGTATCTATACGAGAGTCCTTTGCTTATAAGGAATGCTTGTACCTGACGAACGGTCAACGATGGTAAATCATCCATTCACTTTGCAATTTGTGTACTTCGGTTCTTCTGGGCTTTCCTCACTTAACACTTCACACTACTTTCTTTCGTCTTATCCTCTTAACTTTTCTTCGATTTTTTTATTCTTCTTAATCTTTCTTCAACTTCGTTCTTGGTATCGTTTCTTCAACTTCGCTCTTCCGTTCTTCCAGGTTCTTCCAGGTAAAATTAAGACAAATTGTTTTCACGAAGCCGCGGTAGGTATATGTTGGAAATATGATTGTTACCTACTTTTATAACCGCAGTTGACAATAATAACGATTTTTTGACTACGTATTTATAATTTACGCAGGTTTTTAGAGAATGCATTTTTATTAAACTACCTGATAAAACCGTTATTCCCTTACCGTTTTTCTATTAATCTCAAAAAGGATTAAGTTTGGGATCGGCGCTTAGTTTGAAAATTTACCTAACGAAAATTGTATAAAAGGTTAGAAAACAAAATTAAATGCATCCGTTTAATTTTTGAAGCCGAGTTTACACAACAGTTGTTTAGAAACCATACTTGAAATGGCATCTTTTACAAAGAAGAATATGCGGATATTATCAACGTTTATGGGATGTGCAACGGGAGTTCTAGTAGAGCACGGCAAAGATACCATGAACTCAGTGCTAACTGAAAAATACCTAATCCCCCTGTATTTAGAAATTCGTGTCAAAGGCTTCGGGAAGCGAGATCTGTTTCAGCAAGAAAATCTAACGCAGAAGCTTCACCAGGAAGATTTGCGGTTGATGAAAGAATACTGGAAGCTGTTACAAATGATCCATCAATCAGCATCAGGCGCTTATCTTTGCGATTCAACGTTTCAACACATAAAATTTTTCGTCACCTGCATACGGAAAATTTGGGCATAAGTTTACCGTAGGGCCAAGTGGAATTTGTTGGATTTTTTCATCCTAGTATATGGATTTGGGTGCCTTGATTCGGAATATGCTATTATTCGTTTTTAGCGGTCCGTCCAAAAATGGAATAACGACCTCTTATGGTATCGCTACGTTGTCCGTCCGTCCAATCGATTTATAATTTATGAACGGTAAGTCGTAGAAAAACAAAATTTGGTGTGCGTATAAACTGCGGAAATAGTCAGAGAATCCAAGGAGGGCAGTTTTTTTAAGCACAAATAACGGTTTGATAACAGTTTGAGATTTCATGTGAAAATGGACTTAATGACTTTTTTAGTGTTTTTTCAAGAGGTTTAGAAGGCAAGAACTAATAAAACGAAACTTAGGTTTAAGAAATACTAAGCTATAATTAAATAATAAAACTTTTCGAAAATATTAAAACGTTTTTGAGAAATGAAGAGTCGAAAATGCATGACGTTTTTCAAAGTGTTGGAGGCCATAACTTTTGAACGGCTTATTGCTCAAAATCAATATGGAACACACGTATAAAGCAACTCAAAGTAAACCAAATGCTCAGATCAGATTTTTTAAAAACAGTTTGAGTACTGAAGTTTTGACGCATTTTCGAAAAAAATTTTCCCAAATATGCATATAAAACACGTGCGTCCCCCCCCCCCTTATCTCCGGTTCTGTTTGGTGGAATTCTATGAAAAAAATCACACGTATCAAAAATAATTCAAAATTTTAAGGAAAATTATAGCGGATTTTGAAATTTCAAAATCTTCTGGAAAACATAAAAGCATATTCAAAAACAATTTTTTTAAATCTTCTAGTTGCTTAACGGTATAAGCGATCTTTTTCAGATTCGGGTAAGGTTCAAAGCTTACAAAAAGAAGGAAGGCTGCGTTAAAATTTTTTTAAATTTGCCGTTTTTAACCTATGTTTTTAGAAGCCTATTTCAAAAACGAAATAAAACAGGAGCTTGTTTTACTGTTTGCGCACAAACCGGTGGCCGTAGAATTAAAAAAAAAAAACATCCAAGGCTAGTGCTTCTGTTTGTGCTATTGGAAAAAAGTCTTACGGGAACTGGAAAAAACTTCAAAATAGTTGTTTTATGGACTTGAAATTTAAAATAATATAAAAAAGGTCAAAAGAACGCATGTCTCCCCCTCTATCTCCCAAACGGTATAAAGTATAATTTTTAAATTAACACCGGGCATAGTCCATCTTCTTAAATTTTATACAAAACTATAGCAGACTTCGAATATTCAAAAGCTTCGAAGATTTAAGTGAAAAACGTGAAAACATTTTTGAAATGTATTTTTTAAAGATTTCTAGATCCTTAACGGTTATGACGACCTTGTTCAAATTTGGCTGAAGTATGTAATGTTTCAAAAGCAAGCGAACTGCATCAAAAACTTCAAAATTGCCGTTTTTGACCCTAAGTTTTTAAGCCCATTCAAACAAGGGGGAAAACAACAGCATATTTTTACCGTTTTCTCACAAATCCATGTCCACAGAGTTTGAGAAAAGTGACAAATGCTAGCACAAGTGGTTGTAAAATTGATCAAAAAGTCTAACGGTAATTAAAAATAATCGAAATTGCTGTTTTATGGGTCTTAAATTTTAAAAATGCTAAGAAAGCCCAAGAAAGAGTATGTCTGTTGCGACTGAATACAGCCATTGCACTAGGAGCGACACCTATGAGAAAGCACCACCACACATCAATTTGCACGACGCCATGCCGGCCGGTACAAACTTGTACGTTTTCCGGTTTTAACCTCTTTTTAGTTTGACAGCCGAGACGAGGACTTGCCACGAGAAGGGATAACTAAAAATTTGTAACACGTTTATTCTTTGAAGTAATAAAGTATTTAAATTTAAGAAGTGTTCACAAATCTTTTCCACATTGCAGATTGCATCGAAGCTATCGCAGTCACGCAACAATTAACCATTTTTTATCCCTCGATATCGTCTCGATCTCACAAACAGCAACCAACACGGAGTCTCGGCAGACAACATGGTGGCTTGCGACAAATGCGGCCCTTGGTTTCATTTCATGTGTGCTGGAGTTGATGCTTCAATAGAGAACCAGGAATTTATATGCAGCCCTTGTAGGGACTCCACTAATCAGTCTACACCTACTGGACAGCAGCCGATCTCACCAAATGCCAGCAAGAAGAACTCTCGCAACATGCAAAAGAAAACTCGAGCTCCGCAACTAACCGAGAGTTTAAAGCAATCCCAGCAGAAAATGCTTTTGTTATGGCCCATCAACTCCTCGAGCAGGGTAGTTCCGCAAACCAGCAAGCAATTGTCAGCCCAAAGCAGCGAATTTCTACATTATCAGATGACATCGCTAATCTACACGTTGTCACGGAACGACACAAAGCTCCGACCAGTTCCATGGCCAGACCGCGGATTGCTGCCGCATCGTTCAAATGCTCTTAACGTTCCTCTAAAAAACTAGAGATTGAGCTAGCTAAATTGAATGAGGAGCACCGCATCAATAAGGAGTACATACAGAAAAATATCAACTAATTGATGAACACGCCGAATCACTGACGAAAGCGACAAGGTTCAGGAGTGGGTGCAGGAAACAAGACGCTCGCAGCAGTTGTGCGCACCAGTCGACGGAAAGCCTTGGTCAAATTTAATTAGCCAAAAGGCTCAGGAGACGAAGTGTACGAGCACGTGGATGGGGGCTTCCGTGAATTTACCACAGCAGCAACAAAAACAATTGCCGTGTTTGCAGCAACAAAGGCGTGCAGTGCAACCACCAGTCACACATCATTCTACTCTACCGCATCAAAGGTTTCCTGAAGCAAAGCACTTGAAGCGATCATCTACCCAACAGTCTCTTTGTGAACCACTAGCTACAGCGCAGACAACGTTCGCATGTCCTCTCCTGGATGTTGCGAACCCACATCCACTGCACCCTATCACGAATTTGGCGCCTGTACCAGGACCGCATCATTTCCATGCAACAACATTGGTAATATGTTGCCGACAAATAAAGACACAAGGGCAACGTCATCGAGTCAACACAATCTATGATTTAACCAGAGGGATTTCGTTCGGCACCCAGACTCAGCGCAGTTAGTCCCGAAGCCTGCCTGTTGTTTATCTCCAGCTTTGAACGCACAACATACCTTTGCGGATTTTCTGACGATGAGAATCTAGTGCGCCTACAAAGGGCTCTCAAAGACAATGCTTTAAAGTCCCCTCAAAGCCTTTTACTTCATCCTAGATGTGTTTCACATGTCATTTCGACATTAAGAATGATGTTTGGGCGACCAAAACTTATTTTCAATTCTCTTCTCCAGAAGATAGCCACGCCGTCACCAAAGGTGGACAGGTTCGAATTTTTGGTAAGCTTTGCTATTGCAGTGCAAAATTTGTGTGCCGCCAAGCCTCCGGATTAGTGGACCATCTTACTAACCCTATGCTGCTTCAGGAGCTCACCGAAAAACTACCATCATTCAATCGGTTGGACTGGGCTTTGCATAGGCAAACACTGGATTCCTGCAGTCTATCCGAGTTAAGCATTTGGTTGTATCAACCTGCGGAAGCAGATAACTGTATAATAGTTCCAGGCATGTCAACTACATCCGGAGGAGCTCGATCGTCGTTACAGATGTAAATCCAAAGCTGGTTGCGGCGTTAATGGCTGCACGTTTAAGCACCACAAGCTTCTCCACAACTACGAGAAAGATGGTAGAGTTCAGCAATCAGAGAAGCATGCTTCGGTTCAACCCTCAGCGCAGCCAAACAACGCATATACCGACAGCACAAACACGGTATTGTTTCGGATCGTTCCAGTCATCTTGTATGTAAACAATGTAGAGATAGAGACATATGCATTCCTCGATGACTGACTTTAGTAGACGAAGAAATTGCTGACTAGCTAAAAATCGACGGTAAAAGTGAGCCATTATGCCTACAATGGACGGCGAATACTTATCGATACGAAGTGGAGTCACGGATGCTAAATATTCATATATCCGGAACATTTAAGGGTTCTAAGAAACTTCCGCTGCGAAATGTGCACACCGTTAAAAGCCTGCAACTTATGCAACAAACAGTTAACGCTGATAGTCTTCAGAGCAGATACAGATATTTGTAAGATTTACAAATCAAACCCTACGTCAACGCTACACCTCGCTTTCTCATCGGGCTAAACAACTGGTCATTGGGTCTTCCACTCCAGTGTAGAGAAGGAGGTCCGACGGATCCAACCGCTACTAAGACGCGATTGGGTTGGATCGTTCATGGCTGTTTTGATGGCTGTATTGTTCACACGAATTTTCATAAATACGACTGCAGCAAAGGTAACGACTACGAATGGGAGTGCTTAATAAAGGACTTTCTTTGCGGCGACAGTTTTGGAGCTTCAAATTCTAACAGCAAAATCATATCTTGAGAGGATCAGCGGGCTATGGAGCCTCTACAGAAACACACTCAGCGCAAGAATGGACGGTTCGAGACGGGACTGCTTTGGAGGTATGAACAAACCGGTCCCCCGGATAGCTTCCAAATTGTAAAGAGGCGTCTGAAATGCCTCCAGCAACGCATAAGCCGTAGTCCCGAGTTGACACAGAAGCTTCATCAAATGATTGAAAGTTATGTCGTAAAAGTATACGCCCGAAAGCTTTCAGCTAAAGAAGCCTCGAGAAGTCGAGAGACGTCATGGTATCTTACAGTGTTTCCCGACGAAAACCCAAACAAACCTGGCGAGTTACGTCTGGTCTGGGATACAGCTGCCAACGTTGGAGGGGTGTGCTAGAACTCAGTCCTCTTAAAAGGTCCTGACCTACTTACACCATTAACAGCTGTCCTTTTAAAATTTCGAGAGCGGCGAGTGGCGGGTTGTGCGGACCGGAAGAGATGTTCCATCAAATTCTGATTCGGGAACAGGACCAAAACTACCAGCGGTTCCTATGGTTTGGCGAGGACAACAGAATTGAAGAATATGTAATGATGGTGATGATTTTTGGTGTTACCTGTTCGGGGAAGAGTTTCCGAGGGCTGCTCGACCTATCCGGGAGAATCATTATGTGGATGAAAGCAGTAATCAACGCAATGGAAGCCACGCCCGCCAACGAGATCAAATTCAACACTAAAACCGGCCTCGAAACGGAAAAGGTACTGGGGATGTGGTGGTGCACTAATGAAGACCATTTTGTGTTCAGATTGTCGACGAACTCCAGCCATCAAGACGTACTCATTGGAACTAGGACTTCTACAAAGCGCGAGGTGCTGTGTGTTCTTATAAAAATTTTCGATCCGTTGGAACTTTAAGCAAATCTTATGTACTTAAAGGTGTTGATGCAGGAAATCTGGCGGAGTGGAGTTGACTGTGGGACGATCCGATTCTGGAACCCGAAAACACTAAATGGCTACATTAGATACGTTTTCTTCCCCAGCTCAATGTAATTCGGATTCCGCGATGTTACATAACAAACGTTTTCGAAAGCTACCCAGAAATACAACTTCATGTTTTCGTGGACGTCAGCGAAAATTGGTTCGCAGCCGTAGCATATGCCAGATCAAGTCTAGATAACATGGTAAAGTGTGCTCCTATCGGAGCCAAAACGAAAGTTGCACCGCTGAAGCAACTTTCGATTCCGCGGTTGGAACTGCAAGCTGCTTTTTTGTGCATTCGTCTAGCTGCTTGAATCACTGAGTACCACTCAATCAAATTTCAATCGCGTCATTTTTGGTCGGACTCCAGATCGGTGCTTAGCTGGCTGCGGTCTGACCACCGCCGCTACAGACAATTTGTTGCTTGCAGAGTGAGTGAAATCCTAGAAAGCAGCAACATGGCGTTGGATTCCCACCAAGCTAAACGTGGCTGACGAAGCAACGAAATGGCAAGCAAATCCAAACTTCAGCGCTTGCTATCCCCTCTTGTAACACCATTCAAAACAAAAAAACCATAATCCGCAATCATTTCTACCAAGAGACTTCCACGTTCATTTAGACACTTATCTTTAGATTTTCTCTCACAAACAAAGTTTGGATTGGAGGAATAAAAGATGTTATTAAAACTGCTTATTCTAGCATTTAAATCGCCAATTATTAAAACATTTTCATTGGGGATATTCGCAAGAAAGTCGTGTAACTCTTCAAAATCAGATCTCCAATTTCCAAAATTTAAATAAGTAGGAACTATATAAAATTTAACATTATTAAATAACAATTCAAAAAAAGTTCTGTTACCTATACTTTTAAGTGAAATATGCTTACAATTATTTTTAATGGCCAGCAAAGCACCTCCGCTTGCTCTACCCATGACATTTCTTCTTGCGGCAGGTATAAAATCAAAGTTAAGATCTTTAAAGTATTTGAAATAATGATGTTCCTTCCCCTTTTCAACAAATGTTTCTAAAAGTATTATTATATCATATCGAGTTACGAACTTGAAAAACTCTGGAATTTTAAAAGAATAAACTTTTTATTTTTCTATATTGTAAAATCTACTGTGGTTCATTGTAATCTACTGCGCTTTTTAAAATATATACTGCGCTCACTCATCTTTAGGGTGGTAGCACTGGTCACTTGTAGTAACAAACGTATTTGAGGAAGTGAGGCACTCTTACTCATTTGGTAAATTGCAGAGAATTACAACCTACTGGCTTCGGTTCATTCAGTCAATAAAGAATCGCAAGGCTAAAGGCACAATACAAGCTCACAACAAGTTAGAAGAAAAACAGTGAAAAGGATTTTGCCATCGTCAGCCTCAGGTCTAGAAAACTACAACTAATTGTGAAGGATATGCAGAAACAAGCATTTTTAAAGGACATCCGTGCACTTAAAGCTAAAAAAGAGCTTCACAAAACGAGCGATTTGATCGGCCTTGCTGTATTTCTGGACGAAGCGGGATTATTACGAGTTGGAGGTAAATTGCAATGGTCAGATCTCCCATGCGACACCACCCATACGATCCAATACTATTGCCACACACACATCCAATTGTCAAGATACATATGGCAGACTTACACGTGGAAAATAATCACAGTGGACACATACAGTGGATTACCAGACAAAGATTTTAGCCAATCAAAGGAAAAACAAGCGGGAAAGTGCAACAGTGCGTATGCAAAAGCTTCAGTCCATCTACGACGGATTGCAAAATACCCGAACATACAAAAAAAAAAAAAACTGCCACGCCTCCAAAAAGTGGGGGGATACAAATATATGCTGATATATGTTGAATGCTTTATACTAGTTGGTTGCATACATTTCGGTCTAAAACTCCGCCTTTTTAACTGAAAAAAATCACTTTTTTTTAACGCCACGCCCCACAAAAGTGGGCAGAGGCGCATAGTACTTATACATGAAAGTTAGAAAATGCTAATATCTTCGACGTTTGTCATATAATTTTTAGTCAAACTTTATGTATATTTATTGAAAAACAGCCACTTTAAACTAAAATCCCTTAAAAAAGTGGGCGTGGTAAATGAAAGGCTAAAATTTTTTGCCCACTTCAAAGACAATTACAAGGCAATGTTACTCACCAAAAATGAATGCGCTACCACTATTCTAACATAGCTAAAATTTAGAAAAAGTATTTTTTTAAATTAGAGATGGTCGCAGATACGGGCATGTAGTGGGCGTGTCTGTGGGCGGATTAGGCTAATTTTCAAACTTGATTTGGTCCAATGGACTTCCAGGCAACCCACAAATGTTTAGCTCTGTACCTTAAAATTTAAGACCCAAAAGTTGTTTACATACGGACGGACGGACATGGCTTAATCGATTCTCCTGTCGGTCCCATTCCTATCTCTAAAAGGTATTAGGGGCGTACGGTGATTATTTTACTGCGTTACAAGCTATACATCAAACTAAATATACCCTGGGCCCGACCCATATATATAAATATAAAAGCATTTTCAAAAACAATTTATTTTTTTAAGTCTTCTAGTAGCTTAACGGTATAGGCGATCTTTCGCCTTTGGCTAAAGTACAAAGCTTACAAAAAGAGGGAGGGCTGCGTTAAAATATTTTTAAATTGCCGTTTTTAACCTAAAATTTTATAAGCCTATTTAAAAAACGAAATAAAAAAGAGCTTGTTTTACCGTTAACTCATAAGCCGGTGGCCATAGAATCAAAAAAAAAACATCCAAGGCTACTGGAACTGGAAAAAACTTCAAAATATTTGTTTTATGGATTTGAAATTTTAAAAATTATAAAAAAGGTCAAAAGAACGCATGTCTTCCCCTCTATCTCCCAAACGGTACAAAGTATAATTTTTAAATTAACACCGGGTATAGTCCATCTTCTTAAGTTTTACACAAAACTATAGCAGACTTCGAATATTCAAAAACTTTGAAGATTTAACTGAAAAACGTGAAAACATTTTTGAAAACTATTTTTAAGGATTTCTAGTTCCTTAACGGTTATGACCACCTTGTTTAAATTTGGCTGAAGTATGTAACGCTTTAAGTGTAAGCGAACTGCATCAAAAACGTTTCAAAATTTCCGTTTTCGACCCTAAGTTTTTAAGCCCATTCAAACAAGCGAAATAAAAAACAGCATATTTTTACCGTTTTCTCAGAAATCCATGTCCGCAGAATTTGAAAAAATTGGCAAATGCTAGCACAGGTGGTTGTAAAATTGACCAAGCAGTCTAACAGTAATTAAAAATAATCGAAATTGCTGTTTTATGGGTTTTAAATTATAAAAATCCTAAAAAAAGGCCAAGTTGTATGTCCTCCCCTCTATTTTCGAAACGGTAAAGCTTTTTAGGTTTCGTATTTTTTTAGAGATGGGTTTCCTATATTTTTAGAGTAGAGTTACGAAACCCGATATTAAATCACCCAATATAATATATAGATTATTATGCTGGGTGATGATTATATAGAATCACCCAATATAAGAAAAGTAGGCAGCACCACGAAAAAAGTATATTACAGACTGTAAAATATATCCAGAAATAATTTTAATAAATAAATAGAATATCACAAAAACTGCGCAATATAGATGACTATAACATTCAACAAAAGCCGACGGACCGCTCCGCGTATGTCTTCATACTTGACGGTTCTTTTTTTGTCGGCCTCGATCAGTTTAGAAGTTATAGGCAAAAACAATTCAAAAAGAGTGCAACTTTAACATACCCGTAAATGGCCACAGGCGCTTGCCAGCAACTAGCACCTGCCCTTAGCGGAGCGACGAAGTCGCGTGAGGGGCTAAGCCCTGCGAAAAAGTGAGTTGACCCAACCACTGTTGTCTCCAAAAGCAATATTTCTCCCAGAGAAACTTGTCAAATATACATTGCATATTCTTAGGCAGAGATTTTAAGTCTATGATGAGCTACTTTTCGTCGAAAAATTGAAACTTTGAATAGCTATAACTTTTAAACTATATGTGACCGACAATTTTAAATAACATATTCGTAACAAGGACACTCTAGTACATATTTTAGCGTAAAAATAACAAAGACTTTCCACTTGGACCTACGGTTAACTTGTTCCAAAATTTTGTATCCATACCACCATACACCTGGCGAGACCTGAGTTTTGAAACTGGTTGTTAAAGCGGAGCTTCAATGACAACCGTTTTATTAGCAGAATCCTTTGGACAGACGAATCTCAAATCACTAGCGATGGGATCACAAATTTTCACAATCTACACACATGGGCTGAGGAAAACGCACACACAAGGAGAGGGTCATCATTTCAACACAAAATTAGCATCAATTTATGGGCAGGTGTAATTGGAAACAACTTAATCGGTCCCTTTAAACTGCCACCCACACTGAATTATACAAACTATCTGGAGTTTTTGCGCAATGGTTTAACAGATCTATTGGAGGATGTTCCACTTGCTCAACGATCTTCGTCATATTTGCAACAGGATGGAGCCCCAGCCCAATACGGTCGCATAGTTAAAAATTGGCTAGACGAAAAGTACGGTTTTCGTTGGATAGGAAGGAATGGACCAGTTCACTGGCCTGCAAGGGGGGAATAAAAAGAACTTGTTTACTCTACCGAAATATCCACTTCAAATGATTTAGAAGAGCGTATTCTCTAAGCCTTGTCACAAGTGAGGCAGCAGTTAGCTTCAATAAACGTTGACAGACTTTTTCTTAATTTTTCCTGCTACGGCTTTTCCCAAGTATCGTAAAATCTGTGCGCCTTTTAGTTACCTTGTTGGAGCAATTTTTGTTAAGTATTGTTAGGTTCACCAGAAAAGAAATTTACCGATATGTTTATAACGTATTTTTTTGCAAAAAAGAGAATTGAAAGTCAAAAAAATGTCATGGGCAGGGAAAAAGGATCCGACTTTTACTAAATGCAAAAAAACCATCAATTTTATTTTAACACAGTTGAAAAAAGTATTATTTCTTCTAAAATCTAACTTCTAAACTAAGTTCCTGCTGTAAGTATTAGCGGAGATATTTGTGTCAGTATGGGTAAAGGTACCTCAAAGTAGATGTTTTCTTAAATTCCCAATAAATGATATCAACGTTAGAGATAGGCCCATAATGTGGAACGATTTTTTTCTTCAATTATACCCAAGAATCATATCCCAAGGTATTGGCATCGAATTACGAAACACCCTGTATAAAGCGTCCGCCAAATAACTTTTTTTTTTGAAAATGCTATAAAAAACTACTGAATATTTTTTCAAATCTCTTTTTTTATTTGAAAGAACAATCCTTCCGGTTAATAATGGAAAATATTGCAGTAACCTACACGATCGGTACAATTTTTAGGCACATTATCGATTGTGTGCAGCTGTATTTCACCAATGGCTTCACGATGATTTCACCAATGAAAACTTTTTTCACACTTTAGCTATGTTAAAATGGTGCTTGCATACTGATTCTTAGTATGTGACACTGCTTGGTAATTGTTTTTGAGGCAGCAGAAAAGTTTGGCTTAAAATTTTTTTGGCTTTCATATAAAATGACTATTTTTGAATGACGTGTATGACAGACACGCCGACTACAGGCCTGTATGTGCGACCATCTCTAATTTAAACAAGTAAGTAAGTGCAAGAGTTCGTCTGTAACGAACTTCCAAATACCCGACCCCCTTCCCCCATTAACACCAAATTAAAATTTTTTTGGTCTATTTCATATACTGAATGTAAATTACTAGTATTGGTCACGCCCCTAGAAGAGGGCGTAGGCTGAAAATTAAAATCAATTAACTCTAATTTCGTTGGAATCACGAGCGTGATTCCAAATCACGAGCTTTAAAAGCGAATATTAATACTTAAAAAAACAGTTTTATCCCAAAAACGTCCCCTTAAAGTGGGCGGAGCTCAATGCTTTGCATGCAAGAAAATTAGCAAATGGTAATATCTTTAATATTTGTCATACAATATTTTTTCAATTTAAAATGAATTTCCCGAGAAATCAGGTTTTCAAAGATTTCAGATGTTGAAAGTGAGCATAGATCAATAGAGTGGGCGGTCAAATTTTTATCTTATTAAAGGCTTCTGGTCAATATTGCTCTCCACCAAAATTGGAGTTCATATGTTTTGTCTATCTTGACCAAAAGACACTTTGAAATAAAATGTAAATTTGAGGTTGTCTGACATTCAAGCTATTTGTCGGCGTGGCTGTGGGCGGATCTTCTCAATTTTCATACTTTGCCTGTACAAAATGAAAACCAAGCAACGCTGCAAGTTTCAGTTTCCTAGCTCAATTTTAAAGAGCTCAAAAATGCATACATACGGACAGACGGAGGGATGCACGGACGGACGGACATGGCTTAATCGACTTACCTGTTGGTCTCGATCATATCTTTAAAAGGCCTTAGGGGTCTACGGTGATTATTTCAGGGCGTTACAACGCCCACACAAAAGCTTCAGTCCATCTACGACGGATTGCAAAATACCCGACCATACCAAAAAAAAACAGCCACGCCTACAAAAAGTGGGCGGGATACAAAGGCCGAAATGTATGCAACCACCTAGTGTAAAGCATTTAACAGTTATATTTTTACATCCCGCCCACTTTTTGGAGGCGTGGCAGTTTTCTTTTTGGTTTGGTCGGGTATTTTGCAATCCGTCGTAGATGGATTAAAGCTTTTGCATACCCACTGTTGCACTTTCCCACTTGTTTAAATAAGAGATGGTCGCACATACGGGCCTGTGGTGGGCTAATTTTCAAACTTGATCTGGTCCAATGGACTTCAAGCCAACCCACAAAATTTCAGCTCTGTACCTTAAACTTTAAGGCCTAAAAGTTGTCCATCCGTCCGTCCGTCTGTGTGTCACATGTTTTTAGGCCTTAAGTTTTGAGCTAGGGTGCTGAAACTTCGTGCGTGAGGTTTACGTCATGCGAATTAGTACAAGGGTAAACATTTTTAAAATCCGCTCACAGACGCGCCCACATTCGATGCAACTACCTCCAGAGCTTTCAAAGATATAAGACGTCTTAAAAGCCTGAAATTTGGTATTTATTATCTCCTGTTTATTGTAAGATACACATAATAAAAATTTAATCGCTTTACCTCCCTAGTGGGCGTGGCATCGATTTTAAAGTTAATTTTTCAAATGCATTTCATTCCATACATTTGTTCCAAATCGAAAAAAATTTACTTAATATATTATGTAGAAAACACATATTTCATTTATACAAGACAAGGCCACGCCCACATTTGGAGGCAGAATTGAAAAAAAAAACTTAAAAATTTCCAGAAAAATTTAATTTCGACTGGCCTCAAGCCTAATCTAGGATAGAATAAAAAACCAGTGAGAAAGTGCTACAGTGTGTAAGCAGAAGTTACAGTCCGTAAAACGGACCGTTGAACACCTCATCCTATCCCACATTGTAAAATACTGATGGCATAGTTATTTTTTGACATTTTTTATGTAATGCAAACTTCGAAAAGGGGCGTGGTCCAACCGCCCCTTATTACAAACTATTCATTATAAAATATTTCCACAGATATTTCCAAGTTACACTTAAATGTACGTAAAAATGCAATTTTTTTGGTTCAAAATCAATATTTTTGAAAAATTTACCCCTAAACGGACGGAGGGACATGACTTATTCGATTCAGAATTCGGTCTCGATCATATGCCCTGAGGGTGTTGGGGGTCTACCATTATGATTTCACCGTGTTGTGAACTCATAATGTCACAAACTATGTGACAAACTTAATATACCTCCTATGCTATGGGATGGGGTATAAAAACTGGCGTTCGTGACGAGTATCGAGGATGAATTAAATGGTGAGTCCTGCACGAGGATGCTACTCTGATTCTTTAAATACAGTATTGTGGTTGGTGTGTTAGCAGTATGTCAGAAAGCAAAGTCAAACTACGAAGCTGAAGGTAATTATTCAGGGGCATACTGAGCAAACGGATGACTTTTCACTGGTGTAGTTAATTGAGTTACCTACAGAGTGCATAGTACACCATAGTCTTTTTCCACAAGCCCATTTATATGGCGATCCTAAGTCAGATAGCGATTGAAGAGCACCCCAAGGTTTTAAGCTGCATCAACATATTTAATTGGAGCATTATTAAAAATGACTGAAGGGCAATAAGAGAGATCCAAGATTTTTCTTGAGATCACCAGACATGTAGACTTCTTAGGGTTTAATATAAGACCATTTTGATTGAACCATACGGCTATTTTCTCCAATTCTTCGCTAATATTTACAGCAGCATGCTCAATGAGCCCAATTGGGCAGCTGAAGTACAGTTGTGCCTCATCCGCATATAAGAAGAGAAGTTTTTAATTATAGATAGAAGCCCATTAACATACATAGAAACAAGTGAGTGACATACTTCTATATACCCGACCATATATACCGTGTAACACCTTAACAATCTTAAAGTCTCTTGGCCCCGCACCCAAACGTGGGAACAGGCTAAAAACTAAAATCAATTAATTGTAATTTTGTTAGAATCATGAGAAAGTACGGTAAAAGGGAAAATTATTTCAGAAAAAACAGTTTTTTTTCCCAAAAACGCCCCGTAAAAGTTGGCGGAGCTCAAAACTTTGTACGGAGCAAACTTAGCAAAAAATAATATCTTTTATATTTGTCTTAAAATTTTGTTTTTAAATTGGGAGTGAACTTTCCGAGAAATCGGGTGTTTAGTGGTCTAACTTGTTAAAAGTGGGCATGGTCGATATTGTGGGCGGTTAGATTTTAACCATTTTAAAGATCTTGATTCAATATTGCTCAGTACCAAAATTGAACTTCCTATGCCTTGTCTAACTTGACCAAAAGGCATTTTGAAATAAAATGTGAAACAGAGATTGCTTCACATTGAAGCCGTAAGTGGGTGTGGCCGTCAATGGATTTAGCCAATTTTCATACTTTGTGCAACTTTCAAATTTTCACACTTTGTGCAACTTTCAAACTTTGTGCAAAAGCTTGATTTTGAAAACCTTAAACCTTCATACATACAGACGGACGGATGGACGGACATGGCTTAATCGATTCACCTGTCGGTCTTGTTCATATCTCTTAAAGGTTTTAAGGGTCTACGATGATTATTTCACTGTGTACAAACCATGCACCAAAATTAATATACCCTCGGTAGGGTATAAAAAAAAGAGAGTGTAAGGGCGGTTTTATACTTACTATAGATTCAGAATCATTTAAAATGTCCGCGCTCAAGAAATAAAAACCACTTTCTTTTTACATTTATTATTTAATGTGCACGTCCGATCGCGTCGCCAATTCAATTACAACTACTCGGGAGCTCATCACATCCCGATGAATCAAACGAGTGTATATACAAAATATGTCTAGAATACCCCTTTACCGGCAGCTCTTACATCTGTCTCTCTTAAGAATGCCTACAATTCGGCCGTCCTGACAAACAATCGTCCCGATTTTTCCTTATCTGTTCATAAGCATTCATATATGGCTTTATATTTGCCTATTCCCATAACCCCGTGTAAGGTATCTGACTTAGTTGGAAGCCTTCGACGTCTTTTATTACGTACCTATCGTTTGGTAGTACTCGACTCACTTCATATGTTCCCTTAAACTTAGGAATTATCCCCTGGTTGACTTACGAAATGCTTAACCATGACGTAATCGCCAACTCTATATTTTTTGCTCACCTTATTCTTATCCTTAACTTGCCTTCTTTCGCAGTCCCGTCAAATCTCTATCTTCCACATTCCCGCTAATCTTTTCCAAATTCTCACTCATATAGTCAATAACTTATTCCCTTTGCTTTACTCTAAAAAGCAATTCGCTCGCAAACGTCCCAGTACTTTAGTACTGGTTACTAATAATAATATAAAAATATGTTACTTATAATATGTTACTAATAACACTATTATTCATAGCAAACTCGATTTTAGGCAAAACTTTGTCCAAAGTTAACTCCGAACCACCGTTAGTTAATTTGGCTAGCATAGGAGCTAAAGTACGATAACCACGCTCGACTTGTCCGTTAGCTTGGGGTGATGCTGCAGCTATTTTAATATGTCTTACATTATTATCTAGCAAGAATTCTGCAAAACTCTCAGAAGTAAATGCGCTTTCCCGATCAGACAGTAAATATTAGGTCTACTATAAACCGCCTTATTAGGTCTACTATAAAAGCCTTCATACACTGCAAAACTTCACTTGTCCCTGCGGAACGTATTGCATTCAGTTTCACAAACTTGGAGAACGCATCTATAGCCAAAAAGATATACTTCTTCTTCGATGCCTCGAGGGTCACTGGCCCGAAATGGTCAATATGGACCGTGTCAAAGGGAACATCATTTTTTGGTATATTGTGTAAAAGGCCCTCATGTTTCCCGGCCTAAGCCGAAAACACTATGCATTTTAAACAGTTGCTGATATGAAACTGAATCTTCCCTCTAATTCTTAGAAACCAATAGGACTTCAGTATGCTATCTAAAACCTTTCCTCTTTCTACATGCCCCATTTTGTCATGATATTGCTGCAAAATATGCCTTTCCATGCTACTAGGAACATAGAATAGAATATTACTGCCAATTTTCCTATATACCAAACTATTCCGTAACTTAAACTTACTATCTTCTTCCTTCTGCAATCGTTCTCTAATCTTCTGAATACCTTTATCCTTATTTTGACAAATCGACAAAGCTTGCTCAAACGCATTATCTTCAAGTACATATATATTCGAGATGCGGCTGATTGCATCTACATGTTGCATTTTATTCACATTTCAGTGCTCCAAAACATAATCATAATTTTGTAACTCAAGGGCCCACCTGGCTATCCTGGGATTTATCTCTTTCTTATTCAGTGTTAGCGTCAGAGAGTTACAGCCTGTAATGACCTTAAATTTCAACCCATGTAGATAAATTTAAACCGCTGCAGTGCATTAATGATCGCCAAAGTTTCCAACTCAAAACTATGATATCTTGACAATCAGTCGTTCTTCTTGATAAATAGAATTTTTTTTTTTTTTTTTGAATACTAGGGTGAACGGAGGCTGAAACTCCAAAATCTTTCAAAGATACCAATACGCCCACTTTAGCAGGTATATAATACCCAAGTAGCCGATATTGGTTATGCCCGATTTCCACGTGCTAAAAAACCACCCATTTATGAGAGACACTATGAAACTGCCAGAACGCACTTCATAGTAGTAAATTTTCGCTCTCTCATAATACTTCTTGAACTCAACTAAGTTAACTTAACAAGTAGTTTACGCTTCCGTAGTGTTAATTGCATTGGATAGGTTGCTATCCAGTGAATGCACCTACTAAGCCGTTCATTCATGCGGCTTCACCCTACGTCGCTAGATCGAAGGGTCTTATTCTTTGTAGTCGTCGCTCGTTGTTTACATCGTTAAACGTCTCGTTTAGAGTACGGATCATTTCATTGTTGCAATGAGCATGAAGGCGAGCTTTAGCTTTCGAGCAAAGTTTGTTACTTCTTCGCTCACGGTAGCTATTCCTAAATCTCTGTGAATATCACTATTTCTAACATACCATGGAGCATTCACAATTGCTCTTAGTGTCTTGTTTTGGAAAGTCTGCAACATGGACATGTTGCTTGGCTTGGTACAACCCCAAAGTTGTATACCGTATGTCCAGGACGGCTTTAACACCTGCCTGTACAAGAGCAGTTTGTTATATATGCTTAATTACGAAAATCTTCCGATAAGCCAATACATTTCCCTGAGCCTAATCTTGAGCTCGTCACGCTTCTTCCTTACGTGTGGTTTCCACCTTAGTTTAGCGTCCAGTTTCATCCCTAGATACTTCGCTTCATTGGCATAATGTTTTTGTGCAGAATTTATGAACAGAGGTAAATTGTTAACCCTTCTGTAAGTGAAATTCACATTCGTAGACTTGTTCTCGTTAAGAGCGATTCGCCAAGTTTTCGTCCAGACACAAATTCTGTCCAATGCTCGTTGGAGGTTTCTCATTGATGACTCGACTGATTCACCTGTTGCCAGGATGGCCGTATCGACCGCAAAAGTGGCCATGACAGTCTCGTCATCTAGAGGTATGTCTCTAGTGTAGAGCAGGAACAGGGTCGGACCGAGGACGCTTCCCTGGGGTACGCCAGCCCGAATTTGCTTGAAACTCGAGTATTCACTACTACACCTAACACGAAAGAGTCTGCTTTCAAGATAATTCTCCAATATTTTAAACATGTCTTCCAGCAAATTTTGCTGTAGCTTATATTTCAAGCCTTCGTGACATACCTTGTCGAAGGCTTGCGATACGTCGAGGAAAGCACTTGAAAGCACTTGAACATATTTTTTTCCCTTCTAAGGCTTTTTCAATTTCATGCGTTATTCTGCAGACTTGATCTATTGTGGAATGGTAAGGTCTGAAACCGAATTGATGATCCGGGATTAAGCGTCTTTCTGCAATTATTGGTTGTAATCGCTTCAGCAGAAGTTTCTCGAATACTTTCGATATTATCGGCAGAAGCGATATGGGCCTATAAGATTTTTTATCATTTGCGCTTTTCCCCGGTTTTGGAACCATAATGACTTCAGCAACTTTCCATTGTCTTGGAACGTATAGAAGTCTAAGAAAAGCGTTTATCATATAAAGTAGCTGACTAATGCCTGTTTTGGTAGCTCTTTCAATATTTTGCCAGTGATCAGGTCGTAACCCGGGGCCTTATTATTTTTAAGTTTGCTAATTGTCTGTCAGAGTTCAACTAACGAAACTTTTTTCATGCTGAAGCTATCAGGTTCCGCGTTGTTGCTTAGAACGTCAGCCAACGGCGGACCGTCGAAATGATTGAATGTTTCTTCTAAATGTTCAGCAAACAAATTCGCTTTCTCTTTGTCTTCTCTTGCCCATTCGCCGTTAGCTTTTTTTATTGGTGCCAAGTGGATTATTGGTATCTTGATAGACTTAACTGCTTTCCACAGCGAGTAGTTTGAGCTCCTATCCGCCGACAAGCCTTCAAGGTATTCAGTGGTCTCACGATTTTTAAGATCTCGCAACATTCCTTTCAGTTTGTTAGAGAGGTGGTTCAAGAGGGTTTGTCTGGGGGAGCCCTAGGGCCTTGCCATCTCCTACGCGCTCTTCTCTTTTCACGAATCAATTCTTCGATTTCGAGCGGATATGTTTTACGTACATGCCCGTCGGTGCTAACTGCGTTCTTTTGGGACGACTTGTTGTTCCAAGCAGCGCTCTGAATTGCTTCAATGAATTTGTCAACTGCGGTTTCTAACTCGAAAGGAGTTTTAATGGCACATTCAAGCCAACACCCTCCTTACAGTCCTTTCTGAAGGCGTCCCAGTTCGTGTTTTTGCTAGCTAATCTAGGAGCTCTTTCTATTTTCGCCAGTCTTCCACCCATCTTCAAGATTACTTCTGAGTGGTCTGAGCAATGAAAAGCAATGAAAAAATCGACAAGGTCAGGCTTTTTATTCCTATCGGTTGGCCAATATGTTGGCTTACCCGTGGAGAAAAAGTCCACCCCACGCTTCATAATATTTTTGTACAGTAATCTGCCTCTTGTTGAATTGCATCGTGAGCCCCAAAAAGTATGCTTCGCGTTAAAGTCACCCCCAATGATAAAATTGTACCCAATGAAGACGACCAAGATCGTCTTCCACCAGTCTATATCCTCGCGGGAAATAACAAGATGCAATGTTATGATCTAAGCAGTCAACCTCTACAGAAACTGATCTGATCTGCATAGAGTCTAGCTCAACTTCTGTGTTCTTGAAGTGCTTTATGCAGTTCTTAATGTAGAGGGAGGATCCTCCTCTCGAATTTTGCGAAGGGTGATGTACGTGATAGTCATTGTAACCTTTAAGTTTGGGTGTAGACCCGTTTTTAAGGCGAGTTTCCGTAATCATGCAAATATCAATATTGTTTTTTCGTAGAAATACTTCTAGTTCGTCTATTTTATTTAGAAGGCCGTTTGCATTCGATGTTAGTATTTTAAATAACTGTTTCATATTCATGTTCTCTTGTAATTTTTTCGAGGCATAAAGTCGAGCTTGCTCGGTTTGTCAAATATAACTTTGTTGATTTTAGTCTGATCCTTAAGTTTCTCCAAGATTACAGCGAGGATCTGAGACACTGCATCTGTTGTGGGTGATCTTGCCTTGTTTTCGTTTGCGCAAACCTGTGCGTATGATTTCGGTCCGACCAGTGGTGGTTTCTCCGCTGCACTTGAACTGGCGCCGCTCTTTTGTTGAGCTTTACGCCTTTTGTCGACGCCTCCTTTGCCAATCTCGCACTTTTGATCGGCTTTGGCATCTTTGGAGTCCTTGTCTTAGGAGTTTCAGCAAATTTGGACGTCCTAGGCTTTGATTCTGACCTCTAGTATTTTCAAAGCCTAGGACGTCCAAGAACTTTGGATAAAAATTGGATGAAAATTTCCATCCTTTTTCTTTTGTAAAAGTATCGCCCCAAAGCCCAATGAGCTACCATCGCATCGAAGCTCCGTCTCATCACGTGGGTCATAAATAGCTAGTATTGGTGACTCTACCAATTTTGTTTGCAAAACTTCGAATGCCTTGGCTTCCTTTTCCTCGAACTTAAATGCAACATCCTTTTGTATTAGTTTATATAAAGGTTCAGCTAATAACGAAAGCCTAGAAAACTATTCACCTCTTTTGCTCTCCTTGGCATAGGGAAATTCTTTACTGACTCAATTCCTTTACTATCCGGTCGAGTTCCTTCTCTAGATATAGTATACCCTTAAAACTGTATCTCCGACTCTAAAAATTGACATTTATCCTGCCGTAACTCCGATTTGTGTCTTATCAATTTTTCAAACACTTCTTTTAATATACTTAAATGTACTTCAACTGTCTCTGTAGCAACCATAATGTCATCCAGGTAGATTGCCACTTTCCCTTCTCGTATTAAATCCTCAAACACCTCGTTGATAAACCGTTGGAATGTCGACGGGGCATTCCTTAGTTCAAACGGTCTCTTTATAAACTCATATTGCCCAAATGGCGTCACAAATGAGGTTTATTTAACCAATTCCTGCTCCATTTTCACATGATAAAATGCACTTTTTAAATCTAAGAGTGAAAATATCTGTTTTTTGGCTAGCCTATCTAGCAAATCATCAATTAATGGCAACGGGTAGTTATCTTTCAATGTTATTTTATTAAGTGTTCGGTAGTCCACAAACAAGCGTTAGTCACCTGTCTTTTTCCTAACTAAAACTATAGGAGATGTACATTCAGACTTACTTGTTTGAATTACACCTTGTTGCACCAATTCATCTAAAATACCTTGTACTTTCGTCTTCTCCAAACACGACAGTCTTCTAGGAGGGCAATGGAAGGGTTTTTCATCTGTCAATCTTAGTTTCATTTGATAATCAGTTTCAGGAACCTCGGGACGCTTGCTACACAAAAAACTTTTGAATATTTCACAAAATACATTCCTTTCTTTACCTGACAAGTTGTCATCATGAATTAAATCTATAACATGTAAGTTTTCCTCAACATCTATGTTCATCAAGTTAAAACACTCATTTATATATTCGTTTTGAATGTAACTTCTCGTTTGCTTCAATGTTTCTTTCTGTTTATTTAATTTTAACTTTGCTTATTTCAGAAAATTTCTTCCTAAAATAGCCGCTATTTGCATCGTTTCCTTTTCCACCACGTACATGTCCAAATCTATAGCTTCCTCTTCATAATTAATACAAACTCTAACCGTACCAATAATTTTTAATAAACTTTTATTTACTCCCATAACATTTATTTTAAAAAACTGTGTATTAATAAACTGCCTGGGCACGAACTGTTCTTTAATACGCTTATTGGGCTAACGGTGTCCAAAAGTGTGCCTACTAAAATTTCACATTCTAAATCATTTGCTTTTAAAGAAAAAATAATACTTCTTACATAATCGTCAATACTGGTGGAACGTCTCCGTCTGCTGCCACTTCCTTCCTTCGTACGTCCTCTTCATTGTCACCCGGCCCTCGTTTGTCTGGAACATCATGCTCATTTGTTCAAGTAATTCCTCCGTCGTCATCTGCACCAAATCCGACCTCGAGTGAAACCGCTGGAGCGCTTTTCCTTTTAGGCGACCTGATACCAATATGCGAGTGCTTTTGTCCTTCAAATTATACGCGGCAATCAAATTTTTAAGTTCTGTTTCCCAATGTGAGAGACAAGTTAACACGAGACTTGCCCGTTTACCCTCATACCATTTTCCCAGTAACAAATCAATTCTCCATTCCCTCTCACGTACCTTTCCTATATTATTTTGCCTTCCTACAAATCCAATAAGAATTGCTTGTCATTTATTTTCCAAATTTATTTAAACCTTTGAATATTGCAAAGTTGCAATATATTTTTACCTTTGTTAAATTACCTTTGTTAATTCTGAGAATATTTTTATTATCGATGAGTTGCAATATCTTTTGACCTATCTTTAAATTACCTTTGTCAATTATGCGAATATTTTTGATTATTGTAAAGTTGCAATATACATATTTTAAAATTACTTCTGAGAATATTGCAACACTAAGTTCTAGTTAAGAAATGCTTTGTAATTAGTTTAAGTTATAAAAAGGAAAATGCATTCAATAAAGTTGTTCAGTTGTTGTCCACAGACCAATCATTGTTTTTTTTTTTTCATCCAACGCGATCGAACGCGTTAACTTGCGTCCGAGCAATTAAAACCGAAAGATTATCGCGATTGAATAGAAATCCGGTATTAATAACATAAACTGTGCATATTAGTGATTTGCCAAAAAATTAAGTAGTCGACATAAGAACACGACTAAGTGACCAAAACTCTTGTGCATATTAGTGTATTGAATTCGCCACAAAATAAGTCGTATACATAAGAACACGACCAAGTGAGCAAAAATACCTTACAAACGAGAAAAAGAAACAAACAGTGCGTAATTGTACTAAGGCAAAAGTGCGTAACTTTTACAAAGAAAAAACCCCTACCGTTCGCAAAAAACACGGTAAAAAGACAATCCTGATTCAACAACTGTACCGAGTCGACTGTGGCGGGCACCGTACCATTAGTAAGCTGCAACAAGAAAGAGCCAAAAAGGAAACCACGGACCACCTGATGCAACTCCTAGAGATGTCTATCATCATATTGTAAGCCATCCATCTATTACTAAGTCAAGTGACTAAATTATAATTATAATTATTATTATATGTGACTCGCACAAAATTATTGTAGAGTCTAAGTTTCTAACCACGAAATAATTTTGAATTTATAATACAATTGACTCGCAAGAATTATTGTAGAGTTTAAGTTTTAATCGAGAAAATAATTTTGTAGTTATATTGAATAAAACCATAAAATAAGTTACTTGCGCTAAAGCATAATTAATCGAGAAATAACTTTAAAGTTATATTGAATAAAACCATAAAAATTTTTACTTGCGCTAAAGCATAAATACCAGCACTAGGTACCACTTAAGAGATAAGCAATTCTTTGCATCCCTTTTTCAAATTATAAAGATTATCGAGTGTAGAAACAACACCTATATTAATCAATTCCTTGCGTTCCTTTCTTTTAATTTTTTGCTACACGTCCCTTTTATAAAATAATGGAACAATTAAAAGAAGTAATAACCCAACTAACGGGTGCGGTTAATGTTCAAATGGAACAGATCAAACTAATAAGCAACCGCTTACAGCAACTCGAATGTAGAGTTAGCCCTCCCAAGCCTTCTACCCAAATACTCTCCACCCCTCAAACCGAGGAGGATCTGCTGGAGATCAGGAAACTTCCCGATTGTGTCAGGGATTTACAGGTTTTCGACGGAAATCCCGTCCAGTATATATCATGGGTCCACACAGTGGAGTCCATTCTAAAGGACTATGAAATAGTCAAAGCAAAACCAATTTATAGGGCAATAATCCAGCACATCAGACAAAAAGTGAGAGGCTCAGCTGAAACAGCACTTATATCCTATAATATCTTTGACGACGATTGGTCAAAGATTAAGAAATGTCTGTCCTTAAACTATGCAGACAAACGCGACGTTCGCACTCTAGAACACGAACTCAACACAATGAGTCAGCAAAGACGAGTTCTATGCTAGGGACAACCATCAGCTCTCACTATTAATTAATAAACTAAAAACCGAAGATCATTCGGAAGAAACCATTTGTGCTCTAACCGAAAATTATAGGAACAGGGCCTTAGACATATTCATTAGAGGACTGAATGGTGACGTCTCGAGGATGCTTGTCATCCAGAAACCCAAGACATTGCCAGAGGCATACACATCATGCCTTGAGTTCCAAAACTTTAATTTTAGAAGCCTCCCGATCCATAACAGAGGCGTAAGTAACACTATTTCAGCACCCATTAACCAGATGTTCCCAAATAGATATCTGCAGAGGTCTAGAATGCCCACTAAACAGATACCCCTTTCGAACACAATCTAAACTATAACACGCCCCAACGTGTAGAATACCGCCACAATCAATATAATAACCCACCCCCAAGACCAATGCAACCAAAGCCAGCCCAGCCTATGGAGATCAACCAGTCAGTTCAGACTAATCGCGTGAACTACATGAACCGACCCGCAAATAACTCCTTCATCAGAAAATCGAACGAGTCTTCAAACTTACCCCGAAAACAGCAACGGCTTTTTGTAACAAATACCATTGAAGAATCAGAGCAAATAGATCCGGACGAAGATACGAATCAAACATTTAAAGAAGAGTACGAGGAACAACTCATGGACGAAATGGATGAGGTAAATAATTTTATGACACAAGCCTCTCGTACCATTCTTAGACTATGTTTCTAGAGACGGTAAGGCACTAAAATTCCTCATCGATACAGGTGCCAACAAAAACTTTGTGTCAAGCCAAATCGCAGCTAATTGCAAACCTATCAAAACACCATTTAAAATCCAATCAGCAGCAGGACAACTCGAGATCACCCACAAAATAAGTGGCCCTTTTCAAAAGCCTAGGAAATGATAGTATAATAGATTTCTTTGTCCTTCCTGGATTCAAGTCGTTTGATGGAATAATAGGAGACGACACATTGAGGAAATTAGAAGCTGTGATCGACAGAAAAAACAGCATCTTACACATAAGTCCCAACATAAAAATAAAACTAAAAGCAAAACATTTCAAACAGGTCAATAGCGTCCAAACTGACTACAACGACGATAGTGATATTCAACACATCCTCGTTAAACACAAAAAAATTTTCGGCCCCATTTCTGATAGTGGAACTATTGATACAAGTGTCCGCGCAGAAATAAGAACCACAACGTCCGAACCCATCTACACAAATTCATACCCCTATCCAGCTAATCTTAGGTTAGAACAACAAATCGAGAAAATGCTTGCAGATGGTATTATAAGACCATCAGAAAGCCCGTACAATTCTCCCCTTTGGATTGTACCAAAGAAGGCCAATTCGGCGGGAGAAAAACAATATAGATTACTCATAGACTTTAAACGTCTTAATGCAGTCACTACTCCAGATGAATATCCCATACCAGACATAACCAATACCTTGGCAAGTCTTGGGAAATGTAAATTTTTCACAACACTGGATCTAACGTCCGGTTTTCATCAAATTAAAATTAAAACCAGCGACATCCAAAAAACAGCCTTCTCCACGGCAAATGGAAAGTACGAATTTACTCGGCTTCCATTTGGCCTTAAAAACGCGCCTGCTATCTTCCAAAGGATGATTAATGACGTCCTTAAGCCACTTATAGGCAAAACCTGTTACGTTTACATTGATGAATTTATTATTATTCATTATAGTCCAAGGTTAAGATAAGGAAGACCATATAAAAAATCTCAATGAAGTACTTTCTTTATTAGAAAAGGCCAACCTTAGAGTTAACTTAGGAAAATCAAAATTTCTTAAAACACAAGTCGATTTTCTAGGTTATATAATAACACAGGACGGAATTCGTCCAGACCCTAAAAAAATCGAAGCTATCAACCGAATTTCACCACCACAAAACCTCAAGGTAATAAAAAGTTTTTTGGGCCTAGCTTCATATTATAGAAAATTTACAAGAGATTTTGCGAAAATTGCAAAACCCTTAACCAACTTAACTAGAGGAACAAACGCGTAAATAAAAGCGAATCAATCTAAGAAAACTGAAATAAATCTTGATGAGCAGGCATTAAAAGCATTTAACGACCTGAAGAAAATGCTAACATCTTCAGATATCTCAACATTTCCAAACTTCGATAAACCCTTCCTTCTGACCACGGATGCTTCTAACTTTGCCATTGGAGCCGTCCTTTCACAAGGTGAGATTAATAATGATAGACCTATAACATTTATTTCAAGGTCCTTGACTAAGGTCGAAGAAAACTATTCCGTAATCGAGAAAGAGTTACTAGGCATTGTTTGGTCCCTCGACAAACTAAGGACTTACCTTTATGGCACTAAAAGTATCAAGATCCTAACAGACCCCCAGCCTCTTACCTTCGCCTTGAGCAATCGCAATAACAACGCAAAACTCAAGAGATGGAAAGCAAAGATCGAAGAATTCAACTATTCGTTAGTGTACAAGCCCGGTAAAACAAACGTCGTGGCTGACGCTCTTTCAAGACTGCCAATTGAACTAAACGTTCTAACTTCTTCTTCTGAAACACAACACAGTGCCGAAGAAGACAGCTCTGACTTAATACCACATTGCGAAGCTCCAATCAACGTCTTCAAAAATCATTTAATATTTTCAGAAGGTAACGAAATGTTCTGTTACGAAAACCCACACCCCAACTTCCACAGACACCATATTAGGCTGCAATCATTTGATAAAGACAACTTAGTTCAAATATTAAAAGGAAAACTTAATCCCAACATACTTAACGGTATAAAAATTCCGGAAAAATATATTCCGTTACTAAATGAGATATACAAAACATTTTTCACTCAAGTTAAAATAAGAATCACACAGAGAGTAGTTACTGATATTTCTAATGAAGAAAATAAAGTCAAGATAATTATTGACGAGCATAAGCGAGCCCATAGAAACCATAAAGAAAACAAAGAACAGATCTTGGAAAACTACTACTTTCCACAAATGGCTAAACTAATTAAAAAATACACGGATTCTTGCGACATATGTTGTTCTAACAAGTATGACCGTCATCCCCAGAAACCCGAGCTTCAACCCACCCCGATACCATCGTACCCGACAGAAGTCCTTCACATAGATATAATTGAAATCAAAGGGCAAAAATTTATTACTTGCATAGAAAATTTACTAAATTCTTTCACATCAAAAACAAATCAGTCTTACACGTTCGAGACAAAATGGTTAAATTATTACACTTCTTCACCGTCCCAAAAATGCTGGTTACGGACAACGAAGGAAGCTTCATAAGCCCAATAATCCTTAACTATATAGAAGGACTGGGAATAATTATCTATCTCGCCCCGCCCCAAAAAAGTGAGGTCAACGGAACCGTGGAAAGAGGCCATTCCACCATCATCGAAATGATAAGATGTCTTCAACGGGAGTACCCCGACTTGACAATTAAGGAAATTGTTAACATCGCAGTAGATAGATACAACAATACGGTCCACTCTGTCATCGGTCCAGCCTGTCGATATATTCTTTGGGAGATCTCAAAGAATTAACTATCAGAATTTAGTAGACTTTAAAGAGATAGTCAATACGGATTTAAGAAACGAAATTTGCCGTAACCAAAGAAACAAGATTAATAGACACAATAGTAAAAGATCTAGGCCTAGGGATTATAATCCTGGCGACACTGTATACAAAAAAGACAAACAGAGAAAGGGGAAAGAAAAACCTATTTTCCAAAAGGAAACTGTAGGATTAAACAATAGAGTCGCTATAACTACTACTGATGGAAAAAGAATCCATAAATCGCAACTTAAAAATATACGCACTCTTTCAGATTAATGATCTGCTGGACGGAAGCTGCGGTCAACACTTATGAATACAACAACCCAATAGTTGCAATCAAACAAGGAGATGGAAAAATTATAAATGGAAACTATAAAATTATTCACACAATAAATTTGGCTGACTACACCCAAATTCTAACAAACCTTAAATCAATCAAACAAATCAAAAATAGAGAACCTATTAGCACAACTCCAAGAAAAAAAACCAACAAAACCAAAAAGATCGATCAACTGGATAGTATCTGCCTGGAAATGGTTGGCAGGAAACCCGGACGCTACGGATTGGGATAACATCCTTGCAAAACATAATGACTTAGAAGACAATAGCAATAAACAGTACCATTTAAACCAGTATTTAACTAAGGCTACGAACGATCTAATAAACGGATACAATAAAATCACTGAGAAAACTAGCACTAATGACACCCAAAAATATGAGCAGATAATCTTTAACAAACTAGGAATTCTTAAAGACGAGATTGAACAAATAGTGATGGCGGGACAGCTTGCAAAGAAAGGTATTGTACACGCAACCCTGTTAAACAAAGCGGAAATCGCCGACATCATATCTAAAATCGAAACGCTACCTTTTAAAAATGAGCTTGAAGCCATCGAATATGCCGAACCCATGATGTTAGTAAAAAATTCAATGCTTCTTTACGTAATATGCTTACCCAAACAGAAGATACCCTTTACAACAATATTTTACTCCGATCAACAGTAAAAAGAAGCAAAAGAATATATCTTAGCTTTTCCAATATATTTTTTTCACAAACAGAAAAATTCGGTATCAAAGAGAAATGCCCCGTAATCCAGGATTCTACAATATGCATGATTTTCCGGCCCGGAAAATCTTCGAATCCGCACCGCAGGGACGACGCGGTAGAGGAGCACCGAGACTCAGGTGGCGCACGCAAGTGGAAGGGGACCTCAGCCAACTTCGCGTGCGAAACTGGAGCTGGCTGGCGAAGCTTGTTGGCTGAGGCCCAGGTCCACCCCGGACTGTAGCGCCACCTTAAGTAAGTAAGTAACGGTGAAGAGGCAATTTGCGACTATCAGTTTCAGAGCAAACCTGTAGTAGAACTAGAGAATGAAGGAACTATATTCCTAACGAATTACCTTGGGAACCTTTCCTATGGTAACACAACTAAAACCCTAAACGGCACATTTATAATTAACTTTTACAATGAAACAATTGAGCTTGATAACATTAAGTACTCAAATTAAGAGAGCGAAACTCACCAAATCTTACCCCCACTATTACAAAGTAACCTTACTGAAGAAGATCTTAAACTAGACCTCCAATATCTTCACAAACTACATCTTGACAATGTAAAACACATCCCACATTTCATTAAATAATCAACTCTCAGTAGGTTCGGATTTTACTATTCTATTAATAGGACTGTTGATTAATATAGCGTTATTTTTTTGGCTGAAAAATAAACGTCAAAACGAACCTCCCGTAAAACCCTTCACGGTCAGGCACTTCGACCCTATTAAACTTAATTTTTGATCCACGGGACGTAGATTCTTAAGAAGGGGGGAGTTAACACGGGACTTGCCCGTTTCCCCTCATACCATTTTCCCAGTAACAAATCAATTCTCCATTCCCTCTCACGTACATTTCCTATATTATTTTGCCTTCCTACAAATCCAATAAGAATTGCTTGTCATTTATTTTCCAAATTTATTTAAACCTTTGATTATTGCCAAGTTGCAATATATTTTTACCTTTGTTAAATTGCCTTTTTTAATTCTGAGAATATTTTTATTATCGATGAGTTGCAATATCTTTTGACCTATTTTTAAATTACCTTTGTCAATTATGCGAATATTTTTGATTATTGCAAAGTTGCACTATATTCTAAAATTACTTCTGAGAATATTGCAACACTAAGTTCTAGTTAAGAAATGCTTTGTAATTAGTTTAAGTTATAAAAAGGAAAATGCATTCAAAAAAGTTGTTCAGTTGTTGTCCACAGACCAATCATTGTTTTTTTTTTTTCATCCAACGCGATCGAACGCGTTAACTGACATGTGCCGTCAAAGTCGGGTAATAATTCCCTTACACCACTATTGAGGTAATCATGCTTCATGGTCGTATCTTTCGTCGTATCTTTTTTTAAACACTCATTTTCGCGTCGCAATATATTAATTTCCTTCTTTTGTAGTTCCACCTCTCTTTTGAAAAGCTGCAGCTCTTTTTCCAACAGCCACCACTCTCTTCGTCCAACTCTCTTTTTTATTTTATTTGTGTCATTCGTCTCTTCATCTCCACTGTCATTTATTCCAAATTCATTTGTGTTCTCCTGTCTTCTCTCAGTCAGTTCATTGTCTTCATCGTCACTGCCATCATCTGCACACACTACTGCGTCATCCTCCGATTCATTTGCATAAGCTGCCGTCTGCTGTTGCTTGGGCTGATTTTTTTCTGGTGACGGGAATTCGCCGCGCTCATTCTCGGGTATTGAAAGTAACCGCAACACCAATTCGCTCATTGTTCGCGACATTTTTTGTGCGAGTTCCTGGTGCCAGACTTTTAACTGCGACGCAGTACATATTTTAAACTTTTCAATGTCCGAATCCATTGTTACACTTTGTTGTTTGCTGTTTTTATTCATTTTTCCTTGAAGTACACACAACAGTCGTATATTTTTGTAGATCACACACTCGTCAATTGGGGTAGTTTTTATGCACACCCGTCGGCTGGGAAGATTTTACATACACTCGCGAGGGTGAATTTTTCTTTCAAGTTCGAGACAAATATTTTCGCGGATCTTTATCCCACTTCTGATATTGTAAGGGCGGTCTTATACTTACTATAGTTTCACAATCATTTAAAATGTCCGCGCTCAACAAATAAAAACCACTTTCTTTTTACTTTTATTATTTAATGTGCACATCCGATCGCGTCGCCAATTCAATTAAAAATACTCGAGAGTTCATCACATCCCGATGAATCACACGAGTGTATATACAAAATATGTCTAGAATACACTTTTACCGGCAGCTCTTACAAATGTCTCTCTTAAGAATTCCTACAAGAGGAAACTATGGAACTGCACAATCGGATTACTCCCAATTGCTCCTCAGGAAAATTTACTTGATTAAATTTATCTGCGTAGCAAAATTCCTCTGAATAAAAAAGGTTCAGACACGTTTCGCAAGATATTATGCTTGATGTAATACTGCGGCGAGGCGAAGATCTATTATTTATTTGGGCGGATTATTTGAATTTTAGAATTAAATGACATAATTGGTATAGTTCCTATCTTTGATTTTAGTATATAAAGATTTTTATACCCCATCCCATAGGATAGGAGGTATATTAAGTTTGTCACATAGTTTGTAACACGGTGAAATAATAATGGTAGACCACCAAGACCTTTAGGGCATATGATCGAGACCGAATTCTGAATCGAATTAGCCATGTCCGTCCGTCCGTCTGTATGTCACATGTTTTTAGGCCTTAAATTTTGAGCTAGGACGCTTAAACTTCGTACGTCATGCGAAGCAGTACAAGTGTAAACATTTTTGAAATCCGCCCAAAGACACGCCCACAATCGGTCTAAATGTGCAACTACCTCCAGAGTTTTCAAAACTGTAAGACGTTCTTAAAGGCTGAAATTTGACATTTAGCATCTTCTTATAAATGTAAGACACAAAAAAGACAAATTTGATTGGTAAACCTGCTCTAGTGGGCGTTGCATTTTTTTAAGGGTAAATTTTCAAATTCATTTTACTCAATATTTTTGCTCGAAATTGAAAAAAATTTGCTTAATATTTTATGTAGAAAACGCTCCACATTTTGCCTTTGCAAGTCTTTAGGCCACGCCCACATTTGGTGGCAGACTTGAAGAAAAACCTAAAATTTTCCAGAAAAACTTAATTTCGACTGGCCTTGAGCCTAATTAAGGAAAACAGGAAACAAAAAAAGTAGCAGGTAAGGTAAACGAAACTTCAGCCCAGATTTCGTTAATATAAAGTTTTTAGCCACGCCCCCTTTTAGGGGTCGATTTTTCAAAAATATTGAATGTGAACCAAAAGATTGCATTTTTACGTACATATAAATCTAACTTGGAAATATCTGTGGAAATATCTTATATTAAATAGTTTGTCATAAGGGGCGGTTGGATCACGCTCCTTTTCGAAGTTTGCATTACTTATAAAATGTCAAAAAATAACTATGCCATCAGCATTTTACAATGTGGGATAGGATGGGGTACTAAACGGTCCGTTTTACGGACTGTAACTTCTGCGTACACACTGTAGCATTAGCGATTGCTCTGAGTGTCATATTTTGAAAAGTTTCTAAAATAGATATATTGCTTGGTATATAAAGACATGATAGCAACCTGTTGCAATTGAAATGTTTATAATGCATTTGAGTTAGAGATGGATAGGATGTGATAATGATCGAACATTCCGCCTGCATTGAAAGCACCCGCTTTCAACATGGAGGTCCCCTTTGTTGTTCGTACTTCTGCTACTCTTATGTGCCCGTCTTTGCCAGCAATTGTTCGGCAGATTCTCCCAAGCAACCATTTTTGCGGAGGAGTGTTGTCGTCGAGTATTATAACTAATGCGTTGACTTCGGCATTTGGCTGCTGAGATGATGATTTGTGGCGATGTTGAAGTTCCTGCAGATATTTCAAGGACTAACGCCGCCAGAAATGGGTTTTCACGTTGTTGATGCGACACCAGTAAGTCAGAGCGCTGGTGTTTGGAGCGTCATCTGCTGGCGTGGGAATTGCTTTAAGCAATGAGCCGATGATGAAATGATCTGGAGTTAAACTTCATAATCGCTGGGGTCACAAGACATGTGTGATGGGTCTCGAATTCATAGTCGCCTCTATTTCGCATAGCGCTGTGGCCAGTTTCTCAAATGACAACTTCGAATTGTGCAGGATGCGCCAGATGTATCCTTTCGCCACCTTTACGTCGGCCTCCCAGATACCACCGAAATGAGGAGCCCTGGGGGGTATTAAACGAAAATTAATTAGTTCGGCGCTACAAAAATTCGTAATTAGTTCTTGTGATAATTTCTCAAACAACAATTTATGTAAGTCAGAGAGCTTTGACCGGGCTCCCACAAAATAAGTTGCGTTATCCAAAATATCTAATGGGGCAGGCCCCGACGGCCTCCGCCTTAGCGCGGCTTGAAAGGCGTCAGACGAGAGATTGGAAACTGGTTCTAAATGAACTGCTTTAGATGACAGGCATAAGAACATTGCCACAAAGCACTTATAGGGAACCTTTCCACGAATTCTATAGTACGTTGAAATAGGTCCGCAAAAATCAACTATGCATCTAGAAAAAGGTCTGCTGACCGTTACTCTTTCTGCGGAGAGGTTGCCCATTACTTGATGCATTAATTTTGGCTTGTAGCGCACACAGGATGAACAACTACGAACAGTTTTTCGAGCGAGGTTTCTAGCGTCCATATTCCTTGCCGCACCAATGCGACATGGGTTTTTGCTCCAGCGTGGAGGTTCTTCAAATGGCAATAGCGTGCAAAACACGTTGCGAAGAGTGAGTCCTTTGGTAATAAAACTGGATGCTTAGTTTTCTCTGGTATGACTGCATTTCTCAACCTTCCTCCAATTTTAAGAATGGGGTATCCTCGTGATCTATCTACGAACGGATTAAGGTACTTCAGCGATGATTTAACGTCCTTGTTTTCTTCTATATCCCTTAATTCCTGTGAAAAATACATTGATTGCTCGATCCATATGATTTTATAGAAACTTGCGTCTAGCTCTTGAGTGCTATGAAAAGCATTGTTAATTTTGTTTTTTAGTCTTGTTGCGAATCTCAAAATGTATGGAAACACACGAACTATTTTGCTGTAAGAGCTGAATTTGCGAATTAAATTATACAAATCGTTTTCGTTTGCCTAAACGCAACATGAAGTTGTTTTTCTTTTTTCTAGTTCAGATTGCTCCCTTGATAGTTGAGTTGGTGGATTCTTAGGCAGGTGCTTTCTGATTCTTTTGCGGTCCAAATCGGGGCAATTTTTATCCATAGGTTTGAAAGGAGATTGGCGGCGCCCAGTTCTAAGCGTGGAATCTGGAGTTTCTTCGAAGGCGCTACTCTTGGTTTACCTAGAAGGTGAACGGAAATGGATCCAGACAAAATTAACGTTCTAAGGTAAGCACAGCACCCATAAGCGCTCATAGATGCATCACAAAAACCCATGAAATTGAATATATTTTTTCTCTGGAGCAAGAGCATTTGCAGGAGCAAATTTCTCTAGGCATTGCTAGATTTTGTATGAGATTTAGATCCGACAAAAGTTTTGCCAGTCAGTTTCAATTGACTGTGGAATGGTCGAATCCCAACCAATCTTTTCCATCCAAAGTCGCTGAAGATTAACTTTAGATCGAACTAAAACCGGGCCAAGCAATCCCAAAGGGTCGAGCAGGGAAGACGAAAAAATGTTTCTTTTTGTGATAGTGCTATAAACCTTACTGGGATTATATGTAAAGCAAAAACGATCATTAAGGGAGTCCCAAGTTATGCCAAGAGTGCTTGTCACATTTGATTCTATCAGAGTTTTGTGATTCGGTTTGATACGAGTGAAGAATGATTGCTGTACCATTTTTCTAAGTCGAAACCTGCCGATTGAAGAATTGAAACAACTTCCCGTTGCTTCTTTTTGAGTGTCCCTCAAAAAATACATTTTACACATAAAAATCCGAACGAAGTACGTGAGATCCGTACATTCAGATCCGATATATTCAGACTCAAAACTGTCGGCAAGGTAACGTAGACCGAATTACACCATAGGGGCTGCAGCCGTTCCATAGGTCACCGTATTCAATTCGAAGGGTTTGGATTGGTGTGTTTTCCTTGTCTCTCCTTAAGATATATTGGTAGCAGCGATGGGCTGGATGCACCAGAATCTGTCGGTACATCTTTACATTATCTCATCTTTACATCTTACATCTTTACATCTTTACATCTTTACATTATAATTGGAAGCAGAGTAGAATCAAGAACAAATTGTCTTGAATGGTGGGACCTAGCATCAAGATTTCATTTAACGAGATATAAGAATCTGTGCAACACGAAGCGTCAAACACTGCTCGCAATTTGGTTGAAATGCAATTTGGTCGAAGCATGCATTGATGAGGTAGTAGTGAGGTATGCTTAGGTTTGGGGCATGGACTAAGGACATGTGGCCAAGGTCCTCGTATTCTCGCAAGAATTCCACATACGCTGTTTTCAGGGTAGTATTTTTGGCTAATTTACATTCCAGACAAAGAAATGTACGGAAGGCAATATCGTTAGATTCACCAAGACTTTCTGGATTGATTTTAAGCGGCAGTTGCAAGCAAATTCTACCTGAAGGTGTAATCTCTAATGTTCGGATGAAGTGCTCCTCGCACTCCGTTTGCTCTTTTGACCACTTACTATTTCGATTACGTCTCCTAATCCATCTTTGACAACGCAATGTGTATGACTATAGCATTGCATATGTCAGTCACTGTACCTATAGATTGTAGAGTGTTGAATAGCGCTGAAACATTGTCAACAAGGGTCCAAGCAAATGGCGGAAGCCTTTTGAAATTTAGGGAGCTCGAAAGGTTTTGAGATTTGTGTTCCAAAAATATCAAGCAGTCTTTATCAGAGCGTTCTTTTAACCTGCTAATTGCCTTTGCATAATTCTCTTCTGTTACTTGGAAAGTTTTCACGGTGCCCAGTGCTTGATCAGTAAGGCAGCTCAACAGGTAGTTGAATTTTTCGATTTTTGAAAGAGATAGGTCCCTTTCAACGAGTTTGTTGATAGTGTTTATGAAATTCTTATAGTCCGAATACTTTCCGCTAAAGCGGGGTAAACAGAGGTTCGGTAAATGATTGATAAGCTGGTAACTAAAATGCTCGAATTTAAGTTGGGTCATCTATCACTTCCGATTTGAGCAACTATTTTGGATCTCGTAGAGACATACAGCTCTTCCAACTCACTGTGGCCATTGTCCAATGCATCCAACTCTTCAATAAGGGATTGATAAGATAATCCCTGCTTGAAATATGAGTTAACAATTCCTAAACGACATTGCAACTCCGCGAATGTGAGATCTTTTGATGCAACTAAGTCCCGTGTGCGGGTAAAGCTTCCCTTCGTAGAAGCGCGAGTCGCTTTCAAGGTTTTAATTGTCATTATCGAGTCAGTATATTATCTGATTTTAAAGTAAGGATTAAAAGTGTTTCAACCAACTATGTTGGTACCTGATTGTAAGTACAGAGTGAAACAGCAAACGTTGTTTTTGCTCAAAGACGATGTCCGACGAGTAATGTAAATATTGAAATATGTTTTAGTGATACAGTTTTAATCTGCTGGTACCGCGTAGAGTTCAACGATTGAACGAAATCGAACTAACCTGGACGGAAAACGGCTTATTGGTTGAAGTTGCTTTGAAGATGATCTTAAATAACGGTTCGAGTATTCGAGCGGGAGGTGAAACTTTTAGCTGTGGTGTAGTTATAGCTAGTTTATGGTGTGAACGATGCGAGAACGATAAGCAAGGTTAATCCGTAGATTTTAAGATAACTATATGAGTGGTTAAAATCAATACTAGCGATAAGCTCAGAAAAAGGTTTTGCGGAAATTAATCGAGACGAACGCCGTGACGAGTTGGATATGTGCCAGGCAGAATTACAGTACCTACTGGAGTTTAATAAACTGGTGTGCACGAAAGCTTTTGCATGTGTATTTGTTTGTATTTTGTATATATATATATATGTATATGATACGTAATTTTGTATACAATGTAAGCGACGATATATGGATCGAATAAAATCTTTTTAGGTCCAATGTGCGTTCTTAATTCCAGTTTCACGCAAATATGCAAGTGTATTTTTGCAATTTAGATTAAGAGGTTACGGTTTCTTTTAATTTAATTTAGTTTTCAACGCACATTCGAACAAGAAGATGATGGCACATCCCTTTGTGGTGAAGATTTTGTACTTATCTTCTCCCAATCTTCTTCTGCCAATGTAGCACTTTTGCTCCTCCGTTATTTATGGCTTAACGGCTCAAATTGAGATCCCCTCTTGGTCCAAGCTCTTTAATGTCTTTTGCTCCACTAAAACACTCACAGCACTACCGAAACCGAACGCGGAACCGAATTGAAATGTTTAATTGTCCAATGGTTTTTTTTTTAGCACCGTTTTTGTTTTTAATGTCACTAGTCTTTTTCACATTCAGGTCACTTGAGCAAATTAAACCGCGCTTGAGAAATGGGTCCTGTCACGGTTTTAATTTGCTCCTCAGGAAAATTTACTTGATTAAATTTATCTGCCTAGGAAAATTGCTCTGGATAAAAAAGGTTCAGAGACGTTTCTCAAGATATTATACTTGATGTAATACTGCGGCGAGGCGAAGATCTAAAAAGCGAAATCGATTGGTTTTAGTACATGATACGTAAAGGGAAAATTATGGCCGATTATTTATTTGGGCGGCTTATGACGTAATTGGTATAATTTACGTCACATACGTAATAAAAATATGATAGCAACATGATACAATTGAAATGTTTATAATGCATTTGAGTAAGAGATAAGATGGAATTCTCACAGGAGTCGAATGCTTTAGAAAAGTCAAGCAAAATTAGAAACGTTACCTAATTGTCCAACCTGCATTTTGTCGTCAGTGACGCTCAACAATGCTGTTACACAGCTATGTTTTTTCCGGAAACAGGTTTGCTTTGCAGTTAGCATTTTATTTGAGGCCAGGTGGCTACTGATTTATTTTGAAGAATTCTTTCAAATGTTTTGGACAGAGAGGACAAAATGGAAATAGGCCGAAATTCATCAGTCATCACATTTTGCGTTTTTAGGGATAGGAATAATTTTGAAAGAAATTTAGGAATCTTAAAGTTTCTTGGCCCGATTTCATATATTATTTGTATAGGCCACGCCCCCAAAAGTGGGCCCAGGCTTATAATTTTTATCAATTATTTGTAATTTCGTTTGACTCAGGAGAAAATACGGTAAAAGCAAAAATTATTTCAGAAAAAAATACACCCCTTAAAAATGGGCGAATACACTTAACAAACAAATTGTATTTCCGTCATCATATACAGTTCGATCACTTCTTGGCTTGATTCACAGCTGACGACCTGTTAAGGCTGTACTTAGTTGGTCGGAGTACATTTGGCATTTGACCCTGCGAATTTCAGCAACCACTGAAAAAAATTAGCCGGTAGATTTTCCAAAGATTATAAGCTTCGTGTCGTTGGTGCATTAAGGAGCATATATTGCGAGCGAACCAAGGCTTTACGCTTGTTATACCCTATTCCACATGAATGGAGTATATTAAGTTTGATACAGGCAAAAATGTAACCTTATAGCCGGAGAGCTGATGATATACCCGACCCAGGGTATATTAAGTTTGATGTATAGTTTGTAACGCAGTGAATTAATCACCGTAGACCCCTAAGACCTTTTAGAGATACCAATGGGACTGACAGGAGAATCGATCAAGCCATGTCCACCAAGTTTGAAAATTAGCTGAATCCGCCCACAGACACGCCCACTACAGGCCTTAATGTACGACCATTTCTAATTAAAATAAATAGCTTTTCCAAATTTTAGCTATGGTACAATGGCGCTAGCGCATTCACTTTGGTATTTAATATTGCCTTTTAGTTGTCTTTGAAGCAGCCAAAAAAGTTTGGCCTTTTCAATGACCACGCCCACTTTTTTAAAGGATTTTAGCTTAAAATGACTGTTTTTCAATAAATATAATATATGAAGTTTTACTAAAAATTATATGACAAAATTATGTAATTTATGTATATGTTGTATGTCCCTCCGCCCACTTTTGTGGGCGCGTCGTTAAAAAAAGTGATTGTCATACCCTATAAAGCAGGAACATAGAGAAATAATGACGATAGACCCCCAAGACCTTAAGGGCGTATGATCGAGACCGACTTCCGTGTTGAATGAGCCATGTCCGTCCGTATGTCAGGAATTTTTAGGCCTTAAATTTTGAGCTAGGAAGCTGAAATTTTGTACGTAAGCTCTCTGTCATCCGAAGCAATACAAGTGTTAAATTTTTTTAAATGCGCCCACAGACACGCCCACAATCGGTCTAATTGTGCAACAACCTTCTTTGCTTTCAAGACTGTAAGACGTCGTAAAAAGCTGAAATTTATTATTAAGCATCTTTAATTGATTGCAGGTCATAAAAAATAAAAACAAAGTCCGCAGACTTCCCCTTGTGGGCGTGGCATGGATTGAAAATGTAATCTTTCAAATGTAATTTATTCAATATTTTTGTTCCAAATCGAAAATTTTTTTCGTAATATATTGTGTAGAAAGATTTTTTTTTTTAAATTTCTTTCATACAAAGTCTTGGGCTACGCCCACGTTTGGAGGCAGAATTTAAGAAAAACCCCTAATTTTCCAGAAAACATGGATTTCGACTACTTTTTAGCCTAACTTAAGTAAGGATAAGAAATAAAATTTAGCACATTAGCTTCACTGGGTTCTAGACTAGATTTTGTTTCTACGAAGGTTTTGGCCATGCCCATGTTTAGAGGTTGATATTACGAAATTGTTGAATTTTACCCAAAAAAATACATTTTTGGCATCGAATTAAAGAGTAATTGTTCAAATGCAATTTATTCAATATTTTTGTTCGAAATCGAAAAATTTTTGCTTAATATGTTTTGTAGAAAATATTCAGTTCTACATTTTGTTTATACAAAGTGTTGGGCCACACCCATACTTGAAGGCATAGTTCCATAAAAACCTATAAATTTCCAGAAAAACATGGATTTCGACTGCTTTTAAGCTTTACTAAGTATAGAATAAGAAATAAAATTTACCACATAAGGAACACCGGATACTATTTCAGATTTCGTTCGTACATAGTTTTCGGCCACGCCCGTCCGTAGAGGTCGATTTCAAAAAAATTATTGAAGTTGAATCAAAAAATTACACTTTTGCGTACATTTTAGCTGCAAATTTGGATATTTCTATGCTTATATTGATTTTTAGTTAAAAAGGTTGGACATGCCACGCCCCTTTTTTGAAAAAAATTAAACAAAAACTTCTACGGAATAATTGTTTTTTCTATTTAAAATGATGCAAATGGTAACGGGACGGGGATTGAAAACAAGAAAATAAACGAATGGAAAGGAGAATAGGAATGGAAAGGATAATAGGACTGGAAAGGAGAATAGGAATAGGGTATACCGCAGACTTTCGGCCACGTCCATTTAGAGGAAGAATTGAAGACAAACCTAAAATTTTCCAGAAAAACGTAATTTCGACTGGCCTTGAGCCTAATTTAGGAAAGCATGAAACAACTAGAGGGTTACAATCCGCTTAGGCGAATCGTTGGATACTCCATCCCAATTGACCACTGAGGATATTGCATACCAAATTTCAGCTTCCTGCGACAACTTTGATTTTTCATGCTATTAAGTAATGTGGGCGTGTAGTGGGCCGATTTCATAAAATTTTACATTTGTACTTCTTCGGGACCCAGAAGGAACAGATATCAAGTTTCAAGTTCCTAGCTCAAAATTTAAGGCCTAAAAACTACCGACAGACGGACCGACGGACGGATATTGCTCATTCGACTTAGAGTTCAGTCTCAATCATATGCCCTTAAGGTCTTGGGGGTCTACGGTGATTATTCTATGGTACAAACTATGAATCAAACTTAATATACCTCTTATCCTATGGGACGGGGTATTAAAAGTGGCAGGTTAGGTAAACGAAACTTCAGTCCAGATTTCGTTCATATAAAGTTTTAAGCCACGCCCTCTTTTAGGTAACTTGTAAGGTACACACTGTAGCACTTAATCACTGGGTTTATTTAGTTATACGGCACTATGTTTTTAAGCTAGGCTTGTAAATGCACACAAAAATGCATTTTTTGTCTTAAATTTTATCTTACGTAAAATCGGCCTCTCAAAATGGGCGTGGCCAAAAACTTCTTATGAATAAAATGTTGAATGAAGTCTGGTCTAACTTGTCTAGTAAAATTTATTTCTTATTCTTTTATAAATTAGGCTTAAAATAAACCATATTTTAAAAATTGTAAGGTTTTTCTTAAAATCTGCCTCCAAATGTGGGGTTGGCTCAAAACCTTATATAAAGAAACTATAGAAATGAAAGTTTTCTACATAATTTATTACGAAAATATCTTTCGATTTTGCACAAAAATATTGCATGAAATGCATTTAAATAATTATTTTTTGAATCTATGCCACGTGCCATTCGAAAGGCCTACCGATATGATTTTATTTTCTATGACTTGGAATCGCTACGAGATGGTAAATAAGAAATTTCCGCTTCGTATGACATCTAACTCACTTACTTTTTTGTGCAATTTTAAGTCGGTGCATCTCCCAGGCCCCGGTACCAGACGGCAAAACGTGATATTTGTGATCCTCTAACTCAATACAACAAATTTGTTAAGATTAGAAAGTTGTTGAAATCAGCAAAAAAAATTTCATCAGCAGGGCATTCGAGACCGAATTCTGAGTTAAATGAGCCATGACCGCCCGTGCGTCCGCATGTCACTAATTTTAAGGCCTTAAATTTTGAGGTAAAAAGCTGAAATTTTACGTATGCTCTCTGTTATCTGAAGCAATACAAATGTTAAGATTTTTTGAATCCGCTCACAGACACGAACACAATCGGTCTAAATGTGCAACCACGTCCAGTGCTTTCAAAACGCCGTGAAAGGCTGAAATTCGACATTTAGGTAACGACATTTAGGAAAAGTAAACCTTCAAATGCAATTTATTAAATAAAAAATTTTGTTCGAAATCAGAAAATTTTAACTTAATATATTATGTAGAAAATATTTCATTTTACATTTGGTTCATACATGTTTTGGGCCAGGCCCACATTTAGAGCCGGAATTCAAGAAGAACCTATAATTTCCAGAAAAACATTCATTTCGTCTGCTTAAGGAATAAGATAGAAAATTAAGCACATAAAGTACACCGGACACTATTTTAGATTTCGTTCATACAAAGTTTTGGCCACGCCCATCTTTAGAGGTCAATCTCACAAAATTATTAAATTTGAACCAAAAAATTACAGTTTCGCTTACATTTTAGCTGCAAGCTGTTGTAATTACTCACTGCTTTTACTACGTTTTTTTCTTAATGCCACGTATATAACAGAGTTTTTATATTTTTAGTTAAAAACTGCAGCTGCCAATTAGACGACGGTAATAAAAAAATTTTATTTCAATTTATATCTCTAGTGTCCGACTCTAAACTTTCAAGGTTAATGCAACGGAAATCACGAAAAGTGTCAGTTTTGCTGAGGTGCTGAACAGTGAAATTTAGTGTTAAGAAAATCGGGTCGTATCTAGAGAAAGCTGGCGCAAGAAAGCTGATCGTATAAAGCCACTTTGCTTTAGTCACTTACAAGGAACAAATTTAAAAGATTTGCACCACCATCAAAAAATTCGATTGGAGTAGTTGTGTTAACTGGGCGTAGGTTAAAAGTGAGCATGTTTTGGGTGAGCAAATTTGAGGACAAAAGATTACTGTTTGAGTCTCCGACTAACAGGATATTTGGGGAACTCTGGGATATGTCCCCTTATAGCGTATACAAAGGTGAACGATCGATGCTGCTGTCAGGTCATACACCAAATCGATTACTTCGTACCTAAATTACCACGTTTCTGGAACACAAATTACATCAATATCTGATACGATAAATGGATCACGAAACACGTCAATTTTAGGGTACAAACTTTGCGGATTAAAATGACAAACTCGAAGGCCAACATTCTGTGTGCTCAAAACAATAACCATAAAACGTAAAGTATTATTATTTACCATTTTTATGTATATAGATAGGTGTATCGTTTAATAATTCAGGTGTTATAAAGAAAATAGTAAATATAATAGTAAATTATAGCTTTAATAAAATAGTAAGTATAACAATTAGAGTATAATAATTAGCATATAATAATAAAATATAATATTTCAAGTGAGTTAAGGAAGAGAAATATACTTCAAAACCAGTTCAATCAAAACAAAAAAACGTAAAATAGTAAGAGAAATTAAGGAAAAAATCAAAGAAAACAAGTGAGTAAGTGTAGCAGTTTGTATGTGACAGACTTTTATATACCCGACAACATATACCGTGTAACACCAAATCTTAAAGTTTCTTAAAGTAATTTCGTTAGAATTATGAGAAAATACGGTAAAAGCGAAAATTATTTCAGTATTTCAGAAAAAAACACTTTTTTCCTAAAACTCAAATTCCCTAGAGCTCAAAACTTTGTGTGAAGCAAACATAGCAAATAGCAATATCTTTACTATTTGTCATATTTATACCCGACCCAGGGTATATTAAGTTTGATGTATAGTTTGTAACGCAGTGAAATAATCACCGTAGGCCCCTAAGACCTATTAGAGATATGAATGCGACCGACAGGAGAATCGATTAAGCCATGTCCGTCCGTATGTAAACAACTTTTTGGCCTTAATTTTTAAGGCAGAGAGCTGAAATTTCGTGGGTTGGTTGGAAGTCCTTCAGATGAAGTTTGAAAATAAGCTGAATCCGCCCACAGACACGCCCACTACAGGCCTGTATGTGCGACCATCTCGAATTTAAAACCAGTGAGTAAGTGCTACAGTGTGTACGCAGAAGTTACAGTCCGTAAAACGGACCGTTGAATATCCGATTCTACCCCACATTGTAAAATGCTGATGGCATAGTTATTTTTTGACTTTTTATAAGGCCAAGGCCAGACGAATTTAAGTTTTTCTGGAAAATTTTAGGATTTTCTTCAAGTCTGCTCCTAAATGTGGGCGTGGAACAAAGTCTTGTATAAGCAAAATGTGGAACTAACCGTTTTCTACATCAAATATTAAGCATTTTTTTTTGAATTTCGAGCAAAAATATTGAGTAAACTGCAAAATTTACCTTAGAAGCCACGCCCACTAAAAGAGGTTTACCAATTAAGTTTGTCTTTTTTGTGTCTTAATTTCATTAGAAGATGCTAAATGTCAAATTTCAGCCTTTTTGAACGTCTTACAGTTTTGAAAACTCTGGAGGTAGTAGCACACCCAAGTAACAATTCTGTTGCGGTAAGGTTCTAAGCAGGCTGTTTCCCCTTCCGCTAAAAAGTTGTGAAAGGCCTTACAGAAGCCCTTTTGGAGAACTTTACCGAAACTGTTAAGCCCTAACAGGCTTGTATAAATTTTCCTTTTAGGCTTTACCGAAACTGTTGTTCGTTCTGTTAAGACCTTACAGACTTGTATAAATCCTACTGTTAAGCTTTATCGAAACTGTAACTTTTATAAAGCCTCCTGCTGCAGGCTTTATAGAGGCTATTACTTGCATAAGGCTTCCTGTCGCAGGCTTTATAGAGGCTATTGCTTGTGTAAGACTTTCTGTTGCAGGCTTTATAGAGGCTATTACTTGTATAAGGTTTCCGGTTGCAGGCTTTAGAGAGGCTATTGCTTTTATAAGACTTCCTGCTGCAGGCTTCATAGAGGCTATTGCTTGTACAAGACTTCCTGTTGCAAGCTTTCTACAGGCTATTACTTGTATAAGGCTTCCTCTTGCAGGCTTTATAGAGGCTACTACTTGTATAAGGCTTTCGGTTGCAGGCTTTATAGAGGCTTTTGCTTGTGTAAGGGTTCCTGCTGCAGGCTTTATAGAGGCTATTGCTTGTATAAGGCTTCCTGTTGCAGGCTTTATAGAGGCTATTACTTGTATAAGGCTTCCTGCTGCAGGCTTTATAGAGGCTATTACTTGTATAAGACTTCCTGTTGCAGGCCTTAGAGAAGCTATTACTTGTATAAGGCTTCCTGCTGCAGGCTTTATAGAGGCTATAGCTTGCATAAGACTTCCTATTGCAGGCTGTATAGGGAATATTAGTTGTATAAGGCTTCCGGTTGTATAAGACTTGTATGAATCTTACTCTTGCAGGCTTAACCAAAACAAATGTTGCACAACAAATCTCCGAAATAAATAAAGAAAAAAAATCTTTCGTTGGGTGAGCCTTGAACCGGGGTCCTCGTTTACCATAGGCAAGCACTCATCCACTAGGCTATATCGTTAACGTGCAACTCGTCGCGAAAACATCATATAAAAATAATTGGAGCATAAGACCCTCTCAACTGACCACTGTCAAGCTCCGAATTGTGTCCTAAATCTTTGTTGTTAAATTTCAGTTTCATTTAACTTCAATTGTATTAAGAATTTCTCAGTAAAGAATCTTCTCAATAAGAAAGGGGCGTGGCATCTTCTTCTTCCTTCTTAATTACATCGTATTTTTGTTTATATTTATTATCAGAGGTGGTATACACGTGTTAATTGCACGCTTTTCATATTAAAAATTTGGTTAATACTTAAAAACGCTCCAAAAGTGGGCGTGGCGAAAATTTAATCACTTGAGTTGATAGCTTACGCACATGTATGAACATTTTAAAGTCTAAGTTTTTTGGATTTAAAACAAGTATATCAAATAAAAACTGTTTATTAGAATGCATATTAAGTATGACCACGCCCACAAGGGGGCGGTATTCGCTTTTTTTTAAATGCCAATCACAATACACTCAAGCGAGGATAACCAAAGTGGGCGTGTCAGTGGGCGGATTAAAAAAAAAATTACACTTGTACTGCTTCGGGATCTAGAAAGAACAGATATCAAGTTCCAAGTTCCTAGCTCAAAATTTAAGGCCTAAAAACTACCGACAGAGGGACGGACGGACTTGGCTCACTCGACCAACAATTCGGACTCGATCATATGCCCTTAAGGTTTTGGGGGTCTACGGTGATTATTTCTCTATCTTACAAACTATGAATCACACTTAATATACCTCCTCTCCTATGGGATAGGGTATAAAAACATTTTTTATTTGTACAGTATCCTTCTCGGTTGATTTATCTTTTCCCTCTGTTAGGTTAGGTTTGGTTGATGGATGCCCTTTTGACAATAGTCACGGCTTCACTTAGACCAGCAGTTGGGTCCATTGTGTCCATTGGGAACCTTCTTAATACGTGGAACGAAAACAGAAATAGACCGGTGTTAGAAGCTCAGAGTTCCGCCCTCTTGGACCCATCCGGATTTGTATACAAATCTTAGGAGGTCCTTTAGATCTACATTATTTAGATCTTCGAGCTCGTTGAAGAAGTAGCTGCCGAGGATACTACGCCTGATGCTGTTTAGGAATGGGCATTTGCAGAGCAGGTGACGAACAGATTCAATTTCATCAACGTCCCTGCAGCTTCTGCAGTAATCGTTATGCGTTTCCCTCTGTTAATCTGGCTGTTGTTAATTCTTGCTGTCTGTAATAATGTCAATTTTTATTTATTTTATATGCAAGTAGGAAATTATATAAGTGAGCATTTGAAATTTGAAATATTTACTTACTTGGTTTTGGCGGGGATCGACCCTGGGTACTCTGGCAATGCAGTCGTGACGCTTTCCACTAGGCTATCGCCTTATATGAATAATGGAAGCGAAAGCGCCATTAGTTGATACGTTAAGTAAACTGGTTTCGGTAGGACTTCTTTCAGCTTGTATAAGGCCTTACCGAAGCTTGGCATAGATGTGGACTAACTACCACAGTGCTATCTCGCTCTTTAGCGAAGCAAAACATTTCATTAACTGTTTCGGTAAGACTTCGCATCAACTTCTTTTAGGCCTAACAGAAACTCTATTGTTTCTCATACTAAAATGATGCACAAACACCAATAAACAAAACAGTTCATCTTTCTCGCGCTCTAACGAAGATATTCCTAACATTTTCGGTAAGACTTCGGTTGTGTTTGTGTCGTTTGCTTAAATGGTGCACAAACACCAATGAAAAACAGTGCACTCTCGCCCCCTTTTACGTAGTTACGTGTAACAGGAATACACGGTAGTATAGACCTTTTGACAGTTTGACGTCTACTGGTATTTTCAACGCGAGATGCCAAACATAGTTCATTTTTTTAAGGATAACAAGTGAAAACAAGTGGGAAAGTGCAACAATGGGTATGCAAAAGCTTCAATCCATCTACGGCGGATTGCAAAATATCCGAATACACCAAAAAGAAAACTGCCCGCCTCCAAAAAGTGGGCGGGATGTAAAAATATAACTGTTGAATGCTTTATACTAGGTGGTTGCATACAATTTGGCCTAAAACTCTGCCTTTTTAACTAAAAAAATCACTTTTTTTCACGCCACGCCCACGAAAGTGGGCGCAGGCACATACAATGTATACATAAAAGTTAGAAAATGCAAGTATCTACAGCTTTTGTCATATCTGCGCCAATTGTAATGGAAGTCACCCGGCGAGCTACCGAGGTTGCGAAATCGCAATAGAGCTACAAAAACGTCACGAAACTGTTAAGCAACATATTGTAGATAGGGCCACAACCCCAAATTGTTCTAGACCTGACAAGCCGAAAACTCCAAAATCGGTCAGAAATACGAGATTGACGAGGAAAAATATACAAACTCCGCAAGAAAACGTCGCCGGTCCAAGTACAAAGGGAAAATCATCACTCATCGGCCCAAGATCGTACGCTGAAGTCGCGTCACACAAAAAGCAAACCTCCAGAACCTACCAAAACAGATTCGGTATCTCAAATATTATTTATGATATTGGAAAAGCTTGAGCAGCAAACTAAAGTTAATCAAGTAATATTTGACAAACTGAGCGAGCTAGAGTTTAAACCTCGCAAAACGAATAACAAATCATGAATATGAAGCTCATTAACATACTTACATGGAATGCAAATGGTCTTATAAAGAAAATCGACGAACTAGAAGTATTTCTACGGGAAAAAAATATTGACCTATGCCTGATTTCGGAAACACTCTTTAAGAAGGGATCCGCACCCAAAATTAGAGGTTACATCGACTACCACGCGCATCATCCATCAGAAAATTCGAGAGGCGGATCCTCTCTCTACATCAAAGACTGCATTAAGCATTACAAAAACGAAGAAATTGAGCTTGACTCTATGCAAATAACTTCAGTATCGGTAAAAATAGGTCACGTAGATTATAATATTGCCTCGAGTTATTTTCCTCCACAGTATAGGCTAGCGGACGACGATCTTACTCCCCTCTTTGACTTACTTGGGTCGAATTTTATCGTCGGCGGGGACTTTAATGCGAAAAACACCTTTTGGGGATCACGGTGCAATTCAACAAGAGGTAGAGTACTCTTCAAAGCTAGCATGAAACGTGGCGTGGTTTTCCTTTCGGCGGGAAAGCCAACGTATTGGCCAACCGACAGAAACAAAGTACCTGACCTTGTCGACTTCTATATCGCAAAAGGGGTTCCCCGCCACCTCACAAATGTAGAAGAAGGCTATGATCTCTGTTCGGATCACTCGGCAGTCGTTTTGAAAATCGGCGGAAGTCTAGCAAAAAATGAGAGAGCGCCTAGGCTAACGAATAACAACACCGACTGGGATGGCTTTAGGAAATACTGTAAAGAAAATGTATCTCTACATGTACCACTTACAACCCCTTTAGAAATAGAAGACGAAGTCGATAAACTCGTTAGAACTATTCAAGACGCTGCTTGGAACAATACTTCTTTCCGGAAGACTGGAGTAAGGAAAAGCGGATCAATTTACCCGCGCGAAATTGAAGAGCTCTTACGCGAAAAGAGAAAGGCTCGAAAGAGGTGGCATTTGTCTCCATCTCCTCCTGATAAAACCATTCTGAATGGGCTATCTAACAAATTAAAGCACTTACTTCAAGATTTTAAAAGTCGCGAGACTACCAACTACCTCGAAAACTTGACTGCCGATAGAGGGTCAAACTATTCACTTTGGAAAGCCGTGAAGTCCATTAAAAAGCCCATAGTACACTCGGCGCCAATAAGAAAAGATAACGGTGAATGGGTAAAAAGCGACAAAGAGAAAGCAGATGTATTTGCAGAACATCTAGAAGAAACATTCAAACCGTTTGACGGAGAGCCGTTGGTTGACGATCTGTTTCGCAATGCGGAACTAGACAATTATCGAATGAAAACCGTGACACTGTCTGAACTTCGTCAAACAATCCGAAATTTGAAGAATAACAAAGCTCCAGGCTATCACCTAATTACTGGGGAAATTTTGAAGGAGCTACAGAAAAGAGCGTTAGTCAAGCTTCTCTACATCATAAACACATCAATGAGAATTTCATACGTTCCACGGCAA